>JAOQGH010000001.1:140605395-140775279 GCA_025769975.1 Gallinago jamesoni
ACCACCACTCTCTGGGCCCGGCCCTCCAGCCAGTTTTTAACCCAGCGGAGAGTATACCCATCTAAGCCATGAGCACCAAGTTTCTCCAGAAGAATCCTGTGGGACACTGTATCAAAGGCCTTGCTAAAGTCTAGGTAAATAACATCCACTCTCCAAAGTATTTTCCATACCAAAGTGGCCAAATGATCCCAAGGAAAAATAGATTTCTCTTTCAAATATGAACCTGAGGAAATTGGTTTCTTTTTCATTTTAAGACAATTGAGTGAAAATGTTAAGCTTTTTTAAAAATGGAAAACCTATGTCCGTGTTTCTGAAGTAAAGAAATGCAGAAGAAATAATGGAGAATGTGCATTGTAACCACATACAATGTAATATCTCCATACACTGAAGTCATTACAATTAAAAGAAAAAGGCTTTTTTAAATTATTATTTTAAATAGTTGTTATTCGTTGAATGTTTATAATATATGAAACAAATAATTATGAGTAACACATTGTCTAATAAAGATGAAAAGGATGAAAATCCCTATGAATTTTTAATCTGAAAATAAAGAACATTAACAATCCTTAATTATATCATCAAATATTTAAAATTACCTTCCATACTAAATTCTATTTGCATTTAATATATTTATTTTTTAGATATCTGTAACATTTTTATGAGTGGGTACATAAAATATCATCAGCTGTTACAACAAGAGACATCTTGACTTAATGTATTCAACATCTTGATCAAAATTTCCATTTTGTTTATTTTTAAGATAAATCAACAACCTTTGTACACTATATTAAAATTTATAATTTTCTCAATGCAGTTGAATACATAATTAATACTATTACTAGTACAAAAATTAAATTGTGCTTGTCAGGCAAAAACCTCATGTAGGTCCAGATTTTCAGATCCCTTTTACGTAAAATGCTTGTGTAGTCTGCATGTTCCCAATTCATGGAACTTGCTTCTGATTTTGGTGTTCATATTCCATACAATGATCCTCCTGTCATCTACTACTGCTGTGTCTTCTGTTAATACAGGCAGAAACCAGAGCTTTCCTATTGCCCTTTGAACCTATGCCATCATCTCATTCCAAGATCAACTGCAAATTTAGTTTCAGGTCCATGGTAGAGTACTAGGTGCCTATAAATACTCATTGACATTCAAGTGATTGGTAACAGTCAAAGTCTCAGGAATTGAAAAGTAGATCTATGGTAAGATATATCTCAAGAAGAAAGAGGAACAAATGCAGGATCCTGTAGAAAATCAGGGCATCAGATTCCTAACAGCATCAAAGAGGTATTGCAGATCACGTCCCAGAATTTTTCTGTCTTCTTTAATGAAAGCAAAACTATTTTGAAACTGTAAACCACAAAATGTATGAATCATTTTAAGGATACAAGAAGTTTCAATGCAATCTCACAGACATGATATCCAGCATGTTCTTATACGCAAAGCATTCAGAAAATGACTAGTCAATTGGATGCTTTTGTTTAGAGTAATTTTAAATAGACTAATATTCCCAAAGGGATTTTTCATTTTTTTCTGAAAATCAGGTTCTCTTAAGGACATAAAAAACAATTAGGTGTACAATTTAGATGTACAAATCTTTGTCTTTTTTGTCACTTTGTAATTTAAACCTCGTTTTACTAGATTGGATTAGAGAGCTGAGTACCACACAGAATGATTTTGTCTAATCTCCGTAGCATGATTTCCTGGGAACATGAAATACTGCACCCCTGCCTTATTCCCTGTCTAGGTATAATACTGAGTTCTCTTAATGATCTTTTGTATCTAGGAAAAATCTGGTATTGGACAGGTGATAGTGGCTTGACTTGCCTGACTAATGCATCTGAAAATATCTCACAGTCTTCTACAATGTCCTCTCTTATTTGTTGAAAGTGTCAGAATAAACACCACACTAGACAGCCAAGGAGGCAATCTCCTTTTACTACTACTGAATAATACAATATTGTATTTATATTGTTCTCATCTCCCAACAGGCAAAAGTTACTGTCTATTTAATGTTATTTTTTCATTAAAATGAAAATGTAACTTTGCAAGTATGGTAAACCTATTTTGGGTGCAGCGCGTTCTTTGCTCTATTTATATATTTCAAATGTATTTAATTTAAAATAGCTTCATCTTTCTAACTATATTTTACCTAAAAATAGAAAAGATGGAAATTTTCTGAAATTGGGCTGGCACCAGGGTTTAGTGTGATAACAGCTTATCTCTGAGAACTGGGTCAGAACATAGCTTAAATTATACAAGTTTGATTGCTTTTTAGGCAGCTGCTTTGTTGATCTTCCTCTTGTGTCACGTAGGCTTCCCAGGCACAAATCAGGATCCTAAGGAAGAGGGACCAAACCGGCAAAGAAAAGACAGTTTCTGTCCCGTATCAGCTGTTTAACATCCACGGAAGGATTGCATATTCTGTTGCAATGTTCAGCTCAGCTGTGTTCCTGCCCCAGCAGAACTTCTAAGTGGGTTAACGGGGCAGGCTCCCTTCAGTATCAGGTACACTGCCTGGCAGACTTGCATGAGAAATAGGAGCTATGTCTAATCAACACTGTGTCTAGTTTTAGGCAATGCTATTACTCTCTGACTTTCATGAGTATGCCTGATAATTTATTAATTAAAAAATGGAAAACATACGATTTGTGAAATTCAGAAGAAAGGAGTATATTAAAACATTGCTCCAGGCATGTTTTGCTGCATGTAAATCTGATTTGTTGACATCCTATATAACATACCAAACCACTGTACTTCAGCCCCATGTTTTGCTATCTTCTAGCATAATTAATTTCCAGGGGTGTGTGTGCATCCAAACAAGAAGCAGAGAAGGATCAGAAGGAATGAACTCGTCTGAGCGTATTCAGACAGTATACATGAAAAAACGTAACTAGTAAACTTATGCTTCCCTGCTACCAAATGTTCATCAAGATTAGTAACTTTGGCGGAGATTAATTAACAGCTAGGGAAAATGTTGTAACCTGGGGTGAGGGGAAGGCAAACTGATTAACAGAAACTTTTTGTTTCTTAATTATGCTTTGAATTACTCTCTTTTAGATCCTTCTCACCTACTGATGGGCGAGCTGCATGTAGTTTAGCATTCACATTGTGTTCAAATAAGTGTCAGGCATTCAGAAGCTTATTCAAAAACTGCCCTAACATTCCTACTTAGGCAAGACCACAAACATTATATGAAAAAAAAATGTTTCCTGACGTTTTTTTGCCTGGTTGGACAACTTAAGAACATTCATTTTTTTTTCATGAGTCTTCTTCTATCTGGGTTAGATTCCAAGAACTAAGATGAAAAAATGATAAAAACAACAAGAAAAAGTGAACTGAAAAGTTCAAATGAGGGTGTTTGGGTTGACATTGGGGGAAATACTAAAGAGTTGAGATGACTTAGCTTATTTAAACTATTCGTGGCTGTTATTCAGTGCTGACCTTCTGGCCTCCTGCACCCAAATGCAGCCGTGCACATGGAGCCGGCGGGCGGTCTGCTTATCATTTACCAGTCACAGTCGAAAGAAAAAGCCAGGCCAATAAATGGAGAGGGTGATAATGCTCTCCCACAACGGGGCCAGGATCTGAACTGGCACTGGATCCCTGCAGCTGTGCTTCAGGAACCATTAATTGGCTGAAGCATCCCCAAGTGCCACAGGACACTGTTGTGACAACACCAACAGCAAGAGTGGTAGCTGCTGCTCCTCTCCCTGGTGTCACAGGTCTAGTGAGATGCTTGGGGAAGGATCTGTAAGGCAGGTACTCTCCCCCTCTTCCATTCTGCTTAGCTGTGGATCTTGTAGCTTTGTTTCAATGTAACTTTTCAACCCATCATAATTAAACTTATTGACTTCTCTAAGTACTCCAGAAGACCCAAAAGACAACAGAGAACAAAAAAGAGCTCAAGGCTGAAGCTGATTCACACTCAGCAAGTTTGAATAATAGTTACATAAAAAAAAAAAACCCAAACAGGCTGTTTCTAGAGTAATTTTGGAAGGGAGAAACCCCGACTTCACTATGTAAACCTGGAGCTTTTGGCATTTTCTCACTTAGCAATGAAAAAAGATGTGTGGGCAATTATGTAATTATGTGACAGCAGTCCTTTGGTTACCTCTGGTTAATGAAGTAGGTAGTTGGTAAGTACCTACATGTACTTACCGCATATAACCTGCAGCTTAACATTTACTGATTAGAAAATAGGCTGTTACTATGGCTGTATTTTTGTTTTCATTAAATGGTTGGTTTTAAAAGGAAATAGCTCAGATTTTTTTAAAAAGTTGTTTCTTTGTTAGTTTCTTTTAATCAGGATTATATTTTGTTAGAGGAAAAAAAGGTCTTTAAATATATTCGATATCTTCTCTAACTAAGGTAACAAAATAGGTTTTCCATCCAGGTAACCAAACTATTGTCCGGGAGCTGTAGCTTCCTAGGAGAGCAATGGAAGCTGTCTTCGCTGTATCAACTTAATTAAATGTCGGCAAGGCTTTCACAAGAGCAGGACCAGGATGGCAGCAGAGGCAGGCAGAGAATTCTGGATTAAAAACAGTCCCCACAGTTAATTAATAGGATCTGCCAAAAGCACTGAGCCCTTAGCCTCTAGTTGCAATGGAGCAGTAGCTTCTGTGATTCGGGAAGTAAGGGACTAGCTAAACCAATATTTAAGATGTGTGAAAAGTGTATTAATTATATTTTTAAAAACCCACCACAGTTCAGAACACTGCCTGATGCTGTTATAGGTTTCTGAATAGAATGATCAAGGTCTTAATTATTAACCCTCCTCTGCTGGGGTGCTTTTAAGCCAGGAAGACACACTATTTTTTAAGAGCACTTGTAAATTCCCTGGTGAGCCTGCAGGTGGGGATGGAAGGGAGAGACTCCCTATTAGAATTGCTGGAACTTTCCTTTTTATGCATTTATCTCTCAGCCTAGAGGAAGAAGGAGCAGTTCAAACAAACTCTTCTCTGGCTACTTTATTTCAGCACGTTTGTGACCTAGTTAAGATCATTATCTAACAGCTTGAAGTGAAGTTATATAGTTGTTTTTAATAGGAAAAAATAGTTATAATTTAATGTAATCTATGTTTGTGAAATAGCTGTGATATATTTCTGAGACTCTGAGCTGTAAGGCAGAAAAGACACTTTCAAGCATATTATTCAACAGGTCAGATAAAATAGCTATTTTAAATTACTCTGCTTGGGGAACGGCACAGTTTTAGAAGGAAGTTTGCATTCCTGGAAGAGCTTATTTCTAAAGGAGAGTAATTAAACAACTTGCTTAGGGAAGTTGTGCATTCTCTGTAATCTTAAGTTTTTAAATCAAGTTTGGATATTTTTTTCTTGAAGGCAGGTTCTACGTCAAAGAAAAGTTAGGGCATTTGTGCAAGGAGTCTCTGGTTAAGAATAGTGAAGGAATTATGTAGGTCAGTCTCTTCGGTTTGTGCCTTAAAAATCACAAATACATCAGGAGGCAACGACAACTAAAGCTGAAGCCTTCAGATAAGTGTGCACACATACAATTCAGGCCTTTTTTGTAGTCTAAAACCAGAAAATATCATCCTGTCAGTACACTGAAAGTAACCTTGTATATGTATATCTCACCATTTTGTCAATAAGGCAATGTTGTTTTCCAAGGTTACACCACCTTTTTTTCCTGCATCCTGCAAAGCATGCTCCTTTTTTCAGGAAGAAGGGAGCAGCAGAAAATGGATAAGCCAGCAGACCAGGCTTCATCCCAGAAAGTTCATGGTAAGTTTAACTATGGTCATATCTGCATTAACTTTCTCACAGCTCTCCACATGAACTTGGGAACCTCTCTGCATAGGAGGTCTTGTGGCAGGCTGATCTGTGCCTCAGGAAAATCCCAGCAGTATGACCTCATAAGACATCTCTAGGACACAGAATGAAAAAGGAAGGGTGTCTCCCTGCAGAACAAAAAGGAAGGGTGTTTCCCCACAGAAAAGGAAAATACATGAAAACTAATGTATTCTTAGTTTTACTGGACTTTTTGGTTAGTACTCTTCTCTGTATGTACCACAATTGCATGCTCTCCTTCTCGGACCTGGTGCTGAAGAACTAAAGCTCTATATTTTGAAGCCCTTTATTTGGGATTTCCCTTCCAGGGGTGAAGGGCTGCAAGTACTTAGTGCCCCCTGCTGTCTTTTGGTCCCTTACATTAATTTTCTTCACTTTGTGACCTTAGGGTCTGCTTTGACCTTTGCCCTTTCATATGGAAACTTCTCTGCAGAAGGGGTTGAGTGGGGGATGCTATGGGGAGGCAAGGCGGGTCACCTATTTTCTGGGTAAAGCTTCCTTTTTGTTGGCTGGTAGATGTGTCTTGACTCTATTGCCTTGGATATTTGCACATTAGAAGTGATGGTGAAGGTCCATGGGCTGGATTACTGACAGTTATTAATTGCTCCTCTGAAATGACTGGGAGTCAGAGATACTACTTTTGACTTACATGGTGATGAAAGAGAGCATGATCTGGCCCCCCTTATTTCAGTTACAGTTAATGAAATGGCAGTGATCTAAAATACTGGAAGTGAGGTCCAGATGATGCCTGGTATAGGTTTTTTTGCTCTCTTGTACTGATTAGAGAGCAGCTCTGTGGAACATCTATTTAAAAGAGAAGCTCGCATGAATATATAAGCAAATGCAGCGCTGTGCCAAGCCACACCCACCTCTTAGACACTGTCAAATATTTTGGAGGGGACTGGGGCCTTTTTTTCACAGAAACAATGCACTTGTCTTTCCACATAAATCACCTGCAGAGAAATTAAGAAAAAGGAAGAAAAGAAAAAAATGCGCCTCTAAAACAAAGCAGCTTAAGCCCTATATTAGGCGTCAGACTGGCTAATTGCTGCCGAAGTATTTCCCAGCCATATATATATATATATTGAGCAACCACCAGAAATATGAGGACTTAATAAGTAGCGAGAAGAGAATTTATACAAAAAACAGACATAACAAGGCGAAGTTAATTCATCACAACTTTCACATAAGCCTTTGTTGGGCAGTTGGCCAGGCCCATCACATTATCTGTTTGACTCAGTGAGTCACTCCAGCTAATAGAATTTTGCCCCGTGTTTGTTGTTGCCATGGCAATGCAATATTATCAGGCATGTCATGTTCACAGATCAGTAGCAGCGGCGCTGCTGCAGACACACAACAGCTTTCAGCCTTTGACCATAAACAGGAATTCACTCCACAGTCAGTCTGTCAAAAAGGAAGTCGGCTGTGGTGAAGAAGCACTAGTGCCAGTACTACTAGCCTTTTCCTTTTTCCTTTGTGAGCGCGTTGCCATTATCATTAAAATAACCTTGAGTCATCATGAATTCATTCATTCACAAACATTGTCAAAGAAGGTGCAATAGTTCAAGAGAATCCAGAGGGTCAAAGAGAGGACTAGTTTTAAATCTGTGCCTATTGAACCTGGAAATGACATAGTCTGTTAGATATAATCTTATTCTTACCATAGCAAATCAAGCTGTGTTGACTGGCACCAATGTCCAAGTCAATTCAGCACCATGAAAGGTTACTAGGAGTAAAGAGGTCATATCCTTTGTGGTATTGCTTTGAGAAATAAACTTAGGCATGTGTGGGAATATTTTACAAAGAATAGCTTTTTCACCAAAAGTGAAAAACAAATCCTGTCAGGAATCTATAGAGACTGCAGGTATTTTCTGACATAGCCATATTTAGTGTTTAAATGAAAGATATAATTCCTAAGCTTTTTCAATATTTTAAATGTTTAATTGAGTCATAAATATTCCACTGGATATTTTAATTGCTTCCCAAAGAAAATGGTTAAATACCTTTTTGAAACAGCATTTTGAAACTGAGAATGCACTTCGTCTTGGGTTTATAAGGATTTTCATTTTCTTTCCAACAGAGATATATCAAATAATAATATGGAATACATGGGAAGATCATAGACCCTCTGAATTTGATTTGTTTGATAGATTACATAAGATTTACCCCAATGTAATCTCTTTGACATCAGCTGAGTTGTTCTGATTTACCCTGTTTTGAAAGGAGGATTAAGATTCTTGGATTTAAAATACAGGAGAGAATTTTTTTGCAAGGACATACTGTTTTTTAATGCCTCTGTTGTATGAAAAGACCTGTTTAAACATTTGTTGTCACATATGTCCCAAAATGTTGTTGACAAGCTATACTGGCATTGAGAGACCCTACACAAAGTTTAGGAATGCATTTGAAGATTTTTATGAGCAATAAGGGGCTTATTATGCTTTTCCTTCTGTGGGCTTTAGACTAGTATAACTCCACAGATTTTAAAGCAGTTGCTGCTGAAATTCTGGGAGAAGTGGCTCCATCCTGGCAAGTGCTGATCCCCTTTATTGCAGTACTGATTCCTAAGTTAAGCATCTGAGACCACCAAAGCGCTCACATTTACACTGGTGTAAACAAGAACAGTGTTTGGCTCTATGTATTTAAAAAGGAACTTTAGGACCACTAAGACAGAAGTGGTCTTAGTCTTAGCAGAAGTCCTGAGCTCATCTCTAGGACCCCTTTTCTGGTAAATAGAATATCTACTCTCAGCTTGTATTACCACTGAACTTACATTTCATCCAGTGTAGCAGAATGGATTTATACTTGCTATTCATATGCATGAATCTCCCCTTGTTAACATCATGACACAGATCCTGCAGCCTGGATTTTCTTATAGTCATGGAAAATGCTAATTCTCCCATGTTTCCCAAAGAAATACTAACGTCTAATTTGACTTTGTGGTGTACCACCAAGAGAAGTGCAGTATTCCAGTACCAGAGTCCAGTAATGAACATACAATTAAAATAGCCTTACTCTCACACTTGAGACTTAGACCATTTTCTGGTAATCAGGAAGGAGTAATGGTAAAAGTGAACCTTTGCTCTCAACTTTTTACATGAAGGGGCAGGCACAGCTTGATGAAGTTCCAAAGTTTTGAAGTAATACAAGCTTTTAACTGAAATCCATTTGCTTTAGTGGCATTACTCTCATTTTTCTCCAGTGAAGTAAAGATCTGAATGAAGTGCAGGGAGAGGGGGAACACATTGTTTTGGGGAGGAATGAACAGGAAAACTTTCACAATAAGAGAACAGGACATCAGTATTGATCTGACCTCTGTGCATGCACATGCCTGTTTCTCGGTCAGCCTGTAGCATGCCCGTGTGTGAGAGAAAGAAAGGAAGGGAGGAGTAACAAACATCTATATCTGTATATTGCCTGCTCATAAAAGCGATAATGTGCGACTTATATTGGTTAAAAGCTATTTCAGTGATATTGATGCGGATCCTCTGCCTGGCCACCCTTTGATCAGGTGCAGAACAACCATTTTCAGTCTGGCTTACAAGGGCTCTGCATGTCTCACGCAGACTCCATATTAAGTGGAAGAGAGTTTTAACCAGTGAAACAACATCCGATTCGATAACAACATAATTAAACAGGTGCAATTTTAGTGTGTTGAGAAGGAATGAAATACACAGAGTCTGCTTTAGTAGAAATCATGGAATAAACCAGTTATGGTTTGGATCATTACATCTTAGAGTAATGGCTGTTCTGTTTACCCCAAGGGTCAGCAGATTTCTGCCATTCAGTGGCAATGTGCAAATGCATTATAGCTAATCATGTCAAACTGGCATCGGAAAATAAGTCATTGACATTTTAAAAATGTGTTTTTAACGCATAGCTTTTTTGTAAGACTGTATGTGATCTACACTTGAATCAAAGATTCTACTGTGTTTGCTACTTTTCCTCTATCACAGTGAATACACATTTTGTTGGAATTTGACTCCACTGCAAACACCTTCAATTTTATTCTTGTATTAGCATGTAGCTTTGTATTTTAGTACAATATTTTCTAACATAACCAAACAGAAAGAATAATTCTTTCCTTTGATTCAGATAGAAAACATTCTTAAAAAGTAAGTTCAGAGGTTTAGTTCCCCATACAAGGGTATATCCATTTCATGAAGGAAATGCTTACTTGCTAAATCTTGTGAATAATGACTTAGTGAAAAATATATGTGATATTCTATGAGTACTAGAATTTGCAATCTTATCACCCAGGTGGTGTGATATATTATAAACACAGTCATAAGTATGTGCTTTCATCAGTAGGCAGTACTAAATACAGGCACTGAAAAATGAAATTTCAAGTCCTCTGCAATGGTTCATGTTTGTCATGACTATGACAAAAGATGTTGACTCTGAAGAGAGGAAAAGATTCAGCAAGTACTGGGAAGTTTTTGTGTAGACCTACTTAAACATCTATCCTATCCAGCACCTCTGCTTCCCTTATGTCTCATCTTGAAAGAGAAAGGTTTATTAATTCCCCAAAAATAAGAATTGTAAAATAGCCTTTAATTTTGGCTGCAGCAAAAGGACTTCTAAAAATATCTTATGTTAATAAAAGAGAAGTGAGCTTAAAAAGTGGTTTTATAGAAAACAAACAATTTTGGGTTCACAGCTAAGCTCAATACTAATATTTTGTATAATTTACTGGAAACATTTAAATATGAGGGGCCTTCTAGGACTAAAAATGAAATAAAATGTTATTTATTGGCTTTTCTGTGGCAATTGAGTACTGACAGTAAGGTCATCTTTTAATTAACAAATTTATAAAAGGAGAGAAAACTTCTCAAACACTTTTAAGCAAATCCAGAAAACTTCAGATCCAATTATCTTGAAAGAGAAAACAATGTGTAAAGAATATCTGGCTAAATATAAAAGTTCACCTCTTAGGCTTACTTAAATAATGAAACGCTTATCTGATTAACTGTTACTTGGAATCATTTTCCCCGTATCTCTTGTGTTAGAGGTCATTAAGAAACTATCCTGAAAGGCATTAAAAGGTGGGATCCGAGGTTAAACTCCTACTTCATTTCTATAAGTCTGATTGTGCTGAGACACTCAGATGAACAAAGTTTTGCATCTGGTATGACAGAAAATGATTAATTGTAATCTAGACTGCAAGGATCTTGATTTAAGTCAAACTTATTATCATACCAAGTGAAATCATAATCTCATTTAAAACTATGACAAAGCTCCCACTGACTCCAGTGGGCCAACAGCTTTCATCTGTGCATTTTAACCTTGGGAACTATGGAAACGTTACCCCCGCCTCTAATCGGGTGCATCCTTGCTTTTCTAGGTGTAAAGATGTTGAGAATAAACACTGTGAACCACCAAGAAATGGCTGAGGGGCCAAAAATGCAGGAAAAAAGTGTGCGAAAGGGTTAGAAGCAAAGGATTTTGGAAAGAGAACACAGGATCCAAAAACTTTGTAGAAAAGATGTAGTAGGAGACAATAAAGAAATTAAAAAAGAGAGATGGAATGAAAACAGTAGGGAGAAGATTGTATCCTGCAAGAAGGAGGAGACTGTAAATGAACCTTGAAAGCAGGCAGCATTGGAGGCATAGGAAGTAGTTGTGCATTCAGCTCTCAAGCAGCGTGTAGGCTAAGCATTTAAAAATCCTAACACTTTAACAGGTAAAACTATTGCACAATGATAGTAAAGTTTATGTTCGATTGTTCTGAGCCACTTTTTAACATTCACAGGGGCACTTCTAAACAAATCATCTCACTTTTAATGAAAATCGCTGTGATGTTGATCTGTGCTTTGTTTCAAATGTTCTTGTTAGTTCCTCAATCAATGTACAAGGCAACATTTTCAAGTGCATTAAAATGAGGCTATTTACCACTGTTATGATAATGACGGCTCTGTGATGTCTAACAAATATTTATGCAGTTTGTCTAAAATGGTCAGCACAGCAAAATTTCTAAAAATGTTTGTAGCAATTTTAATAATAGTGCCCCGTATTGTATGCCAACTCCTTCAGATTTTTCTCTAAGCCTAATTTGGGGCCAAACTTCTGCCCACATTGAACTGAGATATACTTTAATATGGTTACAGGTGTGTAATGTCATTGGACAGGCTGGCCTCATTTTATATCTGAATTTCACGAGGAGACACTGTTGATTCTATAGAAATAATGAACTCTGAAGTTCACAGGGCATGTAGTACATAATTTTGACAGCAGCACGAAAGAGTTCCTACTGATCACCTGAACAATTAGTCTTATCTATTTATTGTCACTGAATTGAAAATGAGAGAGATTTTAAGAATCAACCATGAGGTACTAGAATTGGGAGGATATATACCTATGAAAAACGACTTCATAAATTGAAGCATCTTCTTCTCTGTTGTCTTTGAACCTAACCATTTTATGCTTAATTTACCTTCTCTTTAGGAATATTTTGGAGAAAAGAATGAGGTCCAAAAAAACAACCCATTTTCAACAGCATTTCTGTTTTCCTCAGTTGCTCTATTTTTGTAGCATCCTTCTTTCCAATGTCTTTAGAAAGCAGCCTATTAGAAGAAGAAACAAAACTGTATTTACAATGTCATCAAGTATTATATTGGTTAAGTCAACACAATTATGGTTATGACATGGTGAACTGCCAGAGAGAAGCTGTCTACTTATTTGCTACTAAATTTGTTGATTCAATGAATGCTAAAGATGTTCATTAATTGTTCAGTATAATATTTGTTATGTACTCTGGAACATGCCTGAGAGGTGGGAAAGAGGGGGAAAGAGAGAAAAGAAAAAACAAAGCTGAACAAAAATGCTTCTCCTAAACATTTTAGTTGCAATGTATTTTTACTGGAAACTAGGTATGTGTGGAAGTTTGTGTTCTTTACATTGTTTGCCTCCACAGAAATGTTTCTCCATAATTTTATCTGAGGTCAAGTTTTCTTCAATATATTTTACTACTCCTCCTTATGTCTTACCTTTCAAGACCTCTATGGCACCTCTACCAATAAAAATTCCAGACTTCCTGTTCTGAGCTGAATCAGCACTCTTCTATAACCTGCACTTTACTGTTGTTTCTTTGGGCTTTTAGAAGTCTCTGTTCCATCTTAGACCGAGAGACAGAACTGCAGTCTGAGGTAGGTGGACATACTGTTGTACCATTTCACCAATACACCTTGGTATTGAGAGGTGGCAGTTTATTATACTCTGTCTGATCTGAATCTCTGCTTTCAGGCAAAATCATTACCATTAAGTAGAGCCTGAATGACCAGAAGACCAACCTTAGTCTAAGTGGGTACTCTGGCCAAAGAAATCAGAGATCATACACTTTTTACCTCATCCTATGAGTTGGACAATCTCCTTACCAAAGGTAGGTTAAGAACAATACTTACAAACCAAGGTGGTTTTGTCTTTTTTTTACACCTTTGTAAATTCTCTGACCTTTCTCTATTTTGTAAAATATCCCTGTGTGTAGTTTACTGTACATTGATTTTAGTAAGCATTCTCTACAGACCAATATGTATAATGTTGGAAATGGTATAATACAATTTTCCTCCACCGAAATGCTATAGAAAATTGCGCATTTTATACTGACATGTGCCACATCAATAATACAGTTTTTATATCTTATTTGTAGCTATTGATCTCAACAACATAATGAAAAATTGATTGCAATGAAGTGCACTACTTCTTAAGTGTAAATTTCAATGTCAAATTATTTTTATCTATGCTTCCCAATTATAGATGAAGCTTATACATTTATATATGTTTGTTTTTAGCAAACTCTGGATCAGTAAATTAGATATGACAAGAATCTACTGGGTCAATAGAAACCTTGTTGGTCTTACTAAAATATGATTCAAAAATTAAATACACTAGTTCCCTTTCTTCATTATAGAAAGAATTAAAGTCTCCATATGTGGTATCACATTTGTGGGCAATTTAACAATTTGAAGTGGGGTCCTAAATCTTAAGGGGATATGGGCACACAAAGTATTTTATTGTATGGAAAAACACTGAAATTCATGTACTCATTCTTGAACCTACATGGCAAAATAAACAAGGAGCAGCATATTCTTTTGTTATCTCTTGAGACCTTATTATTTTCGGGAGAAAACATTTGTGTTTGGGAAAAACCTTATGTTATTAGAACTGACAAAAAATGAGAATGGCTTCCACACTTAGCAAAAGGGAGTCATCGGTTTCTACTTTTTGCATTGTAAAGACAGAATAACTCTATTTCTGCCCTTTCTCCATACCCTTTTGGGAAGTCCAGACTGGTAAATTAAGACTATTCTTCTGCTGGGTCACAAGCAATGCCCAGAGAAAGCTCCTTCATTCATTTTGCTTTCTGGGGACTGGGACACTTAATCCACAATTGCTTCTGCTTGTAGAACTACTGGGAGAAATAGCAAAAATATTACTGATACAATTAGACACTCTGTACATTTCATAATCAACAAAAGAATTAGGTGCCCAGGTAAGACAGTCTGCTCAGTTTCTTCCACTCAGCTAACAGAGATGGGAACATCTGAAATAGTATGAGATGATGAGATTGAATCAGTTTTTGGAAGTGTCTGTCACTTTGCATTCATGATAGAGGCAGCAGAGATTATTAGTTCAAAATAAAGCCTGTATTTTATGGCTTGTGGTTGGAGAGGTTGAATCTCACCATAAGGGTTCATATAACTGTAACCAAATGTTGGCTTGCAATGATGCCATACCATTGTTCAACCACTATCACATACCTAATAAATTCAGTTACCTCATTGTCACAAAGCTAGATTTTGGAAATGTTTGTGGGCTTACACATGCAAAAAGAAGATGAGTGGGTTTGAGTGTTTTTTGGATACCAGTGAATAGTGTCCCAATTCTTCAGTTTCTCAGTACAGAAAAAAAAAGCATCTTCCCAACACAGTTGCTGATGCAATGCTGACTGGGGAAGGAAGTAAGTTGGAAATTATGTCTAAAACAGATGATCTGTAGTTATCTGCCTTTCTTGGCACTGCCAATAAAAGTAACCAGCCCAACACCTGGAGATCATCTCAGTCATAATCTAGTGTTCAGGGTCTTTTTTTCTTGGTGTCCTAACATCATCTCTCTGCTTCCATATCTGTTTCTCTTAAAGGGGGTATTAGCATTTGTGTTCCCCAAAATGAGTGAACATTTGTTGTGACCAGTTGCTGAAAAGGGATAAAGGAAAAACCATTTCACACACTATAGTACAAAGGAAACCTGTTTTCCCACATATTTATGCCTTATGCTTCTCGAGACAAAATGTTCTTGACGGATAGGACATGAATAGTACCCTTATCCTGTAAAGAATCTTTATTTGTCATAAAGGTTAAGTTCAAGTTGAAGTCTATTCTTTTGTGGTTGTATTTATAAGGTCTCCTCCTTCTGTTCAGCTGCCCATGTTCATGACTGTGATCCTTCCCTACCCTCAAGTTTGTTTGGTATCTGTCATGAGTTCAAAACTGATTGAAAATCAAGTTGAGACTATGACTTGAGTACGGTGACCGTTGTTTGAAGGAAGGACCTGCATAAGTATCTGGTCTGACATAATAAGAGACATTTTCCACCTTCACTGCACAAGCCAGATTTTGGTACAAGCTGGCACTGATGAAATAGCAGTGTTCTCCCATGCCAGACAGGTATTCACTTTGTCCCTGTCCTCAAGTGGGCAGTTGGTCCACAGATTTAGGATATGCTGACAAAAAAACGTCAATCACTATTTCAGTGAAGACTGGCTTTTATTGATTCCACGCATGTGTTTGAAGATGGAGTTTTACAATTTTGCAATTCATTTCAAGACATCCTGAAGCAAATGTCCTGTGAATTTGTATATTTCATGACTGATTTTAAAATACAGCCCACATAGGAACTTAAAAGCTATGCAAATCTTTCAAGAGAAGAAGATGATACTCTTACCAATTAGATAATTATTTTTATTATAATTACTGACTAACAATCAATGAACACTTCAGTGTGAGCTGGACTGCATGAAAGATGCAATGGCATACCCATGCAGGAAGAGGACTTCTTCCTGCCTCTTAGAGTTCTGTGCTTCTTCCTTTAATACAATGGCATGAATAAGCTCTGTGCACCTAAAAAAATTTCCCAAGAAGTTAGTTTGAGCTGTATTGCCACCCACATATATACCAGCCAATGGGGAAAACTTGAAATAAATCACAATGATCATATCATGAAAGCTAATTTCCACATGACTCTTTGAAACCTAAGTGTGTCATACTGAGACCAGGCTGAACAGTGTTTCCATCACCCTAATTAACTTACTGAGGTTTCAAAGCAAAGAGCATGTCAACACAGCTGTACGAGGGATGAGCACGTGTAAGCAGTTGGAAGAAATATGAAATATTAAAAACAAAAAAATTGAGATGGAAACTGAAAAGCCCCAGAAAGAGGCCAAGGAAAATCTACTAGACTTAACTGGGGAGGTGTCATTTGCCCTGCTATACTACTGACAGATGGAGGCCCAGAAAGTGTCTAAAGTAAAATAAAAGCGATCCACTGAACAATGAAAAACTGTGGAAACAATACATGTGATAAAATCATGTTTGTAAAAAGGTAATTATTTAAATGGATGTTCCTCAATTAAGGAAGGTTAAAACCAGCAATTGTAGTCAATGCTTTATTATTTGTTATTTATTATTTATTATTTGATGTAGTTTACTTGCAGGCTGAGCCTCTTGAGAGCTCTGGCTTTAGTGTCCTGCATCGCTTGGTAAACTGAGAACATCAACCAAAGCTCAGCAGCAGGACTGACAACTGCAAAATCAAGGTCCCGAGTGATAGAAAAATATGGAAAGAAATTTGTGGTCAAACAACAATCAGAGGAAAGAATTTACACTTCTGAGAGAAAGTGTCACTTTAACTGCCTTAGTCTTTTTCTACTGCAACGCCCCTTGGATGTTATGATATGAGCACTCATCGTATCTCCTCAAACTTTCCATTTTATGCCAAAAGCTATTGACATACAATGAGCTACTAAAAAGAGTGCACAAATGTTGCATTACACATCATCAGATTATGTGGAATTTGAGAGTAGTTCTTAATGACCACAGAAAAAAATACGCAGACAGTTACTCTGACTGTCTTGTCCACAGAAAAATACATTGATTAGGCATACCTTATTAGGCATTAGAGAATTCATTGCCCTCTTCCCTGATCCTTAATGAAAAAAGATGTAACCTAATTCCTACTAGGCAAACCACAGCTGTTTTGGTGTTCTTATTGCATGGATATAACAGGGAATAGGACAGAGAAGTCTACGGTAATTTTGTTTTAGCCATCAGGAAATGTAATCACAATACCCTCAGTGTCTAACAGAGCAAGAAAGAGAAAGAATAACTTTTTTTTTTTAGAAACGGCAGTGCATTTTTAACTTTTGATTTGGACATGTCAATTAGTTGCTCTTTCATCTTTTTCATGAGTTCTTTTCATTCCCTAAGGAGCATATTTACTACAATAAGTTAAGAAATCAGTTAGAGGAAGTACACCAGTTAACAGCTAAGTGACTACTAGACTCATATTTTGCATATTTAGGCAGACTTTACACTCCTTATATATTGTTATGTTGCATCATTTTATGCAGACAGCCACAGGCCCTGGATGGAATATTTTACAAGTATAGTCATGATTTCTTCTGGTTTAGTGGTAGTAGCAGCTAATCTGTTCATGGAGTTATAAAGCTGTAGCCAAGTCGGTGGCCATGTGGGAAGATCAAGAAAATTATATTGTAATGGCTGAAGAAAATTAATCACTTAAATTATTCTTTACCCAGGTAGGGTAATCAGTAGTTAAAACAAAGTTTGTCTACACCAAATATCAGCAACTTGTATGGGCAAGTGATGGTAAGTTTCAAAAAAATACTTGGTTCACTGCAGTTCCCCTAAAGAGAACTTTAAATGGTGGCAGCTATGCTGTCAATGCCAGGCATTGTTATATCTGTGTAAAATTCACCTGCACAACTTCATCTACATAAAATACAAACAATTCTTTCCCAGGTTGTCTTTCCACATCAACATAAATGGTAGGATAAGGGAAATGAAGTGAGTTTCCAGATTTAGCTTGCAGATATAGGACTTGGTGGAAATTATTTCTGCCCTCTCTTGCTCCGATACAACCTTTAGAAGAGTGGTGACTGAGTTGCTTTGCAGATTATGTGCAACTTCAGAAGGAAGCATTCAATGGTTTTACAGTTGAACATCTGATCTAATTTAACTTAATTTAACTTAAGGAACTAGGAAGTCACATAATGAGCTTCTATCCTTATCCCTAATTTGTAAGACAGGGCTAAAATCAGTCAACTTGCTTCACAGCATGCTGTGAAAGCTAATTCGTATTTTACAGAACCTTTAGCCAAACTTCCTAGTTTTACTTCTATAGTTTCAGACTTCAGACATTTGTGTATCAACTCTTATGTTCTCATATATTTTGATGTAGCAAATCTCATGTAAGTAAAAGAAAATGGGCATTTTACTAAGGTGACTGGAAAATATGATCTAGTACGTACTGGGACACCACCTGGGAGTCTCTGAAACCTCCTGCAACTCAAACCTACTTTTTCCTCCCTTTGGGAATTCTCTTTAACACCATTTTGTTTAGTTTGTATAAGTTCAAGTTTCATCAAAATAGTATTTATTTTTATAAAACTGTACACCAGATGTCTGCAACCATGAAGCCTATAAAGTATTTTGTTGCCAATGTGACCCTAGTGGTTTCAACAATTATAAACTGAAGCAGGTCTGTTTACACAAGGCTTTAATGTTAAACTATATGCAAACATAACTATGTGGACTCAGAGTCTCTAAGACAGACACATCCAGTTTCACAAATATTCCAGCAAATGAAATCTTAGAACTTGTAAGCTACTAAGTATAGCACAAAGAACATGAAAATCACGATGCAGTAGTACTTAGCACTTATATATATAGCACTTTACATCTTCAAAGTACTGTGCTAACAATATCTAATTAATCCTCCTCAACTAATTAATCCTTTCCAGATCAGGAAGCTGAGACACATTAATTACAATTATTATTTATGTACTTATATAGCACCATAGGTGTGCATGCCACTTTACAGACTTATAGACCAGTCCTTCATTATTGTAAGCAGCTAAAATTTGTCTTTAATTCTAATAGAAGAAAGTTCATGGCATGAAATATTTAGAGGGAATGCTTTCCCTGCAAAAGTTTACAACTGTGCACCAGATTCTGCCACCAAATTTGTCTATAAGAAAACACAGTAAAAGGCAGTTGGATATAAGGAGCTATATTTCAATTTTGTTTACTTTTTTTTTTTTTAAGAAAAGAAATGCTGTTGTATATGAATTGGTTTTGAAGAAGGTTCAGAATATGTTCAAGACTCAACACATGAATTATCAAAAACAGTATCTATAATGTTAGTAGATATTTATGTTGTGTAACTCACCCATTATAAAGAATGAAAATGATCCTGAAATAAAACATGAGTCCATTTTGTGGGCAAAAGAAGTAAATACTTAGTTTGCAACTTCTTTCTGAAGGATAATCCCAGTTGTCTCAGATTTTGGGTTATTGTACTGGAGGCCTAGTTCTATTCGTAGGGCATAATTTCCCAATGTAGCAAAAAAAAGAGTTTGTAAGAGAGATTATTACTTAATCATTACTTTAAAAATTACTTAATCTATAGCACCAGTACTTAAGTAGAGTTAAGTCTAAAAATAATGATCCCCTGGTTCCCAGCCCATTGCTTATTCCCTTAGATGAAGGAATATTATGGGGAAAAGTAGAGAATATTTTAGTGGTGATCAGAGCATGACCTATATCCCTATCCAGTTTCTATCCTATCCAGACAGTCCTTGTTACTAGCAGGACACCACACACAAAAAAGTTCAAGGGTTTTGTCAGGAATAAAATGTAGTAACCAACTTTTATTCAGGAAAAATAATTATTAGTAATTTGCAAGATGGTCCAAATTTGCTCCTTGCACACCAAAAATTTGCTCTAAGAAACATAGGGCAAACTCCCTTTGACGTATAATGGATGATCTAGAAATGTCTTCAGAAACAGTCAGAAAAATATATGTAAGAAAAAGTATTATTCAGTCTGAATATGTGTGCTTATAACACATCCTGTGATATTTGCTGCATTTTAATAATCTCAGACTTCAAGTCTATATTTGATGTTGTTCTATGAAATTCTTCATATCAAGTGGAAGGAATAAATCTTGTCTTTTAGCATTTCTTAGGTTGAGGGTGTTAGAAAGTGTATGGCTTAGTCCCAAGTGAATAAGTTGTAGCACAAAACATTTTGAAAAACTTTGGATTTTTATCTTTGTGTATTGTATATTCACTACTCTAAATTATTCACTGCAGCTCTTGGTCTTATAACAATTCAGAAGATGTTTGTTATAAGTATTGATAAATGAGTAAGCTTCAACTTTTGAAATGGTTTGCTTAGTTGTGACTAGCTATACTGCTTCTACAGTACAGATCTTGAGCAAAAAGTGAAGAACATATTTTGTTGGTTGTTCCCCCCCCAGCTGAAATTGTAAGGGTTATTTAGGTAAGCAGAATGTAATTTCCTGAACTGGCATTTTTCCAGTATATGTGGTTTGACCTCCTAATGGACATCTGTTTATTTAAAGTAGCAGGGCACAATCAAAGACCAAGTGTATTTTCAGAGAAGGAGGTGAGGAAGTGAGAACAGGGAGCACCAATAAAGAATTCTGATCAGGAATGAAACACCTAAAAGTGTATTGAAACAGTGTTCTGCAGTGCTTCGATTAATCCCAGGCTGTTTTAACTCGTGCAGCTGGTACTTACAAGACAAATAATATGAGCTGACGCCAACCAGTCTCGTGTTTTCATTAGGATCAGCCATTACTACAGAGTGCTTCAGATGTATTGCGTGACAGCGAACTTTCTGCTCTCAGGGTGTGGTGGTGCAGTGCTTAGCCTTCCCATGGGCTCAGAGCACCCGGGCTTAAGCCTTGCTGTAGGTTTGTGCAGACCCTTCCACCAACCGAGGTACAAATGAGCAGCAGTTTATTGAGACTAGGAGTAAGTGTTGCTGCCTACTTCTTTTCTGTGTGTGTCACTGGCTAGTTAAATGGGAATGCTTTAGAGTGTGACTGGGAACCTAGAGCTGGACTAAAGCTGACCTCTTCTAAGGCATCCAGTTTGGGGAAAAAAAACCCCAACCACTCTGTTTTCCCACCTACCACTTTAAACCCTAATGTTTCAGCAGCCTCTGATAAAATCTACTTTCCTCTGCCTTATCATGGACCTAGCTAAAGAAACAGCTTTACATTAGCCAGTGACTATCTAGATGTCTATCATGAATTTGGAGCAGTGTATCTAATGAAATGTGGAGATGGAAGAATTGTATGGAGCATGACTGGAACTTGTAAGGGGCCTGGAAGACAAAAGAGTGTGTAAAAATGGATATCGCCACTGAGATGAAGGCTGGTGGCAGAAGGACAGGTACAGAAGGCTTAGGGAGAGAGAGAACAGGTGACCAATTTAGACTTACAAGGAAGAGAAAAGCCATCACTGATTTGTGTAATTAAAGGTGACACGGGGAACTGTCAGAGAAGGAAGAAGTCCCTAGCTGTATTTTTAGGCTGATGCATGATTGGGGGAATGAAAAAAAAAAAGGCACATATAAGATAGGCCAGATTTAACTTGTTCTTGAGACCAATGCAGTGTTATGTTCCAAGGTAAAATACATAAGGGTGGACCTCTGTCACCACAAGTGAACCATCTGAATGAAGGCAACTCATTTGCTCCAGGGGAAGTGTTATATCAATGCAAATGGTGGAATGATGAGAGAAAAGGAGTTTCTGAGAATCTGATCTTTTTCTGAGAATCTGCTTCTTTCTTCAGCTATCAGTGATGTGCTTCATATGAGAATTTTAAGAATATATGGGCATGATAGCCCTCTGAAGATGTCAAGTAGATGCTGGGTTTTAAGTTGTTCCTTTCTTTCTTCTTTCCTTCCCTCTCTCTTCTTCTCCCTTCCTCCCTTTCTCCCCCTTCTTCCCTCCTCCCTTCCCATCTTCCTCTTTTCCTTTCTTTCCCTTTCACTGTGGAGTTTTTTAAGTGGCATGGCAACATATCATCAAAAGCAGCAAGCTCAGAGAAGGTGCTCGGGTCATTTTCCCAACCTGCTCAACGAAACCAAATAGTTCCTATGCGCTACTTGCTGACAGTAGCTGATTCTTTGTTCATAAAGAAGGGTCAACATATATAATGAGATTTGTGCTATTCCTTCCCATAATCAAAAGGAGGAGGTTCCCTCTTCCCTCATTTGAAATCTTTGCTGAAATACACAGTCAGCAAACCTTCCATGCTAAGTGCCTCTACAATTGTTATAGGTTTGCAGATTTTTTCTTTCCTCCCTCTCCTCTGCCACCCTAGGTGAAAACCGAAGCTGTTGTTTCCTATCAAAGCTCATCCAGGAATGAAGCTAAAAGGAAGAATATCTCTCTGCATAACTCCAATATTGATGAATTAAGGCCTAAAAGGCCTTTTTGTATTTCAAAAAAGCATTCTGAGTCCATGCTTAAAATCAAGATTAGCTCCATCAAGAAGCAGTAAATTCAGCAATAAGATTTAATCTCTGTGGCACTCAAAAGACAAGATTCAATTATATTCTGTGATCTTAATTGAATTACAAAACTCCCCTCAAAAGTAATGACATTATTTTATATTTTCCCCAAGCCCAGCTTACTTGGATTGAAAAGAATTAAATAAGCTATGGTTTGAGAAAAATATGTTTGTTTTTGCTGCCTAATAATTCACAGCTTTGAGGAGAAGCTAATATCCTTTAAGTAAAAGACTAATATCTATCTCTGGAAGTGCTTTTTTTGACCCATCTGGTTTGTCAGAAAAGTCTCCTACCTCTGATATTTATACAATATCATGCAAATGTCAAAATCTGAATGTCATCTTCAAAGACCCTTTTATGTCAGGCAACCCCTTTATAGGGAAAAAATAAACAATTTTATGTATGCATGCTTGATGCCAGTCCAATTAATAAAAGCCTTTTTTGCTATGCTTGGCTACAAGCAAGTTTCTCTTTTGAAAATGAACAGAGGGAGAATGAGATAAAAGGTCTGTATTGTTTCCTTGCAAATTTTACAGTTTCATTTTTAATTTGTGTTTGGATGTGAGGATCTTGGTGCAGATGGTGTGATAGTCCACAGTATGTTCTGAGAACCTGAAATGATAACAAAGATATGCAAATTGAGAGGGTGCTTTGGATGAAAGCCAGGATATCCAATTTCACAATAGCTGAAAACAAATTGATGTGCCCAGCAAACTACTCAGAGTAGCACTAGGAAATGTAACAGTGCCAAAACAAATTATATTAATGACCTGAGCAGTTTGTTGAATTCTATTGGCTAGCTTAATGTTGGTTACATTTGTCTGCATTGGCACTTCATTTACTGCACAAAACAACTTTTGTAAATGAAAAAAAAACAACCCACAACCAAAAAAAAAGGCACTTAATGAAAAATCAATCTTGGTAATTGCAAAATAAAGTTATACAAGAATTATTTTTGCATCTGAGAAGTGTCCAGCATATTTCACATGAAAGAGATTGAAAAAGTAGAAATTCAGAAATAAGAGTTGAAATGATTTCTATGAGGAAACACAAGTCTCATCCTCTTTAATGTTTCATCTAGATCAGCATTGCATTTAACATTAACGAGACAAATTATAAAATTTCTATCATTTGAGAGAGAAAGCTAAGAGGAGATGTTTCAAAGAAAATATTTGGATGTGAAACCACTGCCCGGAGTAACTCTGAAACAGTAATGTTATTCACTTTTTTGCCTCTGTTAAAACGAGAACCTGAGCCCTTGGCTGTCATTTCTGTCTTCCCCTCTTCCTTTCTTTAAATGAAAGATTCCTGTCTCCAAGTGCATCACTTTAAACAGACTTTTTAAAATTTTCCTATCCTAAACTATGTTTAAATGAATGAGAAAAAAAGTCTGCCAAGAATATTTGTAGTTTGACTATCCCTTAACAGTACATATATTTTTACATGAATAACTTCTTTCTATTTAGAATAAGAGAATCAAAGACACTTTCAGTTTTCATAAAATCACACTAGCGATGCAGTGAATTGATGGCACCTTTTACATATTTCACTACTCTATACTGAATAACATATTTTGAACTAGCCAGATCCATAATCTGAATCTTTTTAAAGCCTGATTTTTTAATTTGCTTCTAAATACATGAAAAAAAATTATTTACTAATACCATACATAAATCAGGCCTAGTAGTGGAAAAAATAAACTGACCCCTGCAGTCAGTAGGCTACTTCCACAGCTGTCAAAGAACACCAGAGTTTCTATGGAGAAATACCAGTCTAAGTCACTCAGACACCAGTGAGTTGGCTATTTAGTTTTAATTCCCAGAAACCCCACTATTCCTTTGTTCAGCTAAAAAGCTCTCAGGGCATTTTATAAAATACTAAATGAAAGTAAAAATAGCAGCAGATGTACTCACCCGCCTATGAACAACTGTAACTTAAAGGTGTTTTGAATTGGTTTTATATATTAAAATGTGAAGCAGTTACTTATTGCTTGCAACTTTATTTTAATCTGTCACAAGAAAGAAAACAAATACTGGCAGGGAATTCATCAAACAGTCAGTATGAAGACAATGTGTCTCAACTGTTAAATGTCATCTATTATATATACACTTGTATTTGCCTTAATGCCACAAAACTGTTCTTGTGAATCTGTATTTTGTACTTTTGCTCACTTTAGCTTTACCAGTACAGAATCTGTAACTAAAAAGTAGGTAGTTCAAGACTATGTCAATACACTAATTGCAGTTGTTGTAATTTCATAGGTAAGCATAAAGAAGACCTGCAAAAAAACCCCAAACCATCAACAAATAAACAAAAAAATCCAAACCCTGCCCCATCCAAAAAAACCATCCCAATCCCCCAAATCCCTTGGTACAAGCTTTGCTTGCTGACATTTTGTTACAGGCTTTTCTCCCAAAACTTGCATGAGAAGGATCCTTCTCCACAGATGAATTTGCCCTGGCTGACACAGAGAAATGTTTCAGCTCAAGAAGCTCAGTAAGGGTGAGGGCAAGATGCTGGGGCTGTAGTTTGAAGGTTTCACCACCACTCCTGCACTTGGCCTGAGCCTGGAGATGTTTCCCATGGGATAAAACCAATGTGGAGTTGTGGTGATTCAAAGGAGAATGAGGTGGATTGGGTAAAGAGAGTTGAGAAAAATGGAGAATGGTATGTAATCTCCTCCTTGGCCCTGAGGGATTTACACAGAAAACAGCCCAGGTATATAGCTCCTGGTTTCAGGCTATCAGGGAGTCTGTGGTTGAAGCTGATAGTCACAGGGTAGCTGCCTCTTTGTCTGAATAACTGACATGTTTAAAAGGCTTTATGGCTTCCCCCTCAGAAAGCAAACCCCATCCCTGTGACAGGATAGCAATCACAGATGTCTTCAAAAAAATGTGTGGGAACGACCCACATCCGTTCCTTAAGCCTTCTCCTCTGCTTATGATAACAGGAGGCGATGATCTGGCTCTGTGGTTTTTAACTCATCCAGCATTCAGAGTGATTCATTGAGTGAATGTGGAAGATTTCTAGAAGGTAGGCTAAAGGTTTCTTTACTTGGTGGCATGCCCTGCATGAAAATGTCAAAGTTTCCTTACAGCTTGTTGGATGAGGGAGATGATAACACAAGTCAACCTGGGAAGTCCCTATAGGCTTATATGACTGGTCCGTGGACATGGAAGACAAATTAGGCTCTTTTTGGAAAAACACCTCAAGAAAAATATGCATACTCTGTTTAGCATGAATTGCTTTTTTGAGGTCTGTTTCTCCATTTATTTTGCTTTTCCCCTTGTCACCCCAAGAGCCAGTTCCTCCTGAGTGTGTCTGTGCAAAGGTAGAAGTGGAGTGGAGGGAATAGAGAGGTAAAAAAACTGCCATTTGTTATGCAAATTCTGTAGTTTTGTATAAGACCTCTGTGGTTTTTAGTTAAGTAAGCCACATAGTTTACTCCTTGATTCCAGAAGTGGCATCAGTGCAGTGAATCCTGCGGGCCCACTGCAGAACCAGCTTCAAAATTGATGTTGCACCAGAGCTGCAGGTGCTGCCTGGAGGGCAGGACTGTGAGACTTCCCCACACAGCAGGTTACACTGAAGTGTTACTGGGACTTGCCCTTGTTTCAGAAGGTGCCCATCGAAGGGCAAGTCCCATCACAGCTGGTGGAGAAATGCTTGCTCCCTACCATGGGCACGAATTCAGGTCAGAGCATGACAGTCCCAGCTGGGACAGTCCCTGCTCTGCAGCAGTGGGTTGCAAAACCAAGGCTTTCAGGGGGGAAACTGGGAACATCTCTTCTTCTTGCAAGAAATGTGTAGTATCTCTTTTTAGCCGAGCACTCTCAAGCCTGAGGTGCCTGTTCCAAACACTTTCATCTCCCACTGACTTCATTCCTCTGCGTTACTCCCACACTCTCCTCGGTAGGTGTGCAGTGCTGTGCCATTTATATGTTGCATACAATGTGTCTGAGAGTAGAAGTTTAGCTTTTCTAATTAGGCACCGTGCTATTTTAAAACCCCTTTTTCCATTGCAAGATGAAGGTGTAAGTGCGAACTCGATGCACATTTGTCAAAGGAAATAATAATAATAATAAAATCCTCACAAAGCAATTAATAGCTTTTATTAACTGATGTATCTGTGTAACAGCAAAGTATAGGTTTTAGATGAGCCTGGAAAATGACCCTCGGTAAAAAGCTCACTAAAAGGAATACCTTGGAGCTGTCCATCAGTTGCACAGACGCACACAAATCCTGAGCAGTGAGGCAATGTACTCTCTGTCTTCATGCATAATACATACAAAATAGGTGAAGTGGTATGTAAAGTGAATTTTAATTGGTTATAATTGTCATTTCATTTAGTAAAGTATTGTCTGGAGACCAGGATATCAATTAGCACTCTATGGACTCTGTTACTTATGAAAATATGCATATATAGAGATGATGTGCTCTAGCAGCAGATATACTTTAATTAAGAAAGTGGTACAGTAAATTAAAGACCTTTAAAGTATTAATTAATTGGTGTGTAGATCAGTTCTGAGTTTCAACTTGGTAAAGTTGAAATCACTGTACCTGATTTAAATGAAATAAGAAATGCATATTCTGTGTTGTTACTGGCTTTTTAAAGGTGTTCATTGCCAGAACCATGTTATCTTAAAGGTGAAATGCATCTCTTCTCTATAGAGTGCAAAAGTTTCATCTTAAGTTGGAGCTGTTTAAAGTTATCATTTGTTCATACTAGACTGTCACCTAGAAGTGTTATGTCAGGAATCTTTACCCTGCTCTTTCTGTATATGTCCTTCATATTCCTTGGTGTTAATAAACATCCTGGCATAAATAAGGTATAGAGAAGTGATTGATGTATTCCATATTATTATTAAATTGTTGGTAACTAAGGCAGCTTTGGTGGTTTGTGGGGTTTTTTTTCCTTCTTTTTCTCCTTTTCCATGGGGGATGAAGAGGGACCTGTCCCTTTTTAACCACTTGCTCTGAATGACTTTTACACCCAATATAGGTGAGAAAAGAGGATGAATGTCACCTCTCTTCTCTTCCTCCTCCTGCCGATGCATACTTCTTCTTTTGATTGACAGCTACTAATAACCTTCCTGCCCTAAGTGCCATGGAGACACTTTATTAGGACAAACAGCCAAGGAAATCTAGGAATGAAGCCAAGCCTGCAGTGAGTTATTATCGGGCTTGTATTTATCTCAGCTTTGTAATTTTTTTCAGTGATATGCAAATCCTGAAATAGATCTTCTTCTGTTGAAGGACAGGTCCCTCTGTTAATTGATCCACTGAGATTCAGCCTAACCTCTTTTAGCTATCAGCCAGGGAAACAGGCTACATAAAAGAGTCTCAGTGCTGTACACAGTTCACATAAATTCACTGTGCATTCTACAAGGAAAACTTCTGCACAGAAAATGCATTTTTAGTTCCTGAACATATTTTACATATCAGTGTTATCTGCATAACAGATCAAACTGATTTGTTTATTTGTTTATTAGATATGTATGAGGGTGCACTCTTATAATCAAATGTGGTTTTAGATGGAGCTTGCTTTCTTTCTGGAATGATACACCACAAACATGAATTGTAAAAACACATTAACTGAAATTCAGGCATAATGAAAATGTATTTGTTCAAAATCACCTTTTTTATTTAAAAAAATATATCTACATTACAGAAACACTTTATTACTGAGCAATTTGACTGTTTGGGAATTAGCAACACAATTGCATCTACTACATACCTTGAGATTGTGCAAACATTTTTTGTTTCTATATGGAGATTTGCAGCAAACAGGTAACATTGTTTCAAATAGGTCTTTTAAAAGCATGTTAATAGCAGCAGCAGGATGGATTTACTTCTGCTTTATCTTTCTGTAGGGATAGGTCCATTTAGCAAGCAATTATATTTTACAGAAAACAGAATTTGTAACAAAAGGAAATGTTCAGGGAATCACTAATAATAATAATCATAACAATAACAGTAATATCAAAGACTCCAGAATGAAAGAGGATCAGGCTAAAAAAGGGTATTGTTTATTCATTTACATAGTATCTCTCATCCATAAGAATCCCAAAGATCTTCCTCAGCCTCTAATATAGTAACACCAGTACAAGTATAGCTATTGCTGAGACAAAGAAGATAGCCCCGAGAAAAGGAGCAAAGTTGGAGCTGGGTTCAAACTCTGTTGAAGAATGAACTGGGATCAATAATGCTCACACAGTGTGGACCAGCTTTCATTTTGACACCTCATCTAAACCACGGCAACATGAAGAAGTACGGGGGAAATCTATTACCAAAACCTTCCTGGTTTCTCAACTTGAGAGACAGACCGATGTGCAGTAATGAGGTGTGAGGCATGAAAGCCTGTGCTCTAATCCCAGTTCTGCCCGCCAAATTATGTCATGGCCTTGAGCAAGTCATTTCACCTCTACTGCTTTAAAATGAGGATGATAAGCTTTACAAGGCTCAGTCTATGATTCTTACTCAGTAAGTGTTTGTAAAGTGCTTCTAATACGTGAAATACTTATGCAGGTATGAATAATTTTTGTGAGCACGACCATAGTACCTGGAGTGAGGACCTCCTGGAGGGGTAGCATTATTAGTGTTGGCAAGGATGCAAGGGAATCCACATTTCAACTTAGAAACCCATACCTCTCCCACACTGAAAATTCTCATTTCCACAGCAAAATTTCATGTCTTGTTCCCATGTCTCCAATAAGGTAATGGGACAACTAGACAAGAACATCTTTATGCATTAGGGACCTGAGATCTAGAATCAATATCCAACTACAGCACTTTGGACATGCCTGAGTTCTGCTTATTTTAATGACATTATGACCCATGCTTATAGCTCAATGAGTTTAGGGCTGACAGGGATGGAGAACACTGAAAATCAAAATTGGACTTCTAAATTACTGGGATGTTTTGGGGCTTTCAAACTTTAATATGTTGTTGAAAGTCTAACTTTTCTGAATTAGGAGATTTAGAGATGGATTTTACAAGCTGAGCTAACCTCTGCTCAGCTCTTTTATTCTTTTCATTGTCCTCAAAGAGTTTTCTATCACTTATTGCACAGAAGTCAGTTCACCAGGCAAAACTATGGTTTGCAAAGCTCAGTTGTGTATAACTCATCTCTGGCAGTGCAATGGCAGCTCTAGATAAAATGCCTGTGCTACATTAAAGATATGGTATTACAGCTTGAAAGATGTTAAATAATAACGGATTGTGCAGATGATTACTAAATTGACATTGTAGGAGTTTACTCCTTTGCATTTTTCTGGTTGAGGTCATCCCCAAATAATGAAGATGTGAAATTAAATTTTCAGTCAGTCCTATACAGATTTCTCTCTCTTTTTCTTCTCTGCAATTTCACTCTTCCATTTCCTCTTCACTCATTTGCACACTAGTGTGTTAATGGTTTGGAGGAAATGTCTAGCAAATGACATCATTTCAGGGGCCATGGCTCTGTGAAGAAGTAAATGAATCAA
Organism: Gallinago jamesoni; assembly: GCA_025769975.1. Classification (NCBI taxonomy): domain Eukaryota; kingdom Metazoa; phylum Chordata; class Aves; order Charadriiformes; family Scolopacidae; genus Gallinago; species Gallinago jamesoni. The sequence continues at coordinate 140,635,321 of JAOQGH010000001.1, forward strand.
CATGAGATTTTACAAGATTTTAGAGAAACTGCAAAAGGGCGTGTTTAGCTAAAAGTACTCATGTTGCATGGATCAGTATTAGGATCTAGGAGGTATTCTCTTCAAAAAAAAGAGCTTTGAAAGTAGATTTTCAATCTACTGCTTTTTGACAGAAAAAATTAACTCAAGATAAGGGAGACCACGGCGCTTTTGTGAAGTGCTAGTTTCATAACAAGCTTTTCTATCTGTGACTTCTGTTTTGTTTGAGTGAAATTGATCCAGCTGAAATTAGCTATGTTTTTGTGCCTAAAACCAGAAATTTCACAGGATTTTTTGGAAGCAATTCTTTTTCATGCATGAAATGACAGTAAAAGGCAAGCATCTCACATTCTGAGGAATTTTTAATTTAACTGAGGGTTTTTTTTGTACAGATATATCAGGACAAGCAAATAAGATTGCAACTAAAAAAAGATATACAAGTAGAAAGCAGCTTAGCATACAGAGAAATCATAGTGTATGTACTACAGTAGCTCCTGTAGGAGCCTATACTTTGTTATGTTAGATGCTACAAAAACAAGGAATTAATTAATAGAGTTTCCCAATCTGATTCTCTGGGAAGTGATTTCTATATGTAATCCTTGTGAGAAAGAGTAGGGCTTAATCCTGTATTTCTCTTTTTTGGTATTTGATTTGTTGCAAACTAACTCAGATAATCTTATATTTTTGCAGACTGTATTTCCTTCATTATGGCAAATATTAAATGGGAACCTTATATTCAGTCTTTAATAATAAGGTGGAGCTTTTTTGAAGCAGTTGGCAAGGCTCTCCTGACTTCTCTGGGATCACAATTAAACCACTGTTAAGTGATTTTGGAACAGCTCCTTAGGTAATGAATAAGTGAAAGAATATTATGACAAAACAGTGCTGTCTTTAGAAGCATACTAATAAATAAGATATGCTAATTTTGATTAATCATGTTAGTTAGAGGCCATAAGTCCATAACAACTTTTAGAAGAGATTAACATCTGAAAAATCACTTTTTCTGGAAGTAATAAACCTCACTAATTTTGCATTTATTTAAGTTGACATGTAGAGAGCTCTGCAGGGATACATCATAATGCCATCAGAGTTGGCCTGTGAGGGTAAATCGTCTTACTGGTATTGGTTTCAAACCTAAGGCAGTGCCAAAGTAAAAGGTAGCACAATTTAATCTGACCAAAGCAAAACATAGTGTATTTCTTTTTATTGATACTGCCTTTTATTTTGTATCTATTCACAATAATCTGAGAACAAGGAAACTGTCAAAAAAGGGTCTTTTAAAACCCAGGACTTCAGAATAAGGCTAGTCAGCGTTCCTTAGTGGACAAAGTTAGAGAGAAATGTTCTAATCCTTAAAGTGTGAGGAAGTAAAGGTTTCTCAAAGTCAGGGCAATACAGAAGGTGACAGAGAGCACATAGCCTACAGGCACGTCTACAGGCCATTCCTGGTTTCCTCATACATGCTGTTAAAAGGATGTTTTATCCTGAGGCAAAGTTACACTGAAAGAGTTAAAAACCACTTTAAAACATCAGATGTCATGTCACAGTGCTTCAGAAACACTGCTGAAGTGTTGCAATGCATATAATGCTTTTTCTTCATTTATCTTACCTAAGAAATTGTGCATAAGACTGATCCAAAGCTTGATTCAATCCTCATCACTTTCCCTTTTTAAAAAAAAAAATATTCTTTTGTTTTAACCCTGACATCAGTAAGTTTTACAATAAGCCAAATAATTTGAGTATCCCAAAATGACAAACAAACAAACAAAAAATATTAAAATGGCTTTCCAGATTAGGAATAGCTTTGGCTAGTTATCTAGCAGCTGAAGACTGGAAGCAAAGTCCATTGAAACCAATGGTACTGTACTGATTTACATCATCAGAGGTGCTGTTAAAAGATATTTTGTGGGGAAAGAATGAAGAAGTTAAACTTTAAAAAAGCACATAAAATAAAATTAAAATAACCAGCATTTTCACAAAATCTACAATATATAAAAAGACCTGATCTGAAACAGCAAGTAACTAACAAACATTAATCTGTCTGAACTGCCATAACTGATGACAGTGCTAAAATAAGAAAGTGAACAAAACAATCTTGTTTATGTCAGGATAGTATGACCCAAGACCTTTCTCTGCCCTTTGAGACCATCTCTGTATAAGCCGCTAGTCAGGAGTCTGGCTGAAAGAGCTGTGAGGAAACAGACTAGTGGTATAGACCACCAGTATCTCTCACAGACAGGCAGGAACAAGTTCTGGATCTAAAATACAATAGAATCTGTCAGAGGGGAAACAAAAAAAACCCAACATTTAGTCTCTGTTTACACATGCATTTCACGATCTCACGCAAGTTGACAAGAAATGAAGCACTGTTGTAGCTGCCCTGAGCCTGGGACCAGGCTATGGGGGAGTTGTGCTTGTGAGAACAAGCAAAGTCAAGTGTTGTCACTATTCACCATCCAAGAACAGAGGAAACCAGACTGCTAGTCCAAGGGGACAGTCTATGGAGGGAAGGATGCCTGAAGCAACAGCTGTTGCTTATAGCTGACCCCTGAACAAAGTAGGGCTCTTTCCAGGCTGACTTGTTGATTCCTGACCCTAGTGCATTGTATTCATGTAGTCCAGAGCTCACAGACACCTATAGCATGCATTGTCACACCCAGTTAGCCAAATCACAGTGGTCAAGCCAGGCTCTTGGCACAGAAGAATTTATCTGTTTGTTACACTGGATGGGAGCGGCATTCACCCAGGTGTCAGCTCTTTATACCTCCTCTCCAGACCTTGTGGACAGGTCCTCTAGTTGCCCATATAGACAGAAAATGAGAACAAGAATCTTTGAAAGTGTCTCCATGCACAATCTTGATGACTTGAAGGTGGTCTAACTTAGACAAATATCAGTACCTTTGCTGACACTGTCAACACAGTTAATACAGACTCTAAAAGCCCTATTTAATGTGAACATCTGGCCCGTTATGTAGCTGTTAACTGGAGTGAAACCATCATGCACCTTTGGTATAAACAACTTACAGTGTCACATAGTAACAGCATTTGATTTTTAATAGTCTGCGTGCTTTCAACCTGACCCTGTCCTCAGAACTCTTTCCCAAATATTAACAACCCCTTTGGCTTGTACAGTTCCCAAGAGCATCTCTTCCACATTTTATATAACTTGTTTAGTTTAGTTTAGTTTAGTTTAGCTTTTCACTCCACACAGCAACCTAAAATTGCTTTCTCATCTGCTGCTACACCCATCTTGTTCATCTCAGTAGCCGGAAACAGCATAACCTGAAATACAAGCATGTTTCTACAGAAAGGCAAGAATCCCTCTGGCTAATCTGACATGTTCCATGTTGGATCATCCTAGCTATCATATACTGAAGCTGTCAGAAATCACAGTAAGGTCCAAATATATACAGCTTCTCCTATGCTGGACCCCCTATCAAGCCATGATTACTGTCATGAATTGGATGAGTTACACAAGAGAGGAAAGGTTCTTGGGTTTTGTTACAAATAACATACCTGTCAGTGAATTGAAGGGCATGCCACATCCAAAAAGGTGATGTATAACGTGCTTTTCACTTCACTGGGAGGGACAGAGGAACAAATAAATTACATTTCAAATGTCTTGTCTTCCACTCACAATTTGTCTAAGCGATTTCCTTGCTATTTGTTTTTCCCAAGGTACTCCAATCAGCAAAGAAATTGTATTTTAGTCTATTTACAAAACGAAATGTGTCGTCTGCTGTGCAGTTCTCCCCTTTGAAAAATAAAGATGACTAAAAGCTAATATAAATGAATGTGACTCCTGTTGTTAATGGAGTCTACAATGGAGTCCAAGCCTAAAGCTGAGCATGAAGAACCTGGAGTTTTTGGAAGACTGCAGCATGCTTGCACGTTGCAGGCACTGCTGGCACCAGAAATCTCTCTCACTCTTCTGGCAAGAAGGCTGTGTCTTCTCAAAGGCTATTACACCTGTAGAGTGTTTCTTCACAAACTCACTCATTGTCTCCCCTTATCTTTCACGTCCATTTTCCTTACCACTCTCCTTAGCACACTTTGCATACTTTTTTATCACTGCTGTTATTATTCTATGAAAAGCAATTTAGTTATCTTCAGTATCTTATATATTATACTAACTTTCCCTCAAATATTCTGTACAACTTTATCCATAATCAAATAATCTAGGTTTTACTTGAAGGTCTCAGAAACGGAGAGTCTGTTTTTAAACCCTTCCTGAAATACAGATGCTTTCTGTGGATAGAGAGGTATGATTCGGGAGCTGCAGGAACCTCGTTATGATCCCTGGTTTTTGTGCCCTGTTTGGTAACTGCCTTGATGTTTGTAGCAGCATATTAATTCTGAAAGTGATACACTACTTTCAAGTCAAAGGAAGTTATAAAATGAGCCGGAAATATAGCAGCTCAAAATACCTCCATAATAAATGTTTCACACTGGATTCCATTACAACTATCATATTCACTCTTACAGCTTTGAACGGGAACAAATTTCATTATGACTGCTGGGGTACAAGGAGACAAGTTTCTGGCAAATATGCAGGCAATTTATCAAAGCATACTCAAGGTATGGAGGATTACAAAACTATGCCATAATTGTGGGCTGCTAAGACTCTGAATAATGATTGGAAAGGGACTTTTTTAAAAAATAAAAAACAAGCAACAACACAAAAGACCAAAAAACCCACTCTGACTTTTAAAAAAGAATTTTTGAAAAGTGCTATCCTACAGGTAGCTTTTCCTAGATAATTACTTTGATGATCCAGCAACACAGGCATGCTCTTTGTGGGGCAATTCATTTAGCTAAACACTAGAGGTTCAACCTGGGCTGTCTTTAAGCACAATAAAAAGAATTAGGAACAGAGAATGTGCAATTCATCTAATCCCAAGGTAGACATCTACAATACGTCAGATGACTCACCAAACCCATCTGTAGTCTGGGTAGCCAGATCAATTCAATGGAAATGCATGCCCCAAATGAGTATCTGCCTTCTGTACTGGAGCCAAGCTCAGTGTACATGGGGGTGGAGAACTGCCATGCCCAAGGGGGCTTTCCTCACCACAGTGCAATTCAGCCTACCGTATAGTTGATCATCTCTACATTTTTCTCCTTTCATCACCCTAAAATTTCCATGCACCTGCACTTCAAAGATCTAATGAACATTTGTGGCCAAACATCCTCAGTGCAACAGGTATCAGGAGCACCTGGTACATAGTTGGGAACTTCCAACAGGCATGTGAAAAGAGTAAGGAGCACATATGAGGTACAGAGTCTGGTACCTTGAGAGTAACAAGTACTAAAAAGTTTGAAGTGATCAGACCTGTGTCTTTCACTGCCTTTCTCACACCCACAGGCTAGGAAATAACTAGTGACATTGGCAAAAATCCTGAAAACTGCTAGCTGACTAGTGATTTCTGTGTTTTAAACATCAGTTTTTATTTAATGAGTGTCCATTTTCTGTATTTACACCTGGTAACTATTTAACAATGCCTGTATTCAACCAGAGTGAAATAAATTTCCCTGCTGGAGGTACATACATTTTAGGCATTTCAGGTAGGATTCTTATGCCCATCTGTAGATATCTAGAGTGTATTCAGCCTTGGTGTGTAGCAACTATCCTCCTCCATCTAAGAATGAAGGGAGAGAGAGAAAGAGATTTTTAGTATTTGATTTGTTATCCTAGAAAACCACCTTCGTATGGGATGAATTGCCTTCGTGTCATTGACAGTAAAAGGGACTTGGATGCTCACTTCAGCTGGCGCTTGCAGCTGGCCACAAATCAGAGGCTAGTGTCAGAGAGGATGAATCCCACCCCAGAAGTGCTAATGACCTCTCAAAAACCTGGAGAAAACAAAGGTTTCCCATAGAAAATTATATTGTTCCCTGGGGCTATTTTCTCATTTAAAATGAAGCACTATGTGCTGACCAAATTTATTCTTTACCTCACTGTGCCAAAACCTGCTCATTTTCATGAAAACGTAACCCTGATCAAGGTCATTATTAACCTGTGTAACCCATGTTAGTAGTGTTTGAAAAAGTTAGTCTAACCTAATTTCCTCAAGTTTCAGAAAGATCCATTGGTCACTGAATTTTTTTCTTAATTCTCAATTTTCATGCTTTCCTCATTTGTACCATTTTCACATTTTATTTCATCATTTACAGCCCTTTTCTCATTCACATTTTCTCTCTTCCATGCAACAGAGAAGTTTCTCATTTACAAGCTGACACCTGTGGTTTTGAATAGCACCTTTTAATATAAGTTATATGAATGAGATGTGCTGCATGATTTTTCAGTGTACCTTACACAATAATTGACCTCACATAGATTATCAGTTATTCATGGCCCTTTGCCTTAAAAAGGGTCCTAAACAGCCAATCACAATTTAAAGGCATATTATTCTGCCTTAAACACATTTATTCACAGTACCTTTCACAAGTTATTGGCCATTTTCTTTCCCAGAATTAAGGATTATTGAAGCTTGTGCAACGAGAACTTTGCTCTTCATAACTCATCCTCTTACTTGCTTATGCAATGAAGCGTTGTAATGTGCAGATAGTTGCTTCAGAGGACTTATGACTTCACTAACTGTACAAAGACGAGGACAAAGACAAGTCAAGAGGAAGGAAAACATTTACAACATAATGAGAAGGTAAATCAACTTACATTTGCTGCAAATAGGTTGACGGAAAATATCATTAATGTTCCCTTTTAGCTGTGAAGATGAGGTGCTTCTACCAGTCCTTTTTCAATTATAATCCAGCACTTTATGCATCTTTTTGGGGGGTTGAAGAGCTCAGACTTTTCATACCTAATTTCTGATCTTTAGAAAAATGTTAGAAATTAAAAAAAACATGGTAGGAAGTGGAGAATTCCTTGATTTAGAGCTGTGGTTGAGGTTGTGGTGAGGTCCACAACTTGGTTTGGGAGTTGAAAAACTACCCAGACCCTCTGCTAAGGTACCTGGAGTTCTGCACATCACTGTTTTCCATCCTAGTTTCCTAATGTAAGAGAGGGGAAGTAACACCATCTACCCATGGGTGTATCCAGGATGGCAAATGAGGTGTGAAGCAAGAGATTACGCCCTGCAAATGATCCTTACGCAGTCAAAAATCCCGTTGGTTCTGCCATTTCTGAGAGCTCCTAGCTAAGAAAAGAACAAGAAATTGCAGTGGCCCATTGATATGTTCAGGATTATCACTCACTGCGTTTATTAATTTGGTCCCACTTACCCCCTCGTATTTGTGGGGTCTTCCATACTGGCCTTTCGTAGACTACTTTGAAATCTGCGAAAGGAAAGGAGCAAGAGCTGCTAATTATTATTGTTAGTGATGGAAGACTGCAATAAGCTTCAGCAGTTTTTGGATCAAAGCTTGAATTGCTGAATATACTTTAAAGACTTTTTTACTCTCTCTCAGTTTATAAGAAGCATATGTATGCATACATAAACTATGCCACAAAGAGAAAGGTATGAACTGAAGCCTGAACAAAACTAACAAATTCTCTTGTTATGTATATCTCATATCCTGGCTGTTTTTGTTTAAATGACCCTTATGTGGTAGGATAAGAAAGAATAATATATGATTAATTTCTATTCTGAAGCCCTGTTTGAAAGGTGCTTTATTTGCATTAGCATTCATAATTACTTAATGACAAATCAGATATGGTTCATTGCTAGTAAGTGTAAAAACATGTTGTCTGAAGGATGTAGTTTAATTAGTATACTCCTAAAAACATGTCCCTCATGACCATTGGATGTAATCATTATTTTATGTATTTAACTGTGAAATTTATGTTTACTCAGCAGGCTAGAGACCATCTTTTTTTTCCAAAGCTATTTAATGCAATACATTTAGACTTTAAAGAAACCCACAAAATCTCCCCAACAGCAGGTACTAAATAAATAAAAAAAAAATTAAAAAAACTATTATTGCAATGAAGCAGATATATTTAAAAAATATATAACCAACATAATATTGCATCCATAAAGCATATCAGGAGGTATAAATATGCAGGGAAGCTCATTTTAATTCCTCAGTTAATAACCTAGACAGGGGAGATGCACATTCTCCTAGATCAATGAGACAATTTGGGCATTCTTTTATTGTTGATTAGTGAAACTGAAAATGACCTCATTTCAAGGGCATCGAGCGATTTCTCTTTCTCTGCGCTGGTATAACACAAGTGAATACTGTGAACACTTTTTCTACCCAGGCTGCTGTAGAATCCAAGGATGCCCTTTCCTCAGTGACACAGAGGACAGTGACAGCAATCAAAAATCATCAAGAGTTTGCGAAGAGGTCTCTAAAAGTCACACAGACTCTTCAAGAATAATCTCATTTTTCCTTAAATCTCGTTCTTCATTGAGCATTTCCAGTGGGCTGTGGGAAACCCTGTTCTGGAGTCCTAGGTTACTCAAGCTGTGTAAGGGAATCACCCTCATTTTCACCTGCAAAGAGGGTACAGTTAAAAGAGGTAATAATTTTCTTCCACTCTTCTGCAATGGCAATGCATATTTCTAGAATATTTGTATTTTTAGGATACATACTATAATTTTTAGGATTTTAGTATACAACTATACATATTTTAGGATATTTGCAACCTAATATGCTTTCTACTTTACTGTTTCTGCTCCTGATTCTTCACTGGCTTCAGGCTAGGACTGGTAACTTAGAGATAAGTGCCTTTCACCCTTGTAAGCACCAAAACCCTTGAGTTTTACAATCTTTTCCATTTGTCGGGGTTTGCCTGTATTGCTAGGCACAGCCATCCCAAACGGGCTATGGGTGTCTCCCTCCTTCTGCCACCCCTTCTTCTCAACGACTGCACTTACCACATCCAGTGCTGCAGAGCAGTGCCTCCAGTGATCTCCACCTTATTATTATCACTTGCCTAAAGAAAATCTGGGTGCTAGGCAGGGGTGAGAAACATGTGCTTTCTGCCTGAACACCCCCCACAGTTGTTATAACAACTGTGTACCTCCTGACAAGCTATGTGATATGAAAAGGTGAGAAACATGGCTCCTCTCTTTTGCAGATTTTCGCTGGGGCTGTGCCTGGTTTTGGTATTACAAAGAGCAGCTCACGACATTAGGTTAAAAAATAAGTAATAAACGTGCCTGTTAATCTTGGGTGGTAATGAAGAAAACAGTCAACTTCTGAAGCAATGCTACTGTAAACATGTACTTGGTCCATGATGGTGTGGTTCTGCAGGGTTTGCTGGAGGGTGCTGAATGCTTTTCTTTCCCACTCTTCGTGGCAGGCCCTGCACACATCCGTGCTCTCCCAGAGGACTAAGATGTTTTCCCAGACAGCATTAGTAGTTGAGATTAAGGCAAAAAATTATGTGTTTTCTAATGCCAGCAACAAGCAAATATGATATATGAAATGTAAATGAAAATTAATGCAAGGGTCCCTTCAAAATCACACCAACTGAAAAATGTAAAATACAGTCATAATCCAAAATAAAAGGTGGTTGGTTTTTGTTTTTCTTTGCAGTGTTCAGGAAATCTGTCCTTTTCCTTTGCCTTTTATGATATGTACCTGAAGTATCACGTAGCAAAATAGGGCATCTTACACAAATGTCCACAAAGAAAACTCTGTAGGGAATGACACAGGGGCATTGTCTGAAGGACATTTCCTTTTATGATAAAACCAGAATTTAATATGCAAGAAAGTGCATTTCCCTAACTGAAAAACAGATTGAATAGCTGAAGCAGGGGTGTGTGGATGAAGACTGTAGCTAGGAATGTACAGAGAGCCTGTTGAAGGGGTGGAGGGCAGGTGGTAAGGATTGGCAAGATAGTTGGGTGTGGGCTGTTAGAAATCTGTATGGGGAGTAGTCATGAGGGAGACAAGAAGTGTTGCTCACACCACAGAAAACTTTTTGAGGTAGAAGATGAATATCATGAGGATTCAGAGAAACATTTTGCCATAAAACTTTGTGCTTTTCTCTCATTACTCAGGACATTTTCACATACATTCCTTCCCAGTTTTCCTATTGATTAAAAAAAAAACACCACAAAACTTTTAACTTGTTCTCTGGTTTTAGGAGAAAAAAAAATGAGGAGAAAAAAATAGAAGGGTGCTGAACAGCACCTAACCTTGTGTCTTTCTTTTTATTCTGAAGTGGAGGAGTAGTGATCATCCCACACAACAGGAAATGTACATTGAAACTAAAATGAGTCTGTATGTCGTATGAGTTCAACAAGTCCAAGTCTTTAATGGCAAAGCATCAACTGCCTTGCCACAGAAAATTTCCTGTTGTTAGGACTGCAGGTTGTTTGCGTTATTTAAAGAAAAAAACATTTTGTTTTCGAACTTCTCATATGTCACTAACAATGAAGGAAGTATTTTAAAGACAGCAACCAAAATCAAATTAACGCAATAACACGGCTTTATGCCACTATGCATGCATAGCAAGGAACAGTAAAAGAGATATTTTTAACAAATAAAAATTCAGAACTCTGAGTTAATACTGTCTTACCTGTTCAGAATGACGTGATTGTACTGAATAAAAAAAAAGAAAAAAAAGTAACTTTAAGAGCAAGAACTGTACCTACTACTATACTGAATATGAAAAGGAAAACTTGTAAGACAAATTACCAAAGCATGAAGGCATTGCATAAATTAGAAGATCTGCTCCTGGATCTCCCTACATGCAGCAACTTGTGTTATGGGCATCTCCTAACAGAGATTATGTTTGCAACTTGTATTTAATATCCCTTTGTGGGCTTTTCCACCACGAAATTAAATTCCATTAGTTTCTTTATGATGTTAATAACTGTTACACAAGTAGTACAACATACTACATTTGACCGCTGTATGCCTGCTTATACGTACTGTTTTCTGTCTAGCAATAAATCCAGCAAGGAAAAGATTTATGGAGTTTATTTGCACCCAAGTGAGATCCAGTGGCTTTCAGAGTAGTTCTTTCAGGTCAGGGCTTTATATGGAAAACATTGTGATGGGAAGGCCTTGTACAGTTTTACAGTTCCTAGCACAATGATTCTAAGTACCATGAACAACCTCTGGTTGTGATTACAGTGTGCTTTGGTTCATAATAGCTGATACCCTTACTAACTTGTTCTACCTAGTATCCCTGCAGATGCTTTTTTATTAACATAATTGCTTTATCTTTCTTGAAACTTTCCAAGCAGCCCTCAATTATTATTCAATAATAACATATGGTGGTCAGTTCAACAGGCTAATTATATGATGCAATGCCATAAAAAGTATTTCATTTTATCACGTCTACATTTTTTGCCTTTTCTTTTCAGTGAATGCCCTCTGTGTCTTACTGTAGAACAGAGTAGTGAGGACTACCCACTGCTTTTCTCTCTACCACTCATTATTATATATGTCATCTCCTATTCTTTTTGCTTCACACTAAATAATCTTAATCTTTTCAGTTTCTTTTCATATGAACACTCCCTATCCAGCTAATATGTATTTTCTGCCCTTTTTCAGACCTTTCTTCTCCTACTGTATCCTTCTGAAACGTGACTGAGACCCAGTAGAGTATTCAACACAAGGATGTAACCTCCATTTATAGAATGACATTATAATAATTCCTGTATTAGTCTCCATCCCCTTCTTAGTATAGCCTAACATCTGAGAACCTTATCAAAAAGTGAAATGTGAAGCAATTAAATCTACAATACGTAAATCTGAACCTGACAGTTAGGCCTATAAGAAAGATATTCTTTATGTACAAAAAATAAAACTCACTCTAAATTAAGGGAACAAACAAAGGATGATGCATGGGAAGTGATAAAGAGGATTAATAACAAGAAATAGCTGTAAGACCTTCATCACAAAATCCATGAGCTAAATTCTGCTCTCCATTACAACCCCAATGGATACTATGAACATTAGTAACCTGCAATTATGTTGTATAAAGGCTGCTGAGTCGCATTGTAATTAACATCCTTTAGGGTGACCACAGTAATTTTAAATGTTATCGTTGAATATACAAATGAAAGTGGAAGGTGTTGAATATTCTATAGCAAAGTGGAAGCTGATGTCAGTTTTATTTTTTTTTTTTTTCACATCACATCGTGATAAGCAGGCCCTCACAGAAGGATTTCTTCCTCACAGAATTGCAGTCAGCTGCAACTTGAATTTTTTTCCAGATTATTTTTCTAGCCTTGTCCAGATTTACTAAATATTACCAGCTATAGATTTTGAAATTAAAATGGCAATGATAAATATTGTTATAATTATAGAAGTAACCCCTTCTTCCACTACTGAAGTGGGAGACTGTTTTGCCTCTAGTAAAACTAAGGAAAACCTCAAGGCTGAGGTAAAACGTCATCTTCTTGCAGTGTTGTCTGCTGGCGGGAATTAGTAGAAGACTCATTACAGTGGGTTAAGAGGAGAGAGGCTGTAGTCCACCTATACCAACTTTCCTTTCTATGGGGATTCACTGTTCTGGAATAAATACATGTTGCCGGTTTGGAAACAATGGCTTTTCTTTGCACTCATCAAATATTTAAGGCAAAACTTATGAAAGTAAATTGTGAGCATAAGAAGAGCATCGCTGGTGAGTTACATGGTTACGGTTCCAAGTTCTGGATAATGGTTTTCATGGCTGAAAATAAGAAAGGCAAATTCCAAAAGCTAAGGGTGGCAGGGAATGAAGAATTTTAATACATCTATGAGGTCTGGCTAATCCTTTGTACTTCACCCAGACACATTTACAGTCCTCAGAAAGGGCCTAGTTGTCCACGAATACCTGAGTTTTGGTACTGCATTAGTGGTATTTAAATAACCAGCAATGATTGTTTGAATTTACTTAAATCTCTTCTGGTTACTTATGAGCTCTCTGGTGTTCTTACAAGCATACCAATGACACTAATATGACAAAATCTTAGAAAAGAAAAAGATACACATGTCTATTAGACTAATGCTGCCTAAAAGACAAAAGTCTTTACAATTTTTCCAAAAGTAATCTGAGGAGCTGTGGATTAATGTTCACTAGTCTTCTTTACATTTTTAATTGGCCTTTTTATTTCTCTTCTAATTATTTGTATTTTTCTCTTTGTGATTCTCTTACGAGAATTTATGGCTGTGGATCTGTGTTTGGGCTCTTTTGCGCTTGGGGTCCATTGGTGTGCTGTAGTGAATAACCTGCTGCTCAGCTCAGTGCTCTGCAGCACTGAAGAGTTTGGTGGCTCTGCCAAGAGATTGAACCTCAACCCTCACACCACAGAGAAGTTTTTAAAGGCAATTTGAATTTTACTGTAGACATTCCTTGGCTTCTTGTTAGCCCTGGGTTTCATCCTTCTATATGTAAGTGGAAAATAAATAAAAAATCTTCAATATAAGAACATAGAAGCTGGTTAACTGCTTCACAGAGCAAAGCAGTTCTGTGCAACAAATGAAGAGGTGAATATTTTATCTAATTGAAACACAAGAGTGAATTCTTCTGGTAGACAAAATATAGCTTTCCAAGAGGGATTTTGGCATTGGCACTGTCTAAAATTTCCAAACTTGTGAGAAGTTCCATAGGACCTATAATGTCTTCAAGCTGTTATAAAGGCCTCTTTCCTGCTATTTTTCCAAATATGGAAGCTACTTGGCCAGACTAAAGATTAAATTTATTTCCCAGATGGAGATGAAATAAGGCTTTTATCGAACCAGTCCTTAAGCATTCAGCTTAAACATATGAGTACGTCATTTGAAGTAGGATGTTTAACATGTAACTGTAGTGAAAGACCGGAGTTCTGGACTGTAGATAACTCTGCTTAATCCTTTTTCAGGTAAAAAGAGAAATAACCCTCAGCACCAGTACAGGTTGGGGGCTGACCTGATGGAGAGCAGCTCTGAGGGAAAGACCTGGGAGTTCTTGTGGACAACAGGATGACCATGAGCCAGCAATGTGCCCTTGTGGCCAAGAAGGCCAATGGCATCCTGGGGTGCATCAAGAAGAGCAAGGCCAGCAGGTCGAGGGAGATCATCCTGCCCCTCTACTCTGCCTTGGTGAGGCCCCATCTGGAGTACTGTGTCCAGTTCTGGGCTCTCCAGTTCAGGAAGGACAGGGAACTGCTGGAGAGGGTACAGCAAAGGGCCACAAAGATAAATAAGGGCCTGGAGAATCTCTCCTATGAGGAAGGGCTGAGGGACTTGTCTTTTTTTATCTCTTGATAAGAGAAGACTTAGGGGGGATCTGATCAATGCTTACAAATACTTAAAGGGAGGGTGTCAAGAGGACGGGCCTGGTCTTTTCTCAGTGGTGCCCAGTGACAGGACAAGAGGAAATGGGCACAAACTTGAGTATAAGAAGTTCCACCTAAACATGAGGAGGAACTTTTTTACTGCGAAAGTGGTAGAGCACTGGAACAGGCTGTCCAGAGAAGTGGTGGAGTCTCCTTCTCTGGAAACATTGAAAACCCGCCTAGACACGTTCCTGTGCAACGTGCTCTAGGTAGACCTGCTCCAGCCGGGGGGGTCAGACTAGATGATCTCCAGAGGTCCCTTCCAGCCCTATATGATTTTATGATTCTATGATTCTAAAGAGAAAGTAATCTTATGCATGCAATGTTATTTGGTACCCTTAAAAAAAAAAAAAAAAGGGAATTCGTGAGTACAAATACAGAAATGTTTGTATTTTATTTGCTTGAAAATCATTCCTTCAGCTTCAAATGCAGGAATAAGCCTTATAGCCTTTGAATAAAACTGCTGACATTTTGGATTGATAATGCTTTAAATTAATGATACATTTAAATAAATAGCTAAATTGCAGTGGAACTTCATGTTACATCTACATTAATAATACCAAATGAATTAGTCATGATTAATGTTATAAAGAATATCAAATGAATTAATAATGATTGGCCACTTATTGAAAAATGGGCAACACTTTATAATAAGTGGCAAATCATTCTTACTTCCTTTGGTATTTCTTGCAATAATTTTAATCATGATGAATTCTTTTGGTATTCAGGTGCATATAATACAAAATTCCATAGGAAGTCCATTGTAATTTAGCATAATCTTACTTAAATGATTCATTTAAAGCCTGCTTCTATATGTGGGGTCTGATCCAGGCTGAACTTAGGCCCTTTGAGGTTTTTCTACCTGACATAATGTAGCTGTCATGGGATGTCCCTCAGAGTTGCAGATGCAGTCGCAGGTGCTGAAGTGAGTAGGTGAGTGAGTCAGATTCAGTAGGTGCACAGGTGACTGAGCAGGCCTGTTCATAATAAGTACCTTTTATGAAATCAAGCTTCCAATTTAAACTCACCTAGCTAGGGTACCTTTAAGGTATTAGGTTTTTTAATATATATAAAAATTAATAATTAATACCAGTAATTCGTTCCAATGTTAAAGTCACATCTAGTATGCAGTGACAGTCTCATAATGTCAATTCTCATATTAGGGAACTATGTTTCCTGGGATCCCTCATATTCTTGCAGAAAGTATTTCTGCTGTTGAGAGTTGAGATTTTTGCCGATGTCTGGTCTGTGGTCTTCATCCTGTGGTGAGCAAGCAAAACAAAAGCCGGCAAAACAAAACTGGAGTAGACTTAGGGGGGTGGTAGACTTAAAGTAGACCTAAAGGATGTTTTAGTCATGGTGACTGAAGGGAAAAGAAGAAAGTATAGGTAAAACTATAGGTGGCTGTACTCTGGACATGCCCTAAGCCTGCACACATACACAGATGTGCTGACAAAGCTTACCCTTTGTAGACAAAAAATTTCCAGGAGAGGTGTTTGTTACATTTTTTGAAAAATGTAAGTAAAGAAAGCAGTGACATTAACATGTACCTAGAGCTGCCATGTAGGAAAAGTAAAGTTTGATGTTTGTTTTCTTGGCAGACAGTTTTGTTTGGTTTGAGGCTGTGGGCAGCCAACAACACAGGCAATGTCTGGAGCTGGGAGTGTTTTACTGACCTGCAAGCACTGGTATGGTAACAAGCTCAAGTACAAAAAACCACCAGAGCACAGGTTTCTCTTCACACACTGTGAATATATACTTAAATACTTTAAAAAAAAAAAAAAAAGATATAACATTAAATTTTACTTAGAGCTGTTTTGGTAAAATCAACATTGTGCTGCTCCTAAAATAAACACCTACGATGTTGGCTTTTGATCCAACTTTAAGAAGCAAAAATGTTTTGACAAAGCAAGTAAAATATTCTGTCAACTGCAACGTCACATTAGACCTTAGTTTTATAACTTTTCTCCTGAAGATTTTTAGTAAGGATTTAATGATTAAATACTGATAGGGGAAAAAGCAAACAACCAAACAACAACATAGTTTAAGTTTGCACTACACTTTTATTTTGTTGTTAAAAAAAATGTCATTTAGGTATTTTGAAATACACATTATTTCTGAGTTTATAAGAAAAAAGGTTGTTGCTGATTATTCACCATTTGAGCAGATCTGAATATTACCTCCATGGTGATACTGCCCAAATGGTGTACAAAATCATGGGAAACATTGTCTTTAGTGTTGTAACTCCAGAGTCTGGCCTTAATCTGTTAATTAACCCCGTTTCTATTACAGTTTCTATCCTCCTCACTGGCATTTAAAAATGTATTTCTTGAGCAGTTCTGCTGCTTCTTGTTGCTGGACTGCTTTACTACCATTTTGGTTTCGCACAGCTAGTGCATTCAGATCAGTATTCTTCGTGGACCGATGTCAAGCATCCTTTATGCCTCGCATTGCTTGCTTTGTTTTTCTTCCTGTACTTTGGTTAGTTGGACGAAACCACAAATAAGTGCAATTTTTATTTTGCTACTCAAGGGCTTCATCCAAACATCTATTTATTTTTTTTTTTTCTGGTTGCAGGAATGGAATTCATTAAAGAAGAATGCTGCACCTAAAGTGGATCCCTCAAATTTAACAGCAGATGAGATGGAACCCTTCAAGACTTTCCAGCAAACCTATAATTTCTTTAAAGGAATTTTGATTTCTGCTTTTCCCAAGGGACAAATTGCCTACAAACTCTGTCATAACATCTTTTAGTTGAAGGTTTAATATATTTTGCAGGTAAGTCAATAGTTTATCCTTAAAATCCTTAAGAAGCAAACGATAGGTGAGGAGAAGCAAAGCAGAGGAAAGGAGAGGAAAGTCAAGGCAAGCGAAGGGAACAGACCCTCAATACACACCGTGCTTTTTTGACCCTATAATCGGGTTTGCATTTGTTGTGGGATTTCTTATGACTGGGATTCAAGAACTGACCCTTCAGAAAATTCATTTTTCCTCCCCAAAAATTCATGGACAACAGAAGATGAGCATGATGTCGTATAATGATACTACCAGAATGCACCTTGCATAAGAAGTTAACCAAATTCTGTCATTAGATTCAGATTTCTTAGCATCTATATCAAAAATAGATATAAATAGATATAAATGCTTCCAGATCCCGTGTTACCTCCATGTAAGTAACAAAATGCAAGTACTTTCCTGTTTAGGCTTTTTTTTTTTTTTTTTTCTCATGAGGCTAAGAATCACATGTAAGAACAGATCAACAGCATGGTATATGACTTTTTAACCATGTTTTACGCATACAATAATAATCACTTAACATGAATAGAACTGACATTAGTTCTTATACAAATGACATTTCCTAAAGGCAGACTATTTTTAAACAGATACTTAAATAAAAATGTGTGCACCTGCAAGCTTAAAAGGCCACTGCAAGCTGTCAGCATGTAAAGCAGCAGCTACAAACAGACCCTGTTTAAAGCAAGACTCTACACTCATATAAATTCCAAAGGATAAGTATTTAACACCTGCAATGTATTTAATTTTGCATTTTAGCTTTTTTTCTGTCAGTAGTGTGTAGCTTTTTTCTTCAACGAATTGTTTTCATACTATTTATATAGACCACCACTAAATACTGGTTGTAAATATTTACTTTGGTCCAACAAGGAAAAAATCAGTCAAACCAACAATTTGATGTTTAAAGTAGAGGATTTCTATTCAAAAAAGAAATCTAGAAAACTCTGGGATACAGACAGCCACACAAGTTTGGCTGGCATTTCTAAATGATGTTAAACTCTTTCATTTTTATAATAAAGATATTTCTAACTTTTCTTGACATTGACAGAGTTTAACCATCTTCTGCGATTATATCTATTTCTCATGTACTTGTTGAAATTTCCTTTGTAGTTGATGATAAAAAACAGGTATTTGTGCAAAATGCATTTGACCCATCTCAGATTTTTACTGTAAGATTAAACAAATTACTCAGGCTACTACACAATCATTTTAAGGAATTTTTTTTGTTATTGTTTTCTTACTCAAAACACAACAGCAAGATAAAATATATAACACTAATTATATGTTCATGTTCTGTCTTAATAGATATCATAGCTCTTTTCAGGAATTTTGAGTTTGTTTATTCTACTTAAATTAAGATTATATTTGTTTCTTTAAAATACAAGATAAAAAAAAATTAAAGTTTCTTAAGAGGACCACAGCCTTTCAAGAAGTGGTAAAATACAGATGTTTTGTCTGCATGTGTGTTTATTTTGTTGAACAAAGGTACTGCTCTATTTGTTCTGCTTTGATTGTTACATTCAACATGAAAAGTTTGTTTTCTTTTTTTAAGTTGCACATCACAGAAAAATTCTTCCTCACACCCCTAATTTCTCAGAATCCAATTGAAGGCTAAAAACTGAGAATTTGTTCTTCTGCATAACTTAAGCAAGAAAGTATTGTGCTTCAATGGAACATAGGTGACCTGGCGGGGCAACAGAATAATTTCACATGCAGATTTTAGAAAGGAAGTTCTTAAAGGGAATATACCCAGAAACTCTAAAAATGTTAATAAAAAGTTCTTCAGTCTAAACCACTGGTGACATTTGAGGGCAAAACCTTTTGCATTTTGATCTGCCAAGGTCAGGAAATACAGACTCCCTGCCACATATTTCTCCCATTTCTGGAAGGAAAGTCTAAGAAATTATAATGCTCTTACAGATATATCTTTTTTCATTCTTATTGCAGTTCTTATGAGAAAAAGAATCTTTACTAATAATTCACTTTATCTGGCTCTGTGAAACCAACTAGTAATATCTCATTATTGTTCCATAGTCTGAAAAACCTTTCTGTCTGTATGCTTTTATATTTATTGTCCAACTGTGATTTGGGCCATTCATTAAGAGAAGTATCTCTATTACTTTGACAAAAAGGTGATAACCTTGCCTTATTCTGGCCCAGATATTTATTAATGACTCCCAGATACCATTTTCCAGTTCTGTGCACTGCAGTATTTTAATTTGATGATACACATTGGATAGTACAAATGTGTTCGAACCATGCTTACGACTCCCAGTGATAGCAATGACCATGCCCACAATGCTTTGTTAGATTGTTCCTGATGACTGCCCCAACCAGTGTGCTTCATCTGATGGCACCTTTGCAGGCCTTGCAGAGCCTCCAGACTACTTGAGTCAAGCTGCATTTCTTGATGGAGGAGATGCATTGTTATATAGTGTTATATAGTTATATAGTTATATAGTTGTTATATAGTGTCCCAAAGCCTTTCTGATACCTACCTACTGTACATGATTTGTCTGCATGAAATTTATCCCTGACTGCAACTTATAGACTTATGTGAGTGACTCAGGTTGACACAGGCTGGTGGGATCCCAGAATATCTGTGACAAAGTCAGGTAACAACATCTGCAGCAACCTGAGTTCAAAGAAGGTAAGAGAAATTAGGAGCTCCAGGATGCTTCAATTCAAGGAATAGGTAAATCTGTCATTAAGTGGGCAATATGATGGTACTTTCACCAGGGCTGGTTACCTAGCACATCTCAGGGGCTGTGTTTGCTCCCCATCTCCATTGGTGCCAGCACCAGCTGTGGTTTTTTACATTGCCTTATGTACAAAAAGAAAGGTTCAGGTTCTAGAAGATGATTGTGGTGTTTTGAAGATTATGGGTGTCAATATGGGATCAGCAGGGGACTGTTGATTTCTGGGTTGGAGAAAACACGACCTTCTGCCAGGAAATAGCATTGTCTTAGAAGTTCCTCACACCACTTCACAAGGGGGTGAATGTCACCTATCAGCAGAACCTGTGGCATAACAATTCAAAGGTGGCGAATGACTCTGGTTACTTTTGTCACAGATGTCATCCATTTGCCGTTTATGATTTGTAGTCAGCAGAACATCATCCTAAACATCTCTGCTACGTCCTTGCACTGCTTCATCCTGAAAGAGCAGTCTCAGCTACATTGTGGCCATAGACAGGTTATCTATTCTCATTAGCTGTTCTTTCAAGAAAACAGGACTTTACTATAATAAGAGATATTATTCTGTCATATACAAGTCTCTCTCTAGTTGCTACAAATGTTTCTGACACTCCAGATTAGTCTGTGCATGATGAAGTTCATTTCTACAAGAACAAGACCCTCTTGTTCAAGCTTTAGGATTGTTGCCACCAGCATGTCACTTCATCCCTGAGACTCCATGGTCACCCATGAATGCTTTTTCAGCCTCCAGTACAGCCAGTGCCCATCACAGGGTTTTAGAGCCCTAAGTGATGTGACTTTCATGTCGTCATGACTTTTGCTAGCATTGAAACACATACAGAATGGCAAGCTTCTTGAAACAAACTTGAGGTCTCATCCTGCTGTGCTTTTCAACTTCCTGTATGTGTTCAATTCAATATATTAGAACCCAAACTTACAGAAGTTTTCCATGTGAGAATGATTCTGGAGAATAAAATGTAGGCATAGCAGATTTTTATATAGGGAAGAAATCCATCACCATTTGTTACTTCCTGAAATAGAGCTAATAAAAACTGTTATCTGACAGGTAACTGGGTTTTCATTGGATCAGCTTGTGTTGTGGGTTTTTTTTCCTTTCTGCCAAAACATGGTTTTCAAACAAGAATCAAAATATTATTATTGTATGTCCGTCACTCAATCTCATAGGGTTGAAAATAGAAGTGTGTAACTGATATGAATTGTGTGAATTGTCCTCCATGCATTTTTGTCAACAGGAGATCTTAGGCCAAGTCTTTATCTAAGCAGTTAAATGCCCCAAAATGGGATGAAGCTGAATCTAACATTTTGGATCAACCACATCAGAGAACCCAGGTATCACAGTTCACAAGTCAGGTCCTTACAAGGACTACGCTACAAGATGCTGGCATCATGTTGTGTTCTCCTTGAAGAAAAGATGGCAGCTGAAGAAACTTTCCCTTTGTTTCTGTAGGCTTAGAAATGAAAAATATTTTTTTTTTTAAAGTCATAATAAGGAACATTTATTGTTGCCCTTTGTTTAAATTACTGAAGTTCTCTTGTTTATTAAACTAGCTTCTAGGAGCTCCAGGTCACTAATTAGTTATGTAAGGTACTTGTCTCATAGCTTGTTTGAATGGATCACAGAATTAGAGTAATAACAAAATCTGCATTAGAAATATAAGAAATTTTTTTAAGCATTAATGTAGAGCAATTGAACTAGTAGAAAATGATAGGAAAAAAATAAGAGAAAAGATGCAAGATCTGGGCAGACCAGTAAGTCTAGTTTCAAAGGTAGTAAGCATAGCTGCTAAGACATTACATGTATTCTTCCAAAGATGCCACTCAGTCACGGAGCTTAAGAAGGGAATTCATGCATATCTTGCTCAGTTATGTGTCAAAATTATTCTTTGCTGCAGTTTTTCTTTTCCACTCTGAAAGGTGAAATTTCCTGAGTGCTTGTTGTGATGGGAATCTTGAATCTATTAAAACCGTTGATGCTGCTGTTCTCCTCAAGAATTTTTACTTTAAATGTATTTGGTGCTAGTTTAAGAATACAAATACGAGGAGTTAGCTTTCCCTAATTGTAAGCAACCAGGACTTACTTATCTTTTTTATTTTTTTTCTTCAGCTATACATTAGATACATTTTTTGAAGGCTGACTGGCATTTTGGGTCAGAGATCTTTGTCACTGAAGTCAGCCTTTTTCCTTAGAAAGCACTAAAATGATATTAAACCTTGAAAATAATGTGTATAAATGTTAAAAGCACAAAACAAAATCAAAGAAAAATGAAGACCATTAGACCTGAAGAAGATAAAAATTGCACTAATGTTATTTCTTTCCCTGTGTCTTGGTTTCTTGGGGCAGGAGTCACCTGTCCATGTTACTGTCATATCCCTAGTGATGCTGTAGTATTACTGAAATATTTTTGGAAATAATAATAATAATAATAATAATAATAATAATAATAATAATAATAATAATAATAATAATAAATCCCTCATTAAGATCTTGGTTTTGAATATTTGTTTATTTTGATAGTTTCAAAATAAGGGAAAAATGCTTTCTTTTCAATATGGGTCAATTCTGCTTTATCTTTTTTTCTGTTGTTTTTTTTTTCTTTCATTGCTTGAATCAAAGAAAGGTTCAAGAATGCTGCAGAATCTGTTGATGAGAATCTTACTGCCCACAATGCATTAAGAAGTTAATGGCTTCTTACAAAAAAGGGACATAATAGGCCAATTAGGCTTGATAATAAAGACTGACATCTTTTGTAAAGCTTACTTATATACAGTATCTATGGCCCTGTTCAAGACATTACTCAGATTCAAATAAAGCTGTTTAATCTAGAAAGCTTGTAAGAAGTGTGAATGTTCTTGCTTTTCATAGCAACTTTTGTAAATGAAGGCAGTAAGTTTATGTGCTTATGTAATGGTATCAACCAATATTAACTAGTTCTTGGAATGCATTACAGAATGTGCTAGGAAGGTACCAGATAAGATACAATAAAATAATTGTTATTTTATGAATACATACTCTGCGGTTTTCTATAGTGGGTTTCTACTCCAGATTCAGACACCAAAATGTATTGTTTAAATGTAGTTTCCACATTAGGGCTAGATGTCTAAGCTCCAGTTACAGTCACTGGAAATATGTCTCATTTCATTTATCTATCCACATGCAGATATCTAGTAACGTTGTATTTTCTCTGCACAGCCTATGCATGAGTGGAAATGGACTTTTTCCAACCTAACAAATAATTCTAAAATGGGGTTTAATTGGCATCTTTTTGAAATCAGGTCCATTTTAAGGACAGGTTTTTCACATGGATATTTTTCCAGTTGTGTTTGTGTATTAACCCAAAAGCTTTGAGAGGAGGACAAGATATTTAACTGTTGAAAATTTTGTCTACCTAAAAATAAACTAAATATTGAAAATTACATTGCTTATTTGTCTGACATATTCATAGCACAAAAGTGAAAAAGGTCACATGTAAAAGAATAAATAGAGTTATTTTTCGGAAGAGGTAGTCAACAAATGCCTGTTGGTCAAATTTTGACAGCTAAAACACTTAGATAATTTCAAACACCTGTGAACTAGACAGAAGCAATGATGTCACATCTCTCCCTATTCTATGACAAAAAACCTGTCTTTTGACAGCCAGTTGGCATTCATGGAGATGAGGATAGGAAGCTTATGAGCTCTACTGCAAAACACAACCTCAAGACATTTATTTTCTGTCCCACTGGTATACTTTCGTATGAGCTCTGTCTCACTTATATTTATTCATCTCTTTGGGCCACTGAAATTGAATATTGAATACCCAAGTCAGGTCTCTTTGTGCATCAAGAAGGTCAGACAACTTGATTACACCAGCTATAATCAAAGAGTATTCATTTTTTTCATATCTGCTCACTATTTCTGCAAGAACTGAGCTTTGCCAGAAACAGTAGGATGAATGAACAAATCTTTGGAAAAAAGTAGTGCAGCACTGCGTATATGCAGTGTTTGAGGAAGAAAATAATCTCTGATATTAAAAAAAAAATCTCAAAAAGATTAAAGTGTATGCGGATATGTTTATTAACTATAAAATAAATGCATTTTTACCCTATGCAGAAACAAAGTGAGAAAGCTAGCGCAGAGGCAGGTCACCATGTGTGAAAAAAAGTTAAAGCTCATACTAAGCAAAACTGAGGTTTCTTGTTGTTGGTTTTCATTCAGCTGCACTGATCTATAAAAGAGCTATTAAAAACATCCATTAGCTGTTAATTTAGAATACTTCAGACAGTGATCCCTAAACCTTCATTGATATGTTTCCAACAACCTCCTAATCTCTGAAAATTGTTGGCAAGAGCTACACTGAATCAGCCCATCATCAATCCTGGCTTTCATTATTTGAGTTAACACAGATGCACTACCTACAAATGCTTAGGAGAAATACAGATCTTCCTTTTTCTTGAAAGGCACACTTACAAGCAGAATTTGATTTCATGAATGAAACCGTGTCTTTTATACATGTCATCTCAAATTAATGACACAAAACCAGCACATAATTTAACAGCAGTGAAGCTAGAAGTAATTTCTCTGCACTTCAGAAATGTAAAGTCAGGAATTACTGCTAAGACATTGTTAACCAAACCAAAATCCTAAACTAAATCAAAACCAAAAAACCTTCTGTAGAACTAAGTAAATTCTTGGTGTATCATTAGATTAATTCCCTTTTTTTCCTAGTTCAGAGATTGTTGCAACCTACAAGGACGTAGTTCAGTATAAACTTTTCTAAACTGTTCCCTTTATAAGTATTTTATTTTTTATTTTAGTGTTTGCAACAAAAAGCTATATTATGGCATGATTAAATAAACTGACAAAGGCATGACATGATATTTTACTTTCACTAAGGTAATAGAGGTAAAATACATGATGCAATGACAAACCAGCATCTGCTGGATTGCTAATGATATAGACAAGCTTGGGATGCAGCTGGATATTTCACTTTCTTTTTTATTTCAGAAATCTTGAAAATGGGGCATTCAATTAATCTAAAGAGAGGTAAATCAACTACTAGCATCCTTTTTGATTTGCTAATTTCTCAGTTTTATATGATTTTTGTAATATGCATTGGTTAGGGAGGGTCATTATCAGTAAAATAGTGGATTGGAAAATATTTTACCACCAATTAGAGAGGCATGAGTGAGGGAAAGGTATTATGGAATATGAAGATTAATTGAATGTCATTTGAATACCTTCAATTGTCAAATATAAAATTTCCCCCTTTTTTTAAAGGATAAGGCCATCTACATATACCCTGGAAAATGGAATTTCTTCCAAATTTTTCGTCTGGGGCCTAGGCTTAATAGCACTATTTTTAAGTTGGTCTTGGTACAAACTACAGTGTGTTCTAAGGGACGTCATTTGACCTACCATCCAGTCTACCATCATGACTGTTTCTCTCAAACTGTTTTTCTGTATACTAGATTATTCATCTGCAAATGAATTATCTGTATTTCCTGTACTTGATTCACTTTTCAGATAATGTAGAGGTAGTTTTTTAAATTAGGAGTAATTTAGGAGGATTTTTTTCATCATCATCCTTAGGCCTACATCTGTCCTTTGATTGAACAGAGAATAGAGACACTAGTTTTAAAATGTATTGTCCATTGGCAGGGGGATACAGTTTCAAAAAATTTATGGGGTCTACTTAAATTAGGTGCAAACATTGACTTTCTTGATCTGGGCCATATCTTTTTTGTTAACGACTGGTAATATATTAGCATTGCAATTCATGCATTATTCTGAGCATTTATTAGTTTAAAGTGTTTTCTTAGACCTTAAAGCCTATTGCTTATTTTAAAGGACATGCTTTTCTTCCTAAATTCTAGCTATCTGCAATAACATTTATAACCCAAAATCCTAGGAGGTGAAGGATACTTTGCCAATTGTCTCAAGAGTCCATCTTCCTTCACAGAATCTTAGAATTGTAGAACAGCTTAGGTTAGAAGGGACATTAAAGGTAATCTAGTTCTAACCCATCAGACCTGGTTGCTCAAAGCCCCATCCAGCCTGACCTCAAACACTTCCAGGGATGGGGCATCCACAGATTCTCTGGGCAACTTGTTCCAGTGTTTCACCACCCTGACTGTAAAAAAGTTCTTCCTTCTGTCTAGCTCTTTTAGCTTGAAGCCATTACCTTTCATCCTATCACTACTTGCCCTTGTAAAATGTCCCTCTCCAGCTTCAGATACTGGAAGGCTGCTAGAAGGTCTCTTCTTCAGGCTGAACAACCCTAACTCTCTCAGCCTGTCTTCATAGCAGAGGTGCTCTGGCTCTCTGACCACCTTTGTGGCACTCCTCTGGACTTGCTCCAACAGGTCCATGTCGTTGTTATGTTGGGGGCCCCAGAGCTGGATGTAGTACTCCAGGTGGAGTCTCCTGAGAGCAGAGTAGAGGGGCAGAATTACCTTCCTCAACCTGATGGCCACGCTGCTTTAGATGCAGCCCAGGATGTGGTTGGCTTTCTGGGCTTCCAGAGCACATTGCTGACTCATGTTGAGCTTCTTATGCACCAACACCCCCAAGTCCTTCTCCTCAGGGCTGCTCTCAATCCATTCTCTGCCCAACCTGTATTTGTGCCTGGGATTGCGATAACTCATGCAGGAGCTTACACTGGGCCTTGTTAATCTTTATCAGGTTCACACAGGCCCACTTCTCAAACCTGTCCAGGTCCCTCTGGATGGCATCCCTTTCCTCCAGTATGTCGACCACACCACACAGCGTAGAGTCATTGGCAAATTTGCTGAGGGTACACTAAATCCCAACATTCATGTCACCAACAAATATGCTAAACAGCACCGGTCGCAGTACTCGCCCCCAAGGAACACGACTCATCATTGCTTGCTTGTGACTTGGTCATTGAGCTGTTGATGTTGGCCGCAAGACTTTGAGTGTGACCATCCAGCCAGTTCTTTACCCACTGAATGGTCCAACAGTCAAATGCATATGACATTTTTTTAAATACAACATTCCTGTGGGTATTGGCTGGTACTAGAGTTATCCTTGTGCCCAGTACAGGTGGCTTTTGCTTCTGCAAACAATTTCCAACATAAGACACCTACCAGTATAAGATAAGAGACTGTCAACTTGATTAGTTTGGAAAGATCTTAGAACTTCTGATTACAGAAGTTGGAAAAAGTACACTTGTCTTGTTAATTCGCAACACTAAACTTGGGAGAAAGCAAAATATTTAGAATAGCATTAAAAATACGTGAAAAACCATGAATGCAAAGACAAAGTCCTAATGAGAAGATGAGGAATCTTTCTAAGAGATTTAATTATACTTTAGATTATAAGATGAAAGTTTGAAGAGGTGTTTTTTTTGGCTTTGAAAAAAATTACGTACATATATGCTGGATTTCATCTTTCATATTCTAATGTGGAGACACCGTATCTTGAAGCTGAGAGGCTTTTAAAAAAACCTTGGTATGCTTTTTTTAGCTCAACCACTTTGGAAAGACTGAAACACAAATATACATTTATATTTGAAAATAGATTGGGACTTCAATCAGCATGGACTTTTTTCATTGCATCACAAAACTAAGCGCAGTTGTTGGTGTCCTCCAAGCTAAATTAACAGAGCCAAGTACAAGAAATTCATGCAGAGCTATAAATATTAATCTGAATTACACACCAAGGATGTCCGCTAACACAGATTCAACAAACTAATGTGGATTTATTACTTGTTTTTGTAGTCAACTGTACTAATACAATTACTTGTATTCTAAGTAAGAAGATACGTGGTAATTTGAAATAATCCACATACTGTCTCCCTGCTTCCCACTACCAAGTAGCCATTAGTTAATGCTATCTCTTGGGTAAGATGAAATGAAATTTCATTGTTACCTCACAATTTATGTTTTCACTTTTTGTTCTGTTTTACTCTTTTAAAATATCTGTTTCAAACAAAAAGAACAGACGTATTCCATTAAGATTCAAACACATGTGTGTATACATAGGAACTGTGTTCAGAGTGTTTTCTTTTTATAGCATTCACCATAATCCACAGTTTAATCATAGCCTTATAATTAAAACATGTCTCAAAACACTGATAGCTGCACACTATTCTGCTACACAGTCATTAAAATACTATATGATTCCCTGTTTCTATTTAAAAATACTCTTGGTCTGGCTTCCAGCCTATCAGAGATAGAGGATCTATATCTTTCTTATACGATATGGAGGTGGGGTACTAAATTAATTGATTTTCCCTTGAAATCTACAGATGGAAAATGCTGCATTCAGGCTCATTCTTAGACTCAGATAAAAGAGAAACATTTACACTCTTCTTCTTACATGCTTGTTAGAATAATCTGTAAGCCTTAAACTCTTAAATGCCAATAAACAGGACAATAGTAATAGTACAATGAAGCAACAAAAACCTCACCGATGGCATAAGAGAACATTGTAATGACACTGAATAACAGCTGTTAGCACCTGAATGCTGTCTGAAAGAAAAGGAGGAATTGCAAAAATGAAAGAAAAAGTCTTTGGAATATAATTAAAGAAATCCAAAGGGGTTTGTTATTTCTTGCATATACATAATTATTTATTACTTTGGATTTTCCTCTTATGTTTTTTCACAACCTACCTTATGTTTCATGTAGAGAAATGTCAGTGCATCAGGAAGCTAGCAATGGCACTGGACAGCTTCAAAATACCATATGAGAGCCTTCAACAACAGATAAAAATAATACGCAATTGAGTAAGTAGTTAAATGCAGGAACTAATTGTTTGAAATAAAAATTTTTTACTAGTATATATTGTATGCTCAGATGTGTACCTGATTTATGGATACAGTTACTGTGATAACATTTTTTTCATTAAATCATTTTTTATTTCCATGGCCTGCTAGGATTTGGAAACAGCTTATGATACCCCACTATATATGAAATTGTGGTAAATGTACATAAATTTGACAAATCATCACACTTTTTTTTTTAACTCTTATGCATGATAATTGAAAGATCAGATCCAATGTGCGTCTTTTTCATACCTCATATGTATAGAAGTGCATAGAACACATCCATGTGTATTCATTAAGATTTTTATTTAAAATCAATTCAATAATGGGTAGAAATTCTCTAGCTATGTTTTTTACTATTTACATCCCTGACTGGAATGGAGAAAGTTCTAACTTAGGAAAGCAGACAGGTTTTTTTCTTGTCGCTCATTTTTTCTTTACAATATGCTATGCCAGGTGAAAACCATCTTCTACATAAATCTGTTTCTCCAGGATATATGATACTTAAAGGATATAAAATATCTTGGGTCTCAACTTCAGCTGGTGTAAAGGGGCACAATCCCAGTGAAGTCAAAGGAACTGTAACAAATTATGTCTGTAAAGGATCTGGCTCAACTGTACCTAAGGTAAAAGGCAGGAAGTCTTCTGAAATATTACACAGCCATACACATGTATGTACAGGAATTGCAAAACAATTACTCTAGATATAATTAAAAGAGCATTAAATACAATGCTACAGACATCTTTGTGAGAGATCACCTTTTCAGGCCTTATTAGCCCCCAGGAGCCCAGTGGAAATCCCTGACAAAACAGAGGGTACAGATGCACTCTAGTTCAGAGCTGCAGTGATCAGTATGACATAAGGCTATGGACTGATGGATACTATGGATTTTAACTTGCAATGATTTCTTTATCAGTATTAGTATTTATTGCACTTTTACATTTGATTTCTAAGTGATTCAATATTACTCCCTTCTACCTTTTTTTTTCTTCCTTGTTTCTTTCATTTTCTCAGCCAAATTGCAAGTTACTCCATGACTGCCACAACCTATTAATTGACATTAGTCTCAGATGATCCTTGATGTTTGTCATACTAAAAATGTTCAGATTGTAATTGCCCTAAGTTTAATAAGGGATACCAAGGTGGACAGAGGCAAGTAAAGGCTACATTAATTTTCTTGGACTGATAGATGTAAAAAATCTTTATCTTCTATTGAAGGCATGCTCAGAATCTCTACATAGTATTACATTATTTTATGGCCTATTCTGAAAGCAAATACCAGGTGAGTTCAGCACCCATTCTTATTCACTTCTAACATGTAATGAAGTGATAGGAAAAACCTGTGTGGACAATATCTGAGATGAAAGCAAACGGTAAAGCAGACCAAACATAGAGGCAGACAAATGAACAAGAGAAAATAAGCTTATAAGGAGAAAAAAAAATAATTATGTTCTTTCTCCTAATTGAGGGAAGCACTTAAACATATCTATGTGTTCATCTATATTAAGGAGCACATGAGCTCCTGACTTCAATGGAGCCCAAGCTTGAGTTGCACTCCAGGGCCATCCTGAGCAGAAGCCTTATGTTGTCAGCTATCTCCATGAAGCACAGCTGTCCATGAGCCATATTCCTTCTGGGCAGACCTCTGCCACTGGAATAAAGTTATGCTGTTCTCTGTAATACGTGTCTTACTGCGGCAGGCAGTGAGTGAGACCTGGGGCATGTTTCAGTCCTGGCATCAAGAAATCTCTGACGATGAAGGAAGAACTGAAGTATCCGTATTACCAGATGTTACATGAAACCAGAAAGGAAGAATATCTTTGCATTAGGAAACCAAAGTCTTCTGATTGCATGGGGGGAGGGGGTGTGTGGCTATGTCCTTTTACACAATCATATGGGGCTGTAAATTGCTAAAGGTGGTCGCTATTGAAAATGAGACACTGTTGAGAAAAGAATCTCATGAAATTACCATCTTATTTTAAGAAAGGCAAGGTTCAGCCCATGTGGCTAAGCTTATCTGACAAACAAACAGCGTAATAAACTGCAGAAGATACAGGTGATGTGGTGAATGAGAGAAAAGCAAAGGTAGAGCTCCCTGAAGAAAATGGAGTCAGAAAGGATGTGAGTATTGAATATAAATAAGTTGGGTTTAAGAAGGAGGAGAGAAGGAGAGACCAGCAATTAGAAAAATCTCTTTCAACATTTCTTGATAATTGTTTGCAAGGTTGAACTTGCAAACAGGGCTTGGATTTCCAAACTTGAAATGGTGCTAGGAGCCAAGAAAGGGTTAGTGGAGTGCTTGGAGACTCCCTGATGTCTGCATTGCAGTGGTTTGGATAAGGAGTCCAGCCTGCAGACAGTGAGTCTGTGGGAGAAGTGTGGGCTGTTCTTATCCTTTAGAACTGGAAGGGAACCAGGTGGGAAGAAAGGGACAGTGAAGAAAAATAATGCTTAGGAAAGCCACAAGTGGAAGGTTGGTTGGGATTTATTCTTTCTGATGCATATCACAAATGAGAAATAGCAGTTTGCTCTGAAGATGCTGTAAGTATGTCTAGAATGGCATTGTTGCATGCTCCCAAAGTGAAACTCTTGAGGCATACCCACACCACTGGCAGTGGCCACATATGGGAATCAGGGAGCTTAGGACTAGTCAAGTCTGCAGATGCTGAGGAGCAAGAAGCCAATTGGACACCTGAGAAAAATTTGAAGCGCCAATTAAAAGCTGTGGCAATGATTGGATGACACAGAGGACTAACACCTGCAAGTAAGCAAACTGTTGAGGGAAAACAGTAAGAGGTGAAAAACAGGGTCCAGGGATCAACAGGCCCCAAACTCTGCAACTGCAAAACAATAAGGTATACACAATAAAGTGGATGTCCAAATGTATAATGTAGTATAATTTGTTTGTTAGTAAGTGGATCCAGAAAAGAGCATCTCAGTTCAACTCAACTCACAAGAATTTATCTTCTGGATCTCTGAAGTGGCTAAAGACATGGGTTGGCTAGGAATCTAAAGCTTCTCAAAAGCTTTTGTTATCACAAGTATACTAAATGTTGAATGCCTAAAATGCCTCTAAAAATGTTGAAAGACCAAAAAAAAAAAAAAGAAAAAAACCCATGAACCTGCTTTTCATTTTATTTGTTCAGCATGTGTTTTTAATTCATGGTTAGAGTATAAAAGACAGGTAGTCTTAAAAGTTTCTGCTCTTCAGATTATGCAACATTTGAATTTAAGTGAGTTGATGGCTTGCATCCTCTTGTCGTTCCTCCCATGCCCATTCATTTTATTGCAAGAAAAGAAGTCCCACAGATTGTCTCCAGATTGTTAGAACAGGATGCTTTTGGTCTGGAATAGTTACATTACTTCCCTTATATTCTTCCCAATAGGGAGAGATATGATTTTTAAAATACCTATTGCAAGTTTCAAAATAATTTTCAGGGATTCTGTGAAAGAACTGAAGTTAAACTAATCAGTCAATTTTCAGTTTCTCATTTGTTAATCAGGTCTGAAAAAAAACAGCATTGTAATAAACTAACTATCCTAGCAGTCTCTGCTGTCTGTTGTTGCATAGAATGAAGATGCAATTAATAATTAGTCTGACTCCAGGAGAATAGATATTCCCCTCAGCTGGGAGGATAGAATCACACCTTCAATGGTTTAAATACATGTACTGTAATGTAATGTCGTTGGGAGACTTGAGCAGGAAGATTGCTTCTCTTATGATCACAGCTGGTTTTTTTTGGAATTGTGATTTTAAATTGTGGCTCACCATAAGAGCAGATATTCCCAATCTCTGCTCCAACCCACACAAGAAAAGAAAGTGTAAAATTCATTACCTGTTGGTACCTCAGGTAAAAGGGAACTGTTTTTATACATTGATGTATGGGGAAAGTTCCTCCCCACACACCTTTATTTACTCACAGACTCTTCACCTTGCCTCTGGCCATTTTGTCCCAGGATTTCCATCCTGAGTACCTCCTTCTTTGAAATTTGGAACTGCAATTTAGAAACTTGCAGAGATTAAATGGAAGGGGACCAAAACTGACTTTTTCTCCCTTCTGCACCCTGCACAAGTAATGCATCGCTTAGCTAAAATAATTTTAATAATTTAGAAACTCATTAAAAGTGAAAGATTACCAGGTAAATAAACTTCTTTTCCTCCTTATCTAGCAGAATAGTATATGGCTTCATTCAGGTCTCACACTAAAAATAGCCAGAGCCTTGGAAAGGAAGAAGGGAATAGAAATGCAGGGAAGAACAAAAAAGCAGTTCCACAACCTGCTTCTGCGGCACTTGATCTAAGGCTGGAGCCATCTCAGTCTCTGTTGCAGAGCTGGTAATGCTGCTTCACGTGGGGCACGCAGAGACTGCAAGCAATCAATGTGGCAGCCCTTCTTTGTCCAGCAACGTGGCACACACCTAGGGCTGGTCATTTACAGAGAGGCAGGATGGGATAATATCCAATACTCTTTTTTGAAGAGCTCAAGCAGAAACACAGCTTTTCCCAGGTGTGTTTTCCTCTAGCTCAACTACCAAAGAACAGAACTGATACCTCTCCTACCCTGTACAACACTGTATGCAAGTTTGAATCACAAAGGCAGACTTAGAATCAGTTCTTTCACATACTGGCAAGTAAGCAAAGTACAGAGTAAATTGCAGCTACAGGAAGTAAGGATATTTTCATATCGTTCTGGAACATTTCATTGACAAATATAAAGGGAGACATATATGGCTCTTGTATCCATGTGTTAATGATGAAGTACAACATCAAGAATTTTAATTTTACTGGAATTACAGTTGTCAAAATAATTGCATTAGTTAATTTAAAATTCTTCATTGGAGAATGGCCCAGGCATATCTCTGTTTCTCAAAATGTTTTATTGTGTAATCACTCGGCTTTTTTGATGAGTAATTTCTTTAATGTTATGCTATATATATGTATTGGAAAACTGTGAGTGATCTTTGTTTTTATACTGTACTGTGTTTTGCATATAAAATACATTATGCATATTCTTTCTTTTCCTCTCTGTCTCCTACTCCTACCTCCAGAAAGCAGAGAACTGAGACTCAGTGTTCCCTAGTGTTTGTGGGGTTTTTTTTTGCAGTTTGTTCAAGCCTCTGAACTTCGTTTCTCAAACTATCTATCTGTAATCTACAGCAATCTTGGTCATGCAGCCAGTTTAGATTCTCAGACCAAAGACTAATACAGTGCGTTAGGTATGTCAGCCCTAGCCTCCTCCCTTTGCTTCTGCTCTTTTCCCTGTTACACTGGCAGCTTGGAGAATAAGCAGGAATTATTTCCTGCAGGGGAATAATCCTTCCTGGGCTGCTTAAATTAACTTTATGCAGAAAATGGCCATGCTACATCATAGCCAGGCCTGTAATGTCTTGACAGAAAAGGATGATAAAGTATTCTCTTTTTTTCTGATGGCATCTTTCTCTGGATCCTGATCTGCTGTGTCTGCCTGCCCGCTTTACTTACATTAAATGGTATGTTCACTTCCATTGAGCTTTCTCAGAAAATTTACTGACTTATTCTCTTCAAAATATACAGTTTATTGGTTTGTGTGTCCAAGGATCAACTGAATGACGTTGACAATGGTTTTGCATTCCAGCAAGCTTAAGGATGGTAAGAAACAGATAGAGCAGGGATCAGACATAAGGTAATTGGGTTTTCCTGTCCCCCTAAAGAGGAACAACGCTATGGTCAATGTTCAGTATCAGAAAACATTTGAGGATGAGGCCATGAAGCTGCCATAGAACAGTTCAGAAGAAAATCCAGCTTTAGAGTACTTTTGCTGCTGTGGTTGCTTTAGCTAATTAAAATAGCAGACCATTAGTGCTCTGTTCAAGTTCGCGTTGTTGAACAGGTGGAGCAGAGGGTACAACCTACAATGGGATATATAGGGAGTGACAGAGAGACATAGGCACAAAGAAGAATAAAATCCTGTCTGGGAAATCACACATAACCTGAAATTATTTTTTAGTAATGGACCTGATGGTGCTGTGATGCAAACTGTGATGCCATGTGGATTTCAGTGGAGTTGCGCTGACTTACATTCTCTGAGGATTTAATCCCCAGACTATCAAACTATTCACGCTGGAATGGCAGTATTAAACTAACCTTGGAGAGCTACAAAACGTGCATTAACAAAACAGTCCACAGAAACCTGGAAGGCAAAGTGGTGCGGCAATTCTCAGCAGCACACTGTGATGTACACAGTGTGAGTGTGATGGAAATGGTTAATTGATAAATAAAGCTACTAAATACCGTCTGTGCATTTAGACAGTACATTGAAGGTTTCTCATTGTGCAGGGGAAATAGGTGCACTTCCAACCACCCTGATTCACCCTTGGACATTTCACGACTATTTCTTATCGCTCAGTTGAGCATAAATTCATAGATTTTACGGTTAAGGGAGCTTGAGATGGGCTGCTATATTTTCAGCACTTAGTTCTGCCACTTCTTATTGGACCATCTGCTGTCACCTTAAAGAGACAAGTGTATATTATCAAGGTAAACACACAAATCACTCCTGCATTTGATATTTAAAAAAAAAAAAAAGAAACCTTTAAATGTATTGATCCGAATGTGTCAATAATGTTACAGAGGTAAGTCCTTGAAAAAGAAAATAGCATAGATACTGCCTGTGCAGATTCAAACAGGATGTTTTCACGATAAAAATGGTTGTTATGTACAGAGCTTTACAATTTATTTCTTTCAATGAAAACATAAAATTCATTCTAGTACTGGCAAGTTCATTTTAAAAGGAAGGAAAAGAAGGAAAACATTAAATATATCACAATTATTTTTAAAAGTGAGTCATATTAGCTAACACTATGATTAAAAGTTAATGTTTCAGGGACTGAGTGCATCTGAAAACAGATGAAGACACTGCAACATTCATCTCTGTGCACACAAAAGAGATTTATATCCACAAATATATGTGAACACATGTAGGCAGGCTTAAAATATGCCATAGCTTCAAATTCTAGAAAAAGAGATGTATATGATAACACATTGTTAGGGGAAGGATCATTGAACTTCAAAGCAAAGCTAAATCTTACCATAGTTTATATACATATGTGCTGTGATGATACTATGGAATTAGACAATAATTATTGCACATAAGACCTATGCCATGAATAAACCTGCCGACACACTTCCTTCTGTAGCTTCTCTTTTTAATACCTTTTTCTTACATATATATCTCTTTAATCATTGTTCTTTTTTTTTCTTACCTTACTGGAAAATACTCTTAACTGTATGATGGATATGCTGAGTCTACCTCCTTCATGGATGCCTAAAGTAGAGGACAGCTATTTTAAGATATGTGATTAGCAGATGACATAGCTGGTAGAAAAATAAATGTAAAGAATGTATATTTGAACATAGCGAATATATTTGAAATTAATTCTTTTTATTGTTTAGATCAATACCATTGAGATCTGAAAAATCAGTACTGATTAAATTGGAAACACTTATAAACAAAATACACTGAAGTTTCTCAAATTAATTTCCCAACCTCCTGAACATTTAAAAAATAATTCACAAAAGAGTTTGAGCATCTTGTTTCTTTTGAGGCAGTGTAATCATACATATTTTCATTCATATCTGATACTACAAAAGCTACAGAAAGATTCTATTGTTAGTATGTGCCATATTATTGGTATTAACACACTCTAAATATGTGGAAATCTCATTCCAGCGGGGTTTTCTGTTTAATTTGTTCCCCTGTGATAATTACAGTTTTTGTCTGAGATGAGAGTCTTTTTTGTTAAGCTCCAGTGCTTCTGTGCAGTCCAACTGTTATGCTGAGAAGTAAATGAAAAAGCCTGTGCTCAAAAGCAGCGGAAATAGGCCTCAGTACATTCATTTTCAGGTCTCAGCTCTGTACAGAATAAAAAGACACAGTGTAATTTTCAAAGATGGTGTCCTGTTGATGTATCAGAAATTATGGGAATTTTCCTTTGAAAGATGGGAGTCCCTCCAAACAGTTAATTTTATCTTATTAGTGTATTTGGCTGCCGTACATGTTCATTGTTTGTATTATGAACAGTTTAAGCAACAAATATACAGCAACATATGCATATATGTACACGTGCATGCACATTTAGGCATATGTACATATGTATGTATGCATATATGCATGCATTGGTCTTTACCCTAATTTCATTTTGCCAAGGTAACCTAAAGGAGGGTAATAGATTTTAAGATTAAGAGCATTAGCCGATAACACATATCCTGATTTCCTCAAATATGATCGTTTTTAGTGAGTGAAGAAAATGGTGCAGACCACCACTGTCCCTTAGATGACATCTGTTATCTCATCGTACCTCTACCACATAAATAAACATCAGATTCACAAAGGCTACACTTTTCCCATTTTCTTCTTTCATACAGGTACAAGCATACATACACACAGAGTGATGGAATAGAGAAGTATCTTTTCTGACCTTGCAAATGGCATGAAGCTTGAAAGAATCACAAGCACATTGCAAGAAAGGCTTCGAATTCAAAATGACCTTGACAGATTTGCAAAATGGTCTGGAAGAGAAAAGGGGGAGGGAGGATGAAATTCAAGAAGGACAAGTGCAAGGCACTACTTAAAAGAGAAATGATCAATAAATACAGGATGGGAATGCAGCTGGTCAGGCAGAAATTTTTCTAAGAAATTGGTAGCTATATGGGTCATGCTTGCTGCAAGCTCGATGTGTTAGGAGCATCAAGTTTTGAGGAAAAGATAAAATGTCTTCCGTGGTGCATATGCAAGAGACAATATACATAATATTTAAAACAAAACAATCCTTTTGGATTACTCAATGTTGTGGAGCCCTTAATGAAAATACCTGAGTAAGACACTTCAGAAGTGATGTGGATCGTTTTGACAAGAATGATCAAAGGCCTTCAAAAGAGACTGAATACATTTAGTTCATCTAAGATAAAGAAGGGAAGCATGGTACAGTGTTCAGAAAAGGGAATAACCTTTTCCTCATATCCTTGGTCAATCTGAAAAGAAGACATGGACTCAAAATCCATTAAGAAAGATTCTGCTTAAACATCAGAAGAAATTTGTTTATAGCAAGGACAGTGCAGAAATATTTCAGGTTGGTTTGGGACATAGGGAGACATTTTGATGGAAACAGGGACACTGCGGTGGACACAATTTTATCTTTAAGAATGAGTTAAGCCAATGGATAAGCTTATCTTGGCTTAGGGAAGGGGACAGTTCACAAGATGACTTGAACACCCTCTGGCCCCACTTTTCTGCCATTTACGTAGAATATAGTCTCTGCTGCAGTGTCCTATTTCTCTTTCACATTCAGATGTCCCACTGCACATGTGACTCTCTCATTCCTTATTTTTTTTGGAGGACAAGCTCTTTTTTCTCACCCTTCCCTTTTCCATGTTACTGCCTCTATCCTGCTCTCTTGCTTTTCTTCTCTATACATTCATTTGCCCCACACTCAGTCTTCCAGTTTTCTAGCCTTTCTTCAGCCACAGCCTTCTCTCTTAGCTCCTTTCTCTCCCCTCTCCCTTTAACTCTCTCCCTTCTTACCCTCTCCTGGATTTCAAGAAGGAAAGAAGGAAAAGCTGTGAGCTTCATACTCCCACGGGCAGCCATTACTCTTCTGGGATTTCAGAGATGGAAGGCAATGGGTCAGACCTCCTGCCTCTTCCCATCTCTTGGGTTGCAAGATGGGCAAGGGGAAGCAGCAGCAGGGCAGCAGGATCTGTAGCTGAGGTAGACTTGGAGAGGCAAGATGCCTACTGAGCCCCAGCTGCTGCCACTGACAATCTCTCTCTGCCCCAGCACAGGAGTGGCAGTTTAACCATGGATTATTTATTTACTGTAGCACCTAGTCTATGCTTATTTTCACTCCTGGAACTTCATCCTTTTTACTAACACAGGGCAAAGAAGTTAATTTCAACCCTCAGTCTGCCAGGAGTTCTGCAGGGGAACATCACCAGCTCTTTAGGACATTTGTGGGAAAAACCTTTTTTGGAGGGAAGCGGAGGAAGATTTTTCTTCTCCTCTGCTGTTTATCAGTTCCTCCTTGTCTTGTCTTAATCTAGAGTGTGTTGTTGCATAGCTCCTGCAATGGTCTCTTCCCCTGGGACAAAGCACAGGGCCTGCTGCTCAGCATACAACAGAGCCCTATCTTAGCATATTTGTTTCTTCTTTTCCTTTTTCATAATTGATATTGGTCGTGCAGTAGTTTATACAGAAACTCAAAGATGTCACAAACACAGTCCCACATGCACACATCCGTTTGGGCATGCACTTGGCTCCAAATCGCTAGTGTTTCCTCAGCAAGCATATGGGATTGGATCTTGTAGCCCTTCCTCT
This sequence comes from Gallinago jamesoni, assembly GCA_025769975.1. Classification (NCBI taxonomy): domain Eukaryota; kingdom Metazoa; phylum Chordata; class Aves; order Charadriiformes; family Scolopacidae; genus Gallinago; species Gallinago jamesoni. The sequence continues at coordinate 140,674,198 of JAOQGH010000001.1, forward strand.
GATCTCTCCACTGGGACTCCACAGGAGTGCCCTGACTGCACTTCTTCTCCACTCTTCCTTCTCACAAGGGCTTTCACTTGCCAGCTGGTGCCAGGAACTGCTTTAGCTGATCCTGAAAAATTAATCCTCTCTGGGGCCGTATAAGCAATACGATGTTCCCGTTACCGTAGGGTGTCAGCTCGGCACAATCACTTGGTTGTTGCGAGCTGGGAATCCTGCCACTGATAAAATCAGACACCGTGTACATACATTGGCTGCTCAGAGTGTGAGCAGTGCAATGCCCACTTACTAATGAGCAAGGTCTGTCCCGGGGGGTAAAGCTGTCAACCTGCAAAGGAATTTGGTGGGTCCCCTACAAGACTCTACAGCAAATGTCTTCTCCTTTGTGGGAGGTCCTTCCTCTATGTCTGGGCTGCCACATCAGTGCCAGGATTCTCCTCCCAAGCTCTACCAAAGAAGCTGGCAAAACATTTCCCACTGCTGGCCCTGGCTCCAGTTGAGCTGCGGAGAGGCTGAGGGAGCCCAGCAAGGTGGCGGGGACTGACCCCTCAGACCCTCGGGTGTCAGCATGGCCTGACAGGCAAACAAACAAACAAACAGCAACCCCAAAGAAAATAAGAGCAATTGAACCAACCCACAGCAGTAAGAGTCCTGAAGGGTTTTGGGAAACATCACCCAAAGGAGAAAAAAAAAAAAAGGCAAAAAAAAAGCCAACGACAACCAAAACTAGGCATAGCAGATTTGCCACACCCTTGAAATAATGCTCCGGCACTGGCCCGTTTGAAACAGACTGCGGTTACTTTGGTTATGGGGTGGGTACCCTTTGTGAAACCCAAATAAACAAACACCACACAGGCTCCAGTAATGCGGGAGCTGCTCTCAGGCTGCGCATTGGCTCTGAGCCACATCTCCCGCAGTAAAGGGAGTGTGGAAATGCACAGCCTTGGCAGCAGCTTCCAGCGCCTCAGGCTCTCACAGTTTATTTTATTTATTTATAGGATTTTCTATGGCACTCGTCACCCTCATATCTAAGCATCTTCTAAGTATTAGCAGACTTACCCTCCCAGCTTCTCTTTGAGGTAGAAAGTGTTATTATCCCCATTTTATAGATAGAGAACTAAAGGCTCACCGCTTGTTCAGCTTCAGGAGAATTTGGCCGACTGGACAACAAGCCCCTGAGTTCCAGGCCTGAGCTTTAACCACAGAAATCTCCTTCCAGGGGCATTAGTGAGATCAATGAAATACAGAGAGGAGACCATCATTTGACTACTGTTTTTTTTTCTATAGTGCTGTGTTTAGCATGTGCAAAATACATACATAGGTATGATGAAGATAAGGTTAAAATATGTATTTGCACTTCCCCTTGTCTGAGGTTTGAATAGGGATATTATCATGGCACACCTTTTTCATTAGTATATTTAATAAAAGCAGTTGAGCTATTTTAGACTTCCGTGTAGCCAAAGTCTAACATGTTTTTGGCATGACACTAATCCTAAATTAGTTGCTCTATGTTTATTTTTATTTTTCGCTTCTGTTTATGGTTCATTTTTCTAATTTGAGGACAATCTGGCACTGCTCTGAAGTAAGATTCTTTTTTTCATTCCATTTTTTCCCCAAGTCCTCTCAGTTGGTAACTTCAATAATTAAACTGTCTGTCATGCGCCTATTTCAGTGCTCAAATGGGCCACTGCTATAAAGATTTCTGCCTCCTGCTCTCCATCAGAGATGCATTGCCACCATACAGAAAAGCTGCAGATACTACTGTGTGTCAAGAAACCAGGAGGATCCCATGTCTCTGCAAATGAACCATGTATTTCCAGGGTTCAAAGGACAATGAGAAAGACAGGATGAGTCATGTGACTTTTGGGTTGCACCCTGATAAATGGCAGGTCAAGGAGGGTTGTGTTTAATAGTATATTCCTCAATGAAATGTCACTTTTTCCTCAATGTGTCCTCTGTGTGAGCTAATTAAAATCATGTTTTACTGCAATGTCAGCACATGAAGTTGCTGACTTTCTTGTTGTCTTCTACATAGTACAAAATGAATGTTGTCATTTGATAAATTCAGGATCTTAAAGGTTCTGTCTGATGGGGTCTAATGTATGCTGCTCTATATGTGTTTAATGCTTCCAAACTGCCCCTTTTCCTTTGTTCAAGTCACTGCATTTATGACCTGTACATAATATTCTTTCCTGCCATCTTTACGCCTCACCCTCCTCAAAATTAACAGAATTTTAAAAAAGAGTTCAAGAAAATATTGGTATTGCTTTTTTTCTAGGCTGTTTTAACTTAGTCTTCAAGCAATGTGTCTGAAAGCCACGTTCCTATGCATCCAATGAGAAATGGCTGTACGGGTGTTAATTTTCTTACAGCTTATTTTGATACTGACATTGGGATATGTTTGCTACGTTCATTTGAAAACTCTTCCACCTTACACATCTGACAATAAGCAGTAGTTAAAGAGTATGAGTATAGAAAACACTGGATTCGCTTCCCTAACCAGTAGCCATGGGAGTATTGGCACCAGGATTCTTATTTTTAAAGCTATAGGAAATTGCTGTTAAGGGTGCTTCTCATCTCAGTAACAGGAAGATAAATCAGGAAATAAACTACCCGCTGCTGCATGTATTTTTGCTTTCACTATTTCTATTATTTTATCTTGTAATATTCCTTGCCTTTTTTTTTTTTTTAATGAAAATCAGAGCCAGTATCTCTGCATGCTTACAGTAAATGAAAATGACAAAGAACAAAATTTCCAGATTTGGCCTGAAGCCGTATCACCTTGCGTGTGATCCACGCAGACCTTATGAATTAGTTTGAGACTGGGTTGGCTTGTGATTGAGAAATCTCCACAGATCAACTTATTGATAAGTGCTACAGAAACGAGTGGTGGCAATTCAAGCAACTGCTCAGTCCGTGGTGTACCTCCACCCTCCTCCCCACCCCCTTCCTCCTCCAGCTCCCCTCTCTTGTGCTAAAGGGTGGTGTTCTGCTGACTTCTGGCTGAGATACAAAGCACAGATCTCAAAGAAATTCTCTCCCCTCCTAAGGACCTGATCCGAAGCCCATTAAAGCTGATGAGAGCCTTCCCATTGACTTCAGAAGGCCTCAGATCCAGTCCCCCAGGGAAAAGATGTTAACACTCGCATGCACATCCTTAAACCAGCCAGGAGAGAACTTCATGAAATCAATATCTTTCTATCAATATTGGTACCTAAAACCCTAAAATACAACAAAGACACTTTACTTGTGAGTCCTGCTGGCTGCAGAAAAAAAAAAAAAAAGGAGAAAGAAAAAAAAAAAGAGAAAGAAATAGAAAACAAGCCCTTGGGAGATGCTGTTATCTAAAATAAGCAGCTGAGTGTGAGCAGTGGCCACAACACCTAGAAAGCTATATCCTAACCTTACTGTGTTTCTACTCACTCTGCTTTGCTTTACTGTATTCCCAGCTCCACACTGAATACACTAAATGACTCGAATTACACACACTGCAACAAAGGCAGTTATACCCCAATCTTCATTAAGGTCTTAATGCAGCAAGGTACTTAAGCCCATGCCTAATTTTAAGTACAAGGGAAGTCTAATTAACTTCAATGGGACTGCTCACATGCTTTAAGCTAGGCATGGGCTTAAGTACCTTGCTGAAACTGAGACGAAGACTCCAGGTGCTACCATTTATACAAGTGTCATTAAACACAGAGTTAGTGTACTTACGTACACAAACTTCCTAACCCCTAAAACCAGATCATTAAATTATAGCACTTACTAGAAAACAACAAAGGTGAGCACATTGATGAAGCATCACATATTGTAACGAAGACAGTAGGTTTTAAAACAATCAGAAATCCAATATCCTGTGCACGTTTTCAGTACTCGTCCTGCGGTTTGTACTTGTATACTGATTTCTTCACATTTGAGGTTTCAATAGCCAGAGATTTCAGACTTCTAAAAGGCCTAAGTAAAAGATCTTGATCCAAAAATAATACCACCTGCCACTCAGGTATGAAAGAACAAAGAACTGAAACTGGAAATGGTTAGTACTGCAGGGGGAAAGCGAAGATTGTTTAGGTTTCCTATAAGTCAATTTTCATACTTTCAAGCATTTATGCTATTTTTTAGCTCTCTGAATTTCCTGTCTTTTTAATGCCTGTTTAATCGTCATCTGATTGATAGAAGTTAAGCCACTTGCTGTGTGACCACCGGCAAGTTACCTGACCTGCTTTTTAGTCCTCTTATCTGGCTGTATAATCCAGTATAAATGGGAGCTCACTGAAAGCTAGAAGCTGTGTGTGTGCTGAGCAGAAGGACTTGACTAGTCTACAGGTTAGTTTGCCATTTACTTTGTCAGGGTCAGAAAAAAATTTACTGGGAAAGGACAACCTGTCCCAGGCCAGGCAGGTTTTCATGCTGTCCACTCCCCACGACACTTTTTTAAGCTGTGTTTCTTCATTAAGAATTGCAGCACAATGCCATAAACTATAGATTTAAAGCTGCACAGGGAATCCTGCTTAGAATCTTGGGATCTCAAAAACTGAGGTCTCCTTCCTGCTTTCTCAATGCAGCTCCTAGCTTGACCAATGGACTGGTACAATTTCCCCGTGATTATGTGGTTAAGAACCTGAAATTATGCATGTGTTGCAGATTATGCCTGGATATTTCTGCTTGGTAAATAGAATTGTGAAATAAATTTTGTTTCATGCACAGGACAATATGGAATGACTCCTTCAGACTGAACACTGTGGATTTAACCCACAGGGAATAGTACACCTGAAGGAGACCAGGAAAATTCGGTCTTTAGGATGAGGGGAGAGAGAGAATAGACAAAGCTAATTGATGCGATTCTCATTTTATATATGACAGTTAAATACTATGGTGATGAGTATAGAACTGGTTTTTTTTCTCCTTTCAATTGATTAACTGATTATTTTGCTGAGGTCAGTAGCAAATGTCTCTGACCTCATCGTTTGCTGAAGAAACTATATTGTCACCAGCACTGGAGTGGAACATTGCTAACTGAATGGATTAAGCAAAGTGCTCATAAAAATAATACTGAAATGTACTCAGTCTCTGGTAACCAAGACAGTTACCGTAGAAATGGAAGTACTGAAGAGAGTATCACACTGGACAATTGCTTCAAATAATAATTTGTTGAATATCATTCTACCTACCCATTATTCTACCTACAGCTCAGTTGGATGAGTTGGGTACTAGTTGGATGCTCTGAAAAATAATCAGATCCTTGCAATTAAGATTTTTTAGGAATAATGACATGGAAGAAAGCTAGATATTTACAAAGTTATGCAATTACTCAAACAATATTGAGCATACTTAGAAAACTGTTAAAAGAGGAGAAAAAACTGCTGTCTTAGTTCTTTTTAAAGGGAAAAGTGCTTTGCTTGATTTTACAAGCAACATGCTGTTCTGTTGTCAGCCTTTCTGCATCTGTTATATCATGGGTCTTGACAACATCATAGGCCAATGTCCCTTCTGATTGAAGTAAAGTATTAAATTTTAGTATCCAGAACAAGGTGATATTTCAAAGGGCAGGCTATTATTGAGCTTGCAGGTGATAAGTCTCAAATTCTGAAATTCTGCATTTTATAGAGAAGCACAACTGCTGACTTCAAAAATAAGTTTATAAGAAACTGCCAAGTACAAATGAACAAAGTTCCCAATGCTCTGGACCTGATTAAACACAGGGGGTTCCAGGGCAGGGTGCAGATTGCTTTTCTTGAGCTTCGCTGTGGCTTCTCCACTTCACAGAATAGGAAACACCTGCTGGTAGTGGTGTTAGAGAAGATTATATTAAAATCAGGCCCAAACTTCACTTAAGAGCCACAGAAGAAAAGTCCTGTAACTGGAGTCAGTTTTGCACCAGTAAAAGATCCACAGTGGTACAGTTGTAATAATTGTATAATGCCATTTTAATACAGGATAAAGAAGTAATACACAAGTTTAATGAATTCCTGAGAAATACTCTGCTTGAGTAGGAGATTGCATAAGTGCAGCCATCTCTTGGAGTCACTAGCACAGAATTATGTAGTTTTCAGGATGCAGATGGTGAATGCAAAAATGTTTATTTAGGGATCATCAGGTTGCATCTGTTGGCCTTTCCTACAGGGAAACAGCAGACTGAGAAGTGTCATACCTTCCACTTGGAATGGATGTAGGTCTTGCTTGAATGGTGAAGTCTTTTTCCCCAATAGATTCAAAAGGGTGGAACTGGCTAGTGCTAAGAGAAGAAATAATGTGAACTGCAAAAGGTAGAATTGAAAGAATGAAAGCTAGGCATTTGGATAAACAGCCAACACAAATTACTGTGTTGTTCTCTTCATCTGTGGAATAAACCAAGATCCTCCTTTCTACAATAAGAATTTCTGAAAAAAAAAGAGGGCACCTAAAATCAGCTTTCACACTTAGTCCTCACATAGAGGAGATGGTGGTAGAACCCTTAACTGATAACCATTGCAGGAAATTCGGAAGTACCGTTCCCTTTCCTAAGCAAGAGCATATAATCATAGAATGGTTAGAGTTGGAAGGGATCTTAAAAATCAGCTAGTTCTAATCCCCCTGCCACAGACAGGGACACTTTTCACTGGACCAAGTTCCTCAAAGCCTCATCCAACCTGGCACTGAATGATCTTCATGACATCAGGGTCATTTTACTCTATGTTACCCACTACCAGAAGTACAGCAATCTCCTTCTCATGAACCATTTCATTCATTCAATCTTTCATTCACTGGCTCTCATAAAACATTCCAGTGTCTATGAGGAAGATGGAGAGTTATAAAAGACAAGAGGAGGTAGAAAGACAAAAACAACTTGACATTGAAAGTAAGGAGGTAAATAATTTAGCAATGAGTTTCTGCAGAACTGAGCTGAAGTCAGAAAACCACAGAGTAAAACCAACCTTTTTGTCTGATCTTACTGCAACTAATGAAACATTAACTATAATACATAACCATTGGTGATCATATTTCATTTGATCATCCATTAGGCCCTCACATAGTTCTCTGCTTTTTCATATAAAACATAATACTTTAGGGGGAGGGAGGCAGGCAGGCAGAAGGGGAAGAGGATTTGTACTCACACTGTGTGCTGGCACAATAATGTTCTTCCTGCTGAACTAATGGCTATTCATAGGGTTTAGGTCAAAGAGTTTAATGGAGCTTAGCTCTGGATGTCTCAGTAACTTCTTAGATTCTAAAACTAAACTACTTTAGTCTTAAAATACAAATGATGATGGTCCTAATAAGGAGACACATTCCCAACTAGACTTGAGAGTGAAATGTATGATAAGAATGCTAATCTTTCTTCCAGCTAGTGCTGTGAGAGGTATTCATTCCTTACTGCAGATGAATTCACTGTTTCCTGCAGTACTCCAAGGCAGAAGAGGAGAGGATGCTTGTACTCAGAATGTTTGTGACATTTAATTTGGCCTCTGAGATTTAAGAATATATATATTTAAAAAAATACTGAACATACTGCATATATCCTGCTTTTTTTATTATGTGGCAATCAATTTGTGGGGAGAATACAAAGGTCCTTTCACCCCATTATATTCCAAGGTGCAGTGTGAAATACCTTGCTCCTAGGTCAGCCACAAATGTCACCTCAAAAAAGTAGAGATCTTTATTAAACGGTTTATTTTTTCAAACTTTCTACTGTTGCCTTTCTCTCTTTCCAAAAAGTTCTTCCCATAACATAGAATTGACATTACAGACCAATCTATTTGACAATCCACATTTCTTTACCAACACAAATCTGCTGCTTCTGCCTGATTTTACTGCATATCAAAGTTTCCTTATACATTTTGTCCTACAATTGCACTTATATCCACCAACTTATGTAAGTTCTCAATTAAAGCATATTTTGATGTTTCCAGACAGTTTTGATGTTTCCTGCAGTTTCAATGGAAGGCCAAGAGTTCTTTGATCTGAAATTGGGAAGAAACAAAGAAAACTTTTCATTCGCTTTCATAAAATTGCTTTTTTCTTTTTTTTTTTTTTCCTCCCCTGGGTTTGGAATCTCTGTCCTGACAGATCTGGGTAGTTTCCCTAGTCAATGCATAAAAAAATAGATATGAAGGATAACAGCTGACTTTGCTTCAGAGAAGAGAAAAAAGACAGTAACATACCTCAACAACTGTGCACTGAAAGTTTCTTGTATAGCATTTCTGCAAGAAAGAACAGGTAATGAAATTACTCTAGACAGCTTTTGAATATTCAAAGTATAAAGATGAAGAAGGAGGACTCAGATTTTCAAACTATTGGACTTTCAATAGGCAGCTGCATCTTTGCAAAACTAGTCTAAACTAGGATTAAGCCTTAACATGCTCCGCTAGCAGCTATCACTTTGTGCAAACTAAGAGCAGTTGCAATTATGCTGCCTGGCTTGGTGGACCCATGTGAGAGCTCCAAAAGTCTGTGGCTGAAGCAAAGTGCAGCAGGGTGCAGCAAGATCCAGCAAAGTAGAGAACGTAAAAATTTGATCCTGCACATCTCCAACTGGTGGATGCCCCAGAAGAGGCATTGCAAAAGGCTGAGGTAGGTAAAGGCAGCTCACAACTGTTCTGATCAAAGTAAAAGAGCATCTGCGCAGACTCTTCCTTGCAAGACCCCTGTTAAAATGTGACACACTAGTTTTGTGATTTCTATTGCATCTCTGATGATAGGTTCCTTTTCATTTCACCTTGTTATACTTTCTCAAGTGCAGAAGAAGAGCACCATCAGACAGGTAAAAAAAGAAGAGGTCTTTTGCCATTGTATGATGCTGAGAACAGTTTGCACAGAGTGTCCTGGCCACTGATTTGTGTATTAAATGCACTGGAGGCTTGTGCAGGAAGGATATGTGAGAATGCGGCGACACTGACAGCTGAGGTGATTGTTTGCTGGGGCCGTTAACATCTAATAAGTGCTGGTAAGCTAATGCATGAGTACTGCATGGGTGCAGATTTGAGGTAATTTTGCAGTGTCTCTTGCACAAGAGTGAGACATTTTCCATTTTTCCTCCATAGATATATTCAGCTTCAGGAGCATCTTGTTTCAGCTTTCACACAGTCACCTAACATCCTGCTAGCCCTTTTGCTTCTCTTGAAATTCCCCAAGCAACAACGGCAGGTTCTGAACATTGTAATATCCTTGTGAATTCCTGGGAGTAGACAAAGAGCCCAACTCCCTTCTCCTTTACAAGGGTGTAAATTGGGAATATTGTCACTCAGCTGCAACTTTAATGAAACTGTCTCACTGGCCTCATATGCCCAAGGAGACAACTGGGTGCAAAAGGATGAACAGAAGGAACTGGGGAGAACAGAGGGAAGAGGGAGAAGTCAGTGCCTCCAGCTTCTGCCTGGGCTCCTCTCTGCAGCTGCGAACAGCTCATGCGGAATCTGTATTTTCTGTTGGGGAATTATCTGCTGAATTGCATCTAAAGGGTTAATTTGCTATAAATAAAACCAAAAGGCAAGTTTATGCTTTGAGATAAAGCCAGAGAAACAGCCTGATGCTACACTTTCTTTCTGTGTACTAACAAAGGTGGGGGAACACATAACCTTTATAGTGGAAAAATATCTCTTTCTCTCTTTTGAAAATGTTATTGTTTTGAAAGACCTCAAAAATGTGCTGTGTACATTACAGAAATATTAGGTTGTCTGTATCTCACATCTCCAGCAGTATTTATGGCTTTGGGTGTTGTTTTACTATGTTTTGGTTTAGTTTTATCCACCAATGTAGGTAGAACAGAAGAGAGCTCCATACCAGCATGATGTAAGGACACTTTGACTTAAATCTTTGTTTTCAGTTTTCACTGTCACCTGTCCATTATGGGGAAACCTGAAGCTCAATTTTGTGTTGCTCTGATGAGATACCTGAGTCATTTTGAAGACACAATATGGGTGAGTTCTTCTTTTCCCCTCAATATTTTGGTTGCATGTATTTCTCAATTCTGTTAGCCTTTTATTGCACTGTTCAACTAATAGAATCACATATGCTACCTAAAAAATACTCAGATCTGCCATAGATTGTTTTAGCTTGGGTTTTTTTGTTTGTTTATTTTTTTTCCCCCTGGAGAAAAAAAAAGACCAAACCAACCAAAAAATGTGAAAAACCCTTAACTATACAGAATTTTGTACTGAGGCATCATGGTTGAGATTTCTCTAAGAAAGCAACTTCTTGTTGTATTGGAAATTACCATAGCTTTTACACACAGGTGATAAAAGTACCTATCGCAGTGTTTATCAATTTGTTCATGTGCGTAATTACTTCTTACAATGCACTAACCCTCTTTGGCCTGACAAAATTGGGAAGGATGTTGTATTCTATTTATATTTTTATAGATATATTTGAGAATGGGTTTTATACATACATGTTTGTGTGCATGTATATATATAAATCCAGCATATAGATGTAGCAGTGAGATTTCCTCTTCTGAAAGCTAGAAAGAAATAAAGGAGAAAATGGTTACTGGCAAAAAAAATAGGCGAAAAGTCGGAAGGAGCAAGAACAGCAAAATAGAAGAAATCTGATATTGAGATTGGATGCTGAGAGAGAAAGTACTGAGCTACGTATAACACCTCCACCATAGACAAGAAAAGACCAGGAAAGTCCATGTTAACTCACCCTGGTTACAGAAAGCCATTAAAAAGTGAAAAGAATCAATTTAATTTACCACATTAAACAGATGAAAAAAAGCCTGTGCCAGATCTAATACAGATGTTTTGCAGTATAACAGGAAAATGAAGACATTTTCTAGCAGCAAGGCTTGCAAGTCATAGTCTTGAAATGCTTAGATCAGGTGGCACTGTCTGTTAGAAAAGCAAGCTCTGCAATGATATTGATTGCTTCCAAGGCCATATTAGAGATGAAGACAAGTCCCAGGAGACAGGTTGTTGTCACCTTGACCTTCGGTCAGAGCTAGACCACTGACCCCTGACACCAAGGACTTCTGCACCGCATTGTGATATCTTTCATGCCTACAGACAAAGTCAGCGGGGGACATGTGTCGATGTGGCTCTTGCCAAATCAGAATTGACTGGCCTGTAGGAAGCTGGAGAGCAGCGGGAAATGTGGGTTAAAGTATGTCAATAATGTTTCACAAGAACAATTTCTCCCAAGAATTGTAGCTGTTGGAATGTTTTGACATTTATTCGGTAGAGAAATGTAGCATGTTTTGTGAAGCACTTCAAGAGAGCTGCTGCTAACTGCCGTGGTGTATTGATCTTCCTGTTAAATTGCATGGGCACACTTGGGAGATCATTGAGATTCAGGCAACAGGACAGAAAGGATCGGCTGCGCCCGATGGTCACTAATGGTAATTGGTTTCGATCCTTGCACTTGAAGAAGCCGTGATTTACTCGGTTCACAGATGAATTGTAGACACTAAATATTTTGAAAAGAAAATATACTGTGATTTCTTTTTCTCATGTCATTTACAAATTATTGCCTCCACTTCTGAATGTTTCATACAAAGTATATAAATCCACATGACTGGATATAAAAGACATGCTAAGCAAAATTTCAAGGAATTCTCCCTCTTATCTGTAAAGCTTGTACTAGTGCAAAGCAAATGAACTTTCTGATCCTAATATAAATGAGTTAATTAAATAATTATAGTAATATTTAGCAGGATCTTAAAAATCCATCAACCCTCTTAAACCTCTCTATCATCAGAATACATCTTTTTTACACTATGTACATTCTTCTATCACATTTAGTGGTGTATCATCACAGTCTTAAAATAACAAATGTTAAAAAACAGTGTATTGATGGCAACTACAAAAGTAGAATAATGTAGGCAGGTATGGATAGTAATGTAATATTGGAGTAAATTATACTAGAATGAAGTATCTGATATGAAAATTGGATACTAATGTTAATATCAGAGTAAATTATTGCTACAATACAGAATCTGATATAAAAATTGGAGTATACTTCTGAAAATGAATGTGATGATAACGCTGCCAAAATTCATACCACACATGATTTTCAAAGCAGATTTTATAGGGCTTCTGTAGCTTTCTGCTTTATACAAGATACTTTGCTAAGTATATGTACATAATTATATGAAAGCAAATATATTCAGTAAATGATGGCTGCTTTAATACAAAGAAATTCATATATACTAAGATTCTGGGAAAGAACCAATTTTGTACTTCTTTTAATCTGTTTCAAGTACACGTGTCCTTTATCATCCCTACTACATTCCTACGGTTTTTTAAAGGACAAAAGGGTTTTCATTTTTTGTTCTGCCTTTTTCCCTTCAATGGAGAGGTCAGCAGATTCTACAAACAGCTGAGTTTCATGCATAAACTTGCATAAAATATCCATAAAATCTATGTAGCACTTTGACAAATAGAAAATAGTACAATATGAAATAACAACATATATTGTTTATTTGTTAACTGAGATCAAAACTATGCCTATCTGGAGTCTTTTGGGTAAAATGACTGGAAGTAGATTGTAATTTCAATTGCAGCTAAAAAATAGAGAAGATACAGAAAAATGAATGTCTGAGTGCTACTGAAAATTCAGTATAACGGCAATATGGCACTTGCAATTGTTATACAACTCTCAAATTTCTGAAATATTTACAAACCTTAGATAATGACAACCTCAGGAGAAAATCAAGAAAACAGACGGTATACAGCAGATAGCCTGAGGCAACCAGTGATGAGGTCAGATCTATACAGTATGTGTGCTTTACATGAAAAACGCTCTACTAAAATGTCTTTGCGTACTGTGTAGGGCTTTGGGATATAGCAGGTATTCACTAGGGGAAGGTAAGGATTATTTACTAGGATCAGTAACATGGAATTCAATATTAAAACCGACAAAGGTTATCATCTATTACACATTAAATTCACCACAGTTGTTTGACAACTCTCATAGCAACAGATTCCACCCTTAACAATTCAAAGCAATCTTTCAGATTAAAGTTCATGTGATCACTTTAAAGAACTATTCAGTGTTAATCAAGCAATATTGCTTCAGGCATCGTGTTTGTCTTTCACTTCAGGCTATTTGGTTGATTACGGAAAATGCTGAGTTTCTCTGTGTGCCTGTGCAGAGCTGTGTGTCTGTTAGGTGGAAGTGACAAGTGAGGTAGTGATGGGGAGATATGAGGGCTGATTGAATGGACTCTACAGGAGAGATAAATGAAGAAGTCCCAGTGCCTGACTATTCTGGTGGGATAGGATAAGCATTATAATCTGTGTTAATAATTGTATATTCTATCTAATTTAATTTTGCAGAACAGTAACTAATGATGATATGGTTAAAATATCAAAAATTTCTTTTAAAAACCTGATTATATATAAAAAATATATACACACAAATACATATACCTGTACATATATATACATTCATATATGCATCTAATTTAGGTCATTGTACAGATTATATTGAACAGGTAGTACTTCATGCTTTTTGTACTCAGATAAAGGTACTTTTCAGTGGAATTAAGAAAATTCCACCCCAACATTTTACAGGATAGAAAACATCTTTTTTCTCTCTGGTTGTGCAGCATCTGCTCCAGTCATGTCTAATACCTGATCTAACTGTTTTTCTGACATATTGCAGATGCAGTATCCATAACAGTAACATTACTGGGAGGAAAGACTAAAGGTGCTGGGATGGTTGTTTGTTCTGATAATCCTGTTGGAGGTCCTAGGATGTTTCCTTAAGTGACCTAATGTCTGTGGCAGCATCCAGCATCTTCAAAAACCAATCCTTTTCCAGAGAGATTTCATTCTGCAATGCTGCCCTAACACCTAACCAGGTGCTGAGTCCAAGCTCAAGGTGAGAGACTGCTTGCTATTAGTGCAATTAGCCCGTCAGGCTAATTGTAGGTCCTTACAGGTAACAGTAGCGACCATTGCTATCAACAGTGGAGGTCATAATATTGCTAATATAAGTCCCATATTGATGTCAACAAAGAGTCCTGCTTGCAGGTCAGCAGCACAACCCTTTGATATGAACAAAAGATAAGTAAATCTTATTGCAGCATTCCTTGTGACCACTGAAAGTGGATATCCCATCACAATCTCTTCAAGAAATAAGGTTGAAAAAAATTCCACAGCATCTGAAGTAATTTGTATTTCTTGACTTAAGGAAGTCAAAACAAATTCAAAACAATCTAAAAGCAATATTTTTTTTACCCCAAAATTTCAATTTGTTTGAAATGAAGCTGTGTGTAAGAAATAGACATTTTCATCAGCCTTCTGATCCAAAATGTTCATGGAGAACATTTAAGTGGTCAAATATCCCATTTAGATATTTTTAATACAAACTTCCACTTTTTGTTCTGGTTTGAAGAGATCTTCCATTAAAGACTGTGCAGAACAAGCACTGTTTGTAAACAATCAAAACCTAAACCGATGCTTTGAAATTACTGGAATTATATATGGTACTTTACCCAAGCACAATTTTTGCCCCCAGTTCATCAGTTTGTGTAAGTTCCTCAGTCCTGAGATAAACCGGTTTCAGCTGTAGGAAATTTGTGTTGTTGGTGAAATATTGTCCTACTCAGCTGTCCTTACCATGACTGTCTCCAGAATCTGGAAGAAGATTTCACTGGGAAAGCCATCATAGTTTGTATTTTGGGACATTATCCACAAAATCGTCTGTCTTGCCCTTCTCCCCATTTCTAGTGATAGTTTTCTGGGATCTGATAAAGAGTGATGTTATTTCAGAATTAAAAGTCAAACATTAAAAATGAATACTAAGCAAAACTTTCTGAATTTTTGCAATCCACTTGAAGTGTGAAAAATATGTATCTGTCTCGTAATTTTACATAGTGTTTACTCCTAAAGACATTCTTACAGTGAGAATTAAGCATGAAAAAATGAAAAAATAATAATCCATAAGTATTAAAGCATAATGATGTGTACCTATTTTACTCTTTCCTCCTTTAGGTTATCCAAAATAAACAAGGAAGCTGCTGACCTTGCCCTCCAAATATGTTTTTGAATGGTCACAAACATTCTGGAAGAATTAAGGTTGATCTTTTTCTTTTTCTTTTTCAGGTCGTGTTTTATTTTAGTGATGCTTTGAAATTCCTTTTCAGTCAAAAAGAAATCCAGTTAACTGTGGAAGAAAATTCAAATCCTGATGATAATATCCTTAACAAGTCTATGCTTCTTCAAAGTAAATTGGATTTTACTGTGTTTTCTTTCACTTTCTCTTTTCATATTTCATAAGAAAGAAAAATAGTTTCTAATGAATCACTGATCCTTCTTTTTTCCCCTTCTTACATTATTACCCTTGCTAAGGAACATTCCCATAAATGTATATCTTCTTTCTCATATCTTCCTGACGGGAAAAAAAGATATAATTTTACAAAGATTTCTATGATCATCTTCTTTTCAGTTTGAATTATTGCCTGATTTCACTATATGCAGATTAATTCATGTCTTTTGGATTTTATTCTCTGAACTCCTTTCAAATGTACATATTTACTTCCTATGTGTGCATATGAACTAGCACAAACTATACACAAATAAATACACATCACTAAAGCTAAAAGTAAAAAGGCGACATATCACAGAGCTCTGCATGGAGGTACAGCAATGCAGTAGATATTATAGAAGGACAGCAGCAAAGTAGAATCTCATGGCGCTAGTTAATGAAAATGTGCAGTCATACACACATGAATGCATAAAGCAAATATAAATATACCTTTCATCATTTTTTTTTTTTTTTTAAATACAAGTAATCTAATAGTTTGTGACTGAATACAGCTTACCACCCACAGGAGCCCCAGGTGAAAGCATTCAAATGAGTGAGCAGTATCCTGTTAGAGGATTGAGGCTTCTCTGGTCAACATTTTTGGATTCAGCTGAAGAAAATGTTGCCAGTCAAGAATTAATGAGATGTATCTGTAATTAGACATTTCAGAACCACAAGCTGAAGATGTTGAAAGCTCAGAGGAAAAATAAAGCCAGCACAGGCAGATCTAGGTGCAAGGAATTTCTATATTTACAGTGTTTTGTTTCTGCAGAGTGCAGAGGAAGTCTCATTAAGAGCTTATTAGAGGTGTCACCCTTATGGGCTATGTCTTCATGGGTGTTTTTGTCTATAATACCACAGAAAGTGGAGCCAGGAATTAAAGCTAGAGTAAGAAGGATCTTCTGATACTTCCAACTTAACTGCAAGGCACAAGGAGTATTCTCTTAACTTGCTGGCATTCAGAAAACATTCACAGGCCATCATGAAGGAGGTGTTTCCCTGTGGCCATTATTGGGCATGTGATAGCAATAGAGATGCCTCTGTCATCATGCTGTCACACAAGGGTCCTAAAGATGTGCATCAAAACCCTTAAGAGAGATTTGCAGGATCTATGAGTTCCTACTGCATACCATGCTCTAGCAAAAAGACATAAAATGAATATAGTACAGAGTATGTTGTATCCTTTGAAAAAACTAACATTTCCTCCAGACTCTCAGAGCCAAAAGCTCTATTTGTGATGACAGACTGCTCTGCATGCTATGTATGTTTCCACTCATTAATCCCTGCAAGATCTGGACTGATAGGTTGCTCACAACCAAACATTGAACAAAAGTGTGACTTCCCAACAGAATGATTTACAAAGGTTATTCTAAATTGGCATGTCCAACATACTCCTTATCATGGGAAAAGAGATTTGAAAAACAAGAAAACAAGGGGAAACTGTCATAAAACCTTTTTTTTGCCTAGCTCCTTAATATTGCTATGCAGACAGTTTTATGGGTTTTTTTAAGCTGTAAGCTTCTTGCAGCAGCCCTGCTAAGACTGTGGTGTGTGGAGATGGCAGATGAGCTCTGACTGTGATCAAAATTCATACATTTGATATTGTTAATGTTATTCCTAGCTGCTTTTGGTATTACTGATTTCATAGATTTTTTTCCTTTTTATTCAATATGGGCAATTCTTGCTTTAGTTTTATCTTCTTTTGAATATTTGGTTCCTATTTTTATCAGTTTACATGTGCTTAGAATAAAAAAAAATATGTACATGTGTTCTGATGGATTTCTTGAGTGAAATAGTCACCCTTCAGGATACATTACTACTTTTTGTGAATAATTTGGCTTAAAGTTGATACAATTTACTTTCTTTGACTATTTGTAAAGGAACACTTAAACAATACTGTTTAATTAATAATGGTGCTATGGATATGGAATGCATATTGAGCTTCACTTTAAGGATGTTAATATTTGAAAGTCTTAGCATCTTTTTCTTGCTAGATTGTCAAAATATGGCCTTTATTCTATGTATATTCCCTAAGATGGTACCACTAACATGGAGAAAACAGCTGAACAAACATTAATATTTATGAGCAAACTATTGGGCAAACACTACAGGGAACTGACATGACTGAATATATTTGTATAGTGCATGTGACCTAGTCTTTCTCCACCCATAGTTATTCCCAGATGGAGAAAAAATTCTGAATTCACTTTTCATAGTATCTATTTATTCCTTGCTTAGAACTAGGACTATGTAAGAGAAAGTTACACTAATGGAAAATTTCATGTGTGATTTTCAGAAGCAATCAAAGTTTATCTGAATTTCTGAAACAATAGTGGTTTTAGTGGAAGCAGACCTCTGCTCTGGAAATATTTGAGAATTCTGCCATAGTGCTTTTGGAAAGGAACAGGTAAATAAATACCCTCTACTTGCAGTAGTATCCCCAGAGAATATTTCATTGAGCTATTGCTCTAACTTAACTCACGATATTGGTGGAAAGATGCCAGAGTATTAACAATGTTGAAGTTTTATATATAAACATATTGAAGAAAAATGGAGGATAAAAGAGAATACAGTTCAAAGGAAAAGACATGCTGACTTTGATGTTTCCCACAGGTGCAGATCCATTTACAACAATGGGCCTTTCTGAAGGGTTTTTGTATTATTTAGACTTACAGCATTCTTTTCAGTTGAAACCATCCTGGTTGTAATATTGGATCTTGATTTTGCTTTAATATCTATTTAGCAAGAATGGAAATCTTGGACCAATTGGTTAGATAGTCATCCTTTTGTCCACGGTTATCTGGGTCAAGTTCAGAGATTTTAAGCAAAGGGATAAAACTTATCCATAAACTGTTCATGCAAAGGTGACAGGAGAGGAAGCCCAAGTTCATATACAGACATATATAAAAATATATTTATATATAAGTATACACATATATGTCAGTGTACATATATATTTTCACATATTAGTGGATCAGAAGAGGGGGAACTCAGGAAAAGATTGGAAAGGGGAAAGAAAATGCACATGTAAACTTCCATCATCTCTCAGACACATGCACACCTACAGTCCTTATACCGAAGAATCTTTAGGCCTCTAACTGTATATATCACACGAAGTAAACCCCATGGCTCACTGCCTATGACTAACAGACTGTACTTCAAGGCTTTTCCTGATTGGTCCCATTGTTGAAAACATCTTTTGGGCTGCAATTAACCTGTCCCATTTGGGACAATAAAGGAAAACCTTTCGCCTGTTATTGTGTTGTAGGGTACATACACATGAAGCCTGGAGAGTTCACACCTGTGAAGATGCTTACCTGAAGTGTCTGTATCCAACAGCATATACCCTGTTAAGCGGTGTGGCCTGGACCGTGCACCATCACTCACATCCTACATCCCTCATGTACAGGAACCCTTTCTACAACCTCTTCAGGAGGAGCTCTTCAACAAGAAGGCCAGGAGCTACCTGTGCAGGAGAGACGGGAGAGAAGGTAGTCCAGAAGACATATGCAAAGTGGTCAGCACAAGACAGTGAACAGAAACATGACTGTGTGGATATAAGAAGGACATCACTAGTACAAAAAATAATACTTTTCTCATGTACTTGAAGACAGTGGTGCAACTAGGTAATCTTTAAGGTCCCTTCCAACCCAAACCATTTTGTGATTCTATGATTCTATGAACATTTAGTGTGGTTGCAGGGTGGAAGAACTCCTTTCAGCACAAAGCACCAACTTATCAGGGACTTCCATCACCCTGTGCCACATCTTGAGCTTGGGAAGAGTTGCACCTTGCCAGGGAGCTGTGATTATTGTGTAGGAAACTGACACTTAAGCCTCTTTATCTGGCAGAGCTCCTACTTGCACCACCAGTTGCTCAGAAACTGTGGGAGTAAGCCTTGCCTATGCAGAAAGCTTTACCATTCTGGCTATTTATAACCATTTACATCCAGGTTGCTGAAGAACTGTCCTATATGCATATAAAAGAGTGAAGTGAGTACTTTCAGAGCTGAACCTTTGCTCAGCTTTATGGACATGCTCTCTTAATTCCAGTCTTTTTTCTTGTGTATGCATGCATCAGTGGTGGCTCTAGGCAGCCCCTACAGCTGCAGGAGTGACTTACAGCTGGGCTACAGTCACATGGAACCAGTGCTCTTTGTTCTTCTGATTAACTAATGGATGAGGGAAGAATGTGCTGGTTCTCCCACATGAAGTTTTCTTCTCATCCTTACTCTCCTCCAGCCTCATAAGCATCAGCAATCACAGCATGCTTATCCACAGTTTGCAAATCTTTCAAACAGATGCAGTGTGGTGGGATTAGGGGATGTTTTTCTTCTACAAATAAAATGCACATGTTAGAAGGTGTTTGCTAAAAGTGATGCAAGGGTGCGGAGGACAGGTGATATATGAGGTGATGGATGAAATGCAGTCTGGTCATAGGCTGCTGTTTGGGAACCTTGACTGCCTAATTGTTTTTATTTGAACAGCTTTAATCAGAACTCAAAAATTTGAATTTTGAATTTATTTTAAAAAAATCAATTTCATGTTCTTTTTAATGAAAAAACTTAGAAAATTATTTCTGATTTTATCCCTATCATTTTTGGTTTAGGCCTGGGAGACCAAACTTCGGTTGAGCTGGTTCTGTCTACCCTCTCTTAAGCTTGGCTTTTTACACCTGACACTGCAGAGAGAAAGAGGTTAGATAATGTCAGACAATGTATGTGCATATCCATAAGCAAAGAAAAAACAGTTATAAGGGAAAAAGAATAATTAAAAATAAATGAAAGCCCAGAGCACTAGATCTTACATTTCTCCTTATGACAATTAATATATTACCTCAGAAATAGATTAACTGTTCCATTAGACCCCTCATATACTTAGGTGTCATTATTGTCTGTGTGTGAGAGGGAATTTAACCTAAAATAATTTGTCCCTGTCTAAACAAATGAGCAGAAAATCACATCTCTATCATATACACATGGAACCAAACACAAGTGTGTCTCTGTTACCTTGCTTTTTGTTTTATATATATTTTCTCAGCTCGTTTCTTCTTTCAAAGACTTTTTGAAGCAGAGGCTCTATTTTTGCTTTTCATTTAACCCATCTCTTAGAGGAGATTTCAAAAGTAAATGGAAATGTAGTATATTAAAAACCAAAGTCTGGTTATAAGAAAGATAAAACATAACTACTGCTCGCCAAGACTGGTGTGGAGAATTAAGTGTGCAACTGTCTTCCACTACTTGCATATGTATGACCACTAAAAGTTTCTTATCACAGTAAAATCCAGCCACTGATACTGGCATGCCAATCCGTGTAGTAAAAAAAAAAAAAAAAAGAAGCAAATCACAAAAAACCCCACAAATGTGGAGGAAGCCCCAACAAACCTTTTAAAATTCCTCAAATGAAATAATAGCAACAATGAAGAGGAAGTAATTGCAATTCTGTTCCTTTGCTCCCAACACTGGCAGTAGCTAAGGCCAAACAATGGACTGTCTTCCATTTAGGCATATAGACCAGCAATCCCTGTCAAGAACCAGGTAAAATCTAGTCATAGATTATTGGTGTCACTATCACAAAATCACTAAAACATTGTCAGTGTACTAGATATCTTATTTAGTGGCTATTGAACCACATTTTAGTGCTGTTCTGTGATGTCAATCAGAATGAAATTCAAAAAATCGATGGTGTGAAATTTGGAATAGCAGACCTAATGAAACCATGGGTCAGATTTAGCACATCTGGGAATGGGGAATAACAGAAAGTGAGTAATGAAATTACTGCATGAAGTGTGTCCTGTTAGTGGGGATAATGTTTGGGAAACTTTGTGGGAGCAGTGAATTCAGGACTTATTCATTTATTGAGACTTTAGGAGCCACTGGAAACAAAATTTGGACTTGACACGACTGAAATCCTCAGTTGATGAGGATACAAATATGAACAGAAATGTAAACACTTTTTGTTAGACACTTCAGCTCTCTCTTCTCTTGTCTGTTTTGTACCTGTAGGTCACAAAACTATGCCCTGAAGCTTCCTAATGGATGGGAGTTTGCTTGCCTTTCTCTTGTTTCTGTGTGTGATCACACAGTCTCCCAGTGAGACCATCAGCCAGGGAGTGGGAGATTTTGGTAGCAACTGCAGATCTGGATGCCTTTACTTATAACGAGCACTACGCTGTTCTCAACAGTCTTAGTGGCAAAAAAGGTTACACAATGAGAATCCATCAGAGTGAACTATTAGCTGATGTTGTTCAGCTAAAAAACCTTCAAAAAACACTAGCAAATATGATGACCTGTATTTCTACTCCTTAAAAGGGAAAGAGAAATGAATGCTGATATTTATGACCTGGCTGCAGTCTCAAGCATGATAATTCGTTTAAAAAAAATGGATCTACTTACTAAGAGAGAGGAAGGTGGGATGGGTCTTTGAATTGTTGAAACTAAGACTAAAAGTATTTTATCCATCCTGAACCCAACTATTAAGCAGGATATTTTTTCGTCTCCAAAATACATGGGATATTTAATTCATGGAAGGCCCACTACTTTTAGATAGCCCAAGCATCTATGCTCCCCAAGTTACTGAATCCAGTAGTTACCTTCACAAGCCACTGGACCATGACTAAGAAGTGGCAAGATTAGTCAACATCACAAGAAATGGTCTGCAGACTTTATAGAGGATTTAGTTCTCAAGTATGTGTGTCATTACCTTTTCTCAGTTGTCTCCTCTATTGTTACCTTTATTAAACAATAATAGTCTCATAAAACAAACATGGTGTGCCACTTCCAGCAATTATAGCCTCTTAATAAGAAATTTATACTACCTTCTGCTATAAAACTGCAATAGAAAATCCTGGCTCCAAACTTTACTAAATATAATCATAATCACTTTTTGTTTATAACTTGCTACTGTGCATTACTGAAATACTTGGCTTTGGGCGGTGATAAGTGAGTGCACTGCATAAAGTTCAAGGCCTCGGAATACTGATGTACTGAGTTATCCAGGAAGAAAATAGGAAGAGATAATAGTGTTTGGTTTGTCGCCTAATATAGTGTAGGCATATTTATTACATTAATTAACTTTGCAGACTTTAATAGAATTTTATTTGGAAAGTTACACTCTTTTTCTACTTTCAGAGCTATAACAGTATTTATGTGTTTGCAGATTAGAAAACAAGAACAGTTTGTCTGGATTTGATTCAAGTCTTTATAATCCTGTTATACACATTTTTCTCCCCTGCGTTCATAAAAATCTGCAAGTTGATAAACATCACTTACTTGGCACAGATCAGCCATTTTCCAGGCCATATACCTGAGAAAAGTACAATCCACAAGCCAACTCCAGCAGGTATTTTAGTTCATAAAATGGAATATGTGTCTCCAACCTCCTCTAATCAAAAATGAACAACATCCCTTGTTATGTGCATTGGGTTTATTACCATATGGTAGCTGCTTGGGAAAGTGGTAAACTCCTGGAAGTTCGGCAGCACGGCCCCTGAATGACAGGGGCTCTGGTCAGCTCTGTGGGAAGAAATGGGGGAGCTGTGGTCTTGTACCCCCAGCCATTCACCTGTTCTATACCCTCAAACTTTGAATGTGTATGCTGGGAACACAGAAGGCAGGTAAAGAATATCTATAGGATGCTGAGGGCTTATTTTCTTCATGGAACAAACTGCCTAGCCATGTCTTTTTTTCCTTCTTTTCCTGCTTGTTGACAAAACTAATAGACAAAACAGACAGAGGTATCTCCATTTCTGGCACTCTCAGCACAAGCATGATGAAAGGATATTTAAGAGGCAGATGACTAAAATGGTTATTTTTAACAACAGGACTACCAGTGGACATTTCTGTGCCTGTCATGTTATCTAGGGCTTTAAACTAACTTGAAATATCAATTTCCATGTACTGAGGAGAAACTGAGAGTGTCCAGCAGGCCATCTTGCAATGGATGGTTTTAAAATGAAAATATATTGCAAATACTGTAATCTCTCTTCTCACTCCTCCCGCAAATTATTCATTCAGACATACAGCGAATGGGATAGAAACTCCTTGCGTATAATGCTTTATAGGGAATGTGTTGTTCAATAGAATTTATCAGTATAATGATTAATGTCAGATTTTAGATAACGTCCCACTGGCTAAAATTTCTATTGCTGAACACTTACACGTCTTACTGTGCACATTTCTTCTGTTCTCTTGGAGAACTAGCATGGCAACAATTTATTGGATATCTAGACTCTACGTACACAGTAGGAGGTGCTTTTCTATCCCCAACTCAGAGCCTCAAAAGTAATCTGCATGTATGAATCACTCTTGATCTACTGTTTCTCAGATTTCTGGACGGTGTAAAATATCAGTCTCAAAGCATCTGCATCTCTAAACTCTAAATACCAAACTTTTCTTAATTAACTTTGATTATCTCACTGCTTAAACTGATACTGAAAGTGGGAATATAAAAGCTAGGGAATTGTTCATAACATAAATCAACATACTTTCTGTTCTGAACACCTTCCGTTAAAGCTCATCTTCTGTACTTAAAGACTCAAGCATTTTCACTGTTCCTTTCAGGACAAATTTCAGGCGAATAGACAGAGTGACATTTAAACTTCTAAAAATCATTAATCTACATTTTAACTAGTTGAAGTTTCACTTCTCTTCTGTTTGTCTTCACTTTTGGGTTCAGTTCTCAAGGTCGTATTCATCCATTTCCAAAGGCTCAGCTTTTTGTGCAGCAGGTTAGATGAAGAACTAAATGATTATTTTGTAGTAAGAAGATGAAAGTTAGATGAACCTTGACATATCACTCAGGGTATAATTCAGCAATGAATTCATATCATCAGGATTTATCTACTTTAGTAACTAAACAGTTAACCTAATAATCTCTTTTTATTGCTAATTTAGAAAAGGTTTTTTTCCTAAGTACACTCTCACTTTTCTGAATTCACTGCATGTGACCTGCATCTTTTGTCCACTGTGCCA
This sequence comes from Gallinago jamesoni, assembly GCA_025769975.1. Lineage (NCBI taxonomy): Eukaryota > Metazoa > Chordata > Aves > Charadriiformes > Scolopacidae > Gallinago > Gallinago jamesoni. Next base: position 140,698,391 of record JAOQGH010000001.1, read on the forward strand.
TTACCAGCAGCTAATCCCTCTTATTTATTGATAATTGGACAAAACTGAACAACATGCCATCTCCTGAAAACTGAACCCCACTAAGGCCTCTATTCAGGTTTTCCTCCAAAACCACATTAGTTTCCAAGTTCACTTCCTTTGTGGTATATCAATGGGAAAAGACTTTGCAATTCTCTCATGGCTTAGGAATTCCACTAATTCTAACCTGCACGTTGCATAACCATGTGAGATGTAGGAATACGATGTACTCGGGCTCAAAAATGAACACTTGTGAAATAGGAAAGGGAAAACTCTTTTAATGTTTTTCTAATCAATTTGGAACTTGCAACGTCCACTTGAAAACAAATGTTCATTGTTAGACACATGTTGGTCAATGGGTAAGTGGTAATTAAGCAATCAGTATTTGTGAAATGTGGCCTGGTCCTTAAAGTTTTAATCACATTTTTCATCGTTATTGTTTTTGTCAAACACAACCTGCATTACCCATGCTTTGTCAAATAATCACTACAACACATTCAAGATAACGTCGAACTTCTTACAATCATATGTCGCTGGCAATCATGTTTCTCTACAGGTTTATATAGGTCAATTACTTGGTGCACAGTGCATGGTCACACACTGGGTAGAAGAAAACAAACAAAAAAGCCACTTTAGGAAAAATCATAGCTGTCATCAGTCTGCAAGCCTCCTAAATAGGAGCTCCCCATGAAAACAATTGCTGTTTAGAAGCAGAAGCACCAGCGAGCGGTGCTGAACTCCCCCCTTCAGCAAAATGCTCTTTCAAGCTTTTCTTGATTTGCCCCATCTCTGTACAGTCTTTCAAATATCCAGCTATACTGATCTAAAGTCTAAAGATGAAGCCATAAGCCTCCCCTTGCAGAAACCAGGGAAGAGAATAAAATTCCTGTGTGGCATTTGACAAGACTGTCTGTGTGTGAAGTCCCACGCTAAGGTACCCAAGCAATTTGGGAGTGGGTTATCTTTGGAGCAGGAGGCACTGCATATGGGCTTATTAGTCCTGTCTGTCAGGGCTATGCTACTTTAATGTGGCTTTATAACATCTGCGTCACAAGCTTATATCTTCGCTATACAGACTTACCAGCTTGCTGAGAGTGCGCTATAGTACGTCTAACACACCCTTTCATTCTGGGTGTAGACATATTCCAAGAATATCTGCTTGCCATTACTCAATTTGGGAAATGGATATGAGTAGTTTTTCTGTAGTGAGGCTGGCTTTTCGCTGGGGAATTTAGGAAGCACACAGTGATCATTCAGAAGCAGATGAAAAGAATCTTCTCCATCACCATATTTTTTTTTCCTTGTCAGCTTCCCTGGCAAGAAATCATGTCTCATTTATAACAAATGGATTTTTTTTAAAGAAAAAGTAACTGTTCCTAAGCATACGGTTTTGAATGAAGGGGCACAAAGAAACATTATTTATACATGGTGTGAAATGGAGTAATTTACGGTTTTTAATCTCACAAATAATTTCAATCGTATATTCAGAGCATATTGTTTGTCAACTTTAATTTCAGAAATTGGAAAGTATAATGGCTTTTCTTTTCATTTACAGGGGGGATGAATGGTATTGTTAGGGTTTATTTACGTAGAAGCTGGAGAGTCTCCATAACACAGCATGCATATCTGCAAAAGCCAAGAGTGGACCCTTGCCCTCTAGCTCTGAGAGGAGTGATGTTGGCAACAAAGATAAAAAAAACCCGCTAATAATCTCACAGGGCCAAAAGACATAAAGATGGTCAAATTCTTCAGTTATTTTATGTTGACAGTCTTACTGATACCACTAAAGAAATTTCATTAATTAACATAGGCAAAAGTAGTGATTCACACTGTTCTCACTAAAGTCATTGGGAGAACAGAAAACTTTCTATCATATACATAAGAGGAAGAATACATTCAAAACTATCTGTACAATGAACTTAATAACTTTCTTTTTTACAGTGCAAATGTTTTGAAATATATTTAGCAAATGAATGTTTAACTAACTATAAATGTATAGAAAAATCAAAAAATTTGAAGCAAAAGCTATTGCTGGATTAAGAGCATGAGAGGAGTAACTATACCATACTCCCAAGTCAAACAAAATGTGTACTAATTTAAAAATTATGTGAGGATTTTTTCTTGAACCGTGCAGAACATGGCCCTTAACCTCACATGAAAACTGAGACTAGAGTAGTAAGTAGATTTTACTACAGGGAAAATTATGTTTGAAGATATTCTGAAATCTGCATGATTGTCAGTAGCAACATAATCCCACAATCAAAAAAGGAATTAATTTTTTTTTTGCTCACTTCATCCTGTTTCATTAACCTGCTGAGCTGCCATTGCGTCCCACAACAGAGAAGAAAGATGTCACTGTGTGGTTGTGGAGAGTGGCCCCCCAAACTGACTCTAATCTGGTACCTAACAGCACTGAAAAGATTCAGTTTCTGTGAAGACTCTAAGTGAAAGTTTAGCAATGATAAATCGAAAATAATAATAAAAAAATCCATGAGACCTCATGGTTCTGTTTCTGGGTGTGCTGGCAACATGTGTATGCGGCATAAGCAGGGAGCATTGTTTGACACAATAAAAAAATGCAAACTTTAACATAATTGCTGTCACCCACAGGAGAGTACTCTCTACCCTATCTAAAAGGGAATAAGTAACCCATAGTCAGTGGTTAATATCCTAAGATGTACAGTGGTTGCCAGTGATGATCCAGGATCTTTGCTTTCAGTGATAAAAATGGTTAGAATCATAGAATCATCTAGGTTGGAAAGGACCACATCATCCTTCTCCTCATCCTTTGTCACTACGTTATCTCCCATAGTGGATGGAGGCTATCCCAAGTCCTCCTCTTGCTACTAATATATTTATAGAAATTCTTTTTGTTTTTTTTAACATCTGAGGCCAGGTTAAGTTTAAGCTGGGCTTTGGCCTTTCTAATATTTTCCCTTTGCTACACTTTTATACACTTTTATAATCTTCCTGAGTGGCCTGCCCCATTTTCCAAAGGCCAAGGTTAGTGGTGTTAGAATTTTTTCTGATGTTATTAGCTTCAGCCAGGATGGATTTGCGGGCCTACTCATATTCAGGAAAAAACCCCTGTTATTCAATTAAAAAAATATTGCTGGTTTCAGTTTTGTGTTTGGTTTTTTTTTTGAGAGTGCTGCTTTCAGAGCCTATATACCTATATACATACTCCCTATATACCTAGGGGATATATAGAATGACAGTGCCTGCTATAAAAAAAACAACAAGATATGTTCAAGGGAAGTAACACTGATCCAAAATTAGCTACTCTCTGAAGGTCCATGACATAGTAAACTGATATGGGAAGTTACCAGCTACTAAGATTTGTACTAAAACATCTCAATCCATCATTTTTAAATACAGAATTCTAAATCCATAATTGGCCGACTAGGATATATTCACATTGTGTAAGTTTAAACACCCTGTTTTGGTGCCCAGCATAGATGATAAGTCTTCATATAGTCCGTGGAGAAAACCAAAAGTCCAAGTTAGGAGCCCATTAATCTCCAGTGACTGCAGTTTTCAGTTTGCCAAGAATTTATAACTTCAATATCTTGAATATGCTAACTTAACTACACCAGTGTGAACATTGCCCTTGCTCCTAGATGTCACCAGTTCTTCAGGAAAAATGAATACTTGCAACCCTTGATTTTGAATGGCAATTACAGAATAAAGAGAGGCTTGAATTTATAGTATGTCTGGTCACTACCATTTCTGTGTGCAAATTCTGTCAGTCTATCACATGGGATTAGGAGGAACCGTTTCTAACACAGGAGAAGTACCACAAATGAAGTAAGAATTAAAGCAGTTGGCCACTCCCTAAATATAAACACATGCCTTTGCTTTTACAATCATGATAATAGGTTTCTTGCTACAGTTTCTCCCACCCAGGACATGAAGCCACTGGAAAAGTTTCCTTTAAATTTCAGCAAATTTCTTTCTTTTCTCAGCTGTAAAACCTAGGTAATAGGAAAGCATTATACTGCAACTGCCAAAAGTGTTTTTCTTCCTGACAATGGAAAGACAAAGAATTCACTAATCATGTAACATTTATCATAAATTCAATCCATTCTTGACAGAGAATTGAGGTGGACTGTTTGATATTTAAAAGGACTGTATGCTCAGGGGATATTGAATTATCCAAAGATCACTACTAAGGAAAAAACCAGAAAATAACACACCATTTGTGGAGATTGAAAGTTTCTCGAATGCAGGTCCTAGCTGCAATTTACCTTTAACCTTAACTGTCTCTTATTTCCTTTCCCAGTAGCTATGAAGCCAAGAAAAAAGAGCAGAGTCCAAACTGGGGACACTACACCTAACAGAGAGGGAAACCAAAAATGACTTCAAATTCAGAGTTTAAAGAGTTAAAGAAGTAATACTATTTAAACAGGGTTGCAGAACTCCTATTAAAAATGGCAGTACTATAAATGTTCTAGTATTGTCAGGAATGTTCTGTTGGATGACACTATACTGTGATTTGTACACACAGCGGACCAGAGCTGATGGGTGAATGAAATGATCCATAACCCTCACTGACACATTTAGAGCAGTTCAGCTGCACACAGAGAACAGTCCATCATTTGCACCCTTCTGTGAAAGCTGGCTTTACCAAGTGTTTCAATGAAATATGTGCAACTTCCCATTTAAATTAGTACCACATGAACCATGAAGAGCACCACAGGTATCTGTTGTAGTACCAGCCTAATGCAAAAGTGGACTGTCTTGTAATGCTCTAACAGGAAAGACATACAACCATTCATCTGTAACATATTAAAACCAGAAGAAATAAATTACTCTATAGATGAAGAATTATTGCTTGTGGAGAGAATGTGCAAAGGTAGTTCTAAAAAGCAGCTTTTACTAAAAAATTATTGCAACAGCATTTGAATTCCTAATGCATATTAAACCTAGTTCGCATAATCATAAATCATCATTTTTAAATCAAGAAAATCTGCTTGAAACTTTTTAAAGGTTTATTTTACTAGTTCAGAACTGTTTCAGCCTTACCACTGAGGGAAGCACAGTAGGAGTGACTATAAGGGTGAAATATAAAACTTCACCATTTGCCAAGAAAAAGCTCTTTGGTGCTATTTTTTTTTTTTTTTTTAAGAATACCAGTAAGAGCTGCATAAGTATCTAAAAATGTCTTGTGACTATACAGGTCACTATAAAGAATTGAATTTCTATGTTCCCTCTTGTGCAATAGTTTTTCTTACATTGTCTCATGTAGTCTAGTCAGTTAGGCAGAAGCGTTAGAAAAAGCAACAAATTTACTCATATGCTACACAGTGTTTATATTAATTTAATTTTAATAGAAAAATTAATCTCTGAATGTTCATTTTAAGCAAAGTACCTAATGCTTGATAAATCCTGAGCTGAACACAAAGTAGCTTTCAGGGTGGTGAGTACTTACTATGTTCAGGGTAGTGTGCAGGTACTGATGTATATGTGAATTTTGCTATCGGATTAGAGAACAGTACCAACATCAATAAAGCAGCTGTCCTACACTTTCCAACCAGTCTAGATACATGTTATTCAGTGATGGTTCCAAATATAAAAACAAGGACAAATGGGGTTAGCATCTTACAGCCCAAATTTTCAAAAGTGTGCCTTGAATTTCAGCTCCTGGGTGCTAAAGTAGCCACTGGGAAAACAGTCCTGTTCCAGCTGCATCTGGTTAGAATAGTTCTGTCATTTCTGAAAATGAGACCTTTGTCTTCATTTCTAGCAGTGCCTAGAAAGCTGGCATCAGGTCCAACCTTTCAACAAAATAGGATATTTTGCACTGGTAGCTGGCCTATATACAATGGCAACGTACTTTACATTAACGAATATTCTTATATTCAAATATTTTTAATGTGACTTTTAAAACAGAGTATCTACAAAATTCAGCAATAAGATACTTGATCTGAAACCCATTTTGCAAAACCAACTTTGTCCTGAACTGATGCACCCATATGCTCTGCTTCTCACTTGCAATTCTCCGTAATTGAAAAATGCAACTCAGTCTTCGGCCTCAGGCACAAAGTGAAGACAAACAAATGAGCACATAGTCAAGCTGCCCGTCCATTCAGGGAATAGGTGATTTAAGGGGGATGCAGGGAGTGCAGGCATGAGAGGACCAAAAGAAACAAATCAGTCCTACCTAACAAGTAGGCTGCTCATGCTAAGTAATATGCAAGTTCTATACCTACTTAATGAATTTGTTTCTCCCATGAGTCTTAGGCAGTACCAGTGAAAGTCAGATGATAACAGAAGTAAGACTGTCTCCTGCAATTTTCCTCAAGCCATGTTCACTGCCCTTTTGTTCATGGCTCTGTGGTCTCTCAGATACAAATGTAAAGTGAAATGAAAAGTAATTTTGCAAAACTGCCACTTTTAGGTTGTGTGCAGTCAATTAAATAGAATACTATCATAAGATATTCAAGCAGCAAAAGTCTGGAACTACTGCAATTTTGTGAATAATATCTAAATAATCTGGATGATTGAGAGTCATTTATATGTCTAACCTTACTATAACAGCTACAAAATACAGCTCCATGTGTCATGAAACCTATATGGTTTTTCTGTCTTTGCTTAACATAGCAGAATTTCGTATGCTAACATGTTTGCAATAGTTGTTTTTAGCCTTGATTCTTGTATTACTATAAGTGAGTTCATATCTGTATTTGATCTAAATGATCTAAACGATTGTGGTGAGTTGACACCAGCTAGCAAGTCAGTTCAGACCCAGTTGCCTCTCACTTTCCCCCAGCAGGATGGGGGAGGTAATTGGAAGACAAAATCAAGAAAAACTAGTGGGTTGAGATAAAGACAGCTTAATAAGTGAAGGGCAGGGGGAAGGGAAGAGAGAGGCATTAAAAAAAAGCAACCCAACTGATGCAAAGGCAATCACTCACTGCATCCCACCAGCTGAGTGATGTCCAATCAGTCTCTGAGCAATGGCTATTTTAGAAAAAACTACTACCACCATATTATTGCTGACCATGACGTTATATGATATGGAATATCTCTGGTCATTTTGAGTCATCTGTTCCGGCTCTGTCCCCTCCCAATGTCCTGCCCACCCTGAGTCTGCAGGCTGGGTGGGGGCAGAGTGAGAAACAAAGAAAACTTTGACAGTGTGCAAGCACTGCTCAGCAGTATCTAAAACATAGTAGTGATATCACGACTGTTTTTTATCACAAAAATAGAGAGCACAGCACCCACCATACAGGCTGCTGTGAAGAAAATTAATTTCATCCCAGTCAGACCCATTTAAATGATTTTTTTGTTACAGTCATCATTTAAGAAAACTCCCAGACAAGGTTCCCTTGGCACTGACTGAAAGTTTTCACATCAAAATTTCAGAAGCAAACCTCCGTATTTCAGATCAAAAAAAATGTGTTGTGTGTTGCTTTCTATATTTCTTTCTTTTAGTTTGTGGATAGGAAAATAATGATACATGTTAAAATATATATCAGTTTTATCATTAAAACTCATTGTCAATATCATCACAGAATCAAAGAATGGCTGAAGCTAGAAGGCACCTCTGGAGATCATGTAGTCCAAGCCCTACTCAGGCAGAGACAGTTACAGCAGGTCACCCAGGGCTAAGTTCAGTTGGATTTAGAGTATCTCCAAAGTTGAAAACTCGACAACTTTGTTGAGGAATCTGTTCCAGTCTTTGACCCTCCTCATAATAAAAAAGTTTTTCCTTATGTTTAGATGAAATTTTCTGAATTTCAGTTTGTGCCCATTGCCCTTTGTCCTGTCACTGAGCATCACTAAGAGCCTGTCTCTGTTGTCTTTACTCCCCCATCAGGTATTTATACACATGTATAAGATCCTCCAAGCTTTCTATTCTCCAGGCTGATCAGTCCCAGCTTGCTCAGGGAAAGATTCTCCAGTCTCTCAACCATCTTCGTAGCACTTTGCTGGACTGGCTGTAGTATGTCCATGTCTCTCTTGTAGTGCAAAGCCCAGACCTGGACTCAGCGCTCCAAGTGTGTCTCAACAGAGCTGATCAGAGAGAAAGAGTTACTTCCCTCAACCTTCAGGCAATGGTCTTCCTGACATGGCCCAGGAGTCAGGTGCCTCCTATACCACAAGGACACACTGTTGTTTTTTTTCTGCAAAGATGCTTTCCGGCCAGTCAGCCTCCAGCATGTACTGATGCCTGTGATTATTCCTCCCCAGGTGCAAGACTGGTCATTTTCATTTGTTGAGCATCATGAGGTTCCTGTTTCTCTACCCTGTTGAGGTCCCTCTGAATGGCAGCACAGCCATCTGGCATATGAACCACTCTTCCCAGTTTTGAGGGTGCACTCAGGCCCGTCATCCTGGTCGTTAATTAAGATGTTACACATTATTCGCCCCTAAGGGTTCATACACCTGGCTCAGCCACTCTGCTGCCTGGTTTAACTGGTCATCCCATGCAGGTCAGGTGCCAGAGGGTTCAGAACAATGCACATCATACACACTCCCCCCAATCTCATAGCTAGTAAATATGAAATTATTTGCTCCCCATACAAGTATCTGAGTAATTGCTGACAGACAGATATTGTCCTAAACCCTAAAGCATGGATTTAAATTAATGCAGTTTATTTTCTATTACCTACCAGAAGCTACCAGAATCAGACCTTCCTGATATCCTTATAATACATAATTTATCTGGAAATTAGTTATGCCTAATCACAAAATGCATAGAGATGCATGTAGAGGTAATTCTAAATGTGTGCCCTTGTTGTTGTTTTTTTTGGCATTTTTCTCTACTTCGTTACAGCTGTCTGTAACCAGGCTGTGACAATTAGATGCATGCTCTCTCCAAAGTACTTAGGTTCAGGCTGAATAGTCACATTCATCTCTATCTTTAGGTATGAAATGGACAGTATCACCATTCTCTTTTGCGAATGGAACAATGGTTTTAACAGCACCTGCCATAACCTACCTGCTCCACTGTGCACCACAGAGAGATAAGACAAGAAAGTATGGAGCATGAAGTAATTAAGGAAGAGAGAAAAAAAAAGACATTTTCTTCCCTTAATCTGACAGGTGCTTCCACATTACGTACCACTAGAGTTCATTTGTTGCACTTTACCACAAGCATGTAACAATCAGCCTTAGTCGTGAACAGTTTGGGTGAAACTCAAATCTCTTGAAAAGTCTCCTTAGAGTAACAGAACCTGAAAGAATATTGAATTATTACCTTGAATTAAAAGCTAAATTAATATATTCCATCACATATGATTACTGTATATTGTGGAAATAAAGTAAAGCATCACTGCAAATTGTAATGTATATTCAAACAAACTAAAAGGGATTTGGGGCATATTTTTTTTTTCAAACTGACTCTTGAATTCTCAGCCGTATGCTCCATAGAGGTAAAGAAGAATTACTGATACACCTTACTAATTGTGTTGAGCAATTTCATTGTTAATGTATTTTTGTAATCTCTTTCTTCTGGACACAATTTATATGACTTTCCACGTTTTCTACACAGTTAAAACTGCTCACTACCTTAGCTGGGATTTGCCACAAGATATGTATGTCCACTTGTAGTCCAGTAAGAGAATTACAAGTCTGGTCTTGTATGTGAGTTGCTTGGGTCACTTCAAAAATCACAATCAAAAGCTGATCAAGAAGTGTTTTTCATTCTTATTAACTTGCAAGCTATTTTGGAGTGGCAGCGACTGCACTGCTGAATATTCATTGGTTTGGAGTTATGACCATCTCATTATTTTTAAAAAGGGTCCTAAAGGAACCCTCACTGGAATCATTGTTAGAAGATATTACATATTTTTCACTTGGCCAGATCAGAGCACATTTTTATATCAATGAAGTCTGTTCAAAAGGCACAATGCCATAATGATAATTCACTACAAACAAAATAAACAAGATGTAAGATTGGAGATCAAATATTGGCAGCAAAGTGCCAAGTTTGCAAAGGATGAGTGAACTTTCCCTGGGCTCCTCCTTCAGCATGCCAAAGCAAACAGGAAAATACATACAAATAATATACAAGTGCTTTTTTTTTTCTTCTTCTTTTCTTTTTTAATTTTCTTTTTACTGTTTTGAAACACACATAGGGTTAATAAGTCAAACATTGTGGTTGTATGTATAAAAATAAAATATTGGTAGATGTGTTGCTAGATAATTGGAATTAAATTAGAAGAAGATTGTTCATCTGTGATTTGAGCAGTAAATATTATTGACAAAACAGGGAAAATCCTTAACTTTCCAGAATTGTTCAAATTGCTTTCTTATGTTGTATTCACAAAGAGTTTTCTTAAACAGTATTCAGTGGAGAAAAATAGGCATTTGGAAACATAATTATTATCATATTAGAGCTACTACCTAAAGCAAGCCTAATGGACCACTTTTAAAAAGGGCCTGCCTTTGTACACTGACTATAAAGGGAAGCAAAACTGGATCTCTAGAGTTGGAATCTACATTGCAAATATTTAACTTAGGGTAAATGGATCACATCTATGGCAATTAGTGTGGGAAGGATATAAGCAACAGGAAACTAGGAGGGAAGGAAAATAGATGGAGGCAGAGGAAAATCAGTATTTAGGTTTGTGATAAATGAATGTGAGAAAAGATAGATCTAAAAGACTATTTGTCAGGGGGAGGAAAAGCTTCTGTAAAAAAATATCAGGAAAACGATATTGGGAGAAGACTGCAGAAGAAAAAAGAGGTACACAGCATAGGTGAGATTCAGCTTGCCTATGTTTCTGCATAGTGTAGCTGGGCTTATGTGCTCTATGTGTCTAAGCATCCACTGTAGTCAGTTGAGAGCTGGTCATTACAACCAGCAGGACCAAAGCGCTTTTATCTCGTTCTATATTAGATATTAATTTTCAGTAAGTTGAATTGCTTTCTGACTCCAGTGCTTAAGTCAAACAGACACCTATTTCAGTTGCCTAAGCATGAGTGCTAGTCGAGATGCTCTTGCATATCCTTCCTGGCATGCAGCAGAAGAGCATCAACTGCAGAAGAGCATCAATTTTCATATCATTGTATTATGTACCTAGGTCTTGAATCATGTCTACCACATAAGTATCTTGGATACCACAGGGTATTTGAAATAGCATTAGAAATATATGCATGATCAATCAAATGGAGCTCCAGCTTTCCAGGGACTAAAATAGGAAACCAGACTATTCGTAGACACCTAAATTTAGATGTCTGAGTCTGGAGCTAAATCCTTTTTTTTTTAAGTTAGGGCAAGCAGAATTCAATCCCATGAACTGAGAAAGGCTAAGAAGTCATAGGATTGAATTAAGTATGTCAGAAAGAAGATTGGAGTTACTGGAAAACTTCTATCTAACGTGAAAACAAGCCCAGGCACTGGAGAAGTGTGACAATAAAAGATGTGACTAAACACATTAAGAAAGAATAATTTTATTTTCACACAGAAGTTGCTTGCATGTTTAGATATAAACCACATTTCCATTTGTAAACCACAGGGACCTGGAATTATATGTGGGTAGAAGATCTTAAGTTGTATGGTATTGTAAAATGACAGACTAGAAATTCTTAAATTAAATGGAGAATAGAAGATTTTAAACTAATCATATATGAAAGTCATTCATAGCAATCTAAATAGTAATATTAGTATCAAGCAAAAATAGAAGCACTGTTGTTTACCTTAACAGCTTAAATTATACTCTTCCACAGTTTTATATATTTAAGATGACTGTGTTTACAACATATCGCATTAAGAAGGCCATCAAGAAAGTTAGATGTTTTGGTAGATGTGATTGGCAGTCTGGAATGAGTGACTAAAAGAATCAGATTTTTCTGATAAAATGATCATTGGAATGAAAGTTAAGGATATTGACAACTGAGGCTTTAGGTATAAAGGTTAATAGCCTGCTTTGATGAATGGATCTCACTTGGCGTTATGTCTGGAAACAGGACACTGCTCTATTTAATACCCTTTTCACATCACAAATATTTTCTTTGCAACCATAACAGCTCAAAATCATTCTACTAAATAAAACAGCAATTTCTAAAAGACAGCTCTGCACAAAGAGTAGATTGGTGACCTGTCAGGATGCTGTCCTTTCACACACAAATTTGAACTTCACATTAATTTTGTTAGCAGTTTGGCGACATTTTTGAAATATATATGCATCTATACTTTTTCTGACTCAAATCACATACATCTAATAGTTAAGAGGGGAACTGTTATGAAACTGTTGAAGTACTGGTAACAGTACCTGAGATCTTGTACTCCTTTTGTCCTTTCTGTTCTTTCTAGGCTGAATGTGTTTGTAATAGCATTTGGAGGGCAGGTATGCCATATTAGTATATATAACCTCTTTCTGATCACTACGAGAATAATTTAATTTTATTGTTCCCTAATGTTGGTTTTGTTTGTGGTTTTGTTTGTGTTTTGGGTGTGGAGTTGTTTTTTTGTTTGTTTTTGTTTTCTAGGATTTAATTTGCTTACTTCTTTGTATTTCTAATCTAACATTACTTGAAACATGTATGTTTGTTATTTACGAGACTTATTTATCTCAGGATAGTTTGACCCAGGTTGGAGAATAACTTTTGCACATACTTAACTTTGATTCAAAGAAAAAACTATTAAACACAAACATGAAATTGCTGTATAAGCAAAATACCAGGAACAACTGCTGAGCTGCCTAGGTCAGTAACAGCTTCTACACAGATACCCATCTGTAGTTCCATGGGTTAGCTAACCTGTATGTCTTGTATTGATGGAGAATAAAGAAAAAAAGATAAAACAAAGCAGAAAGCATGATTTTGAAAAACACAAGGACAGTACATATGTACTTTAAAAATATGTATAATCTACAAAGAATTTTCTGGTTTATGTCTACTCAGTGCCCTGTACTCTGATGCTGCCTGCTGCTGTCTTGCACATCAATGAATGACAGCACAGGAGGTTTTTAAACTTAATTTAGATCTCTCTCCTCATTGTGAGATGAAGTTATTGTCTCATGGCTGGTTTAAGAATTATTCACAGAATATGTGAATTCTCACATCAGCGAGAAGGCTTTTGATAGCGTTGAATTGTAAAACTGACGTTTCTAAGAAATTTGGTTTTATATTTGTTCTGCTAGGAAAACTGGAACATGGCAGATATTCTGAAGAAAACTCCTGTGTAGTCAGATTTCCCATATGAAACTGCCCTCAATACTACTATGTAACTTATTCTTACAAAACCCAGATACCTATGAAGGTAGAAGAAAGGGTAACTCCTCCTATTCCTTCTTTGCTGGAACTTGCAAAATACATAGTAGTGTAAATATCTAGCACAATTTCAGAGACCAACCATTGGTCTCTCAGTACATTGAGTGCTTATTTGAGGGCCAGAACAATTCTTCCATATGTTGCCTGGTATATTTAGAGAAGTGTTAATGATGGTAGCTTCTTTAGACCATTGGAAAAGTGTTATGAAACCTGTTCTTGGACATGCCCGTTGTACATTTGCTAGAATTGGATGCAGCTTTTTTAATGCCTTTTGGGCCTTTCATTAACTGCTTTGAAGAACAGATCATCTACATCTGGGTTTAAGTTCATTTTCTGAATGGACCCTAAAATTTTCTTATTCTGTTACCAGTGATATCTTTGTGATTTTAATTGGCCCTTTCATTTTCTTAATCTGCTGACAATAAAGACTCACTAACATTAAATAATGAATATATAAAATATTTATATAAAATTACATGGTAATAATTTAATCCCAGGACTGTGAAATAGTCTACAGTAATAAATCTATTTCAGATTTGCTAGGATTCACAAAAATAAAAATGTATTCATTAAGAGACAGAAAGATTATTATTTATTATTAATAATAAATGTTTTTTCTTATGTAAATCTTATGTAAATATTCACATTCTTTCAAAATATTAACTGAAGAAATAGAACTCATACATTTTCTAAAGTTTAATAAATATAAAACAAAACAGATCAAACCATTATGTCTTCTTCAAAGCCATCTCTAATTCAATAATGAAAGTAACATTATAGCAATATTCATTAAACACTTACAGGTTATTGACCTCCATAGCTGAACAGAACAGAGGCAGTCAGCCTTAAAGGACAAATATATCTTAATTTTTGTCATGGGTGGATTAATGGCTTGCCTTTATTGATAACATTTTCTATTCAGCCGAATGGAAGACTTACAAAATGAAGCACAACAAAAGGATTAGAAAACAAAGAAATAATATGCCTAGCTGGACACACCATTTATTCCATTTTTGATTGCTTAATTATCAAGCACAAGACATTCTTTTTAATATATTTACTCAATGAAATGTAATATTCAAAGTAAAATATAGTTTAGTGATGCTGTGAAAACCAGCTATGATGCATTTCCATAAAAAAGACTAAACTGACAGAGTGGATTAAATACTAGAGCATTTTGGAAGATGACACTCCAGCAAGATTTTTCATTTACATGAACTGGATAGTGTCAGAAATTTGTTTGCATTTGGGGATTTTCTACTAAAAGGGAATAGTAAACAAACATGTTACCATTGAGATTACATGGTGTGCCAGCATACATTATTTGTGGTTTGAAGGAGCATCCCATAGAATCTTTACTTTTATGAAGCCAGCTTTTGAAATTTTAAGGTAGATCAAGATGGATTTTACTTAGTACTGTATTATTTCCTGGACCAGATTATTATTTTAGGAAATGTTCTCTGCTACAATCAGTATATTAAAAGCTGTGGATCCATAGACAAGCTTCTTATCACAGATAAGCATATTGATTTATATTTTTTAAGTAAACATTTTAAGAAAAGCTTTCATATATAATTGTTTCCTTCAAGGATGGTCTCATTCAGAGTTGGTGACTTCACAATCCACTCAATGCCTTCAGAACCCCACCATTTCTGTCACTTCTCTGTCAGAAAGGTAGTTTCAATTTTTTGATTGTTCAAAAAACATTTGAATGTTTTGATTTGAATGTGTACCCACATTAGAGACCTTTATTGGTAGAATTCTGTTCCTCTTCATTTGCAGCCACAAGGAATAGCACTTAGAAAGCAACTATTTTAGTATATAGATACTATGCTGATGAGTGATAGATCACATCAGCATCCAGTGTTTGCTTCACTTTACATTAGTGTTTACTGGGGAATTTGATATTCCAAAAACCTGTAAATCCTGTCATAAATACATTTGCTAAAGAGATGGAGGGAATAGTGTTATGCAGCATCTTTGTAATCTGATTCTTCCTTAAAATCTCAGTGAAATGTTTTGATATATCTCTTTATGTTGAAAAGCAAGGAAGCAATGAACAACAAATTTAAACTGGAGTATCCTTGATTTGGACTCTACAGTCAAATTCTTAAATTTACCTGAACAAGATTTCTTAGATACTACATCTTTATATTTTAAAATAGCTTTTGAAATTTTTATAAATTATTTTGATTCTTATGCACAATATAATAAGAAGTATTTTCATAGTTCTTCAAGCCTTGATAAAACATAGTGTATAATGCCAATGACGGATTAGGTAGCACTAAATCATTCTGAAGTTCTTAGGATAAATCAAGTCTGTCAGTACCTTATAGATACTGAGATTTTGAAAATAAGTTATTGCTGATGTAACACTCAATGGTTCTGGATTTCCTACTAATACGCTAATCAGAGCGATAGCGTATTCAGTCATATTTCCAAAATCAAAAGTGTTGAGATTCTCCTTTCACTCCATTCACTTCCACTTCAGATGAATAGAGTTGTTTTATTGCAGTAGAAAGTCACATTAAAATTATTTTGATTTGTCCTATTGTAAATAGGATGCATCACGGAGGAACAGTCTCAGGATTAGCTTGCTTTTACCAGCTTCTCAGTAACTGCTCACTTTGCAATTAGCCTCGTGGAGCTCAGTGAGGCAGCGGCAAGGCCAGATTCAGCCCTAATGGAAGGTAACAGGGTCAGCAATGCGGACGCGGGTTATGCATGATCACCAATCACAGGAACACAGAGATCTCTGCAACTCCCATCTCCTAATTTGTTTGTTTGGAGAAAAAGCAACTAAATTACAGTTCCCATTCTGTAAAGGCAAACTATGACCTCTTAAAAGTTACACATATATGGAAAAATTCTTCCAAACTGTTCACCAGAACTGTGTTAGCTGGTATAGTCATAATGTCTTGAAATTAATGATTTAAATGTTATTTCAAGGTGGTTCTGAAACAGAGAGCATTTAAAAACAGTGTCACTTGCCAATGAAGTAAGAAGCTGGTGCACAGTAGCATGCATAAGAAAAGAAAGACTAACATTGAAAAATGTGAATGTGAGATTTCTCTAGTGATCAATAGTCCTCTATCTTTCTACACTGAGACATTCTTTTAAAGACAATGACATTTATGATTTTATATAGTCATATTGAAATTAAAATAATTTATTGTTTGGGGAGTCAGGTGGATTATTAGCCATGAAAAAACACTCTCATTGAATTTAGTGAAATATACGGTCACATGATTCAGAAATCATTACAAATAAGGTGTGCACAGACAAAACAGAAACCAATCATTAAATTTGTTTTATAAAATAAAACTACTCTACCTGAAAGTAATAAATGTGGCTAAACCCTGATGTAACATCTTGCACTTAATATAATCTTTTTCTTTTTTTTGGTAAATCAATACAGGTGTATTGATGTAATTTACTCAGACATGAGCTTGCTTCAAACAGTGTGTGTGAATTTCATTCAGAGACTTCATCTTTAGGTACACTTATGCTTAAAACTACCCCAAAGTTATACTGCTTTTCAGTATATCAGACAATGTCATGTTATGACGTTCATCCTACCTCTCTCCTTAAAAGCCAGACTATGCTTACTAAGCTCATAAAAAGTGATTTACTCAGAGATATTCATATTTCCAATTTTAGGCTGCTTATACCAGGTCCCAAGAACTACTGTTTACTAAGCATAAGGGAGAGTAAGATTATTAGTTTAGATGTAGATAGTTCCATGGTAAACATCTATGCTGAATGAGATGAGACTCACACTTACAGGCTATTTGAAAAGCTGCCATTCAATGCAGAATATACTAATTTTTCTCTTACATATTCATGGAAGCTACTGTAAGTGAATTAGATGAGATACAATATCTATGTTGGCAAACATAGAAGATACTAGTGTGAAGGGCCTGATGACAGCAGAGGCAGTACATCAAGATAAACGATCCTTTCATCTTGTTCTGCCAATCATCGTGTTGGTCATGGCCAAAAGAATCCAGATATAGGAGATCATATGTTATAGAGCAGCCAGGTAACATGAGTGGTAGCACAGCAAATTCTTTATTTTCTGAATAGGAAGAACTTTCCAATATAGGCACTGGAAGAGTCACAGTAGTGACATTTATTCCCCTGGGATATCGTATCAAAAGATATTACCCAGGGGAGAAAATACTTAGAGGAACAGAACGGAAACAAAGTAGAGAATTAGCACTTTGGCTTTAACCTTCCCTGAATGAAAGCAAACTCACTGATTTCTGCAGACACACTTCATAAAAGGATGAGTTGGGAAAGCAGGAGGCACTGACCGAAAGATACAAAAACAGTTTAGCAACTTCTTTTAACAAGACATTGTAAGTCTGTACCAGTAATGTAAACCCACTATTGATTTCAAAATAGAACCAAATATATTTTCAGTCACTCTGCAGATACAGCAATCTACTATGAAGGTTATTAAAGGAAGAAGATGTAAATATTTGCAGATATACAGCTTGTTTGAAAAAAATAATATAGAGGGATAATACTTTTCACATATTTCAACAAGTTTTTGTGCTTTTTGTAATGAACATTAGTTACCTACCATAAACACTCCACAATGATAATGCGAAACTTAACCAAATACTTGTGAACATAATACTTTTGCTACTTTTAGGAGTTTAGCTACATGTCCCAGTTTGTCCAGAAAGTAGTACCTTACCCCTCAACTGTTGAGCAGCAGTGGCATTTTTCCTCCCCTTCTCCTACAGTTCTTTTTAATTTTACTCCATAACTAGTCAGTGTTAGATTTTAAAGTGCACTGATTGCTGGCATATACTACTTTATATATACGGTATATCTTTGTGTTTCTCACGCATGACAGGCACCACTCAGCTTGCAGCCTTCAGGACAGACAAGATCCAAACATAATTTGTCAAAAGGGGAAAAAAAATCATCTCGTTCTAAATGCACATGTAATCTGATCGAACTGAGTGATTGAACTTGAAGATGGTTTCCTGTTTTTAGAAATATTGGGAGGAACTTTCTCGTATCCAGAAAAATAACTTCGTTGTTACACAATATTCATTTTTACTATTTTCCTTTTAAAAAAGTAGTCATTTCATTGTAATAAACTTTGACTTTGAGTATGTGAGAAAGGGAGAGGAAGGGAGAGAGATAGGTTTTATTTGATATTTTCAGAACAAAAAGCAAAATTTTTTACTGTATAAGCTCCTAGAAGGCTATCTGAGCTGTGCAGTTGTCTCTTGCTGTAGCTTGGACTTGGACTTATCAGTGAGATTCAAGGACAACAGCAGACAGCAAAGTAAACAGCATCCAGTGACGTAACTGAGTAAATGGAGGTCTAAATGAATTATTATTGACAAAGAATCATTGTGATAGTTCTCTAAGAACAGCAGTATTGCACCAAATGATACACAAATATTAACATATATTAGAAATTTATTAGGAATGAAACAGGAAGCTGGACTACCTGGCATGTAATCATTACACAAGCACACCTACAGTGCTCTTTGCAGCCTATCTCCGCCCCACCCCCCCTTAAAAAAAAAAGGGATCTTGTAGACCTGAGAGTGTATCACAGAAGTTGAAGAAAAATCATTGTTTCCATGTAAAATGATACTGAGTTCATTTTTCTTCTAATGCTTCCACTTGAGGAGGGACTTAAGAGGAGGAGACTAAATATGCTATGACTTGTTTACTTGGAAAAGAGGCACACGCACAAGTTTTACAGTTATCCGTAAAGGGTCTGCCCAGATTATGAGCCCTTTCAATATATAGTTTTAATGATATGTATAACAGAACAGAGAGCTAATAAAATAATAAAAAAAAACGCCAAACAAACAAACCCAAACAGATTATTAAATCTACATGTGAAATGAAACCGAGAATATCTGAAATATATAGGAGATATACCTAGAATTTGGCATGATCATGGTAAATTAGAGAAAAGGTCTTGGAAAACTGGGCTGAATCAAATGGGGACAAGTGCGAGGTATTACAAATAGTCAGGAATAATCAACTTTACAAGCACAGGATGGGGAACAGCTGGCTAGATAGCAGTTTTTGGAAAGCGATCCAAGGGATAGACTAGACTACAGTCTGAACATGATCAAAAATATCACGCTGTTCTGAAGATGGCAAACATCATACGGAGATGTGTAAGTGGAATATAGCTTGCAAAAAATAGGAACAAATCTTTCAGCTTTACACCACTCTGTAGGGCCTCAGCTGGCATACTGTGTCCAGCCCTGGTCAAGATACTTCATGAACCACATCAGAGGGAGAACAGGGAACAGTGAAAGGAAAGATAAGAGATCTACAAAGAGAACCGATGAAAAAAGAATGAAAGATTCAAGCTGTTTAAATTAAGGGAAACTGAAAGAGTGAAGGCTGGGGTATGTAAAACGCTTCACAAAAGAAATAATAGGCAATAATTTACTCACTCTTCCCAGTGACAAAAGATGAGAATTAATGGCCTTAACAGTAAGAAGGATTGAAATTAGATGTCAAGAACAACTTTGTAATGGTAAAGAACAGCTTGTCTAGAAAGACTGTGGAGTTCTCATCAGTGGAGGATTTTAAAAATAGATCAACAGATGCTAGGAGTCGCACAGGTTCATCCAATACCAGCAATATTCTACATGACCCATTGAGGAATCCTCTCATCATGCATGACTGAGTGACCATCATGAAAGCTATGAATATTCTATGACTGTCCACAACAGAAAAATGGGCCAGGTAGCAAATTTAACAGGAAAAGCAAGTCTACTTACTGTGGTGGAATTAAACAGAGGAAATCGTAGCCACAGGGAGTCAAAAGTAACTTGGCACATTCTTAGCAAATTGATACACACACTCTTCTGCAAAGGAACCTTGATGCAGTCTCCCTCACTGAAGTTTGAAAATCATTGGTTTTCACAATCTGTAAGAGTTTACTCAGAGAAGGATCTCAATGAGAAGGATATGTTATTTCCTTTTACTCTAATTTTCTTACAGTGACTACTGCTACAACAGGACACTGAGGTGTCTGACCCAGAATGCTGACACTTTGTGAAAATACCTTTCTGGAAGCATCTCTGATTTGCACAAGGACTCTGGTGAACATTTCCAAATAAGGAATATATTAGCAGAAGAAAAGGTCTGTTCACAAGCCATTTACAAACAAACAAACAAAAAGCAATGTGTGGGGAGTACATCTGCTGGATAATTTATTCACAATGAATTATTCAGCCAACTCTACTGAAGAACCTGCTCTTTTTCTAGTTATATAAAGACATTTTTTTATGACAGCCATGGACAGAAATGTTATCTCTGACTGATGCTTCCCTTACTGTCATCTTTTCTTTCTGGCCTGTAAAGTCAATCCAGGAAGTACTTTATTTTCTCACTGATCTTTTGATTCAGAGGTGAATGACAACTTTAACCATACAGCTAGACCAACTGCCTCAGGATGGCAAGGGTAGAAGGAAAATCATATTTTTAAATTAGAAGGACAAAAATTGCCCACAGCCAAGTAATAGACTATCACATAAACAGAAACTTTGTCACGTGAAATAGGAGCATTCCAATTTCAGGACAAAAGCAAGATAAAGTTAAGGACATTTGAAAACAAAGGTTTGTGTAAAGTGACTCATGTAGTGATAAACCAGATAAAAAGATAAAAAACTGTGTAAAAAATAGGATATGTCTAGTACACACAACACAACATTTGGTTGGCATTTATTCCTTCTTTTTAAAAATATTTTCTCTTTCTTTTCTTTGTTTCAGCCTCTCTTTCCCTTTTAGCTTGCAGTCCTTTGTTCTTTCCTTTTTAATGACTAGCAGTGATTTAGTTATCTAGGTCATTCATTTACCTTGAATTGTTTGCTGTGGTACAACAAATACCAGTTGAAACCTAAGAACTCTGGTTAACTTTGCTTACACTGCTGAAACTGGTTTTATTTTTTAAAAGCCTTAAATATTTTTAATTGTTTAAAAGGTTTTAACTTTAAAACTTGAAATAAATTTAATATGAATTGTAAAAGTCAATGAGTTGCTAAAATGTGTGCAGTCTTTCATTCATTAGGCAGTGTGTTTTCACATTTCTCTGTTAGCATAAGAAAACTCTGAAAATTCAATTAGTTGAATTAATGCAGTGTGCAAAACAGCACACAGAAAAATTCCCCATCCTTGATGGCACGTACCACTTTTGCCCTGTTATTTGAGAGAGTCGAATTATGACACAGCTTCTCTTATGCATTCATTTTCAAATCTCTGTAAGCAAAATGATGCTTGACAGCAGATACAAGGCAGTAGATAGGTAAGTATCTTGCATTTTGCTAAGCAGGTTTGAAGAACAAGGATGTTTGAAGAAAGATAATACAAAAATCCATATGCTAATATCAGCCATATTTTTTGTATGGTCCATATAGAAAAGTCACTTCATCTGCTCATAACAGGGATAAGGTTATTTTCTGATTCTGCTGGGCAAGGAAAATACAATCCTCTTTCAGATGTGGATTACTAGAGTACACTATACACATCATCAGAACCTTTATGTTCAGGTAACAAATAAACCCATCAACAGCTAGGGAGCTGGTGTGGTGTGTCTTAAACAGTTATCTCATTTGTCATAAAAGTCTCATTACCTTATAGTCTCTTTTTGTTTGTAGTCTTCAGCTGTGCTGTTATCAATTGCACATACCTACAGAAACACATATGTATAAATATATAGCTCCACAAACACACATATATAAGATGGAGTTCAGTAGAAATACACCACGTGTTTTGTGTTTGTACAGCTCCTAACATAATGATCCCTATGTACAAAACCAGTTGAAATGGTATAAGTTTCTGCTCCTTCCCTCAGTAACCACCCTTTATAGAACTTGTTGTTGCAGTAACAAGTAGATGAGACATTTTCTGGTGCCAGCGCCTGGCTCCTGCTTTCATCACTTTCAGTCAGTTTCTTGTATATGTTTAAGTTGACTTTTGGGGGGATATGAATAGCTTTGATATTCACATAATATTTAACATCCTTTATCCTCATCTGCCAGATAAGTTCATGAGCTCAGGACTGAAAAATTCATTTTTCAGTTTGGTTCAAATCCCTATGTGTGCCTTGTCTTCTAGCCTCTATCCTTCAGGTAAGCACCTTGATCGCTGGGCTGCAGGCGGGGTACATATACATGTGCTGCAGACAGCTAGAAATCCCAGGAGTGTGTGAATGCATCAGTCTTCAGAGCATAAGGAAGAAGTTGAACACTTCCAAATAACGCTGGAGCTGCTTTTTTTAATGTGCTACACAGCTGATCTGCACAACAGCAGTAAGACCAATCCTTTGTATTTTCAACACATAGGAGACCACTTTCTGCCCAAATGCATGTTGACTTGGTTCCTGGAGCTCATGCCATGTGACATGAAACAACTCAATAGGCTTTGTAATACATGGTACCCCAACATTCGGTCAGTTTGCTAAACTTTTCCTTGGAAGAAAGTGTTGTTGGCTAGAGATCTCTAAGCTTTTCATAGTTGTGAGAGTTTTCCAATTTTTTTGTCAGCCTATGCCTGTCAAGTGTCCATGGCTTCTACATATGCACATAGGTGTATTGAATGCAGATTAGGAGCATCTTTCATGTTGGACAAACACAATTATGTGTTCTGCAACTGATAATTGCCATCAAATATGTGTTCATGAGAATGATGAAAACTGGTAAATGTTTTTGTTCTCAGTTGTAAGGATACCTCTTTGAAATGGGTTTTAGAAATCCCTAGCACACTTCTGACATTAGAAGACAGATTTTTCCTGTATACTCGTTTCATTTTCTATCAGCATATTTATTAGTTCCAAACGCCTCACCTTTTACTGAAACAGGTAACACTAACACAATGTTGTCTTTGTGACTCTCTTTGCCTTTAGCGTATAGATTACAAGATGCTTTTTGCTTCATTTTGTTTCCTTTGGAAATGTTCCTCTGCACTTTGTTGCACTAATTCACAGGCAGCTTGAAAGCATACTGTCTTACATATAACACTCTCAACCAAATACCTGAATAAGATGTGAGTTACCTAGGAATAAATAATGGTGAAATGACACCACAAGCACTCAGTAAGTTGTCTGTCTTGTATACCGCCTCCCATTCCACAGATGTCCTCTGCTTCCATTGCTCTCTTCTCTATTGCACCTCCTGCCTATATTCCCAGATATATAACCTCTGTTCTTCCCCTTACACAAACAGTAGATTGAATTGCTGTCCCTCTCTTTCGCTAAACAGAACAATAGTGCTTTTCTTTGATGCTTACTTGCTAACATGGGCATGCCTTTGCCTCTCCCCTTTTGCCTAATCCATTAGTAATACATCCCAAAGATATTTTTCTCTCCAGCTGCAGTGGGGTCCTTGAGAGTTAGCTTACAATTAGATGTCCCACTGTTCCACAGCTGCAGGTGAATGCAGTACACACACACACATAAAAATGCACGCACATAGATGCAAGCAAAAGTTGATCTCCCGTATAGTTGATGCTTATGGTTTTCAAGGGCTTAGAGAGCTGGTCAGCTGGAGTTTATTTGACTGATATTTGGACATCCTGGGTGACAGTTTTACACTAGAACATTATATTTAAATTAATCCAGATCTCAAAGGAGAAGGTTTTATCTATAACCTGCTATCAGTGGCTAACACTACCACAAAATAATTTGTATGTCAATAACCTGCCTCCAGATTTTTTACATAACATAGTTGTTAGCTTGATCATGTTAACTTGGTCATTTGATAGCCATACAGGAAAGCATCATGTCTGATGAAGTCCCAACTAAAGTAGAAGTCTCTGTACTTGAATGTAGTTAATAAATGTGATTATTTGGAATCCAGAATGAAAAGAATTTCTCATGTTCCCTGGGCTTAGTACAAATCTCAAACCAAAAGTACAGTAGAATGAAAAATGGCAGGCTGCAGCATACCATATATATTCGGGGAAAAAAAAGATAAAAATTCACTTTTTTTGAAGAATGCAGAATTGTTTGCTAGCTCAGTTGAGGACTGGATCTCCTATATCAAGATACTGGCACAGTATGCAATAACTAACAGTGATAAGAAAAGCTGGTAATTGTGTTTAGTGTAATGGGAGCTGAAACCTGTATCTTCTCTGTGAAAACCAAGCCCTGTTACATGATCAGACAAATCATTTGCTGTGACTGTTGATATTTCTATGAAATTGTGTGTTCTGAAAACACTGGTCATTCTGTTCTGTCTTCTACTGATGGTTCTGAAATGAAAATGGAACACCAAAATGACATGAAAATGTTCAGAAAATTAGCGATCCATTGTCATTTTGAAGGGAGGGTGAGTGATAAAGCATAGAACTAGTGAGTATGTGATATGCAAAGTGAGATGATCCAGAAATAAACATTGATTGAGGAAAATTTCAACCACAAAACATGTGACATGAGTGAGTTTTTCAAATGAGATCCCAGAGCTGTTCAAGAACTTCAATTAAAACATTCTGCAACAGTCTGCAGGAAGCATGTGGTCTCAGGTAGAGAGAAAAAAGCAGAAGGCATTTTACTGTCCAAGGCAAATGATTGTTGAATCTACAAGAAACTGGGCACGTGCAAATATGCCTTTTTTTTTTTTTTTTTTTTTCTGCAAAACAACATCCACATTGTAAGGACAATTCAAAAAAATTTCAATTTCTTTCATTTGCAGAAATCCCATAAGAGTACGTTGTAACATCTCCAAAACTGTTTAGTTCAGAAAACAATTGAGAAGTGTCATTTACATGTTTTCATGTTTTTACAAGTGAAAAGAATGAGCCTTAAAATGGAGACTGATTCAGAACTTCAGAAAGATTAGGAAAAAATAATTCAAAATGAAAATATTGAAAAATTCAGCTGCTCTAAGAAAATGTAATGTGGAAATTCTTGATAAATCCTGGATAATACTGAGGTACTGAGACCATATAAATGCATGTCCTATCAGAGAAAATTACTGATTTTAGGAAAGAGAGCCTTGAATTGCTTAGCAGAGAGTCAGCCCAACCAGAAGAGCACTAAATCAGCACTATGTCACCTCCTTTCAGTCCTCGACAATGTGAAAGTCCACCTGAGAAGTAATTTCCACAGGTGCCCTTCTGTTGAAAATAAAGAAATAAACACTTGCAGGGCAACATTAGGCTGACCAAACACATAAATCAATTTTAGAATCAGATTAACTGTGCTGGATCAGGGACTCCATCAGAGACTATTAAAACAAGTTAAGTCCCATGTGGATGACTAATTGTATATTTCTTGAGATGAACATCACCTTAGATGTTTCAGAAGCTTAAAAATTTTTTATTACCTGCATGGTAATGCAAAAATCTGACAATCTTTTATGAAAGTCTATGACAGTTAGTGCATGATAAGAACATGCAAATAAAATCTTACCATGGCTCAGCTTCCACATGATGCATTTTTTTTATCCCACAGCAGTTTGTTCCTGTGTCAGTGATCTAGCACAAGACAAAACAAATAAGTATCGGGGACACCAAAAAGCACCATGAAGATAATACCCACCTTGAGAATGGAATTGCTGAGCTATTTAGCTGCTACTGAGCAGGAAAAACTATCAATACACCTACAGAAGGAAATGGAGATATTATTCTAGATATTCTTATAAAGGCTTTAGTATGTCATACAAACAGAAAATATACATTATCTCCTGGGTTTTCTTATTGTGAAGCACTGAAACATAGTTTGGCAACACAGTTGTAATTTTTGTACACTCCTTCATTTCAGAGGGAATAGAGGAAGTGGTGAAAGGGAATTTAGCAATACAGCTTTAAATATTGTATAATCCTCATAGTCAGCTATCTTTGTTGGCAGCCAAGAAGAAGTGCCTAGAGTCAGAAACCTCAGCAAAGGGCATTTACAAATATTTAATAAACACAGTTACTTGGAATCCAACTCTGCTGTTGTGCTGTCCCCACAGACTTCAGATTACAAAGGCAAGGGAAGGGAAGTGCCCCATCTCCCAGACTGTGACCCATTCCTCCTTTCTTCTACTTGGGAATATAATTAGCTTCCTCTTCTCTACACTTCCAGCCTAGTCTATTGGACTGGACAGCTCTGCGTTATTTCTTTTTCTTCCTCTGAAGCTTCTTGACTTCTTTCTCTCTGTACTCAATCCTCAACAGACCTAGCCACTTTGATGATATTATGGGTTGACAGTCAGAACTGAAAAGAAGAAAAAAGAAGCCTACTGACAAACTGTCTATTTTTTTTTCTCAAAAAAAAAAATAAAATGTGTCATCAGTGGTTTTGACGCCAAAATCCTTGTGCAATGAACACAACTGGCATGAATACTTGGATGCCTCCCAAATGCAGATGGAAATGTCAAAGAAATGATGAAGGTAATATTGTCATGAACTGAATTATTCCATAACCAATATCTGCCCCAGAAGAAGAAAAAAAAGAGTCTCTCAGCTAAAAAATAAAAAGTGACATTGTTAGATCGTGACCCTGACAAGTACTCAAAGTCAGCTGGTGAAAAGAAATTTTAAAACAACAACAACAACAAGGCAGCAAGCAAGCTGAGAAATGATAAAAGTATTCAGAAAAATGTATAGATAGAGCAGGGAAGCAACCTGAAAGACAGGTTTCACATATATCAGAATACTTGTAAAGCAGAGGAAAAGGAGTGAGCCATTATTGTTCTATTCTTGACTCTTCTGGAGACTTCTTGTGTGGCTTTGGCCAACTGAAAACTCAAACAGGGACATCTCAGCTAGGAAGAACAGCAAAATGAAAACCAACCACAGAAATAATCTTTCTTTGGAAATTATCCATTAAATGTTTTTCCATAAGTATTAATCTACAACACTGTGTTAACCTGATAAATCAAAGTTATTTATTAGCCTTTAAGTCTACCAAACAGCACAAATAGACTTCTTACTGGTACTTTGCCATTTTTTTTCCAGTCATTGGAGCTGACATGTGAAGATGGTGTCTGTACAAAATTATGGTAAACACGAAAAATAAACCTACAGACTTGCTTAAATCTGGAGATCATAATCATAGAATCATATGCTGTGACAGAATATACATGGTATGGAGTTATGAACTTATGTTTGGGTAGCAGAAATTGGAAAACAGATAAATTTTAAAACTTTTTTGCCTGAGCACGAAGACACAAGCAAAAGAACAAGACTGAACGATATGGAAATATTTTTCATTTTTTTGTTTCTACAAAATAAGAAACCATTATGAAAACTTGCAGGCTCTTTGATGCAAAATGCAAAATCTGCCTGTGCCTGATTAAGAAAATTGTAGAAGTTCATGGCACGCAAATCAAAACTGTGCTTATATAAATCTCATGAGTCTAATGTGAAATCAGAGTTATTCAGTCCCTGCATTCAGCTAAGTGAGATGCACCAGTGAACAGGCCTTGGGCTTGACTGTCATCCTCCTTAATTTCTCAGTTTACTCTAGCTAAGAAAATGAATGATACTGGTGTAAAAGTAGTGTAGGATTAAAAAATTGGAAAAAGAATTCAAAGCATTTAGTTGCAGAGAAAAAAAAAAAAAAACAGCACCTCATATTTGTGGTTAAGAGAGATAGGAAACAGAAAAAAAGTGTGTTTGAAAGATCTGAATGATAAATGTGTGATGGTGAAGCTGCTACCAAACAAAGACATTTTCTCCTATTTTTAGGGCATATGTGCTATCAGGTAAAGAGTAAACAGGATCAAAAATAGGCTGATGCATACATACCACCACTTAGATGTACAGTTAACGGCACATAGTGCTGATAGCTGCATGGATGTTTTGAGTGTAACACAGCTTCAGAAAAGCTCTCCATTGCCTGTAACAAAGCAGACACCCTAGCTCATGTCACCCAAGGGCAGACACCGGATTTAGGTGTTTAATCAGTGAAGAAAATTCCACCCTTTCTGTATACTGATGTTGTTCTATTCCAGCAGCTGAAATGTTGTCAGGAGAGTTTTGTAATAACTGTGTTAAGAACATATTGCTCTGAGCAGTTTAATAAGGCATGAAGAATTTGTTATGGACAGAGTTTAAAGACTGATAGAATGACACAGAAAACAGTTCAGCTCTTGTGTTTTTTACCTCTGGTGGGAGAGTTTGGGAAGAAAATGAAAGAGAGTTTTGTTTTCTACCTAATTTTTGAGTGCAAAGAGAGACCAGCTCAGATAACAATAATATTAATTTTTATTTCTATCTGTTTTCATCAGTTACTAGTGTGCCACTTCCATAGTCTTGAATAGCCTGCATGCCCTGTCTGCTAACTTCAGACCTTAGCCCAGGAAAAATATCCTCAATACTTGCCAGCACCATAGGTGTATTTGAATGCCAGAAATCATGCGGATGAACTGCATAAGGAAAGGACACCGATGAACAAATGGGTGAGCAGGAGCTGTAGCTGGGTTCTGCTTCACAGGTCATTTCCAGCAGCAAGCTGTGTGCCTTCTCTCCTTTTAGAGAGAGCTAAAGTCACCCTGACCATGTTTTATAGTTGTAATATATTAAAAATTTTATAAGAATACAAAGCAGTGTTTTAAAGGGCTTTAAAAAAGTTTCTCTCAAATCACTTTGGTGTTATTCCTTGTTTTCCTCTTATTACTAATCCAAGGTAAATTGTAATGCCTGCATAAGCGAAAAATATTAGTTAGGAGTTGCTGAATCTGTAGCCCAGTGGAGGTGAGGCTGCCACAGCTCTGTGCCCCCAGGTCCCACAGGTAGTGAGGCTGGGCACCATAATTCATGGTACACCTACCCATGGCCAGACACACAGAGCAGCACAGACATGGTGCAGCTCTCACACAAATTCAAACATCACTGACGACCTCAGCCTGATCCCGCCTCTCTCTGATCAGGATGGTAACCTGTTAGTGGAAAATTATATTTACATACATGCTACCTGCGTCCTCCAGTAGCTGGCCTGAGACATACACACACACATCCAATAGCCAGCCCTGGATGCTTGGTCTCCCCATTTGGTGGCACCTGGGTATGTGAGCCCCTGGGGACACAGGAGGGTAGTCAGACATATGCACACATATACACACACACTGTCATGCACCTTAAGGACCTCTGCAGTAACTGGTTTATAGACACCCAGTTTACCTTCTAGCTGGCCTCTTGATCCACTGGTCTCCTCTGGTTACTTCATGGAGGGGCATGCAAAACAGCCTCTCTGGTATCTGGTCCAGACTACGGCCTTACCAATATCCAAGTCCCAGATCCCAAAGTCCCTTTGGCTCTGGACCTTCTGGATCACCCAGTCAACAACTTGCAAACCCTCTTGTCCCCTGATCTCTGTCCCAGACTGACAACTGCTCCAGTACTTGATTCCCAAGCCACCTACTAGGTGGCTAGGCCAGCTTGATGTTTGCTAGTGATTTCACACTGACACATGTACCCTCACCATGCACGTGCATCCTGGTTTCTCCAGCTGCTGGCACACTGGCGCACAACTCCCGGTGTCCAGTGGTCCCACTCCCATTGCTGGCACTTAGGTCCATGTACACTCACATGCACACAGAATAGAGTCCTCTCACCTAGGAAAAGACAGAAGTGGAGTTTAATGAGAAAACAGGAGAGACTGCTCTGATCAGGCACAGGGCATTGCCAGACGTGTACTGACTGGCCCCTGCTTAGATGAGACCAGTCCCGTTTATTCCCTTTTACCCTCTATTTTCTAACGCTTGCTATTCTCCAAACTACCTTGATCTCTACCTTTCCCCGCCCTTGATTCATAGCCCTAACATCCCATTATAAGTCCTGTACAATCCTCAAATTCTGTCCCCTGGCATTCCCCAAGGAACCCCAAACTCAGTGGCAGTCCCCCCTCAGTATGTGAGATACCCTGCGGAGAACCTCTCCGTTGGCTTGTCGTGGTGGCTGTCACCCTGCCTATAGAGCTGATCAGCCCCGTGATGGATCAGAGCAGGGGATCAGGTTCATATTTCTGACTGAGGTACTGAGGGATCTTACACTTGCCCTTGTACCTCAGGGACCCCCTGTGTTTGTGGAGATGAGCCTTTAATCACATAACAGTGGTCATCATCTTCATCTTTTTCTTTGTTTGTTTTTGTCAAATCACTTGCAGGTTGCAGCATTCTGTCTGTCCTCTGAGTGACGTGCAACAGCAGCTGCTTCTAACTCTGGATTGTAGTCCTGATTTCACTGAAATCATTAGGATTTTGGCCACTGACTTGAGTGGAGACTTTGAATAAGTGTATCCTGACATGTTCCCAGAGTATCCATTGACATAAATCTCACGTCCTCTCAGCAAGCAGATGCTGAGAATAGGTTCCATAGAAAATTCCTTTCTCTGTGCTTTGTTAAATCAGAAGGAGGAAAACTTGCCATTCCAACTTCACAGCTTTGCAGCTAGACTTATTCTTTTTTGATAGAAATTTCCATCATTCCCCTCATTTTCCTAATTTTATACAAGCCTTACCTTTTTATTGTCTGTGCATTTCAGGGTAATAAAGAGTGTTATTATGAACTTTTGCATGTGGCTGTATATCACTTGGCATTCCAATAGCTCTTCACGCCCCCATAGTATCCAAACAATTAGGAAAAGCTGACATTGGAAAGTTCCAAAAAAGTTTTTAGTTGCTGAAATTAGCAAAATTATTAATTGAATTTATTGCAAATAAACAGATGAGAGTTCATAGTAGCAGGCAATTTCTCAGTCCTTTATTGCTATTTAGACTATGTCCCTTCATGCTGAAAAGATATGAGAAAGAAATCCGCAGCACATTTTATTATTAAGTCTCTTTTATTCTCCAGGAAAACTATCAAGAGACTAGGTCTACTGTATGAGTCTATCCAAATATTTTAATAGGACCCCGCTCAGCACTTTCCTAAAATGAAGACAGAGGGATTTTGGCTGAGTCCAAATTATGATCAGGAAGTTCCTCTGTGAACATAAGCAAGAGTGCTGATAGAGGCCGATGACTGACTGAGACTGGTGGTTCACAATGCTGCAGCGATTCCTGGCTCTTCTCCAGTTTCGAGGATAGAGCCTGCCAACTTGGCAGGCTGAAGAACTCACTGTGGCAATTTTTCAAATGCGAGAAATGGTCCAAGGAGGAGCTGTAACTCTATGTAAACTGCCCAGAACTGATGACAGGGGCCTCTGCTTCAAAGAATCTGGCCAAGAACTGAGTGAACCGCTGTGTCCGGCTGAAGATGGACAGTGTGTTTATGGAATACCTGTGGGCATTCACTGTGCAGCTACAGCCAAATTGCAATGCAACTGTAGCTTCCAGTTGGACCTGCTGCAAAGTGCAATGTCTGGGATTTTCTGGATGTCAGAGCCTGGAAGTTTCTTTGAAATCTCATAAATATGAGGTTTCCAAAATGATATGCCTGCATTTTCAAAAGTAGGAGTTACTTGCTGCTTCATGTTGGTCTGCTTTAAAGGGGACCTAATTTCCAGAAGTCTTTACTGCATTATACCACACTATCACTTATCTTACAATAACTAGCGAGTTTTTGAAAATCAGGAAAAATTCTTTCTCAGCCCTCTAAACAAGAACTGTCTTAGAGAACCAGAGCTTTCTCCCATCCATACGTTTTTGATGCTATTCCCTGTTCCATCTCAAGCAGTGAGATGGATTTGATGCATCCAGAAAAATTTTCAAGTTAAAACACACATAACAGCCTTGGCTAATTTGCCCTGTTGAATTCAGCAACAGCTACATTACTTGGCCATAAACCATACTAAACCCACTCCAGACAGATTCCAAATATGAGATAAAAGAGCTTACTTTTGCTATTTCCTGAAGTTCTAAAAAGAGGAGAAAGAAAACCCTCAACAGTTTCTGCTTAATGAAACAGAAAATAATGCAATTAATGCCTCACTGACTGCAGAGAGTCAGAAGGTCAAAACTCAGTATTAACTAGCTCTACCAGTTAGACTAACTTGGTCTCAGACACATGATCAGCAAATCTTCTATAACAATGAGACCTTATGGTATGCATCATGGAGCTGCTGTTTTGTCTTCTAAATTTGCAAGTGTTCAGGAATTTATATTCTGTTTTCTTAACACTTTCATGTGTTTCCTAAACTTGCTTGTCTTGTAGGAATTTATATCTATTGCTTGCAATTCTGGGCTACTGAGAGTTTAAGATACAACTTCTTTTAACAGAGAAATGTTCACAAAACTCCTTTAAGTGCTACGTTATTTCTATTAAAGAAGAAAATAAAATACTGCTGTTATCACTTACAGCACTTTCAAACAGCACTGAAGAGATTGATACTTGTGTTCACTCAAGCTGTTAAGCATAGCATATCCTCCTCCAGTCAAATGCCTTCATAGATATTTTTCTTACTTTTTGTATGCTCAGTTCCTCACAGGGCCTCAAAGTCACTTCTGTTACAGTCTATTTATTTATTTATTTCCTGAGAGCAAGATTATTCTGTAATATACTTTCTGTTTATCTACAAGCTCACTGTTATAAACAGCTGTTGTTAGTTTTTTCTTTGACCTAAAAATAGTAAGAAATAGAAACTCCTGCTGCAAGAGAATGGCTGACATCCCAGCACCTTCAGCTGGAGAGAATTTGAAATGTAAAGGCAACCTGCACAGGCCCTTGTGAAAAGCAAAATAATAACATCCAGAGGGAGAGACAATGAAGGAAAACACATCCAAAGCTTTCTGAAGAGGTTTAGCAAACTTACCAGTCCTATATACATAATTTAATTTCCCCATAGGGCAATATTCCATGGCTCAGCATGGCACACTATATAAGAAACACCAATCAACCAAACTGGTGTCTTCTTGAAAAAAAATCCCAACTTTATCAGAATGTGTGTATTTATAAGACAAATATCTGCAGTGGCAAGCAGACCAAAAAATACAGGTGTTACTTGGGCACAGAATACTTTGTTACAACTACAGATCTGAGCTATGGCAAGGGCAAATGGCAACAGCATGAACAATCTCAAGCAAACAGGAGGCATAAAGTGAAGTCAATATGCCCTGTCTCTGTTGACTGCTGCAGCCTGTGAGAAAAGGGATTGTGCATGTGTGGTAAGTGGGTCAGGAAGTAGCAGCAGATTAAAGGAGCAAGAAAGAGAGAGTCTCAACACGGCCTGGCATCAAAATGTATCATTAGAGAACCAGTATATTGCATTATATATAATTATTATAAAAAATGTTCCAAGACAGAAGAACTTTTACTCTGATGGCTCTTTGGCTTACTTGGCTCAGTATACCTAAATTGGATGAATTGATAGCTTGATTTTTGCTGATTTTTTTTTTCCTGCATAAGCTTCATGTGAGACATCTTTTTTTTTTCTTTTCCCAAATCAGGTACTGTTTAAGGTTATTCAAGCTAATTGTTTATTTTGCTCCATTAACTTGGAATAGACCCGGGGTTGAGGCTCCTTACATCTTATATGCAACATAAACAAGCATTTATTGCTTTCCAAATCCAGGAGGAAATAATCAGCTGGGAGAGACTGGAGCAAAGAAATTTTTCTAAGTGACCAGGTTCGCTCATAAGAAGTGTGACTGCAAAGCTCTACTATCTAAAACACTGGGTCATTCATTCCCAAAAGGAAGACTTTGCCATGACTTATCCTACCCCCTGATCTTCCTTTGAAACCTGACTTAGCTCTGAGCAAAGCTGTAAAGAGCTCTTGGCTGCTTTTGAATGAAAATCTGTGATGTCCACTGTTCGGAAGCTGGCAACAATGAAAGCAATCGTGCTGTTTTTCTTCTGAGTGCAGGTTTCCTGGACATTCTTTATGTTCCCTTTAAAAAGCAATCCTATAAATATGACTTTGGTGGCAGAGCAATACACACAGCAGACAAATGTATCCCCTCACTAATGGTCTGATAAATTTGTGAAATTTTTTTGGTGACATAATTACAGCTTGGTCAGCCCCTGCTATTATGCATCACTGTTTGTGATAAACAAGACTTTGTCCTGGGTGTTTTAGCCAAGTC
This sequence comes from Gallinago jamesoni, assembly GCA_025769975.1. Lineage (NCBI taxonomy): Eukaryota > Metazoa > Chordata > Aves > Charadriiformes > Scolopacidae > Gallinago > Gallinago jamesoni. The sequence continues at coordinate 140,732,584 of JAOQGH010000001.1, forward strand.
TTTGAGAAAACTGCAGGCCTGTAAATCACCTGCTAACTAGGTCTGCGGCAAATTGTTCTCCAGAGTTATGATCTCCAGCAAACTGGAGTATCAAAGCTCATGAGAGATACTAGGTTCTGTGTCCACTTGACTGGGACAGATTGAGGAATAACTGCATGTGGAACAGATAAAGGTGGTGAAAAGCTGTTGTATGGGTAATTCACTGACTTAATTAAACCTTTCCAGGTTATAATATTCAATAAAAGCACACTCCCATAAAAAGTTCATCGTAAGTGTGGTTTTAATGAGGAACGTATACACAAACTGACGCACAGGCTGGCATAAAAAGAGTATGCCATCATGTTTAAATTTTTATGATAATTACAATATTTTTTGAGAACCAGAGCACTACCTGACAGTGGTTTTTGGAGTGGTTTTTTTTTATTTCTGAAGAAAATCACATTTGCAATGCTGGTTAAGGGGAAACATTTCAGATTTACCGACCTTTTGTGTAAAAGAAGAACTATTATCCTATATGAAGGTAAAACATTAATCTTCTTCAATAGATTGGTGGCTACAGTAGCAGTGTTGCTGGGTTTACCTTACATCCATTACACAATTTATGTCAAAGAAGCTGGGATATGGATGATGTAAATTCCGTATCTGTTCATAATTTCAATCTGTTTCTCACTAGTACAGAGTTGTTTCCCCAGCCTTCTTTGCACTAGACTAGAGCATGCCTTCCTTCCAGGGTCTCTCAGCAGAACACAGTGCAAAGCCCTTCCAAAAGCATCAATGGGAAGATTTTGCCTCAAAACCTCTGCTGTTTCTTTTAAAACACTGTTTATAGTCACATCCCCTCCCTCCAGTGGCCCCTCATCAGGACTGGCATCTACTTCCCTAGATCATAAGAGACTTATGCAGAAGAGGTTTTCCCTGTGCTCTTTCCACTCTTTCATAGCTAATCAACAACCACTCACTGCCTAGCTATTTGTGTTAGATGTGCTATATAACTGTGGCACAAAGCCTTTCATTTGTGTTCTTACTAGTGCTATTTGTAGACTGCGGATTGTAGCTGCTGCCTCTGATCTTCCACTGTCTTTTAAAAAAGAATAAAAAAAGAGAAGCAATTATTGGCACTGTTCAAACGGTTTTCCCTGTTCTGCTCTTGGGAAGGCAGCCTTTGTACAAAGCCAGTGGAGTTGTGCCCACTCACAGCGGGACTGAATTTGGCCTGAAATGCTGCCCTAGTCAACAGCACAGGCATCCTCTTATGAATCGTGAAAGGTAGTGGTGGGGCTAGCCTCTGCATCTGAGACAAGCCAAACTTGCGGTCCCTGTCCCTCACCTCTCATTCCTTATACAACTATATTTTTGAACACACAAATATTGCCCTTCGGATGGACAGAGTCAGGCCCAGCCTTTCCATGGAGTGCAAATATACACTGAAAAAAGGGTTGTATACAATACAGCCTCACAGGCAGATGATCTTTATCAGCCCAACAAAGTTGTCACTGTGCTGATGGCTTTCTTAGCGAAGTTTGTGACATCTAGAGGAGCTTTAGTGTAAGTTAGATCAGATCCTCAACAAGAAGTAAGCAAAATAAGATGAAGAGAATGGGAGTAAAAAGGGGTCTCTGCATGCCATGAGAGGAGCAGAAAGCAAACAGGGAGAGTGACTAGTACTAATAAAGAGGAGGAGAAAGAAGAGAATGTGTTGGATAGAGGCTAATCAATGTGAAAGAATTATTCGATCTATTTTCTTTACCCTTTGCTTTTTTGGCATTGTAGGAAATAGGTTGATGATATTTGTGAGAGAGTTCAAATTAAAATTACATCTTAAAGGAAGGTTTTCAGCTAAAAGAGGGTAGATTTCTACTAGATATTAGGAAGACATTTTTTTAGAATGAGGGTGCTGAAACACTGGAGCAGGTTGCCCAGGGAGGTGGTAGATGCCCCGTTCCTGGAAACATTCAAGGTCAGGTTGGATGGGGCTTTGAGAAACCTTATATAGTTGATGTCCCTGCTCCTTGCAGGGGGAGGTTGACTAGACGACCTTTAAAGGTCCCTTCCAGCTGAAACTATTCTACGATACTATGATCCAAAGCTGGTGTCTGCTGACCTGTGGGAAACTTCCTGGGGGCTGGAAATAGACTGAGACATTTTCCAAGGGCACAGAGAAGGTACAACAGTTGGGAGCAGTCATGGCCTTCTAGTCAAGACATTTTTTTCTTTGTCCCTTTGTCCTGATCCACAGTGTGTCATATAGACCATTTTAGCCTACAGTATTGGCTTTGATATAATAAGTCTGTGCAAATATGGCCTTTCAAAGGTGCCCACACAATACAGTGCATGGGATGTCTTTGCATAAAAGGATCAAATGAGAAATCATTGTGGCACCTCTGATGAGGGTCTTCTACCATTCAATTTGTGTCTCAGTTGTCTGTACTTATTGCCTAACTGAAGTGTTGCATGTAGACCCAAATAAGTGATACTCTACCTGTCATCCATCTCTGTCTCAGAGAGAAAGAGCTGCATGGTATCTATTAGATCACTGTGGTAACAGCTTTCCACATACTTCTCTGTGGTCTTTCTGCATATGGAACTCAATTTAATGCAAAGTCTCTTGTAGTCAGACTGCCTAAATAGGAAAAAAACCCCACCATTTTTCAAACTTTTGCAAGTCAAAGTGGTATGCATTGGAAGCTATTGGTGGGTTACGCGATCCTATGACCTTCCATTCTCATGACCAAGAACATGAATGCCGCCCTCCTTGGAGAGCATTCTGTACATGAAAAAAATTGAAATACTCAAGAAAATGAAAAGTCAAGATAGCATTTAGTGGAGACCTTTTATATTTCCATGTGTAGTGAGGGATCAAGTTTCAAACTCTGAGGGAAGTGGGTCAGAATGCAAGGTGTATTTCATCAGACAAATTACTCCATCTGAAGATCTTGCTGCATGGATACAGACTGGGATGCACACCATCTTCAGCCTACTTTGACTGTTGTGAGCAATTTAACAGAGAAAGGTTAAAAAACCTAAAAAATGGTTTCACTTTGCTTCATTATGTAAGAGTAAGCATTGGAGACATAATTCTATAAGGTTTTACTACTTATACAGGGTACAAGCAGACTGCAGTTACTACTCACCGTAGGAGGAAATTTCACTTGTAATCACATTCTCACAATAAATTTACCTCAGTGTTTTATAGAGAGTTACCTGTAATTCATTTTATTTCTTGAATTTTCAGGATGTATTATAAGACACCTAGTAAAAATTATTTCTATAAAGTCCTGTAAATGTTTTTATGAAGAACTTCTAAGCTGGCAGTTCATATGCTTATAATTAGAGGAAGGGAATTTTGGCTTACTTGGATAGGTGGTTGAGTTTTTCAATTGAAAATAAACCAGAAGATCCATAACACATAGAGCATATATTCTAAAATGTATATCTTCAAAAGGACCATAGGTCCTAGACTACAATGCTGTTTTTTAATGCCACTGTGGTCACACTTTTAACAAGTTAGCAAATTGCAAGCCAAACTCCAGGCTATTTGTGAATAATGAGTCATACAGAACCCTTGGTATGCAAGCTTTTTGCTTTATTTACAATCAAAGTAAACTCACTTCAAAAGTAACTAATACAGAAAAAGGACTGACTAGTGATCAGCCTGTGGGGCACTTGAGTGCTCAACCTGTTAGGAAGGTAAATTAATAATATGAGGAAAATGGTTTTGGTTCTGCCGCTAGAGGGAAATTTATAATCTATGCCATCTCCAGGAAGAGAAATTTACCATTTATTTAAAACCAACATGGTCCAGACTATTTTACATTTCTCTTCTTGGCTGTTAGTTCACTAGTTTGTTAGTGCCTTTGTTCATTTCCTTTTAAAATAGAAATCCTATTCCAGAGGAAAGGAAATAGTGTCTTTCACAGTGAGAGTCCAAATAAACTAAGATTACATATGAAACACACAAACCCCAGGTACTGGTTGAGGGTTAAGTTTCATCAGGCTCAAAGATGGCTGTAGATAAATATTCAGTCATACCATGAAATGAGAAATGTAATTTAAAATATAAGTATATTTTTAAACAAGAAAAATGTCTTTTTCTTCATTTAACCAAGCATCTACAAGACACCAATTTTTTTTCACTTCAAAGTTGACGGAGGCTAGTTAGGTTCAAGCTTCTGCACAGCCTTTCTAGTTACTTGTCTCCCCAGAGCTACATTAAGCAGTCCCTATCAGTGCCCAAATACATATTGCATTGTCCCATCATTTTCAAATCAAAATACCACAGTTTTTAAATAGAAAGGTAAACAGAGAGGAAAAGAACTGAAGAAGAAAAAAACTGTTGAGAAGGTTCTTAGTGAGAAAATTGAAACAGGAGGGAATGGCATGCAGAGAAAAATACAAGTTCACACACCAAAGTTAGAGGATTTGGGATTAATTGAAATCCTCAAGTGGTGCATGGTAAGTGACTGCCTATTTAGAGCCAATAGATAGGTTTCCGTGAGGTTAAGGAAGCGAAAAATCCCATACGAAGCTAGTGAGATGTTAAATTCTAATTAGAAGTGTTAATTAAAAAAAAACATTTCCAATTTCATCAGTGAGAGTGCTTTTGTTGTTCTGATTCTCTTTGCTACAGTGAATCCTAAGTATCCTAACTCATTTTGTCCCAATATTATTTACCACTTCTATAGGATATAAAAAAGTTGACTATGACTATAGGAGCATGCATTATTACAGTGGCACCTACTACAGTCTCTGTGATAAGAGGACTATCAGCACTTCCACCGTATGAGACTTTTCTGGGCTTGAAAGCTGAAGTCATAAAATTTACACTGGACTGAAACTCAGGTATATAACTTACTAGCCTGTAAAGAAATGCCCTATAGACTTTATGCCTACTGATTTGATTAAGCATTTTTTAATTAACTATAAAAAAAAGCAGTTTGTTTCCTCCACTTTCAAATGTTGCTCTGTGTAACACTAACTAAAAATGTAGATATTTAACTTGACATTTTACAGGTCATTAGCCCATGGCATGGAATAAATATCCGGTGCACAAAGAATCAGGATGCTAGTAGCAGGTACTTCTTTAGAGAAGGTATCTGTTTCCCAATATTGTATCCAAAATCTGCTTGCTGCAGGGGCTGTGCCAGGCCACACAGACTCCTACAAGAAGGCAGGATGGAAAAATTCCAGTAAAGATGCTGTCTGCAGCTAGACAGGTAGTAATTTACAACCCCCAGATTAGGGGTCTACATCAGGTAACTGCCCTAGAGAGAGGGGTTAGCTAAATCCATACCACTCTTCGGTGAGCAGTCTGAGCTAGGGACACAGTCAACACCTTCACTTGCAGATCCACGGTAACACTTCTATAGCACATCTTGGTGCTGATTAGCAAATTAAACTACACGAGCTCATACGAACCTCACTATACACCGATTTTAAAATACGTATTTAAAAAAAAATACTTCACCAGTTGTACCTAAAAGCACAAATCATTACAGTTTTATATATTGGTACACACATTCCTGTGGGTTTCAAGTGCTCCAAAAAAGGAGACTTGTTTTAAATACAGACTACTCTGAAAACTACAAAAGCTCGAGAGCCCCAAGGTATGGCTCCTCTTGGAGTGGGGTTTTCCTGCTCAGTATGGGATGAAATTTGAATCTTTTAAAGTATTTTGCAAAAGAAATCCAAGGCCTAGCAGCAAAAAAAACAAAACCCCAACCAAACAAAACAAAAGAAAAAAAAAAAACACAGAACAAACCCTCCCAGGCAAAAAACCCCACAAAAGGCAGGAAAGAGAAGTGCCTACCCACTACATAGGTCAGTAATTGCTGTGGGGGTAAGAAGTATTACCAGACAAAGAGATAGAAATTAGTTTGCTGAGTTTATAGAAAGACAACAGGTAAGAGCTTGACACCTACTAGAAGTTTCCTACCCTCTTTTTTGTGTGTTTATAGCTCAGACCAGGAAAGGAACATGAAAAGGCTACTCTTCTGCTTCAGTGCAAAACATCTTCCAGATAATTTACAGGGTAAATCATCACACCTGTTCCTGGAGAGGATGGAACACATGCAGACACTGAAGCCCTGGAGGTGGTGATTACTAGTAGAAAGATAGCGATGTGTGAGAAACATAATGCCTTAAATCACTACAACTTTGCATTAAGGAGTGTCCATCTATGTCTAATAATGAAGGAAAATCAGAAACGAGATATCTTTATCTGTCTTTAGCATAACACAAGAACATGAGATGCTTTCCGTTTTTATGTCTTAGTCACAAAGCTGTTAGTAAGATCTGAACATGACGTTTTCTCACTAGAATTTATATCCTGCACATGGTAAAGTATTTCCCAGTGGAAATTTTGATAAACATGAATTTTCTTGCAAAGAAAGAACTGAGAATGAAAAAGCACTTTGATGGAAGGTCTCCGTCCAGTTTTATCTTGTATATTTGGACTTGCTTAGTTTAGGAGGGTAGTCTTTCATACTAACAAAAGGCCACAACACCTACAGAAAGGTAAAGCAGCAAGTAACTGATTTGATTTTTATGACTTAACACATGTAAATGTATTTAATCTAATGCTTTGTCATGTATAATTCAGTAAGTTAAGGCTAGCTTCTGGTGGCAGATCAAAACTATGACAAATATATATACAATTCCCCGGAGAAAATGTAAGATCAAATTCTGCATTTCACTTATCTGAAAAGGAAGGATCATTAGAGCAGAACATTTCAAATGTGTAAAGAGTATTTAGGATTTTATGTTTTATATCACATAAAGGTGAGGTAGTTTTCCAGCCTAAGAACTACCATCTCTTTTCTAAAATATTTCTGGATAATTGGCAATGTTTATACCTGTATTTTTTAAAAAATTCTGCTGTTCTGCATTCCTCCCATTTCAGTACATAATTAGAAATTGTTATTCTCTGTATAGCAAGCAGTTTCTTTTCTTGGCACAATTACTGGACTGTATCTTGTAGATTTTTCTCTGAAGTATTGAAATGGAAGGATACCCCCATTAGCCCTTGCCCCCAGCTCCCTTAACTCTCCAGGCAAGTTTGATGAGTCACACTTTTTCCTTTAAAGCTTTAGGATCTCCTGCCAAATTCAAGCAGTGTTGCCAACTCCAGTGATTTTATCATGAGTCTCCTGATATTTAAAGCCCTAGCTCCAGTACTCATTTGGTAACATTAGAATCTCTGCTTTCATTAAAAATAAATAAATACATAAAATCAAAGCTTTCAGGCTTGAGAACTGTGACAAAACAAGAAAAAAAACCACACCAACAAAACAAAACAAAAACAAACTCCATGGAATATAAAGGGCTCAAAGAAATCCAGATGGCAAATAAAAAAGTATCTCATTTAATAGAAAAATCTTGCAATCTGTAAGGTCCTTTATACAATTAATACGAAAAAAACTCGTTACTTAATAGAAAAATGTTACAATTTGTAATGTAGTTTATATGATGTAAGGAGCTCCCCTCACAGTTTTGGAACAGCTGAGGCTGGAAATACTAAAATCATCAGTTATGGTACAGAAGCACAACCAGCATCATGCAAAGGGAAGAGTTAGACTTAAAAATAAATGGAGATTCTTAGTCACGTTTCTTACATGGCTTCTGAGCATAAGTCATAAGCAAGAGTTCATGAAGACGTTAAAGCTCTGTATTGCTTTGCTGTTCCTTGGTCACTGGGGCAAGAAGGGGACACATCAGCATGAAAGGTTTTTGAAGTCCCAGGTAACCTTTGGTAGGATGATTGAGAAGATTATACATGTTCTACCAACACCACCAAATATGAAATGTTGTCCACTTTTCTGTCTTTGCAGGCCTCCGAAGTCTATTGGGAAAGGAGGTTGTGGGGGGGTGGCCGCGGGGAATAATAGGTGCCTGAATTCACTTTTAACATGGAGGGATGACAAGTTCCTGCTTTTGTGAGATCCTTTAAAGGGTTACAGGGAACATATCCTGGCATAATATCACTAAAAGGAGAACATCATTCCAAAGGCTGTCCATCACCTCCTGGAACACCATTTTTCCCCAGATATAACTCGGTGCTCTCAGCTTTCTTCACCATCAGTATTGTTGAACTGTTTGATTATCTATGATGCAACGTACCTTGTCTAGTCAGAGCATTTGCAATATCCTTCACATCGTCCATTCTTCATATTTGCTGACACAACATTTTACCATCTGTCAATTTTTAAAAATACCCCTACTTTCCTTGAAAACTGCCTATTCTTTCTTCAGAAAAAAAAGAAAGAAAATAAACAGAAACAGATAATTTTAAAGAACAGACTTTAAAGCTGCATATATTAGACTAACCTGTATGTTTGTGGCCATGTTTTTTCTATGATACTTTTTCTAAGGAATGTTTCCTGTACAAGTCACCAGGAAAAAAAGACCAAAAAACACCACCCACAACCAACAACCAACCAACCAACCAACCAACCAAAAAACCCCAACAGAAAACAAAACAGGGTTATGTATCAGCTCTGGAAAACAGGAAAAAATGGATTTCTTTGGTAAAGATTTTGGTTTTAACTTCCTTTAGTATTTTTACTTCATGCAGCATGGTCTCTTATCTTCCCCATAGTGAGGAATGTATCTCAAAAGATCAAGCTTATTATCAAAATTATGGAAGCTTTATATCAGTGGCCATTTCTAATTGATAAAACTCACAGGAATAGGGTTTGAGAAGTATTTCCAGTAATTTCTATGTCTGCTCAGAGCATTTCAGACGTTCCACTTCTGTATGAAAGATGTTATGAGGTAGAGAGAGAAAACCAGTCAACTGACCACGTAACCAAAAGCTTAAAATGCAGAAATGCATTCACCAGAAGAGTTTATTAAGCTTTCATTCTCACAAGGACCTGGACTAAATTTGTTCCAGCTTCTTCAGTTCCCCCTAAATATTCTGGTCAGATTAGATTTCAACTCAATAGTAAAATGCAGTTTAGCTATCAGCCTTGAAGAGAGGAAGTAAAGATAATCTAGTTAGATCTGCTCATCTCTGTGTAGCTGACCCCTGAAGTCTACTACTCTGATGATTTTGGGTTCTTGTGAGTTTGACCTTCAAGCCATGTTCTCTTCCTTTTATAAACAGAGAGAGTAAACTTAATGGAGAAAATGTTTTTTGGGTTGATGTAACGAAGACATGGCAACGGAGAATTTGTCCTTAAAAATGCTAAGTTTGCAGATCCAGTGAACTAACACAATCACCTGTTAAAAGTCATCTTTCTAAAATATGTTCGTTTCTCTCATTAAGTCTTACATTCACAGCCTGAGCTATGAGAAAAATACCTCCTCTTTGCAAATTCTCGAATACCCTAGAAAACCTAAGATTTTACAAGATGACAGAAAGAATACAATCATTTTTGCTTTGAGTCATACCCCATAAAATATGACAGTTTTGAAGAAAGGGAAGTGTCATTCCATCTTGAATCAAATTTTGAATACAGTAGTAATGAAATTATCACTTCTCTCACACAAATACTTGAACAATGAAAGTTTCACACAGCTCCAAGTTTAATTTGCTAATGGAAAAATTGCCTACTGCTCAAGAGAAGCCAGTGTGAATACTACTGTTTTGTAATGGGGTCCGCATTATAATATTTAATTGTATTCTGAAGGGTTTTGTGTAGCTAACATACCCACTGATGTAAAAATGAAAAAGAGTGGTTGGACTATCAGGAGAGCTGAATCAGGCCCTATGCTGGTATTGCTAGGGTTTATTTCTGTCTTGACAATACATAATAACCATTTCTAGCAGGTCAGGCTCTTGTTAAATATCCATTGCAACTTGACTTTTCACAAAATATGTAGTTTTACAAGGGAAAAAAAGCTGCAATTCTCTAAATGAAAACACAGAATACGTTGAGTTTAATGTGGCTTTTCTTGCCAGAGACGAGTGGTCAAGCCCATATATTAAGCTTTATTTAGTAATTGTGCAGCAGCTTTCCAATTCCATGCTAATTTCAGGAATGACAAGTTACAATAATAATATGCAGTACATTGCATGTTTTTTTGCTCACTAGCACTCTTGCATGATGGCTGGATCAGGCATGCGGCTGGCCTTTGCTCTGATCTGGATAAGAATGTTAGAGAGGTTATTTCTCTATTGCTTTTCTTTTCAAGAAAACACTATTTGTCATGCTCATTCATTGAAGATGTCTCTGCACATGATGTAAAAACAAAACCAAGGAGGATCTGCCAGAGCTGCATCCCATTCTATTCATGATATTGTCCATGAACCCTTTTCTATTAAAAACTTTGTTTCAGAGTCTCAATAAATCAGAAGATTTTGAATTGAGGTCTAGAGCTGAATTATTTCAAAGTTTTGTAGGAGTTAGGAATATCGGCCACTTCATAAAGTGTGGGGTATAGTATAAGAAAAAAGAAGAGGATTCTATTTTTGCTGTCAAGTGCTCTTGCTCAAATGGAGCCTAAATATGTATATGCAAAATTAAAATATCCTTTGATGGAATTTCATATTGATTTGCTTTTCCATTAAAACATGTCCTTTTCTTTATCATCTGATTTTCTATATTAGTCAGGAAGAAGTTTGACCTTATAAATTCTCACTTGGTTTAATAAACTTTTTAACTAGAAACCTATTTAATTTAACCCTGCATCTCTCTCCAGTCTCAGCATACATGGGTCTCTCTTTTCGTATTTTCTTATCTTGATATTCCCTCATTAGCCTCATTCCCACTAGGCCACTGGTGCCTCCAAAACTAGGAAATCCCATTTTGCAGTACATATTCCTGCAGATTAGCAGCAGTTCTTTCTTCTTCCCTCTATTCTCAAATAGAATTACTAAATTCTTTTTAGTACAGATAAGGCAGACATCAAACAAATATTGTATTTGTTGCCTGCACAAGACACAAACATTGATCTTTCTGTAGATTTTCTTCAAACCTTTATCTGGTTGTAATTTCAGTTATTTAGCACAAACAAAAACATTTTGGTTTAGTTCTTATCAACGTCAGTGTCTTTCTTTGCAAACCTCTTGAATCAGCATTCCTGCCTCAGTGATTACAGATACTCCTGATAGGAAGCACTGTGACTGCTATTCCTGTGTGGGCATCTTATTTTTTGTGGCCACTCATTCTTAACTGCTGAATCAGAAGAAACAATCATCTGACACAGACAGTTCAGACTTCATCACTGACTGACTGCCTTCCATTAGGATGAGGTTGGGTTTTTTTAGTAACAGAAGGAAAAGAAACTCCTGAACAAACAAGCAAGCAAACAAACAAAAAATCCAGTGCAGAAACTACAGCTGAGGTCAAAAATTTTCCAGCCTAGGGCCAACTCATAAAACTCATTTAGTCAAATCCTAATTTCAATGGCCATTAGCACTTTCCCCTCTTTCCTTGTCTTTTCTTGATGTATTGGGAAGAGGTGTGACAGCCTCATGCCCCTGATTCTTGACTCTCACATGATTGAAAGCTAAAAATACTATCCCACAGAATAGTACCCATATACAAAAACCAACCTGAATAAAACATTTCCTGATTCCATTCCTAAAGAAAACTCACAGTGCTTTTCAAAGAAACGCGGTGAGTAGATCAATGGCAAGATAACGGTCTATGCGGCAAGACGGCTAATTATAACAAGACAAAATGGAGGAACAATTCTTGTTCTGTATTGCACTTACCATGTGTTATCCTGAGTCCTCGCTACTTTGCAGGCAGTCATCCATTAAACTCTGCAGCATTCTGGTAATGTTAGTGAGAACGTTCAATTACTTTATCAGAGACAAACTGTTTATACAAAGGCATCCATTCTACCAAAATAAATATATTTTATTATATAAATAGGAGAAGGAAAATAAGAATTTTCTAAAATAAGGTCACTCGTGCGGCAGTCTGTGAAACATAAAATCTTTGGTATGTTTTTCACATAAAATACTGTTCTAAATGCGAGTGGATCTGTAACCTCAGAGATTAATAAAAAAAATCCTTTTCTTTGGTTTGTTTGTTGTGGTTGCTTTTATTCGGGTGATGAAAATAGAACAAAGCAGACTATGTTCAAACAGCAGTTATTCAGTAGTCTTTACAGATATTGTCTGAATCTAATTGGATTTTAATGAAATGATATTTCCTTTGTGATAAGTACATAAAAATTATGTTTTTAATTAACATCACAAGGTATAAGCTATAGATACCAACCCTCAACTGAAATAATATTACTTTAATGTTTGCTTCATTAAAAAAAGGACAGAAGTAATAACAACGTAGCAAGAAACGTGTGTAAACTAACTGGACAATGATTAGTGTTGGACCCTTTTCATCCCAAGGAGCTGAGCAATTTTCCTGATGTCTTTTTCATTTCCTACTACTGAATTCACTAGACTTTAGCCATGAAAGAGTTTACAGAGTTTATTTATACATTTGAAATTCATTTTGGGGAGGAGCAGGCACTTGGATTGGAATATCAATATGCCAGGCAGAATATAAACCCTAAAATAGGTTTTCAAGGAGGCCTTGTAAGTGGTACAATTAAAAATAAGAAGAAAAAAAAACCAAACACCCAACTTGTAAATGAAAAGCTATGAAGAAGCAGTGATGTCCTGGTACAAAGCAGCCTTGGGATATTATGCTCCTTGGTGATTATTTCCCCAGTCTGTTACAACGTAAAACTAGAAGAATGGTCATAGTAGGTAAAACCAAGTTTTCCTGTCCTGTCTCTGGTAGAAGCTGGTACTGATCTTTTGGAAAATAATATGGCAAGCAAAGACTGATTATGCTACCTCAGTCTTTGCCAGTTGAAAGATTCTTTCTCCATGTCAGGAAGATCTATTTGATTTGTTTATTTAAATATCTCAAGAGTGAAGAAATACCACGTCAAGATACCACTTGACTTGTTCTCCACAAGATATGAGAGAATAAGGAGTCAGGAACAAGGCAAAAAAAATAGCTTTCTCCCCAGAGTCTTTATTGTGTTACCTTCTGGCACAGAATCATTAGCATGCTATTTTGCTTCTGCAGCAGCAAGGGAGTGAGGGAAAGAGTCGGGACACAGAGCTGCTTCTGCTCCTGGGTCGCAGCAGCCCTGTGTTGCCCTTTTTACTACAGGCTTGACAGTAAATTTAGTATAATGGGAGACACACATCAAACAGATGGCAGTTCAAGGTATAATGCATAGTATACAAGTGGGCAAGTGGACAAAGAAAAAGAGCTAAGTAGGCTGAGAAGTTTAAGCCACAGCAAGTTATTTATATTTCCAAGGTGTTCATAGAATCATAGAATCATTCAGGTTGGAAGGGACCTTTAAGATCATCTAGTCCAACCATCAACCTAACTCTGATAAACAAACAAAAGAAAACTGTACAAAAAAAAAAAAACAAAACCCATTACTAAACTGTCTCTAAGCACTATGTCTACCTGTCTTTTGAAAAACTCCAGGGATGGTGCATCAACCTCTTCCCTGGGCAGCCCATTCCAGTGCTTAATAACCCTTTCTATGTAAAAATTTTTTCCTAATATCCAATCTGAACCTCCCCTGGTGCAACTTGAGGCCATTTCCTCTAGTCCTGTCACCTGTGACTTGGGAGAAGAGACCAATCCCCACTTATCTACAACCTCCTTTCAGGTAGTTGTAGAGACTGATGTGGTCTCCCTTCAACCTCCTTTTCTCTAGGCTAAACAATCTCAGCTCCCTCAGTCTTTCCTCATAAGACTTATTCTCCAAACCCCTCACCAGCTTCATTGCCCTTCTCTGGACCTGCTCCAGCACCTCAATGTCTTTTTTGTGTTAAGGGGCCCAAAACTGGACACAGTGCTCGAGGTGGGGCCTCACCAGTGCTGAGTACAGGGGGACGATCACGTCTCGGGTCCTACTCACCACATTGCTCCTGATACAGGCCAAGATGCTTTTGGCCTTCTTGGCCACCTTGGCACACTGCTGGCTTGAGTTCAGGTGGCTGTCCACCAACAGCCCCAGGTCCTTTTCTGCTGGGCAATTTTCCAGCTGCTCTTGCCCAAGCCTGTAGCGCTGCATGGGGTTAGTGTGACCCAAGTGAAGGACTCGGCACTTGGCCTTGTTGTACCTCAACCCATCAGCCTTGGCCCATCGATCCAGTCTGCCCAGATCCCTCTGAAAAGTCTTTCTACCCTCCAGCCTTGCAAGAAGCTGACAGAGAGATTTCCTGCAGCGAGAATCTGGGTTGAGTGAAGGAAAAACACTTTACAAATTTAAACTATTTGTTGTAACATAGACCAAAACCTGAAGCTAAATGGTTTGACTTGCACCAAGCTCTGCAGTCTTTCTCTACAGCCCTGTCTGTATAGTGGTATTGGGTGAGGGGGCTCATCTCCTCGGTGTAAGGAAATATTTGCATCAAGACACAGCCCTGAAGCAAGACACAGTCTTGCTTGGTAGATTTTTCTTTCTGCTTGTAATTTGCATCCAAAGGAAGGGTTTAGAATTATTGGTCTATATTTAAGAGGCTTCCAGTGCTGTAGATATAACAGAGCATCTTTACCTGGTCACTTCACCCTAGATTAACTAGATTAACATATTCTTGCTTAGAAATATTCAGACCCCTTTCTTGCAATGATGGCTTCATTAGGTGCTCACTGTGACTCCCATAATTTATTCATACTGAAGTACACTTACCATTATGCATCTGCAGGATCCTTATTTGAGTTTGTTATCCTGTAACATTAGCTTAAACATTTTATAAACTGCTGTGCAGGTGACAAGTTTATTAAACCAGGAAAGATAATCGTTGTACAGAAAGAGTGTTAGGCCATGTTCACTACAAGTTTCACAAAATTCTACTTATCATGTGAAAAATAAAGACTATACTTCCTTGTTGCGCAAGGGTCACAGATTTAAACATTTAGACATTCAAGAAAGAAGGGCATGGCAAATACAGCATTATTTTGCATTTGTTCAGGGTTGTTTGGGTTTGGTTTTTCTTTTTATTGGAGTTTGTTTTTTTTATCAAGATAGCAATTTCTTTTTTTGCACGTTGCAATTTTCAAATTCAGAAAATTGTCAAGGTAGCTGTGAGAAGGGACTTTAAACAACCCAAATACAGAGGATGCAACTTTTAAAATTTAAATTCAGCCTTGAGTCCCAATCCTACACTTGGAAATCCATTAGGTATCCAGATCTTTCTGGACTTGTACTAAAGAAGAAAAGAATGCTACCATCTGGCCCTTTACCTCAAATTGCAAGACTAGTCAAATAAGATTATCATTCTGATCTATCTGAATTAGTTTTAATATTTCAAACTGAAATGTCTTCCAACAATACAAGACATACCCTCTTCAAGTAGAGAGCCTGCATACTAACGTCAGGGATATAAAAAGGGCTTTTCATGTTGTTCAAAGACATCTAACAAACTGTATAATATATTTTAAATTTATCTCAGCCAAATCAGGCTTTTCACCACAAATTAGACTGCAGTTACCTTCATGTAGGTATATACTGAATATGATACAATGATAAGCTCACTTTCATTGAGAAGCCTGGAAACTACCTTAGCATATAATAACTGGTAGTAATATTAACAGTAAATCCTCTGAGGAGAGTATAGAGCACTAGAAGAAAATTAAATATTCCCATACTTGTAAAATAAAATGCAAGCATTTAAAAACAAACAATAGAAATTACTACTCTCAAAGAAATTTTCAGGTGACAGACCTTTTCCTCATGCCCAGTCTTGCTTCTTCAGTGTGTGGTCTACTGAAACTGAGGATTTAAACTGCAGTTCTTCTTTTAAGATAGTTGTAAAAAAAAAACCCATTAAAATCCATGCAGAATCTGGATATATTAAATAATTAGAGACTCCCAGTAAAGAAAACATGCATCAGTGGTAGAAGTGGAAACATATCTGGATCTGAAAAGGTGTTTTAAAACTATGTATAAGAATATTTATTACCTATTTCTTCTTCTAACTGGATAAACCTACAATATCCCATATTTTTAGCGAGCTGTATGAGAATAGCAAAACTGATTGCTGTGGTGCTTAATAATGTGCATATCATTTTTCAGACCAAAAATATTTTATCTATCTCAATGTTCTATGAGAAAAGTCTGATGGGATTCTCTTCTATCAGTATTTTAACAACGGCAATACTGCCCAGAGTATGCAGTGCACCCTGTATCATCCCAGCTGCGTAAAGCACTCACTGTTTACTCTTGTGCAAGTAAAATGTTTTTTGAATAAACATATCTTTATCAAGGTATCTTTGGGAGGGAAGGAGGGCAGAATTGATGCGAGGTCTAGAAAGTCATTCATTTAGCCTTTGAAGCATTCATGCTGCAGTGAAATGGAGTTTGATCTGCAGATGGTGCAAGAAGGGAGGTAGCAAGGTAGAAACGGATAACTGTTTTAGGGCAACAAGGTCTAGTCAGTACTCCTACAAATTAAATTAAAGGTCTGGAAATCTTGCTTTAAAAAACTTTTAACAGTGAAAAGATGGAGGCCCAATTTTTGTGTGATGTTTTCTCCAATAAAGTTTTAATCTTTTATGAATACTTGTTTCTGTCTTGACAACAATTTTAGCAAGAAGAAACAGAGCTACAGGTACTAGTCAGGTCAACAAAGCTCCTTCAGAGCTCTGAGACAATATTATATTTTTAGTAATGTAGAAATAACCCAAAAGTCAAGGAACAACATGTAATTAAACCACCAATTTTTGAAATACCTGATCTATCTTGGTCATGTGACTGTAGCTATGTCAAAAGTTATACCAGAGGCTGACTAAGCTAGTCTGAGTTTAAAAGCCACTAAAATATAGTCATAATTTAAATCCTTGAGTTTTATTTTAAAAGTTATTAATTAAAATGTTACTTTAAAAAGTATATGCTACTCCGAACCTGTGACTCAACAAAAAAATGCTTGAACTTTTAGTACCTTAGACTAGTTCATATCACTACCATTAAACAGTGAGAAAACTACCATTACATCAACACTCATCCCCAAAACATTGCTGACTATACTCATCAGACCTTTCTCATCATCACAAAAATTGTTCATGACTGAGCATTTATCCTCACAAAATTTTTATTCCTGCTAAACATGGAGCAAATTGTATACGGTCTTGAAATGTCTCTTGAGCAAACAATCTGGAGCTATTAATAAACGAAATGTGACATGAAAAATCAGGGCATTTCAAGTGCCCCGAAAGACATTTCTTGGCAACTAATGACTTATTTGTAAAAATATTTATATATTATCTTTTTGAAACATACCAATAATCCTGAAAGCTTCACACTGTTATCATTGATTACTCATGATTTTCCGTTTAAAAACTTTCAGGAAATATAATGGAAAAAAAAATAAAATTAGCTCAATTAATTCAGTCACCAATATTAACAGAAAGTAATAAGCAGGGAGTATTAACAATTTTCAGGTAACTCACAGAGGGCAAGTGTGTTCAGTGAGTGAACAAGTTTTAAAGATGATGTTGTTTTTTACCCTCTTATATTGCTTGGTCTTTGTGGAAAGTAAAATAACATACTATAAATGGAAATGTGAAACTAACCTGTCAAGCATTTGTTATTCTGGTCACTTTTCTCTTGGTTTATCTGTTTTTGTCTTTTTAGCAGCATTCTTTGCTTTACAACATCTGTCATATCATGTCCACAATTGATCCTGATTGCAATATTGCATAGGCAACAGTAATGGATAGGTAATAGTGGGCAAAAACTCGTTTGTTTTTGCAAATCAATGAAAGAGAAAATGAAAAAAAAAAAAAGAGAGAGAAATAAAGGTTGTGTTTTTTTTAATTTCCTGATACTAAACATTGAAAAAAAAATTAGTTAAATTAATGCATGATTTTTACATCTCACTATAAAACCCCTCCAGCAATGGTTGTGTTTGGCAAAAACTAAGACCATACATGAGATGTTGCTGATTTAGCAAGAAGAGGGAGCAAGATTGTCACAGTATATTGTGCAAAGCGCTGTGGAGAGAAAGATAAACAGGAACATCACATCCACACTGTACTCAGGGGCAACCCTGTGAAGTGGTTGTCCTCCCAGGCTCTTCATTGAACATGGCTGCTGGTACCCAATGGGGTCACCCATTCCCTCTTCACAGCACATTCACTGACTAACAAGAGCAACCATGGCAGGAGGAGGTTTACCTCATCTCTGTTCTTGCTGTCACTGCTACATCTAGAGCTGCAGGTAGCTCGGTGGGAGTCCACTTGGACTGGAGGAGGAGGAAAGGGGGCTGCCTGCAGTCAGCCTGTTCCCTGGAAAACCTTCCCTGGTACTCTTGAGACATCCTGCCAGGAGCACTTGACTGCAGCAGCAGCAAAATTTGGGATTTGTGAAGAGGAGGGAAGCCAGTACTGGTGTAGCTACATCTTTATGGCTTGTTGCACTGACACCGCTTTCCCATGTGTAGACAAGCCCTCGAGCAGATGCCGCTGTATTGCTTACACTTCCATTAAAGGAGCTCGCCTGTTCCTGGCACTTGTCCTGGGCCCTTGGTCCTTCCAGAAATTGCCAAATTGAGATGTAAAGGAATGAAAGAGTAGCTTTTCACTTCCTTGTCATTTCAGTGGGTTCCTGCAGGGTTTGTGCCAACTCAGATGCTCAAGTCATATTTGATTAAGCTAAGTACAATCAAGGAGGAACATTTCCAGGCCAACTCTAATAATTAAATAACAGAAACAGTACTACCAAATCTGTTGCCCATCATGGTATGCAATCAGAGTGTCTATGCATGTAAAGTAATTACAGCTGTGGTTATCCCAAGCATAATTCTTTACTATTAAAGGCAGTATATTTTGCAGCGCATTCCCCTGATGTGTAATCCTACTGTTGATTTTTTTCTATATTCTGTTGGAAATCGTATAAAAATGCTGCAACTCAGAGAAGCGAGTAGTCTAAAGATTCCATCTGTGGTAATGTTGGTTGAATCTTATGAATCACGTTCTGATTAAATTTGAGTTTTTATTTCAGAGTAGATGTCTACATATTAATAAACTCTTATCAATGTTACCTTATAGCATCAGTGCTAGTAGATAACAGATTGTAGATTACGAATGCATATTTGGCATAGGCAACAGTGTTCAATGGCATGAGGTATCCTAACAGATTCATCTGGTTTTCAATCACTTTTGACTGCTTGCAAATACGATACCTCTTTCAGTAGGTGTCAGAGTTTGCAGCTCTCTGCCATGAACTTAGACAAATTTTGTGACAGACTGTTGTCACTCACAGCTGTTTGTGTCTTAAAAGCTGCTAGTAAACAATTGTCAAGGAACCAACCTCGCGTACGCCTAAGGAAAGTGTGTTCTGAGTGAGCCACCATTTGGATGTCTTTATGTTCTAGCCCAGATTCACTCCACAGCTTGTGTTACACTAAACTTAACTTACTTCAAAGTTAATCCTATGTGATCCTTAACATATTTACAGTTGGGCAAATTTATTTTGGATATGTGATCTGTTTAATTCTATTGTGTTTTTTTCATATAGATAATGTATATATAGTCATACTCAATATTTATGAAGGGATATAGGTGTGTGTGCAAGTTTATAGAGGTGTACATACATATTTCACTATTGCAGCTCTGATTAGTGGGCAGTTAGTAAATAAACAGCAAGTAGACAGCAAGAAACACTGTGACATTTTCAGAATTAAAATGAACAAGTAATTGCCATGTTTTATATGAAGTAACATCCTTAACATATTGCATCTCGATACAGGTTGCTGTCTGAAAAGCGAGCACAAGGGTAAGAAACCTAGGATTAGTGTTGTAAAAACCACAGTTGTCATTTCCAATTATATCAGATGACTGGAGATCAGTGTGTGGTGGTGGTGGTGAAGAAGGGCTGCTCTTTTCATCAGTGTTTACCTGACATCTCCTATACAGTAGAGATTTTAAATACAACTTGTACACATTAAGTATCTTCTGGCATGGACTCTGTCGAAGACTGAAATGTAACGTAAAGCAAGAAGTATATTTTAAGCACAAATACCAGCATTTCAGACTATGGCTTCAAAGCAAATCTCATCTGTATCTACCATTTATGCTATAGGAATAATTCCTATCGAATACTGAAATCCTGTTACACCTTACCCTTTTGTATAACTCAATAACACATTGGCTAGGCAACAATAAATTATACTTGCTGATCAGCTACCATAGCATTTTTAGTCTTCTGTCTAGAGAAGCCCATGTTAAGATCATCTGGAGCATCTGTAACAGCTGGGGGCTACCTGTAAATCCTTGCTAATTCCACCATTTTGTAGGGCTTACTGGTTAGAAATAATCATACCTATAATCATGCATAGCTAGTGAAAACTCATGGAGACAGATAGGAACTGTATCATCACAAGATTTTCTTGACCTTTTTTTTGACTCTCTTTTATCTCTTTTTTTTTTTTACTGTGTCTTGAACCTACTATAAGATTGAAAATCTTGCAGTGAAACAGTGCAATCCATGGGTGGTAGAAGCTTCATTAAATATAAATATAAACCAGTATGAAAATCTCGTATCTGTCAGCTGAACAAGTAACCATATATTTACCTGGGATGGTTACCTTTTACTATTATGCATTTAAGTACAAGAGAATGAAGTTGAGTCTCGATCTTTCTTTCATTATTACCAGTCTGTCACCACATAATTCAAAAGAAAAAGAAGTAACATTTGTTGTGAAGCTGAGTGAAGCTCATCTTAGTATCAATATGTGTTGTATTTTATTTTAATTTCCCAAGGTTCATGCCAAGAAGCTGTGACATCCAAAAATGTCAGTTCATGGGTATGCTTAATTCAATAAACTACTCAGCATAATATCATGTCACTAACATTTACCACTCACATTGAATGATAAATGAGTAAAAACAACAAAAAGGATGCACCAAAATCTTCAGTTCTGTTCCATTTGACCGAACTTTCATAACTGCCATTTCTTCTTCTTCTTCTTTCTCTCCCCCACCCCTTCCCTTCCCAGATCAGTCTCTGTTTATATCATTCTGGCAGGATTCTGGTTCAATTGTAGGGACTTGAGAACAGACTGACCTAGGAAGCACTCTAAACAGTTTTGTACAGATAACAAACTGGTCTACTAGCATTGAATACACAGCTTACTGCCTCCAATATTAAAAGAAAATTATTCATCTAATAATGCCTTAGTTCAGGATCAACAGTCTTAGGGAGTTTTGTCACTTTGGGTTCAATATTTCATCGTATCATGATGAGAACATTAAATCTGAAATTTCTGACTTTCTGCAATTATAAACTCAACATTATGCATATCATTAATGTCATTATTTGCATGAAATAATTTTATGTAAAGAGGGAAAAAATCAAAGCAAAATAGAAGCTATTTATTTCTCACAGATTTTGTATTCTCTTATATGGCCCTTTTTTCTCTCTAAATGGGTTCTCCTTTCTTCTTTACAGAGTAACTCTGGTGCTGCTGATCCTCCTTGGGACAGTGTTAGGATGTGAACCTGAGATATTTAGTAGCCCTGATAAAGCAAAACATTTCAGTACAAGCAGTAATTAAGGCTATTCTGAAGGCAATTCATATTTATCCACATACTGCAGGAGGCAACTAATGTGAAGTTGGTTTTCTGAACAAGATATAAAGTCACTTTTGATATTTAAATGATAAAATATGCCAAACCAATCAACAAAGCCAAAGACAAATTAACAGCAAACTCCAAGATCTCTTCTAGAGAGTAGCTACTAAAAAGACCTGGGAAAAAAGAATTCACAAGGCTTAATCACAAGCACTTATTTCAAGAGTAGCAGATTCCTTACACCATAAACAGAGGGAACCAAGTGCCTCCATTGATTCAGAACTTCTGCTTAGGCATTGACCTTAAGCACTTAAACACTCAAGCTATGTGCCTAAAATTAGACAGTGTGAAACCCCTGAAGTCTATTGATAACCATAACGACATGACTCATAAACCTACTTACGTCAGTGCAGCATTCAGTGCAACCGAGTCCCAGCTGGGACCCTGAGGTTCTAGCATGTTATGTATAGATCATTAAAAAAATGTACAGGATTCCTGTCACCTAAATTTAATTATTTAAAAGATCAGGATTTCCAATTACTTCTGTCTGATATATCTATTCTAGAATTCAGACTGTCCCTTGGAAGTGCCTAATTCTCTGTTGACTGTAAATGGAGACTAGATTAGCTTAAACTAGATACTCAGCTTTCAGGCGGTTGTAGACTTCTACCCAGCATGATTAGAACTACCCTTTTGTTACGACAAATGCCAGAAAAACTTACAGACTGTCCCTGATGCATATTAAAGTAATGTCAAAAGTCACTAACTAAAAATAGCCTTTGTTTCCAGAGACTGCTGAACAATGATCATATGAATGCTACAATAATAAGGTAGTCAGTTTGAGTAGATAATAGGTATTGCCATATTCTTGTACAAGTCAAAGTCGTACCATATAACATCCACTTTGCATATGTTTAAATGACACCCAAACCAGTTTCTCTCTGCTTTCTCTTTAAGAGAAGAGACACATATGCACTGAACCTCCCAGGGTAAGATGTAGGTCCTATAGCACAATTTCTTTCCATTTCAGGAAAGCTACTTACAGTAACTGACAAATAAAGGCTCCTTCTTTCAGTCACTGAGAAGTAGGAAAGGAAATATTTGAAGGATTAATGGAGAGAGAAACCTCCTGACCTCTTTCCTGTATAGGCTGAGTTACAGGAATGTCCTCCTTTAGAGAAGATGAAGGAAGAGTCCATCTTAAATAAAACAATGTAGAAGAGAAAAACAGTTTTGTAAAGTGCCTCTTCTCCATTTCCTAGCTATTCAGACAGTAAAAGGCATGCCTGAATGACCATCCAACACATTTCTTCTGAAAAAAACAAAACAAAACAAAACAAACAAAACCCTAAAACAAAAGAAAGTAAAACAAACAAAAAAAAAACTTAAAAAAAACCTGGCAGAAAGCTGCAACTTTATGAAAGCAGTAGGAAAGCAAGTAAAATGATTACAAATCCTGTTGGGCCGAATGACAGAAAGGAAGCGTGCTAATGGATGCATACTGAACACAGGTCTAAAGGTTTGCTTGTACCCGGTATGCATTCTGATAGCTCTCCAATGGTCTTTGTTTGGATACTGGTTTCTTATGTTAGAGGACATCACTGCAAAACACACACATACATGAACTTACATATAAATACTCAGCAAAATCAAGGGCTAATGCCCTCTGAAAGCTTTTAAGGCACTGTGTGCCTCTAAGAGTTACTTAAATAGCACTACAGCTAAACCAGCATGACAGTTATGAAGAAAATTCAGAAAAAACCAGTAAATTGGCATCTTGTTGTAATATGATAGAAATCAAGTGGTCACTTTTTTAGCTTGATCTACAGTTGCTACCATGTGTTACCACTATGGTGACACTGTATTTAAATATCTCTCTGTATCTCTCTGTATTGAAACTGCTCTCTGTGGATGTCCTAACAGTCACTCTGCCAGTTCTTTGTCGCTTTTTTGGGTGTTTATTTTTGTTTCATGGAAAGTAACATCCAGAATTTAGTAATCTTTTGGTTTAGACCTGGCACAGGTAAAAGAGCCTTGGCATATCACTGGTGCTTAGTGTATGACCACACGACAAGCACTGCAGTATGCTGTCAACTTATGAAAGCTAGCTGAAAAATTAGCTAATTTGGATGCCACAGACCTTCTAGCTGGAGCAACAGGGAGCTCAGCAAGTACTTCCTGAGTGAATATTCACCCACCTACTCAAGGCAGACAGAGCTCTATGCTGTGCTGAGCTGCTAAACTGCACTTGGTAGCGATATTAGGTAATCTGGTTGTGCCTCTGCTCTGTTGTGGTCGCAGCAGTGACGGTCATGTAGATACAGATTTGGCTCATTGACTGTGGAGCGCTAAAAAAGTCACAGGTTATTTTTGCCACAGCAGGCAGCTTGTGTGATTCAATCTACAGAGAGCTGTCACTGAAGAAGAAGGTGCTATTTTAATGTCATCTGGATGGAACAGGACTTCATACCAATTTCCAGCTCCAATTCCCTGCACAGACGTTAGGGATGTCAGCCTACATTTCTGCTGCAATTTTTCAAGAAGAAAAGCTTTTGTTTTAAAATCAAAACATCCTGTGTCATTTTTTTTTTGGAAAAGGAAACTCTCCTTGAGACTATATCAGATCCAAAGATCCTTGAGGATCAGTATACTTATAATACATGGATCATTTACACTCTAGACCATATCGTCTCTTTCAGAGTCATCATACTCTAATATCAAGGCCTTCTGTTCACACACTGAACAGAGCTATTATAGACTATTGTGTCAGGCTTGCCTGGAAGAGTGGGGAGCACTTGAATGCATGGATTATTGACGCAATAGACTGTAATGGTATGTCAATTGTCAAGGTCTATGTGGGGATACTTTCCTATGCGGATCATTAACAAAGAAGCTGACACTCTATCATGTCAGTGCAGCTGCCAAACGCACACACCAACTCTGCATATTAACACCCCTTATGAAATTCTGAATAAGGAGAGTGTGTGCCCACTCCTGGCACTTGAAATTCACTCCATTTATGTATATTTAATAATTACATACGTGCTCATGCTGCAAAAGGCTGGAGCAGCACGAGAAAAAGTGGAACCCCTTTAAAAAAAATTAAGCAAGAAAGACTATAGTAAGGAGCATTGCTCTTCTGTAACACTTCTCAGCAGAGATCTCAGAATGCTTTACAAACAAAGTAGCTTGTGGTATCCCCAGGTGACTTGTGGTATCCCTGTTTCATAGACAGAGAACTGAATAAAACAAATTAGTTACAGAGGGCACTGGGACTGTAACCAACACTTCTGAGACCCAGCCTAAGAGCCCTACATAAAAAATAGGATGTGTTGTGAGAATCTTTAGAAATGCATTGAACTAGACTACATATCTCTCTCTCTTTTTCCCTTGTGTACTTCTGAGCAAAGAGTTCTGTTTTTACTCCTGGATCTTTTTTCACGTCCCCTTGTAGGCATTTCCCCTTTCCTCTCTCATATTAATAAACTTAACTCAGAAAATCTTTTCTTAAACCCAGTAGGTGACATTAAAATGATGATCCTCTTTGGCATGGTCCTTTATGACTATAGAAATTAAAGAATGACACTTCTCATTGCAACATTTTTGTCCTAATTTGTCTAGAACTTGATACTTCTTTATGACCACTGGTAGATGAGAGTAGATTTTACACTTGTACAGTATAGTAATTGCAGGTAGTGGACTTTCTGCTTATGGAGATGCATTGCCTTACTGAAGACAGTCTGTTTTCTGTAGGCTGGAGCATTGGTTGGTTCGTAGGGTGTACCAAGAGTAACCTGTCTTTAATGGTATAATGTAAGGAGAATAATCCCCTTTAAGACATTACCTGGACAATCTCCATCCATCCTTAAATACCAGACATTATTTTGAGTCAATGACTATCATGCTAATGGAAAACTTCATAGTGATATCTCTAATGTCAGACCCAGAGACTGAAGCAAAGCCCACTGAGACCAGCAAAAACCTTTCTATTGTTATTTAACGGACATGGACTGAAGCCCTGGTTTTGGGAAAGACATTTATACAATATCCAGAAGCTGAGCCAGAGAAGGGACTTACTGCACCCTCTGAAATTAGTAACACTCTCAAATATATTTATTTAAGTGACTTTACAAAGACTACAATAAGTGCAAATTTTGTCTGCAGCAAATAAATCTTTTACTATAATAGCTTGTTAAATTTTCAGTGTTTGGTTCTTGGTGCTCGCATTGGTGCGTTGTTCTTTTGGGGGGAGTGTTGAACATGAACAAAAGAAATGGAAAATAATCCATTGTTCATAAACCTGTTTCTTATGACAGTCCTGCTGAAGTGGACACTTCTTTCTGAAAGAATTCAAAGTTAAGTAACTTGTTCAAGTTTACAGGAATGAAACTGACCTATTCATTGAACAAAAACTGGCACAAACTGCTAGGCAAAGCAATGTGAACGAAAAATATGAAGAATCACAGCAAGTAGCATTTTCCAGTAGTATCCTTGGTTTAAAAACAAGAAGGAATATAAATCTATAAAATGTAAGAACTAAATATAATAAAGAGATCTGATTAATGCTTATAAATACCTAAAGGGCAGGTGTCAAGAGAATGGGATCAGGCTCTTCTCAGTGGTACCTGGTGACAGGACAAAGGGAAACCGACACAAGCTGGAACACAGGAAGTTCCATCTCAACATGAGGAAAAACTTCTTACTTGGAGGTTGGCCAAGCACTGAAACAGGCTGCCCAGAAAGGTTGTTGATTATCCTTCTCTGGAGATATTCAAAACTTTACTGGATGCGTTCCTGTCCAGACTGCTCTGGGTGACCCTGCTTTGGCAGCAAGGGTTGGATTAGATGACCTCCGAAGGTCTCTTCCAACCTCTACCAATCTGTGATTCTGTGATTCTGTAATTGTTGCAGAAATTTATTTGCTGAAAGATGGAGAGACCTTCAGGCAATTACAACAATGGATAATATAAAAGAAAAATAAGTTTAAATGAAAAAGATAAGACCAGAAGGTTCAAAGATCATTATTAAGTAGTCAGAAATTCAACTACTTATATGAAGCTTCTGGGATCTGACTGGATATAAAAATGTGGGTTGCAAGTCTCATAAGGATCAATTCTCATGAGATTCTTTTCCTATTTATCACTTTAGCTATTCTAAGAAATACATGGGGGAAAACTTTATTCATGTATCATTTCTGCCTTTACCCAAGCAAGAAACTAAGAAAGAAGGAAAGATAGATTTAGAATTAACAACCAGAAGTTAAATAAGCATTTTTCACTTTCATATTTTCCTCAGAGACTTTTTTTTTTCCTGGAAAAATAGTGCTATCTTACTAGAACACTGTCTCTGTATATAGACATTTTTATGAGAAACATATATGTATTTTCTAGGTTGTATAAGTACCCAATGAAAGCTGGTAGCAGTGGGAAATATTTCTTTAAATATTTCTGTTATGAAAACAGAGTTGACTGATCTCTTTATGTTTGTAATTTTTCCTTCCAGATGCAGCACACCTTCTCGTATGCAGAAAACCCATTTATGTATTCCTAGGAATGCTTTGGGTTGCTGGGTTTGTAACTGGAAATGGTTTTATTAAAGATATCAAGTGAAGAAACAAAGCAGCAGTGCTATGGCAGGTTTGCTTGGGAATATGGTCACAGACTATTGGAAGTTCGTTTGGTACCAGTCACATGACAAAACTCCTCAGACAGAGGGATTCTCTCAGGGATAGAAAAACAGACATTGCATCATGTAACCAACCAATTTGACCTTGTTTTACTAGTATCCTCCATTTGTACCTGTTCATCAGTCCCAGTGTTTAAGAAATTAATTTGTAGGCAGAGCACCCTTCCTTGAGTCTTCACAAAGTCCTCAGATGTGAGGGTGGATCACGATTACAACTGCTGCGGCTGACAGGACTTCAAAAGGATTCTCTGAGAAGCTAACTTCACACTTGAGACTTCAGTCTGATTTGCTGAAGGATGTATTCTTCTCTTTTTAAATAATGAGTTCTTATTTCCAAGATTAACAGAAAACAGGAGTGAGAAGAAAAATGAGAACCGGATGTGGTCAAGGTTAGGCAAGATAGACAATGTAATTAACAAGCAAACAGTAAAATTTGTTGCATCTAAATGAAGATTTTCAATTTGATACAGGTTCATTTAAAGTTGTGAAACAGCAAGATGTACTTCTATCCTAATTTGTTTACAGAATCACACATCAAAAAATGGTTTAGGTTGAACAGGACCTCTTTAGATCCTCTAGTCCACCTTCCCTGCTCAGACCAGGATTAACAAGATCAAGTTGTTCAGCTTGTCTCCAGTTGAGTTTTGATTATCTCCAAGGGTGAAGACTTCACAGCCTCTCTGGACAACTTGTACCACCGTTCAGCTATCCTCAAAATTAAGAGCTTTTTCTTATGGAATTTCCCCATCTTCCAATTTAAGCCCATCACCTTTTGTATAGTCACTGAGCACAACTGAGAAAAGCCTGACTCCATAGTCTTTTCTTCTCCCATCAGATATTTATACACATGGATAAGATCCCTGTGATCCTTCTTTTCTCTTCTCCAAGCTGAACAGTCACAGCTGGCTCAGCTTTTCCTCATATGAAAGATTTGGGAATGACAACTCATCCAACATCCAAGCACAGGAAGTTCTAAATGGCAAATAGGCAAGCTTTTCATATCAAACACAGCTGCAGGGTCACACCTTATTTATTGACATGAACTTACTGTGTTGCTTTGTGAGCTCTGGATGTGTCTGTGTCAAACTGGATGGAATTTACCTGAAATATTGTAATAATTTTGGTGGGTTTGTGGGTTTTTTTTTTGTTTTTTTTTTGTTTTTTTTACCTTTCTGAACGTGAAAAGACCACTTTGGTTGGAGGTAATTGCATGAGCTGGTTGGACTCTGATGTATTATCATGGTCTGGGGATTTCTTTGTGAGTTAAATACTACAGTTGCTGTTAATCATTTCAGTCAAGTGGGGCACGGTTAGTTCACTGCCTGTTTTTGACAGTGCCAGTGAACAAGCATCCATGTGAAACTTCCAGAATTCACAGATGTTTCCATTATTCCCTGGCAATCATCCAAACACCCAAACACATCAGATGTAGTAGGTTAACGTGTCACAGAAAACCAAATTCACCAAAATATTTGTGAAAATTATTTTTTATTAATATAATCATTTTTTTTACAAAAATTACATGAAATATGTAATATTGTATGCCACACAAAGAAAAACAACATAGGGTGCATGGTATATAGGAATACAAAAGAGTATGATTTCCAACTGATTGTGGTTGTTCACTGCTTACTGACATATTCTAGAAACAAGGTCTGGTAAAGCATTTCTGATTATCTGCATTTGCTGGAGATCAAGGAATGTGCTTTGATCACTTGGTAATTCAGACAAGTCCATTAGTTATTTGTAAATCAATATATTGATTTTTGGATTGCTTGTTTATAAGAGTATAAAGGAATTGTTTATAGGCTGCTCTTTCAAGTTCGTACCCTTATATGAGTTGTCCCTCGTGGTCAGAAGCCACAGAGTATTCTGATTTTCAGTAACAAAAAGCTTAGTCAGAAGTACACACTGTACATTGTCTTGAGCCCCTAAAGATTTGAAACTCTTGTTTTTGGAAATCAGAAGTAACAAACTTTGCCCTGCTGGCTTTCAGCAGCCAACCTGCTTGATTATGTCAAGATAATTATGAATCTGTGAACCACTTTTAGATATATTTATGATTAACATCCATGGATTCTGATATGTGGTTTTTATAGCATCTTGAAAACATTTGCCTTTGCTTGCTATTGCATCTGCATTAAAAAGAAATATTTCTCTTTCAGACAAATGGAT
Source organism: Gallinago jamesoni (assembly GCA_025769975.1). NCBI lineage: Eukaryota > Metazoa > Chordata > Aves > Charadriiformes > Scolopacidae > Gallinago > Gallinago jamesoni. Next base: position 140,761,947 of record JAOQGH010000001.1, read on the forward strand.
CACTTGGGCCCAAATGTTCTAAATATCAATAAAGCTAATCAGGGTTAATACCAAAATGAGTATTAAACTGAAGATTAAGCTGAGAAAACAAACTAAGAAGCAGGTTCTTCTTTTTCCTCAACTGCAAACTGAAACTGAAGAAGCTTATCATAATCAAATGACAAGTTGAACTTGGCACTTACAGTGTCTAGCCTTATGAGCAAATAGTGATATTTATTGATGGTATTAATGTTTTTAAATAGGCTTAGACCTTTTATAATACCACCGACATTTCATTTTATGGAACAAGGAATGTAGAGGCTGTAAAGTCATGATTAATATTGCTAACAGTAATAAGTGGAAGTGTAATAGTCATTTTTGCTCATATTTGCTTATATTATGTGAATGCCTTCAGTGTCTGAAGAAACTCTATAGGGATACAATTTTCTCCAGGTTTGGAAATTGACTGACTTTTGAAAACACTGCACAAAAGGACGCAAAAGAGTTCAGATTTACTTTAACTGTTAACTGACCAAAAGCTATGATTGTCACTTAGAGGTATGTATCCCATCTGCACAATTAGGTGTATTATTTAATCTGTCCCAGCATGTGCTGTTGTGCAGTGGGGGTTTTGAATGTGTTCAGCATCTCAGTTCTGCAGAAAAAATGTTAGTCATTTTGGAATGACTTTTGGAATAATTTCACAAGGTCAGAATAAAACTGAAATAAAGTATTGAGCACATGCAAGAAAGCAGAACAGAAAAGAAGCTCTGCCCTTGCCTAGACTTATGGGAGGCACAGCCAGTTTTCGACTGGTGCAACTGAACAGTATGGCAAGAGCTCTGTAACTGACTTGCCTAGAACACCATTTAAGAAGTTCATCCTTCTGTATGAATAAACAAAATTTGTGAAATACTGAAGATTATCCTATAGTAGAATGGTACAAAAGGAAAAAAGTAATAGAACTGTAAAATGGCCTTTTACCACCTAACCTTCAAGTTAACCTGAAGAAAGTCAATTATCAGCTCATCTATGCCTCAGTGAACTCCATTCTACTTTTTGTTGTCAAGTTTCCATTTTCTGGTTAAGTAAATCTCAAAATGATGACAAAAAGCATACCCAGAATCACCTATAAGATTACAGGTTATAGACTGTACTCTCAACTAACTGAAGTAATAATACTTTCAAGACTTACTGATTTTTTTCTCATATTTATTTTTGTTTATTTATGTGATTACAATGGATTCAGAGAGTGGCTGAGAAATAAGCCACTGAGAAAGGATAGGGTGTTGCTTACATCTGACCATTTTAAGAATTATAAAATAAGGAAAAAAAGGTAGGATTATTTTCCTTTGCAGTATAATTGAACAATATTTTGTCTCTTGGAATGGTTAAAAATTGTCTAGAATATCAGATATATGTGCAGTATCTTGCTGTAAAACCATGCCTTTCCTTCTTGAGAATAAAATAATGAAAGCCTATTTGACATACAGGAACTGTTGTGAAACAGTAGCAACTCGCTTCAAAGAATATAAAGAAAATTCTAATTCTTGGATTACCTGCTTCTGTGGCTGTTTTTCAAAATGGAATAATAATCAGGGAACATCGCTTGAGATGCAGTACGTTTTGATTTCTTGGTTAGCAGCTCAGCTCTGTCAGTAATATCTGTACTCTGTTCTATGCTTTCAACAAGGATTGTAGTTGTTCTTTTTAAAGCTGGAGAAAACAGTTCTCAAATTTATTCTGATGTTTAAAAACTCCCTAGGGCACAGGCTACCCTCTCAATGCATGAGCCTGCAACTCCTATTAGTACTAATGGGACTCGAAGAAAATGTGTGCAGGGAGTTCACAATCCTGAAAGACCGGAGTCAACCAGATATTTGCCATTGTTTCTGTGTATACACGATAAAGCTCATGTATGTCATAAATACATAACATAATTTTAGTTTTCTGTAATAAAACACATGTTTTAACCTGGTTTCTTAGTGTCTTCTTCATATTAAAGGATAGCTACCACCAGAAACTTTTCAGGTGGATAATGATCTCATCCTCTGCCTTTTAACCATAGAACTTTTATTTGTTTAGTTGAGAAAGAAAGCTTTTGGTATGGTAAGAATCTCACAGCAGTTCTTCAAGGGTAAAATATTTGTTAAAAAGACAGAAATATTCCCATGAAACCACTGTCTATCTGTTTGGTCTACTGAGGTGTTAGGCATTTCACATACCGGGCTCACGTGTTTTGGTTTGGGTTTTTTTCAGTGATGCAGAGAATTCTTAGCAGGGCAATGCATTTTTACATCTGCAAAAATAAAAATGGTGTATGGATAAATCCACATATTATATTTATCTATTGATACATAGATACTGACTTTGAAAACTTGTCTTCTGGGCATGGATAAGGGTATCATTGCAATATTCCTCTGAGGGAGAGAAATACAATTAGATCTGTTTTAGAGAGATGAAGGAAAGGATTAAGGGCTAAACATAGAAAGGTACCTAAGGACTATTCACAAAAGGCAACTGTAGTCAGACATTTCCAGAGCATGATTCACAGTGCTTGAAGATAGGCTTTGAATCAACCCCTGGAGTTCTCTCTCTTTCTCTCCCTCTGTGCGGTGTATGGGGATCCTAGAATGATTAATCCCTCTAGGGTAAAGTTTGCATTTGAGAATAGTCAGTGCAAACCTGAGTGTTTCAACCATGTCTTTTCAATTGCCTATTCCCTGTGCTGGCATCCAAAGCCTTAGTCTACATTTTGGCTTTCTGTGCAATGCAGAGGAGCCTGGGGGAAGGAACAACCAAAATTGGGACTCTATTCAGGGAATCATTCAGAGATATCAAGAGGAAAAGTATGCGCCCTGAAATATCACTCATTCCAGAATATGAATGCTTTATTCACCTCTAGAAGGAGGTCTAAGGACCCCTTTTTTAGACTGCAAGACAAAGAAAACAAGTACTTCTTTTCCAGAAGCCACCAATCTACTTGGTTCTGCTCCCTTTCTTCCCTCTATCTTGCACAACTTCAGAAAAACTCTAGCAAATGGTCTCCATCTTCCTCTTCCCATATAGGAGCTGCAGGCTAATCAATATCCCAGTGGTTAGGATAATTCACTTTGGTCAGAAACCTATCCAGGAAAGCAGAAAAATTAACTGAAGAATACTGTGGCCACTCAACTATTGAGGAAGGGAGAGTAAGGTCATTTCATAGATCACTTTCTAGTATTTAACATATGGAAAACACCTGAAAGTGTTTATCTCTCTCTGCAAATGTCTTCTAAGATGGTGAAGAATGTTTGTGGCAGAGGCCATAATTATCTCACTCTCCTGTATCTTAATCCACTCTCTCACTCACCAGACAATGAAATCAAGGGGAAATGTGTTAGAAATTAAATTAAAAGGGACAGTTTTCCCCACATCAAAAGATGAAAAGTTATTGTCCATATTCCAGGATAGAAATAATCTTCAATTTTCCAGCAAACATTATTGGCTAAAGAAGGCCATCTTATCACAGCCAGGAGTATCTCCAGGAACAATTTCAGTGAAACATACTGTTGAAAATGTGCCTCAGTATTTTGGTGATTAAGTTCCCCCCAAATTCCACCTGTGTTAGAGCATGTTCTGCATTTTCTAGCTTACGCTTTACAAGACATTTTCTGAAATATAATCACTGTTTTGCCTGGGATTGCTTCACACCTGAACAGATTAAACCAACTTAATTTCCAGTGTTTTCAATGCCTTGTTCTAGGTCAGACACATGGAGAAGGAAGCTGCTGGTTTCAAACACAGAAAGAGAAAAGCTTGCTTCTCTAGGACTTGAAACAAACCCAAGGTACCTGATTTTCACCGTATAAGTGCCATTCCTAATGAGAAACCTAGTATCACATCAAGAATGAACACTTTCGATAACATTTCGTTCCTTCAAAAATATCCAGACTGCCAAACATGAGACATATAAAAGAGACCTCCATTTTAAGGAAGTTTTCTTTGGAAAGGGGTATAGATTTCTTTTATTTTTTTCTAATGTAAAAAGATCACACTCTCCAGCCAATCATGAGAGAGACCGAGATTCAAGACCTTACTTTATATGAATTCAGAGGGATATGATGAAAATCACCCTTACACCAGAAAATGAGGAAATCTGACCTAGTGTGGCCAGTTCACCTTTCCAATAAGGTATGGAAAGAAAAAAAATCTGACAACTCAGAAAGTTCAGATCCTGACTAGTAAATGGACAATTGTTACAATTCCATTCTCATGAACGTGATTGAAAGTTGGGTTTATTTTGGTAGGTGTCAGATATAAAATGCTGGAACGTTACATAGGAAGGGGAGTTTGTCTTCTGCTGTGATTGTTCTCCCTCACTTCCGATGTTGTTCTTCAAAGTCTATGTCCACCTGGATCTGTGGATATTCGTCATGGTACTGTGTCTTCAACCCCTGTTCCCTCAATGATTCTTTTTGGGTCCTCTATGAAATACACTACTGCACAGTTGAGTTTCACTTAGCTTGTGTATGCCACAGGTGCCAGGGCATATGTAAGTGGGGAGGGGAGGAAGAGTAGCAGATACTCTGCCTGTGACCCACTGTGAGATGGAGGACACCTCTCAGGGGACCTAAGAACTCAGAACAACTCCTGTGTTGCTTACTTTAGATAGAGTTAGGGTTTTTGATTTTAACAAAAAGGTCTCACATGTGAAGATGATACAAAAAATACCACTGTGGAGTTGTGCTGCCTCTGTGAGCTATTCATCATCTGAGAGTACAGATTTGATCCAGATCAGCTGTGGGCACACGGGCGTGTTGCTGCTGTATTAACCTTAGTAGTTTGAAGTTAACCCATCAGTATATTTGGAGCAAAATACCACAAGGAAATTGAGTATATTAGATCAATGGTTTCCATCATGTAGATGTTGTTTTATTTATTTAAAGTCATAAAATACAAACTTTGAATTGTCAAGCTGTGGCCTTAGCCTCAAGCCTTTCACAGGCATCACCACTCTGTGATCAGCTACTTTGTCAGCTTGAGTAACAAGTCTAGGCTTCTTATGAACCAAATGGATGTCAATATGAGGCCTAAAGAGGAGATGCTGGGATTTGGAAGTTCCTTGAAGATGTAGTTTCACTTTTACAGTAAAATACTGCATGACATGACAGGCAGTGAAGATATAAAATAATAATACGAATACTAATAAGAAATCTACTTCCAGATTTCAGTCTTGCATTAAAGTATACTTTATAACATAAGGGAACGAAGCATATTTAACCGAGCACAAGGCTACTTTTTTATTAACTGGTTTCTGAATGTGATATGAAAACTCCTACAGACTGAAAAGAATGGTTTTCATCTGTACCCATCGGTAGGTTTGAAATACCATCCCTTGGGGCTCCTTTCCCTGCAACCAAAACCCCAGGCAGTCCTTACTTCTCTTTGGGGGAACCCTCATCACAGAGGGTAGTCCACATAAATGAATAACAACACTGTCAAATTTATCTTGTGTTTTTCCACAATCAGTCTCAGATTCTCTGGCTTCATTGCAGGCTTGTAAACTCACACCACATCAACATTTCTGGGAGAGCCAATGTAAGCCTGTTAATGTTGTAAGTGCACCAGAAGCAGAGCAGCTTGAGAATGATGAATCAGAATTGTCACCCCACCATTGTTGTTGTACTGTGACAAGCACATTATGCAATATTAGACTTGATGTTGTCTAGGGCAGGAACATGTGCCCTTGGCACTACCTGCTTCAGTCCCTCCTGCCTTCTCTTCATGTACTCTTCTGTGCAACTTCAGACTTCTTGGACCAATCAGAAGCTAGCAAGAATTGGCCATTTGTGTTCTTTTTGAGTGGCATGGGGAGTGTGGGGGTCTTACTCTGCAGCAGACTATAGAAGCAGAGAAAAATATTTGTTCAATAGTTTCTAAAATCAGATTTAATGCAAACAAATTGGACAGGTAAATTGGATCATAAGATTTAGATTGCATCTCAGTATACAGCCCAGGCAACCAGGATCATGCCCCACTTCTCAGATCTGAATTGCAGAAATGATGTTTCAGTCACATCAGAAGGATGGGGACAAAACACTGGGAACTCAGCTACTTGGAAAAATGATTATTAAATAACTGTACATATACATCAACACAGAGGTTGTTTTTGTTGAAATTAGAAAATTTGCCAATGCACTTTCAGTGTCTCACAATACTTAAAAAATTATTAAATCTTTACTGGTTAAAAAATTAAGCTTTACTGATTTGGGTGGAACAATCATTGAGCTGTAGGTTTCTCTACTGTATTCTGATTTCTGTTCTATCTAGAGAGCATAAAGGTCTCTCTATGGAGACCATTTTCTTTGGCCAAACTTTTAAAGAACAAATAAATAAATATTCCTCTCATGTCACAAGCATTAGAGTTCTTCTGTTTGACAATATGGAACATTTAATATAAACCCTTTCATGCTTTCCTGTGTAGCATATTTCTTTTTAGTAAAATTAGGGGGTGGGGAGACAAATTGCAGTAATAAGGGTCTAAAAGGTGTGTGAAACATACGGCAAATAAAGTAATTTTCTAGTGAGTCTGTGATATTGCCATTTCCCTTAGCAGTGTTGAGTCTCCTTCATAATAGAAGTTGCTGAGGGCTTAGAGTACTAGAAAATATAAAATACCTATGGGACATATTCCAGTACTGTACATTAAATTTGAGGATTTTACATGTGATAAAGTATGTCAGTGTTGCTTACAGGGAATTCCAGTGATACCTCAGCTTTCTTGGACTTATTATAAATCCTTTGTTGGAATTATTGCGGCTGGTTCAATAATTCAGATTAGCCCTCATGTTTATTAATGCACTACATCTGTGCAAACAACATGTCAAGCAGAGAGTTTATTGTAATTGCCTGAGCAAACAGAACCTGAAAGAAGCAATTTCCAGTTACAATGTGCTATGACAAGTAATGAGGTAATTGGCATTCTGTCCTGATTACTTCCACCTTCCTTTTCATCAGGTCTATATTGTGTGTGATAGATAGTTTTATAAGAAATGAAGGTGTTTGATAATATGGTCTGCTGCTGCTTAAGGTTAGTGATTAAAGACAATCATAATTTTCTCTCAGAGATCTTATTAGCTTTAACATTATTTATTCATATGTGTAAGATGTGGGCCCAGAATCTCTCTTTCAGTGCTATACATGCACCTAAAATGTAAACTCAACTATTGAATGCAAAATATCTTTGAGATTTCCAAGCTCATACACGTCAACTTTTTGTGATGAAATATGTGTTCAAGCAGAAGGATTAAGATGAACTACTTCATGTCTATGGCAAACACAGGAATTTTTGCTGCAATATATGTTAATGTAGTATCTCAACTGCAGTGTATCAATTCTAATAAAATAAAGACATGATCTACAGTTTTAAAATTAACCTCTTTTGGGGGGGAAACTTTAACTTCCCTGAAAAGAAATATATTCTTAAGCACTGGATTTTGGTTAATATTTAGTTTTTAAATATTTGTTGTCAACCAAAAGCAAATAGTTACAGAATGTTTTGTTACGTTTTTTATTGTCTTACTGTGGGCAGTGTACATTTTTCTAAATATTTTTCAATCTTACTGAAAATATTTTGAACTTTACAGGGAAGGAAAAGTTGAGAAAAGAGAGAAATATATGCAGATTATTCAAAAAAGAACAGCATGCTTTGTGACTTCAGCAAAAATAGTTCAGACATAAAATCACAATGGGTTTCATTTAGGATATTGCTGAGGAATTGGACTATATTCATTTCCCTTTTCCCATCAAACGTGCATGAAGTGCTGTTAATCCCTATTACCCTAAAAACAAACACTGAAAAAAATGTATTTACAATAAAAAGCATTTTAGTTTTTAATCCAAAGCAAGCACATATAATTTTGTTTTATTAAGATCTTTGTGCAACAATATGTGAGGTGTAATTTAAGAACATATGAAAACAAGCAGATACACAGAAAGGTAGGTCTTGTCTGCTCATTCAAGTTTATGGTGTATGAGCATAGCTAACAGTGAAAAGAGATGTTGAAGAGTGTATTTGTCCCAAGATCAGCTAAAGGCAATATTTACCCAAAAGGTGCAAAAGCATCTCCACTTACAGCACAGAAAATGAAGCAACGGATTTTTATAACCCTAGTAAATAGCTTGGTGGTGCAAGAACTCTCCTGCATAGCCACACTGACCATTTCAGATGATGCAGGTAGGCAGCTGCAGGTATGAAGAAAAAAAAAGATAATAGGACTAAGGTCCAGAATTCCAAAAAGATAGTATACCATTAAACCTAAAGTAGCAAAAGAAGTGAGGATTTGTATGTCAGCAGTCAATACTCTATGCAATGCTATGTCAAGCAGTCCTGCTGTCAGCCCTTTTTACATGGTTATTAGTGAGAATGTTTGTCTCTCCATGGATACACCTTTTGTTCGAGATGTCATCTAAGCTCGTACATTGCCAAAATCCCCCCAATTTAGAAAACTTAAATTCCACAGTATCCCTAAATCATCTGGTTCTGTGTGGACACAATTTCTTGTTACTCCCATGCTCTAGGGAGTCATCTGTATCTGGGATGCTGTCAAAGGCGTTGTGAGGAAGTGGGCAAGGCAAGCCATTCTGAAAAAGTGTCTGATTTTACAGTACTCCCCACCTGGAGTACTGTGTCCAATTTTGGAGTCCTCAACACAGGAAGGACATGGATCTGTTGGAATGGGTCCAACAGAGGGCCATGAAGATGATCAGAGGGATGGAACACCTCCCCTATGATGACAGGCTGAGAGAACTGGGGTTGTTCAGCTTGGAGAAGAGAAGGCTCCAGGGAAACCTTATAACAGCATTTCAATATCTGAAGGGGTCCTACAGAACAGATGGAGAGGTACGCTTTATCAGGGAATGTAGTGATAGAACAAGGGGTAATGGTTTTAAATTGGAAGAGGGGAGATTTAGCATAGATACTAGAAATAAATTCTTTACCGTGAGAGTAGTGAAGCACTGGAACAGGTTGCCCAGGGAAGTTGAGGATGCCCCATCTCTGGAAGTGTTCAAGGCCAGGCTGGATGTGTCTTTGAGCAGCCTGGTCTAGTGGGAGGTGTCCCTACCCATGGCAGAGGGGTTGGAACTAGATGATCTCTAAGTCTCCTTCCAACCCAAACCGTTCTATGATTCTATGATTCTATGATTCTATGATTTAGCAGTTTGACTGGCCAGGGCTTTTCCCAGACTACTCTTACTTACCCGATTTAGCAGAGATAGTGAGTGGTGGTAAAAGTTAAGCCAAGTACTGACAGTAATATGATATAGTATTTTTTTTTTCCTCTAGAGAATTAATTGATTTCAAGCTGTTTCATGACTCCAGATATGTGGTACTATTTTGAGATTTGCTAATTTTTGTACCACTTCTTTGTAAAGCAAAGTCATTAACTTTCTTGTTTGTTCCCTTTGACAAAGGATTGGAGAACATTTGTGCAATATTTTTAGTGTTAATTATTTGGCTAGTGTTTTTAGTACTATAATCTTTAATGTTCGATGTTTGTGGTAGATGTTTTATTGATGTTTGTAAGCAAGTCAAGATTATGATTTCACTTCTTCTGTCTGGTTGCATGTGAGGTGAAGACAGGGTAAAAGAAGAACATTAAATATGATAACCTTAAATATACCAGAAAATGAAACAGAAAGTAGAGAAAAATTAACAGTCAGCTGTTTTCTACAGACATTTTATTATAAAGATGCAGTGATAAACATAGCAGTTCAATAGTTCCAGAGTGTGGTGTTTTCAAGGGTAAGAGGTTTATATCATCAGCTGCTGCAAAAGCCAGGCTTTGGTGGTGTAAACAGCACTAAGCTAAAAGTTTAGTAGTACAGGGAGTTATAATGCCCGAATAATACGTATCTCAGTGTCTGATTTATGTTGTTTTTCTCTCAAAGCCCAACAAAACAACAAGTTCCAGTCATCCAGGCTGCCCATAGAAAATTGCCACTGTTGTGGATCAATGAAAATTTGGGGAAGAACAGTGGAGTTGTCAACTCTGAATTGTTCTATTAATGAAAAAGTGTAAGACTCTTCCATTAACATAGCTGTCCTTGAGCCACTGTACAAATTTACGTACTTCCACTGGGATTTGGTCCTTTATGTTATCAAAAGCAGTAGGCATTTCCTCAATTGGTATGAAGGCTAAGGCTTGTAGGTAATGGAGCTTCAAATTGAATTCTGGATTAAATCCATGCTGAGTTGCCAATCCAGCACTTTGTGTTCTTTGCCAATAGCTTTGGCTCAAGTGAAAGAAGCAGGCTTTGTTCTAAACTGGTGCAAATTCCTTGGTTGCTATGATTGTAGCTTGTTCAAAGTGAGTGATCACATATGTGAGTCTTAAGTAGAGCTGTGCAAAACTTGGCAGCTTGAGTGCACAAGGGGTTTGGTGAACCTTCATTTGGCTTCTGTGTTTATGGGTTTGAATTAGTGTTAGGAAAATTAAAGGATGAGGTAGAAGATGCACTAAATAGAAGCATCTCAAGAAATAAAATAAGTCACAGAGAGATGTATCAAAAGTAGATGTAATTAAAAGTAGATGTAATCAAAAGTGAGGGATTGTAAAAATAATGTTTACAGTAATTTAGGCACAGTTTATTATTTACATACATTTGTTGTAGTTTAGGCATAGATATACTGTGCAAAGATACAACTTCAAAGAGGAACTTGTTTTATTTTATTTGCTTTATATTTTTTATGGAAGTGAATTCTTCACCCATTGGAAATAAGAGAAAACAATAACTTTCCTGAATGAACATTGACAATGATTTACTTAGTTCTGCACTGCTCATACTACACTTTATAATTTGTATGTCTTCCTTGCCAGAATACTCTTACTCATTAACTTTTTTCAATTCTTTTTAATTTAAGATTTACACATTAATAAATTATCTGTAAGTTGTAGCCTATGGTATATGGTTCTGCTAAATAGTTGCCTTAGCATCAAACTGGCTTGGAGGAGAATAGGCCCTTTTAACTGTGCCTTCACATCTTTCTCCTCCACTGTTTTATTAGAGCGATGAAACAGTGGTAGGTAGAAATTCCTTCTTTTACACAATAGGAATTAAGGTGGGCACACTGAGACCCTGACAAAATATACTTCAAAATGTACCTTTTAAATGTGGCTATATTTTGTCTCTTCCACTCTAAATGCTAGCATTAATTTGTAATTACAGTGACAATGAGATACTCTGTTATGAGTTAGGCTTTCATGAGTCGTAGTGCTCTCCTTTGAAGACTAGTACTACCATCCCAGTTCTTGTTTTTAAAATGCAAAATGTAATTGATTGACTAACTATCACTTTCCTCTCAGCCTCCCCATTCAAAATTACCCTTGTGGCATTTTCAACCTCTCTCAATGGAGACATCTTGGCCAAGACAGAGAGATGAGCCAGAATACTCCTGCCCACTGCCTCAAACTGTCACTCCATGGACCATCACAGCTGGTGCAAATGTGTGGGCTGCTCTTAATTTCTCCTGAGGACCAACCCCTCTCACAGAATAATCAGGGAACTATTAAGTTGCTTTTAAGTTGAGAAGGATATCAACTAGTTTGTGTTAAGGATGTGACTTTGATGGAATACATATGGAAATGCCATCAATGTGACAATACAAAGTGCATCTATATTTTCAAGACAAAACTTCAAGTTTTCAAAACCAATAGTGAGCACTGAAGGGCAAACAGTAAAGCAGACGTGGAAAATTTAGGCTATCTATTAGCATCTGATGTTGACTCAGCAGGGGAATCCTTCCTCTGAGTTGTTCTGTAATCAGTGCTCCTGTATTTATGCATCTCATTTTTCCAAGAGCAAATGGAGCAGAGCTGGTGACTCTTACCAGTCCTTTGCACAGTAGCAGTCCTGAGGTTTTAGCTAAATTTGAAGCAAATCCCAACAAGAAATTATTTCAGTACAGATGTGTAGCACAAAAGTTGTGGTAGAAATAGCAATTTATTTCCAAGGAGCCGTCATATGAAAGGGGTAGTCATCTGTCAGGGATAATGGAGAGATCCATGTCCACCAGCTCTACTGATTATTGTTCAATTTCTCTGGAAACACAAGCCATCAGTCTAATAAGAAAAGAAAACTTTCTTCTACTTCTGTCTCAAATGTTATAATGAATTTCAGAAGTTAGGATATAGCTGTGCATATAGCTTTAGAGTTTCCAATAGTCACATTGATTGGTTTTGACTTACGGCATACAGTTAATGATTTTATAACTACATTTACCACAAAAAGATGAATACTCAGGTATCTCTAACTTTGCATCTAAGACAAGTCTTGAAAATTACTATTAAGTCCACTTAGAAAAAAAATGCTTCATATCAGTTCTGCGACATTCCTCTTTGTTTTGTTCATTAGCAGTATGTTTTCATCTTAGTTTCAGAGCTGATTTTTTTTCATTTGCAGAAAGAGTTCTCAATCTAACTGGAAAATCTTTTAAAAGGAATGGAAAATTATACCTGATATCATTTATTTTAGGATTATCCTATTGCATTAACAAGAAATTAAAAAAAATCTGTCATGTAAAGTGCAATTCAGCAGCTCTATGGAAAGCAATACAATTTATTATAATTCTATAATCATTACAGTAATTTACAAATAAATATTACATTTTTATCAAACTGTTTATATTTCATCCCTATCAGAACTTCATTGTGAGAGGACATGTTTTGGTTAACCAAAGAGGAACTATATTTTGGGATACAAGTGCCTATAAAATAAATAGGGATCTAAGAAAATAACAGGGTGAAAGTCATAATCTGCACAGGTAATTTGGTTAGCAAGAGTATGTTTTTATGAGGAAAGAATTTACAAGATATTTTAATAAAAGTGAAATGATCAATGTGACTTACAAGAAAATATTTTTAATGCTTAAAATAAGCACCAAAATACATACTAAACATTCATCTTAAAAGAGATATCATAGAATCATAGAATCACCTAGGTTGGAAGGGACCTTCAAAATCATCTAGTCCAACCATCAACCCAACTCTGACAAAAAACCCATCACTAAACCATGTCCCCCAGCACCATGTCAACCCATCTTTCGAACACCTCAGGGATGGTGCCTAAACCACTTCCCTGGGCAGCCCATTCCAATGCTTGATAACCCTTTCTATGTAAAAATTTTTCCTAATATCCAATCTGAACCTCCCGTAGCAGAACTTGAGGCCATTTCCTCTAGTCCTGTCACTCTGACTTGGGAAAAGAGACCAACTCCCACCTTTCTACAACTTCCTTTCAGGTAGTTGTAGAGAGCAATAAGGTCTCCCCTCAGCCTCCTTTTCTCCAGACTGAACAACCCCAGCTCCCTCAG
>JAOQGH010000001.1:140775379-140796776 GCA_025769975.1 Gallinago jamesoni
AGAGGAAATGGTATGAAGCTGCGGCAGGGGAGGTTTAGATTAGATATTAGGAAGAATTACTTTACTGAGAGAGTGGTGAGGCACTGGAACAGCCTGCCCAGGGAGGTGGTGGAGTCATCATCCCTGAAGGTATTTAAGAAACGTGTAGACGTGGTTGTTCAGGGCATGCTCTAGTGGCCAAGATTATTGGTTAGTGGTGGGGTGTTGTGCGTGGGGTTGTGAGTGTGGGGTTTAGTTGGTGGGTGGCTTTTTTGTTTGTTTGTTTGATTTTGTGTGGGTTTTTTTTTTGTTGTTTGTTGTTTTTGTGGTTTGTTTTTGTTTTGTTGTTGTGTTTTGTTTTTTTTTTAATGTGGTTGGACTCGATGATCTCAAAGGTCCCTTCCAACCACTAAGATTCTATGATTCTGTGATTCTAGTAGTATCGGTATTTGAAGGCCTTAGTTCCTAAATATCTATTCAGAACAACTTTCGAGTTAGATGGTGTGGACTGAACTCTGTGCCACAGCTAAGGCAGTTGAACTGCAGAGTAAGTAGATGACACCTGCTTAGGAAATACAGGAAATAAATGACAGAGGTAGGTACATCAAATGTATCATCATATTTTCTTGTTCTGTTCCCAGCCATGGGTAAACTAGTTTCCTCATCTTTCATTTGTCTCCACTAGAAACAAATGAGAAAATCACAATAAGCCATAGAATCATAGAATCACAGAATGGTCCAGGCTGGAAGAGACCTCCAAAGGTCATCTAGTCCAGCCTCCCCACAGTCAGCAGGGACACCCCCAACTAGACCAGGTTGCCCAGGGCCTCGTCGAGCCTCACCTGGAATATCTCCAGGGAAGGGACCTCAACCACTTCCCCGGGCAACCTGTTCCAGTGTTTCACCACCCTCATAATAAAGAACTTTTTCCTAATATCCGATCTAATTCTGCCCTTTCCCAACCTAAATCCATTGCCCCTCATCCTGTCACTGCAGGCCTTTGTAAACAGGCTTTCCCCAGCCTTCCTGTAGGCCCCCCTCAGGTTCTGGAAAGCCACTATTAGGTCTCCCCAGAGCCTCCTCTTCTCCAGGCTGAACAACCCCAGCTCCCTCAGCCTGTTCTCATAGCAGAGATGCTCCAAAAATTTGATCATTTTAGTGGCCCTCCTCTGGACCTGCTCCAGTAGGTCCATGTCCTTCCTATATTGAGGTCTCCAGACCTGCACACAGTACTCCAGGTGAGGTCTCACCAGAGCAAAGTGTCAGAATCACTTCTCTGGACCTGCTGGCAACACTTCTTTTATAACACAGCCCAGGATGCAATTGGCCTTCTGGGCTGCAAGTGCACACTGCCTGCTCATGTCTAGCTTCTCATTCATCAGCACCTTCAAGTCCCTTTCCTCAGGGATGCTTTCTAATACCTCATCCACCAGTCTGTACTGATGGCGAGGATTGTTCTGGTCCAGGTGCAAAACCCTGCACTTGCTTTTGTTGAACCTCATGAGGTTCACTTGGGCCCACCTCTCCAGCCTGTCCAAGTCCCTCTGGATGACATCCCATCGACAACACCATGGAAAGATAGTTTGTTGGTTTGGGGGTTTTGTTTTGGTTTGGTTTGGTTTGTTTTTTTTCAAATTCCTGCAAACGGGTTTTATTTTCTTCTTACATTTGGGGTGAACATACTTCATTAGTATTAAATACTGCTGTACTCAGATGTTCTGACCAGCATTTGGGATTTCACTGAGTTAACTTGTCACATTACCTCGCTAAAGATATATAACAACAAAAGCAATATGCTGTTGTTTACTATTATTATCTTAATATGTGATTATCAATAACAATAAAAATGATCATATGAGATCTTTTCTTAGTACAGCAGCTATATAATCTTCCATAGACAAAAAATATGAGTTGGTGGAGTCACTAGGGAAAATGATGTAGGATGACTTTACAGGGAAAGATATTTAGGCCTTGAAGATCTGAGCACATTTTATGCTTCTCCGTTTCATGTATTTTACAAGAAAGAGTATTAAATCTTAGTGTCACTAAGGCTAGCACTTAGTCATTCTATATTTTTTTAATTACAGTATTTCTTCAACCTGATGTATTGCCAGTTAACAGTTCATTTTCCAGCCAACTCTTATTCCAACAAGTCATAATTGTCTGCTACTCAGAGCTCTTTACACAGGATCCACAATAAACTTTTTCTGTATAATTAACTACTCCTGGGGAAGGTCTCTGGTCAGAATGTTTTGAGAACTATTTCTTGTGATCCTTCTGTATTTTGCCACTACTATAAGGGCCC
Organism: Gallinago jamesoni; assembly: GCA_025769975.1. NCBI lineage: Eukaryota > Metazoa > Chordata > Aves > Charadriiformes > Scolopacidae > Gallinago > Gallinago jamesoni. The sequence continues at coordinate 140,777,664 of JAOQGH010000001.1, forward strand.
AAGAAACAGCCCATCATCTTTGCATACATGGTTAAGACTTTGAAGAAGATATTATTTCCATTGAAAATATTTTCCTCCTTTCTCATCAAAGGAGTATCCTATATATATGGTTACCACTTGTTCTCTGCCTTTCTATAAACCGTTAGAATTGGTAACTTAATGTAAAGTGTGTCTTCAATGATCTTTTCACAGAAAATAAAATGTTTTCAGGAAAAAGACTGTAAATTATAGTGAAAAAATTACTTTGATCTAGTTTTTCTAGAAAAAACTCAATTTTGGAAAGGTAGAAAAATGTTTTGAAAAACGCCTACAACTTCTGTCTTTTTTTTTTTCCCAACAGCTGCATATTAATTTTGTGGATCTTATTGATGTCTTGTAATCTTTTCATTACAACTCATAACTAAACAATTTGTAATTTCAAAGTATCCATATACATAATTTTGAGTGGAACTGCTCTTTATTTGCATTACCTCCTGACTTTCAATGCAGTTTGTTTATTTATTCAGTTTGTTCTTTTGACAAAAACCTCTCTCCTTTCCTTTCCGGCTCCAATACATATGAAACATTCAAGATAGTCATATGCTAATAATGGAATTAATACAGCTTTGCAGTCGCATTCATGATGGTTTAGCTTTGTACAAACATTCCTGAGAGCAAGATTGATCACATAAAAGCTCAAGAAAAAATAATTATGACTATTACAAAGGGAATCAGGAATATCAGTGAATTTACAGTTTTTACATAAAGAAGTGATAGACTTTTCCTTTAGCAACTTTCTCTGGCTACTCAGCGCTTACTCAGAGATACTACATTAGCCATATACCTTCTTTCCTTGTTTTGCTATGATTGTCTTGGTTGCTTCAGTGTGTTCTTGCTGCTTGTGCCCCAGTTGTGACTCAATCCACAGAAGGATTTAAGAACCTATGTAACAATTTTAGTACGCAAATTTACTTTTAAGGGTTACTAGTATTTCTGAAACACCCAATTCATTGCTATGTACCAATAGGCAATTAACAGCTAAAGACATCTGAACTCCTCAAGGTGGAAAAGGCACACTCTCAGAATGCAATTCCAGGTCCTTGCACAGAGCCTCTGCTTTGAGAAGTCTCATGTTAGTAGTGGGATGGAGAGCAATGGCCAAGTTGAATGAAGATGAGTAAAAGGGAGAATTCATTCCAAAGTTCTTCAATGAGCACATACTGACTCAAGATATTTGCATGTGAGCTTCTGCAGCTCACCAGGAAAGATGCTTGGGCTGAATATGCAGACACTTTTCTAAGTCCATTTTCTGAGTTAGGCAGACTGAAAATTTTGGTGATGGTGTAGGGGGTGAAACCACAAATCTGAGCTTCAGGACATGGGAATAGCTCCAGTTATTCAGCTCCTGAAGATATATCTAAAATGTTATGCTCTTTTTGACCCTAACTGGATTGTCTAACTGAATAGATGTTACCCAGCCTCTTCTTACTCTGTCTAGATTTGGTAGCATCTCACTCCTCTCACTCCTCATCTACTCATTTCTTGGAAGACAATTTTCAGTTAACAGTTTAGGAACTAACTCAGAGAATTAAAGAATGGTTGAGGTTGACAGGCTCCTCTGGAGGTTATCTGGTCCAATCATATGCTTCAGCAGGGCCACCTAAAACCAATTACCCAGGACCTTGACCAGCCTTTGAATACCTCCAAGAATGGAGACTCCACCACTTCTCTGGAAAACCTGTGCCAGTACTGTGTCATCCTCACAGTAAAAAAGCGTTTCATGATGTTCAGAGGAGACCTATTTTTCAGGTTGTGCCCGTTGCCTCTGGCCCTGTCACTGGGCACCAGTGAAGAGAGCCCTGAATAGAACCTGGCTCCATCCTCTTTGCATCCTCCCTTCAACATTTATACACATGGATAGGATTCCCCTGAGCCTTCTCTTCTCCAGGCTGAACAGTCATAGCCCTCTCATCCTCTTGTCAGATGTGAGGAGCTCCAGTCCCTTAATAATTTTATTATCCCTTTTTTGGACTCTCTCCAAATCTCTCTTAGATCCCAGAACTGGACCAAGCACCCTAGAGGTGGACTCACCAGTGCTGAGTAGAGGGGAAGCATGTTGCCTAATGCAGCCAAGGATACCATTCACCTTTGTTGGAGCAAGTGCACATTGTGGGTTCATGGTCAATTTCCATCCACCAAGATACACAAATCCTTTTCTGCCAAGTCTATTTATAGCAAGGTGGCTCCATGCTGGTGCCAGTGGTTTTTCCTCCCCAGATGCAGGGATTTGCACTTCTCCATGTTGAATTTCATGAGGCTCCTGTCAGCCCATTTCTCCAGCCTGTCAAGGTCCCTCTAGAATGCAGTGTGATCCCCTGGCCTATCAGTCGTTCCTCACAGCTTTGCATCACCTGAAAACTTGTTCAGGGTACAGTCTGCCCCACCACCCAGATCATTAATTAAGATGTTAAACAGGACTGGACCTAGTATTGATGCATGGGATACGCTGATAGGTTCAGGCCTCCAGCTAGACTTTCTCCTGCTGGTCACTACTCTCTTGGCTTGGCCATTCAGACAGTTTTCAACTCACCTCAAGATCAAGTTCAAGACCTGAGTACTTCAAAATAGGTATTTGTGGTGGAGTTGACCCTGGCTGGACACCAGGTGCCACCAAAGCAGCTTCTGTCACTTCCTCACCTCAACTGGACAGGGCAGAGAAAATATAATGAAAGGCTTGTGGGTCGAGATAAAGACCAGGAGAGATTACTCTGAGATAAGAGAGACAAATTTTTGTCATAGACAAAACAGAGTTGGCTTGGGGAAATTAGTTTAATTTATTACCAATCAGTCAGTATAGGACAATGAGAAATAAAATCAAATCCTAAAACCATCTTTCCCCTAATCTTCCCTTCTTCCAAAGTTTAGCTTCACTCCTGATTTTCTCTCTCTCCTCCTGCCATGCAGCATGGGGGGACAGGGAATGGGGGTTATGGTCAGTTCATCACACGTTTCTGCTGCTCCATCTTCCTCAGGGGGAGAACTACTCACACTCTTTCTCTGCTCCAGCATGGGGTCCCTCCCATGGGAGACTGTCTTCTAAAAGCTTCTCCAATGTGAGTCCTTTCCATGGGCTACAGCTCTTCATGCTGCTCCAGCATGGGTCCCTTCCACAGGGTGCAGTCCTTCAGGAACAAACTGCTCTAGAGTGGCTTCCCCACAGGATAGCAATTCATATCAGCAAACCTGCTCCTCTCTCCATGGGTCTACAGGTCCTTCCAGGAGCCTGCTCCAGCATGGGCTTCCCACAGGGTCACAGCATCCTTTGGGTATCCACCTGCTCTGGTGTGGGGTGCTCCACAGGCTGCAGGTGGATACATACGCCACCATGGAGAGACCATGGACTGCAGAGGGACAGCCTGCCTCACCATGGTCTTCACCACAGGCTGCAGGGGAATCTCTGCTCTGACAACTGGAGCATCTCCTTGCCCTCCTTCTTCAGTGACCTTGGTGTCTGCAGGGTTGGTTTTCTCACATATTCTCACTTCTCTCTCTGGCTGAAGTTGTCAGGGCCTATTTTTTCCACTTCTTAAATATGTTATCCCAGAGGCACCACCTCTGTTGCTGATTGGCTTGGCCTTGGTCAGTGGTGGGTCCAACTTTGAGCTGTCTGGCATTGGCTCTATCAGACATAGAAGAAGCTTCCGGCAGCTGCTCACAGAAGCCACCCTGTAGTCCTCCTGCTACCAAAACCTTTCCATGCAAATCCAATACAATATTATAATGCCAAATTTTTTTATTAGTTTTTCCTACTAGGAAAAATGAAGATTAAAATGACTCTTAGATTAACTTTATCCCAGTGCAATACACAATATAGTTTGGTCCTTAAATACTCTGAAAACTGACTTTTTTTGTTGTTTTTTCTAGAGTATCCTAAAACATTAGTTTTCTAAAATGAGCTAGGGCCAGGAAGTCTGCAAAATGAGTATTAACTCCCAGAATACTAGGACTTGAGATTCATATAATTGGAGAATACACTTAGAAGGCAAGTCATAGCATCACTCTAGGGAGGAGAAATGGAAAGTATCCTTGAACAGATTGTAAATATCAGCACTTTAGGTATTCTTATCTAACGAAACATTAGTTAAATTCTTTACATGTAATTACTCCTTCTACAAACCCTGTTTAGAGCAGAAGAGTCCTTTTCTGAAATTAAGATGTTATTAATCTAACTAGTAATACAGACATTTTTGTTTTGTTTTAGCTGCCAGCTAAATTTGCTTTAGTTAAGATGAAGCAAATGTCAAGGGACATTAACATCTATCAATAAATAAATTAACTATTAAGAAATGTAGATCTAAACAAACACTTAGGCATCTTAATCAACACTTGGGAAGTATTTTGACATCTTTGTCCATAATAGCAACTTCAAAGCCTAATGCTGCCTGATCCTGGAGGAAAAATTCACTGGGTGAGGGGGTGTGTGGAGTGGAAGGACCAGCAGGGAAGCTCAGGAGAAAGACAGAAAGTTCTGTCATTTCACTGCTCCCTAACAATGGATGTTATAGATTCTGCATAGATTCTGATTTACATTTAAAGGGCTGTCTCTCCATTTTACAACATGTAAAAACACACATGTAAAAACTGTGTCTGAGACCAGAAAAAAATGAATGTCCTAGCCACAACACTACAGTATCAAGCTCCCAGTTCAGCTTTCATTTTCTGAGCTTATAAATCCTGAACCCATGTCTGTCCCATGAGACTTCCAGCATCTTGGGTTGAAAGCATCTCACTCCCCATTGTCAAGAGCCTCATAGACAGTGGTCTCTTGCTGGAAAATACTTCTCAATTTGTAATAAAACAAAAAAGCTTACATCCTTTCTTGAAGTTAGCCCATAAACAGCATATTACTAGATAACAATTAGTCTTGAACAAGTTGATTTTTATATTTAATTGTAATTAGTATTTTGTAATAATTTTCATATGTACTTTTTTAGGACTCATAAATGTATTTTCATATTTCTAAACAGATTATAAAGTAAGCATTATTTTCCATTTATTAAAAAAAATTATGAAGTTGTAGTAAATTGTGTCTGCAAGTTTTTGTACCTCCTCAGCACAAAGTTAAAGTACTGCTGAATAAGTACTAGGTGTTTCTCAACAAGAATTTAAGCAGTAGTAAACTGTTCCTTCCCCTTCCCTGCTATGAAATTGTGGAGTCTGCTCTGGAGGCAAAATGTACCTTGCTTTTTTGCTTTTTTTTTTTTCCTAAATTTTGTGAAAATGTTCCATGAATTTTCAGATCAGAGTCATATCCAAACATTTAAAATTTCATGGATAAAGATAAGCTTGCTAGTATGGATTGGAGAGACTCCAGAAGCCAGAGGTAAGTTTAAAAACTGTACTTGGTCTAATAGTAAAAAGTTAACCTAGGGAAATGAGTTCTCTCTTTTCTTCTGTAAATAATAATAAAGGAGATAGGCAGAATGAACTGAATACTGAAAATCTTACCTCTGGGTTTTTTGGATATATTTTAGCTTCAGTTAAAGAGATGTGGGGCTTTTTTTTTTTCTATTGCACCTACTAAGAATCGTATTTATGGTTGTTTTTTTTTTTTTTGCAAAAGATGAGCTTATATCTCACATATCTAAGGAATTCTCCTGGTGACAAATAGTTAGAAGATTTTGAAGAGGGGAATCAATATTTTTGTTCTGTGACTGACAGCATTTAGGAAATGAAATAAATGGTGTTTATTTTCACACATAATAAGCCTTAACAATACAGTAAAACTCTGTATATTATAGAGCTAAAAATACATACATGTATTTTATTTTTCTGTATCTATAGGAAGTTAGAAAGCAGCTTGACTGTAGAGGTCAATCTATGGTAAGGCAAGAACTTTCTCCCAGAGATTTCTCGGGTATGTACTGTGGAAAATTCTGGCTCCATTGCCTTTTTCTGTCAGATACGGGAATATTCTTAAAAAGTATAAAACCATTCAGGTTTTTACAGTACAAAAACCAAGAGTGTTTTTTTTGTTCATTTTAAAGAAAGGTATTCTTAAATTCAGTTGGTGTTCATGCAAAATAGAAAGAAAAAAGCATGGTACAACACCAACAAACTTCATATAGTAATGGAAATCCCTGACAAAAAAAAAAAATTAAAAAAAATCTTCTAGTTCCAACTGTCTAGCTAGATTTTGCAAGATAGCAAGAATTATAGTTTACAGGCTTCGAGGTTTATTAGGCCTCTGGTTCAAATATAAGAGGTTAGCAGAGGCCAGATGAAGGGCCAGGTTGGGATTTGCAAGAATTTCTACCTAAGTGAGAGACAAACTGCAGGATCATTTTGTGGCTGCTGTGGCAAAAGCAGCTGAACATGATCTCACATTCCTGAATAGAAGGACTGTTATATCAAAGGAGTCAGTATCCTTTACCTCTGACTTTTCCTCATGCTTTATGGAACAAAATGCACATGGATATTTATCAGAATTACTGTCTATACCAAGAAAACAGGGAATAACAGACCACTAATAGTGGATTGCCATTGTGATGGTTACTGCATTAAGGCAACTTCATATATTTGGCTAAAATAAGTAAATGTTTTAACTCACAAGCTTTAATTGGGTTCTAATTTAATTTATGGAGGAAAAGAACAAAAGGCAACAATTGTGGATGATAAATGTAAGGCTGAAAAGACTAAAGAGAAAATTAAGACAAAGTCCTACAGAGCTTTACATTATACCTCATTCCAGGGTTTGAAATTAGTTTGTCCTGACTTTAGTCAGTAAGACAATATCTAGCTTCAGTCTGACTTTGAGTGAACTCTGTTGATGAATGGAAAAGGCTGTTTTTCACTGGGGAAGTGCCTGAAAACAATCTGTTTCTGAGACCAACTGAAAAGTTAGAAGAAATGAAAAAGAGACAGAGTCATATGAGAAGTTTCTCCATGTATTTTATTGCTCTGAAAACCACAGAAATTTAGGATTCTAATTTCCAGAATGTATGGATTCTAATAAAACATTTTTAGACAAAGAAAGTTTTCTGTGATATTTTTTCCATTATTCTCTCTCTGTCTTTTCATATTGTAAGCTCTAGGGGTAAGATCTGTGCATTCAATATATGTTTGTAAAGCACTTGGCATTCTCTCTGTACTTAATGCAAACACTAAAAGCCAACATAGTATAAAATATTAGCTCTTCAGTCACATTAAATCAGAATCCTTCACTTAACTCCCCTCTGCTTTCTGTGAAGAGTACCAATTAAAGTAGCCTGTAAAAAATGTAGTAATTTATTATGATGGGGATTTGATATCATCTAGACTAGTTTTACCCCAGTTAAATTTTTGTTTCATAGTGTTGCATTCAGCACTTCTTCACGTAACTCGAATTAGAATCAAGGTTGCATCAAAAGATAAACTGGAGAGAGGCTAGTCATACTGTCGGCAATTCCCTTCCTTGCTAATTCCTCATAATTTGCTAGAAACAAAGAACATGTCACAATAGTGTCCTTTGCTGCCTCCAGCTAATCTGGGGATACATATAGAGTACACAGAATGTTTCCTTCTAACATTTTTTCTTCTTATGTTACTGTTTAAAGTGTAACTAGTCTGAATAAAGAAATAGTCTGAAATAAATGAAAAACTACAGGGGAAAAACGGAAAGTAAAAAGAAAAAAAAAAAGATTGAGAGACTAGGGGAGCAGGAGAAGTACATTTCCTCTTTCTTTCCAAGAGGAGAAAAATTCTGTTGAGTTCTCTTCCAGGCTTGCAACGAGTCTCTCAGGCAAATATATAGGTATGGTCTTGACAACTTCTCAGAGCTCTTATTTTTAGAAAGAGTGAGTCACGCCCATCTTCTGAAAAAGGAAATTATTTTAAAACACTCTTGGTTGCTGAAAATCACTATTCTTAATAGTGGGTATATTAATTGCCTACAGATAAAGATATATTAATTACCTACTGATAAACTCTTCTTTAAAAATGTTGAGTTCCGATAGCAAGCTCTTGAAGATAATTAAGAACTTGGGGTAATTGAGAAATGTAGGGCACATCCACATACACTTCACATAAGGTTATTCAAACTAGTCCCAAAAGAGAGGATATGTGTATGCCACAGTGCTATGCCACACAGGTATAGTAGCTCATGTATAGGAAGCAGTGTCGTTATGTGAATATGGTATTTGCACTGGGACTAATTAGGTCACTTCACTTTCATATTGTGATTGTTTTATTTTCAGAGCCAGCTGGGTATCTTTTCACAGTTCAGTATTGTTCGCTATAGACATACCCTTAAAATTACTGAGTAGACTTACTGCTATTCCCTTACATATTCACCCTGTGCACTGAATGAATTAGAATCCAAGTTGAAAAATAGCATGCATTGTTCATAAGCCCCCATATACCTCAGTATTCTCTATCTGGAGTTTCCAAACCTCAACTATTTGATTTTTGCCATCTGATTTTTGAGGAGAGGAGGAAACTGAAACATATTTTTATATGTTTGTGACAACCTTCCATTCTGTGCTCTATCAAGTATTTGAACTACAGCCTTCACAGCTGAGACTGTTATTCCTTGTAGTAGGAGACAATTATTATCTCAGCGGGGAATAGACAAACTGATCATGTTTGATCATGGGGTTTGGAGGGACCTCAGCATAGGCTGACTTTCTTTCTTCAACTTCCTATCACAGAAGCTTTTGGCCAGATGTGAAGAAGGAATTATTTTGGTAATTTTGGTGCTAGGAAAATGTGAAAGATTTTTTATGCCTTTTGCTTTTACAAGAACAAATTTTGGCATATTTTGCTCTGAATACAGATTTTTTTTCTGGATGAAAGGTAAGTGTGGGAAGAGAGTAGAAGATACATAGTTGAGCTGTGACTGGTAGGAGACAGTACTAGGTGCTGCTGGTCTCAGAAAGCCAACAAACAACTCTTCATGTTTAAGGAGACTTGGAGCACTTTGGGGCAAGTTGTGTGTTTTCTGATATGTTACTACAGTACCTAAATGTTGTTGCTTACAAACTATAGAATGCTAGCCACTGCAGCAACAAATGTGACCAAAAAAAAGAGAGAATGAATATATTAGTAATAATACTACACAGGAATAATGAAAATTGTGTTCAGATGAGGGATTCAGGGGTACTGTGCAAGCTTTTTCCTACCCTGTAATTTATAATTTTACCCCTCAAGAAGTTTTTTTAAAGAAAAATAAAAGATAAAAATATTTTTTCATAAATATGCATTTCCTTTTTACAGAGTTAGCATGAAACACTGAATTTTTGTATCTCCCATGATTGAAGTATGAGTAATTGCACATATAATTGAACTGCCAGATATAATTTCTCTGATTAGGAATGTACAGATTTCAGTTTGGATTTCTAGCTTGAAACTGATCTAGCATCATAGATTTGCAGGTTAATATGATCTATTGAGATAGATTTCCACTGGTTTCTTTGTGCAAAATAAAGTCAGGCAATTCACAAACACTTAATTCTATTAAAGATTAATTCCATTAAAATGTTGTCATGGTTTTGAAGTGATAAATGTGACAGCAATGAGCTCGATTCATGCCTGCGATGCACTGAATTTCACGAGTCACATCTTTGAGGGCAGATCTTTCAGATAAGGAAATTTTGTCTGGATGCAGGCTACAACCACACAAAGTATACATGATTTCAGGAAACTGGAACCAATCTATTCACTACTAAACTGTCAGGGTGCCTGACTATACATTAAAGCTGTCAGCAAGCTAAAGAAACGTTAGAAAAGACAGTAACAAACTCTCTGCTTACTTTCTCCTGAACTTGCACCCATCTTTAACAGCTGTTTGCATTACAATCCACCTATGCTTGCAGCACAGGCTTCATGACTTGATGGCTTTTTGGTCAAAGTCTTAATTTTCATCATTCCCAGAGAACTTATTTAGCCTGTGTTTCACGAGACACAGCAGAGGAGTAGCAAGAGAGAGTCAAAAGCATTTAGTAAAAAAAAAAAAAATTAATAAAAATCTAGAAATGAGGTACCCAGTGTAATATGAGACTTAACCAGTTATCTTTAGAATCCTAAACTCCTCAGGCTGAGAAGGAAAATAATTACATTAGCAAAAATTCCCTTTCTAAATCCTGCTTTCTAGTGGAGAAATCAGAAGGCAAGAGAGTGGAGGCTCATTGGAGCTTTTAAATTAAAGCAGAAATTAAAACCAAAAATGAAAAATAGCACCTCTGTCACAATAAACAGTAAAACTTTCCAGTGCAATTCAGACCTACTTTAAAGGCTGTGAGAGATGTTGCTGAAATTAGAAATACTGTTTCTTGCTAAATTGAAGTGCAGAAACACACAAGTTTTTCTAGAACACATATATTCTTCTAAGTACAACCAATATAAGAAGCATATAAACTCTGAAAAGGATACTTGCAAGATAGGTTTAGTTAACCTGGTACACTTCCAATCCATCAACTAAATGGTTCAAATATTTTCCATATGCTAAATGTAAATAAGTGAGTCAGGGTTCATAAATTCAACATATTGCTTTGCTGTCTGTGAAGTTGTACTGATTTTCCAATTGGAGCAATTGTAGCAGTCATTTCTTTAATAAAACTTTTTATTAATTTTTGATGCAAATAAATACACAAAAGTCATAAATATGAACAAATAGCACAAAAAACCAGAATAATACTGAAGAAAATGCAAATTATATTGGTTTATAATACCAGCAATAATAAGCATTTCTAGAACACTTTCCACTCAGTTGTCTCCAAGCTTCCTACAAATATTAGCTATTTTCAAGGTCTCTGTGAAAAGGGGAAGCATTAGTCTCTCCATTTAAACTGGTTTCAATTTTTTAATTGCCTGCTTATTTTGGATCCTGTTTGGAGAAGAGGGTGGCTAAAGGAGGAATGGACTACCAATATGAAATCCCGAACAATCAATAATAAAATAATAATAAATTTTGGTCATTGGTTTCCTTAACGGGTTCCTTGGTCCTTGGGAGAAGAGAAAGATCTCATCTTAAGTGTATGTCACGAAAAGAATACAGTCCAGGACTCCTAATTTTCAGCCCCATTTTCCATCCACCAAATCATCCTGTCCTTGTGTTCTTGTTAGCATTTGAATATCAACTGCTCAGAAACAGTAGATGAAATTCTGCTATTCCACCTCCCAGCATGACACCTTACCCCTGAGGACATCCACTGTTTGCAGTCTCAATCGCTCTGTGCTATTTGCAGTAGAGCTTCTTGTCCAAGCAAGTTCTTTCTTCAATAACTACTGAGGCCTCTGCATTCTGCCACCAAGAATGAGATATATTGGCCTCCTGTTGTCATTTCAGATTCTGTAGAAATTTATTGTCTTTTTTATTTTAGGTTTTAACACCAAATTAAAAAGTATATTAATAACAAAGCTATGATGTTCTCTGTATGTCTTGAAAAGGAATAGTCTGATGCAACTTCCTTTTTGTGCAAAGTATTTGTCTGGAGAATAATGGTATTTTAAAATACCAATACAATTATCTCAACAGACACATTAACAGGGATATCTTTTCTTTTTATTTCTTAAAAAAAGAAAAACAAAACAGAAGCAAAAAGGGAAAATAGAAGGTATACCTTATTCAGAGAGTTGAATTTGTATCTGCTTGCTATGTACTGCATCAACAGACTTGACAGAAAATTGATCCAGGAGTTATTTCAAGACTATGTAACCCAAATCCGTATTATGATGCTGGGGAAATGTCCTGGTTTCAAGAAATTAAACAATCCTTAATCATTTCAATTCACTAGTCTCTTATGATTTGTTCATATGATTTCACTAAGTAGTTTGATATGTTGTTTAAGAATATTCTGTTAAATTCGTAATATTTACAAGAATTTCTCTTCATCTCTGCAGGGATAATAGAACATTGTAACAGTCCACTCACAGAGAAGGGTCTCTACTTTCATCTCCTTTTCTGTTAAATCTAAAAATCAGCTTGCCTTTCTAGCAGCACTGACACATTTATTCAGTGTAGATCAAACAAAGGGGTGTAAAATGACAAGGAAAGATTCAGGGACACTGGTAATGCTAAAGAGGACACCAAAATCCCCAGAAAGAGGATTCCTCTGTACAGGGTGTCTCGCAACAGTTTGCCCGGACCATAACATTTTTATAAATAATTTGGGGTTTCGTCCTGAGATGTTATACATATTTTGCTACACCCAGGGACCCTGGGAGCTCTGCAGGAAGCCAGAATACAATGTACAGACAGAGGTTTTGGTGTCTTCTTCTTCACCTACTTTCCTTTGCTTGGAACAATCATACTACATAATATTACTTAAAAGTCATAATCTTTCACAAAACTTATTTTGGGGAAATGATAATGGATCACACAAGATGTAAATATTACAGAAGAGCCCCTTTCAATCCCCGTACCTACATGCTCATGCATAAAAAAATATCTTGGCGTTGACTGATGATGGCTTCTAAATATGACAGATCATGAATTTCTAGCTCATTTGTTTCCTTCTCTTTCATAGAAGATCTGATTATTGGCTATGAAATTTACCTAAATAAAGATTGTGTGTGGAGCAGATTTTACGCCTTTAATTACAAAGAAGAGTTAGTTAACGTTGTTGTACCAGCCTTCCTCTCTGTTGCAGGCTAATCCCACACACTCCTTACAGAAAAAGGGGTGCCTACAAAATGGGACTGCAATGAGCAAAGCAAGCCTGGGAGGGAACCCGTTGTAAATGTGTAACCTAGGTGGATCTGTGGAGGTTTCCTGGCAGGCTTCTGAGCCTGGAGAGTCCTGTGTGTGTTGGGAGATCCTGATTGCAAACCTCTCTTTTTAGCAAGAGAGCAGGTGGTTCATAATTTTGGGAGAAGAGGGCTCTGAACTGCCTTGCCTTCAGGCCTTCTGAGTGCAGCGGTGGCAGGTCTGGCTTCAGTTCTGAAAAGAGAGAGGGTTTTTTTGCCAAATTTTCTAACCCAAGTACCTGCATTGTTACATGCTTAGCGCTGACATGCAAATACTGACGCTCATACATATGTATGAATATGTCAGTGTCGGTCTTCAGTCGTGGATGGCTGTATGCTTGACTGGCATGTGTGTTGCTGATTACTTGATTTTTGGATTCCAATGATTTTTTGAGACAGCTGAAACCCCAATTTTTTTTGCATTTTGTTTATTTAGTGAAATATCAAAAAAAAAAAGAAGAAAAGGCGAAGGTTGATTTAAGTTTGGAGTTTTGTTTTTCAAGGTTTTTTTTTTTCTTTGGCTTTGGTGTTTTCTCTTAAGCTGTGTTTCAGCTTGCAGCAAGTGGTTGGCCACCCCTACCCTTCTGGTTCCTTGCTTTCTTTTACACTCTTCCAGAACATGTTTCATGCCTTCCCTCTTTCTTGTTTAGACTAAATTAGCCAATGAACAACCTGACCCAGCTGCTTAGCTGTTCCCTGATCTGCATTTTACTTCTTAATGAGCTCAGAGTGACAAGCTATTTAGGCTGCTCGTTCCAGCATCAGCTCTGACTCCATCTGTAACTTTAGTGCCACTTCTTTGTCAGCAATGCCAATTACAAATGTGTGCCTTTCTAATTTACAGCACTCTAGTTATAACGCCCACGCTGTGCTCCGTGTGTTCTCTCTTTGCTTCTACTGTTTGTAGTCACCTGAGCAGACCTTCAAATTGTCAGAGCAGGGGTCTGCTTACATGGCTGGCATTGATCAGCCATCTATAACACCATATACAATTTGGCACTGCATAGATCATTTGCTCCCTTTCGTCTGCCCTGAATTTGGAAAGCTCGGTCGGTTCGCACGGGGTTCTACGAACCTGTCTGTGCATTGATCCTTCTGTGAACTGGCAATCCTGGAGCAAATGTGTTCCCTCACATATGATACTGCAATATGGGAAAAAGAATTACTTACTATGCATCTGTAGGGCTATATTATATTTTTCTTGGCCTCCCCCGCGTTCATCTGCAGAAAAATCTTAAATATGTTCTTCTTTTGCCCATGAGCAATAACTAGGACTTGATCCATTTCTTTGTGTGTATTGTTAAAAATGCAGAACATCCTGAAGTCTCTACTCAGGCAAGTACAATTGCAGTAAGCAGTCTTCTTTTCCAGTGGCTTATAATTCGGTCTACTGAGCAGCTGAAAATGAATCTGCTCTTTTCTGTTTCTGTTGCTGCTGCATGTGCATCTTCTTTTGAACAGTTGGTCTTCTCAGGACTAAGACTCATATCTACAAAGATGTTTAAGGGGATACTAAAGGAAGCAATCTGTTTGGCTCATTAGATTCTCAAAGAGACAGTTCCTCAGACTTAATGGCCAGTATATTTTAAATTAATTAAAACAGATAACTACTTCACATTGTTCATAATCTGCTTTTGGTTTTTCATTTTGTCATGATTCTGTTGCTGTTACAAGTGGTTGGATGTGGAAAGATGATTATTATCTCTAGCCATGCTGGACAATACAAGAACAGTCTTAGAGTCTGTGGTTTCATCTGTGAGCATTTTTTGTTCTGCTAAATTTTTTGCCCTATGTTTGGACCATATCTTAGAAAAGGTGCAATACCCTCAATTTTTGTAAGCAGTGTGAGGAATGAGGGAAAGCATGTAGGATTTGGCTCGCATCTCTTAAGGTAGGACAACAGGCTTCTGAGAGTTACCAGGCTACAATTCTTTCATCAGACCCCATGTGGTGCTTTTAGCTGAAATGAGTGCGCATCAGCCAAGGTATTCCTGAAATGATTAAACCCATGGACAGTGAAAGTAGAACTCAGCTGGATGAGTAGTAGGAAGAAGCAGTAAAGTGTAAGATTTAGCATCTATTTCTACATTATTATTTTCTCTTCAGGGAAAAAAAAAAAAAAGAGTCTTGGAGTAAAATTATTACTCAGGGAGTAAAATTGTTAAAAAGATGTGTGTTGCATTCACTTATGAATGGGACAGAAGCTGTAAACCAGAAATTTTTGTATTAGAAAGTTTAGATGTTGAGCCTATAGAACCATCCATGTAGACTGCTGAGTTCAAACAGTCCCATTTGACAAGGCTGTGTATGGATTGATTTTGAACCATTTATGATGTGTTTCTAATAACTATTCTGGACATAACTCAGTTTTTCAGGAGAACAAAACAGCAATGGACAAACTGCTCAGCATTTAGTTTCACAAATAGCTGATAACTAAACTATGAAATTTGCTTATATTAATAAAAATGCTATCAGATTTTAAAATTTTATCAGAAATTCTACTCCAAAGGCTTCTGCAAAGAGAAGGTATCTTTGGGAAAATTCACAAAAGCTGATTTATACAGCTATAATAGTGGAGAACTCAACAACATATCTGGTTTCTTATATTAAACAAGCATAGAAAGCATAGTGGTGTTGATAGCCAAACCTGTGACCTTTAATTTTTAATACTGCAGGATTCAGTTTATTTATCTCTTTGTTGAAGATTCCTCACTGAAAGGCCAGAAAAACTGTGAAAATTATGGTCATCATTCTAAAATAAAAACATTAGAATTGGTGCTTGTGCCTCAAAAAATTAGAATTACTTTTCTTCTCCTGTTGTGAGTAGCTCAAGCTTATTTGAAAAGGAAGAATTACAAATGTTTTAGTCTAATTTCCACATGAGAGACTGTCTTGAGGTCTGTAAGTGTCACAGTTAAACAACTTTTCTTACATTACTGTGGAATTCTACTTGTATTTAAGAAGGAGTAGATCCTCTCTTTACCTCTTTTTCTAAGTCTATTTTAGACAAATTATTTTAGGTGCAATAAGGACATGTTATACTGATCACAGAGTCTCCTCCTCTGTCTCTCCATTCTTTTTTTTAGGGAACATGCTTGGGGAAGCGCTGGAGGGACAAGCGTAGAGGTGTATGGATCATGCTGTGGCCTGGCTATTCCTTAGCTGGTATAACAGCTACAGGGCATGATTACAAGATGCCACAAGTTAGGGCAGCCCTGAGGCTCCTCCACATTACACTGGGGCTGAACAGTCCTCAGAAGGCCCTGGGAGCTGGGGCTATATTTGTCACCATCTTCCATTCCTGCACTAAGAATACTTTAGGAAATGAATAAAAAATCTGGCAAGTGAAATCTGGAGAGTTATGAATGTGTCATTTTTAAGTGGTAACTTTTAAGATATATAGGATCAAGATTTCATTATTAATTTCCATTGATATTACACCAGCTGAAGAACTGCTCTGTCAAGATGGTTCATTCTTTTCCAGCTTTTTTTTTTTTTTTCCTAGATAGGTCCTTTCTTCTTGTGGGTTAAAATTAATAAATTAATACACTGTGGGTCTAAAAATCTGCATGACAATATTTTAGTTTAACTTCCTGTATTACATAGGTCATTGAATCTCATCCTGTAATTTCTGCATTGAGCCCTATAACTTGTGGCTGAGCTAGAACATACCTTTTAAAAAACTATTCAATATTGATTTAAGGACTCCCACTGAAAGAAAATCTACCATGGCCCTTCGTAATTTGTTCCAGTGATTAATTACCCTCAGTGTTAATATTGTGCATCTTATTTTCAATACCTCTTTCTTTTAAACCAGCATGGTTTCAAAGGGCAAGATAGGAGATTTTTTACAGAGTTCAATTGAGAACCGCTCAGCACCAATCTACTTGAAGAAAATACATTGTTACTCCCTTATTGCTCCTTTCCAGAGCTAATGATAGATCAACAATCTCATGAAGCTTCCTGAGTACTACAGACATACCTGTAAATAACAGGAGCTCGAGCATGACATCAAAACAGACCCTCACCTCCCGGTGATTGCCAGAGAAAGATGTACTTTTACAGGGGACACAGAGGGTGAGCAGTTGTGTGTGTCAGAGGGGCTAAGACTGCAGGTGCACTTACTCCCTGGCCTGTACTTAGCAGCCTCAAGGTAGTAGGGATGAACTCCTTCCCCTGAGTGTTGGCTGAAAATATTGTGATTATGTTGGTCAGTTTGCAGAGGATAAGATTTTTCAGATTGGGATTTTTCATACATTTCCATAGAAGCTAACATAGTGATGTAGGTGGCTGGAGGATATCAGCCTCTCCCCTTAATTATACAACACAGACTATTGCTAAAAGGAAATCGAAACCTTTGCTTATTTGCAGGCTAACTGATGCTGCAAGAATAGCCAGTGGTTAAGAATTGGTTGCATAGCCTTCAGTGCAGGCTAAAATCTCCTGTTCACAAATTAAACAGTACTGTTGGTGTACATTTTTCTCTTCTCTTCTTCATCTCCAAATGTGCTTTACTCCTAACCTAGAGGGACCACCTGTGAGCGAGAGGGTAGTTTAGTCTCCATGCTTATTCACTCCTTGGTCTCTCTGCTGAGACTGTCAAGCCAAGAATGCCAATTAGTTCAGCATTAACAAGGCTCTTTATGTGTTCTATTGGGCCTAAGAATTGACAGCTTCAATTCTGAATTTCCTTGGTTATGTGGATTTATGTTAAATTCTTGTTTCTCATGAAAATGCTCTTAAGTCTCTGGTTGGGCTGCAACTAATTGTTTCAGAATTAGAAGTGGGCGCAACCCAAAATCTGGTCAGGTTGCCCTTGGACTTGGATACACTACCAAATATAATCTGTTCAGCTCATGCTTAACTGTGCTTACAATGCTACTCTAAAAAAATTGTTTTGTCTAAAGCTGTGAAAGGCCTTATTTTTATATTGGTGGCCATGCACGGGCTTGATACAGAAGCAAAGAGTGGGGTTTGAAACAAGCCTTGCTCTGGAACAAATTTTGAAAAGTGAAAGAATTTTAAATCCATTCTCAATACAGGCTTCTTTGTACATTTGGGTCAATATTAGCCCACACCCATAAAAGTACTGCAAGTGCTGACTACTTATGGGCTACAGTAGGGACATTGTGCTTTCCCTTGTGTTACCCTATATACTTAGGAAGAGATTTGGGTAAACTTCATGAAATCATGCTGCCCCACTTCACAGTTCTCCTTCTTGTGTCTTCTTAAAACTCTCTGAAGACTATAAAGGAAAAAAGCTGGCAATGATTATGGTACTGTACTGCTGGGATCGCAACCTATCTCAATATCCTGTGTTTTCTCATTGCTTCCTTGTGCCTACCCCTCCCATTGATCTCTTTTACAAGACGTGGCAGGACTGATATTTTTGTGCCTGTTTGTACACCGTCTGACCCCTCCCAAGGTACAGGTTTATGATGTAGATCCCTATGCTTCACAGTAAAACCAATATGTAATAATCTATAAGTGTCTGAAAGAAAAAAAAAAAAGGCAAGATCAGAGAGATTGTTTCTAACTCTGCTTTTTCATGGGCTGCACGGCAGTAGTCAGCACGCCTGAAAAATATCTCCATGCATGTTGTTTATAGCCCCGTTGCATTAGTCAGTTTCCTTTAATAAATCAGATACAAGTTGTGACATGTTGTTAATTCGATCACTAATAACCTGCTCAAATTGCAAATCTATGTCAGCAGGTTGGTGTTGATTAAGTTGTAGTCACTACTAACATATTGTTTTAAATGACTGATAAATTTTATTTGTTGCGGTGATAGACTGCCTGCTCTGTTGTGGTTTGGGTGGGTTGGTTTTTTTTTGGTTTTTTTTTTTTTTTCTTCCTCCCCTTGTAAGCTTAGAAAATGACACAAATAGCCCTGAGGTGGTCCTCTATAGGCCTTTCTCTTCCTCTGCTGCAAAGAGAGCTGGTAGCCACTAGAGGGGAGGAGACTGCCGGCTTTCCTGAGTGCTTCCCGCTAGAGCTTGAAGGTGCAGAGGCTGTCACCAGACTGGTTGCCCAAGGAAATGGTTTAAAATATGTTATGAAGGTTAGTAAAAAATAAAAATAAAAAATGTTTTTCCCCCCTGACCCCACTCCCCTTAACGCATTTGAAATATTAATTTCTCAGCACATTGGCTCCCTTCGGAGCGTTACTATCTCAGGTGATAATTGGGGGAGGGAAAAATCCTACGGTAACAAACATTTAAAATGCTACATCTGAAGGTAATCTGTTAAATCTTTCAAAGGAAATGTTTTTTGTTTCTATGCAAGGATACTGGCAAATTAGGGTGTGTTCTAGGATTAGTAAACATTTATTTCCTACGTGAAATGAGAAGTTTTGATTTTATGTGTTCGAAGTTTCCAACCATTCTGTCCATTCCTTTTCCTACCCTGTGT
>JAOQGH010000001.1:140796840-140872990 GCA_025769975.1 Gallinago jamesoni
CCCCCCCTTCCCCCCCCCCCCCCCCGAAACTATTGATGCTGCTGAAATGACTAAACTAGTAGAAAACTTAAACATTGTTCGTGCAAACTTTTTGAAACATATAGGCTGGGTTATACGTAACCAAATCTAAGCCAGAATAGCAGAAATACTCATTTTATCATCTGTAGATGGATAATTACATATTTCTGTCTTTATACATACAGTCTGACCTTTTTATTTTATTTTTTTAAACAGAGTAAAATTCTTGGTATTGTTAAAGAGCTATAATGTAGAACTGTAGCTTGTTACACTTACTCTCCTGAGTGTAATTGCACTAAGATCATTCAGTTTCCATTTGGAAAGCCAGTGGCAATTACTGGAATACAATGTATCATGCATTTGCTCACTGGATATAAAACGTATATACTAATTCGCAATAAAATGTAACAGCTGTCAGTGCATTTTCTGCTCTGTTACTTCAATAAATTGGAACTCTGACTAGAAAATGGGAATATTGCATTTTTACACACTCCGTAATGTGTTTGCTTTTTGCAAATACAATTTATTTTTTTCATGACAAAAATTGTGGTTTGTTATTACTGCTAGTGGATAAATATTCTTATATCAGAATGAATTACACATGGTATCTGTAAAGAAGTAGTAATATTTTCTGCTTTTTATTGTAGCCTGTCTCCAGTAAACAAAATGCACTTAACCTACTTCTGTCACATAGTGGGTCTATTTTTTTTTAGCTTTGCAATGGTTGGGGGATGGAGGGGAGTTTATTTTACCCTGCCTTTGCAGGTATTTGGATAACTGGTTAATATTTTGCAGAAGAACGTTATTTTCCTCTTGGATTTCTTTTTATTTTTATAAACCTATATATAGATAAATAGTTCTGGAAGACAGTTATTAACCATGATTCCTCACATCATGAACTAGTGCATCTGAGTTTTATTTAAGATAAAATGCCTGCACATTTGTGTAATTTTGTTACTTGGGGTCAGACTTTTCACAGATAATTAGCCTTTTACACACTGTGAAATCAACCTGCATTGGTTATTTGGCTAGACTCTTTGCTTCTGTTCTTTATTTCCCAGAAGGTTAACGTGCTGAAAATCTAGCTGCAAGCACATAGTACTGTCTCTTTGTGTTGCTAATTATCCCGTTGCATAATTATTAATATCAGGAGCAGGAAGAGGAAACAAGCACACCAAATAGTCGTGAATACTAGTGTTCTGGCAGGAAGCTAGTCCTGCATTAATAAAATGTGCCTGTGCCAATATCACAGAAGATAGGAGCGTTCCTTGTTAAGGATCATTTATTAACTGAGATCATCTTTTAGTTCGCCTTGGGGTAATGACTAATGTCAATGGCAAATTTCACAGTTGTCTAGAGAAATGAATTAAATTTGTAATAAAAAGCCCTTCGGCTTGTTGTACATGTTCATTTATTGGAGTAGTTGAACTAGGAGAACTGTAAGGCAACCAAGAACATCGGCTTAATTTTCCTTACATATAATAGTGACCTTTAGCTTCATATTGAAAAAGTTACCTATTATAGACTGGTAAATTAAATGAGAAGTTCCTCTAATGCAAAATAAACTAAGTGACTGAGCTAAGTTAAACGGCCCTTGAGCTTACGAGTTTTTTGGCAGAAACAAATTTTCATTTTTTCTACATCTGTTCTGTACAAGCCTTCTGAAGGTGGCTGGGTGTCTAATCAGTCAGATAACACAATACAAAGTGGGATACTGAGAAGTAATTAGAACCCCATCCTGAAGGACAATGGTGGTTGCAAACTTGTGATACTACAGTGGTATTTTACATACTATGCGGTTTTGTTTGAAAACTTTCAAATGTTCTCTATATGTCTTCTTTTCTATAAACTCAAAATAACCTGCATCTATTTATGAAAAGGGTGGGTTGTTGTTTTTCGTTGGTTGGTGTTTTTTTTAAATTTATACTTGCATTGAAAACCTGAAGCAAGTCTTAAAGTATTGTCACTGCAGAGAAAAATATGAAATTGACAGGAAAATATCAAAATGTAAGAAGAAAAGGCATGTTTCACAGTGCAGATGGAATGAGAAATAAAATAATCATCTGTTCCTAGGTCACAGGACAAAAGTGTTTCTGATTTCAGAGTATATATTTTAGTCTTAGGAAGGATGATAAGTCCTGTCCCACCAGCAATTTAATCCAGACTGTATTTAATTGTTAGTGTGGTAGATTTCTGTCTCAAAGACATGCCACACCTTACTGAACACAAGAAAAATATGGGGAAAATCCCAGCAGACAGCAATAGAAAAATCCTGCAGCTGTTGAAAGAAAATGGAGGTGGGAATACATTTACTTTGCCACCAACACCTACTTGAGCTCAGGATGTGCTTATATGGTGAGCCCCCAGATCATGCTGAGGTGCTTGGAAATTGGTCAAAATAAAAACAAGAGTGCTGTCTTCCTCTGCATTTTTGTCAAAGTTCATGACACAATTTCATGTTTTCAAAATCACTTTCTTGTTGTATATAAGTTCTTCATTCAATTCTCTGTAGTAGGTGCTTTTGTATGATCTGGTGGCAAAATCCTGTGCTTACTTCCATTAATTTTAACATGACAGTCATCTAATGGTCATTATTTACTCAGAAGGATCCTGATGTTCTGAAAGTTTTGCAGATGTGAAATTCTGTCTGCACAATGCAAAAGCAAAAAAAAACTTTTGGGAGTTTAGTAAGAAGCTGTATATTTTAATGGATACTTTCCCCATAAAATACTTTTTTTAATAGTTTGTCAGGTGAATAAAAGGATCTTCTTACTATAACTGATGAGGCTTAGCAAGAAATTTGGAGTGACTAGTAATATCATGAAAATGCAAATGTCAGTAGAAATTCTAAACAGCTCCCAGGGCAAATGGTATTTTGTTAACAGAGATACGGACACAGGAAGTTTTTAAGGAATTTTGGCAACTCTTGTCTACATTATTGTTGTGTGACCCAACTCAGGAGTGAATTATTTCAAATGTAAAATTAGTCTGTGGAGAAAAACATATAGTCAAGTGTAATATCCAGAGGTTATAATACATCCACAGGGAGTCAGTGTTGCCGGGGGTCTTTTTTGCACCAGTCAGCTAATGGACCCAAACTAGGGAGGCAGAAAATAGGGAGTTAAATGCAGAGGTACAAAGCTGCTAATGGTTACTGTTTATTTTTTCTGACAGAGAAGGTCAACTTTAATTTTGTATCTGTCACATGCCTGAATTCTAATGTATCATCTTAGCAGCTTTTAAGAATATTCCAGAGATGGTTACCAGAAGGTAATGCAGAAATGAAGCATGGTGGTGTTCATAAGCGGGGGAGGGAAACAGTAGGCTTACATTCTACTTCGATGTAAATTATTGCCAAGTTAAGCAGGGCAACTGTCTTTCTTTAGAGTCCAGATTAATGTTCATGGTAAGTAATTAAAGCGAAATTTTCATCTACATGGCTCTCAGTAAAATCTAAAAGTTTATCTATTACTTTATTTTTAAATCCAGGAAATGTCTGTTTCTTAGACAGTAAAAAAGGGTTTTGTTTAGCTGTATGTAGTGAAATTGCATTTTCTCACTAGCAAGAAGGTACAGTAGCAAGAGACTTTAATTTCAAAAAGGCTCTTCTAAAATCCAGCCATTGAAAGTTGTGAATACAGTAAGCAAGCCCTGTGTTTTTAAAATAAATATTCTAATGCCTGCTCAGAATGTGGTCATGGGTATGTATAAAAAGTGGGTTATACATTCAGTTTTCAGTATGTTGACTTAAGTTGGTGGGTTTTTTTTGAAGGGAAAGGAAAAAAAAAAAGTATAATCAAAGCTAGAACTTGATCTAAGCATGACCAAAAAAAAATCACTAATATTGGAGGTGATAAAGACAGTGACTGTACATAAGTACTTGTAAATTTAAATATGCAGCTCTCTAAAGAGAATTAAGATTTATCTTTATGTTTAAGAAAAGGAGAATAACTTCTACATGATTTTCTTCCACAACTTTTCTCTAGGAGGTGTGTGACTGATGATATAAAACATCTTTTTAAACATCTCAACCGAACAAGTGTCCTTGCAGCCAGGAATATGAAACTGTGTTATTATTATGCAATTAAATGAAATGATTGAATATATATTTTCTTAAAATTCAAGCTCTGTCATCAACATTTACAAAATGAATGCCCTGGGTACCTGCAGCACTTGTCAAACTGTTAAAGAAATTTTGGTGTGAGAAATATCTGAAATTTAGTCTATCCTTAAGCAAGTTAGTCACATATGGATTTAAGCAACTGAGTTTGAAAGTGCTGGCTTGCTTTTGGCCTTTATGTATTGCTTTATTTTTTGCAATTCTGTTAGTCACCTTTAGGAAAAGATCTCTAGTCTCTGCTTTATAAGCTTTCAGTTTACTTAAACTAAATTTGGCATTTTCTACCAAGAGATATTTTCTTTTCTGGGTTTGCTTGTTTTTTAATAATTTTTCCCCCCTTTGTAAACTGGAGTATTTACTTTTCACAGCCTTAGCTGACCAAGAAGTAAAGCAGCATGGAAGGAATAAAGCAGATATGGGTGGGATTCTCTGAAACATTCATTTTCTCTCTATGCATTTCTCTTCTGTGGAATAGACTTTATGCTTATTCACAGAGAGGGAGTTTAGAAATGTTTTTAGAAAATGCAGATGTGCAAAGCATTCTTAATAAGGATGGGAAAAGAGTTTGCACTCCCCTTTTAACCACTCTCTCACCTCAGCCCTTTTCAGCATGTAACCTTATTCTCTGTGGGATTACTTGGATGAAAACCAATTAGAGAACTGCTCACACAATATAAATGCATACAGATTAGTACAGATTGAACAGTACCAATGCCAACTAATCATACAGTATATAAAGTCCTAAACAATATAGATATTAAGGAATGATGGGGAAATGGACTCATATTGTTATAAAACTGAGCACAAAATGGAAGCAGCATAAAACTGTTTATTTAAATAATAAATAAAGTATGGGTTTTCTCTTACCCCTCCTTTTTTTTTTTCCCTTTGTGGCAATCTGCCCATACACAAACTAAGTATACCAAAGAAAAGTCAGCCTACATGTTTTTCTGGGTATTCCCCATGCCTTCGTGGTAACATTGTTGTTGGTTTTGGTCCTTTAACTGCCCATTCCCGTGATAACTTCGAATGCAGCGCATATTCTCCTACTGGGACAAGAATGAGAAAATGGTCTCCTCTGAGCAGGATGCTGATGCCACTACAAAGGTGACTGGGAGGGACAAACAGAGACTGTGAATATAACCGAGTTATTTTAATGCATGGCCCCCAAGGACTGTGAGACCTGAAGGGTTTGTTTTGCTGAGTGAAGCCTGTAAGAGGATGACTGCAGAACCATGAGATCAGCCATTGTTTTCCTTTGCATTGGTATTGTCAATTCCTGACATTCCAGGGAGAATGTTTTGAGGAAAATATAGTAGTTTTTTCTTTTCATGCCTGTTGCCCAGTTGTGGAGATGGAATGATGAGAAAAAGCAAGTCTTCTTCAGGTTTCATGCTCTCTTCATATTACATCTGTTCTGATGTGCCTACAGCTTTGGTCATTTTTTTTTTCTTTATCTTTTTCCTACATTTTCTGTATCTTTTTCCTAGTTTTCTGTTATTATTAATAAGAAGATATTTTAATTATTAAAATTAGAACTAGGCTTTCTGTTGAGAAGTAAACTTTTCCTACTGCCCTTCTCTGATATTTCTTTGTTATATGTAATCAAGGTGAAACCTTCTGACTTTTTAAAGTAGTATCACAGACTTTTAAAAGTCTGTTCTTAATTAGAACTATGTGAGGTATCCATTATTTACTTTAATATTGAAAGGGCTTTTTAATCCTTGAAAAATATTTTGGCAATAGTCTTGAAATATTGTGCTAGTAATTTCGAGTGGCCTACTTCGTATCTTCTCTTGGGTGTTTGTCTGACTGATCTCTTAACTGCTGAACTAAATTGTCCACTAATTATTATAGAAAAAGTGAGAGATTAAGAAGTCTATCTAGATCTACCTACAATCAAAAGGGAAAGACAGAAACCACACATAAAAGAATTGAGTCACACTCAGTTTGGCAAAAAAAAGCCCACAAAACTAACCCAAGAAACCACTCGGGACAACTGAAAAAAATGGAATAGTTTATAGGATAGACTGGTGTGTACATCGGTCTTCTGCAGAACAGCTGTCATTTTTAGACGAGCAGTGATTATGCATTGAATTTTACTCTGAAAGTGTTTACTACAGCATTCAGAAAAAAAAGGCTAATTACTGTAGTAACTCCCTGTACTATCTGGTGTCTCTAGCTCCAAAGAAGAGAGAAAAGAAATTTCTACTACTATGCTTATTACATAATTTTAGCTGGATTTCTGTGATCAAGTTTTAATAGAGATGTCCAGGTTCTCAAATGCCTGCATCCATTAAGCTCTGACTGCTCAGTTCTGTAGCTGAAACCTGGAGGTGAATCCTGCTTAGGTACTAATTATGTCTGAACAGGAGTGTTGGATAGGCTCTTGTGCACAACACCCTCATCAGATGATGTCTAGATGCCATCATTTCCTTAGCTGGAGTAGTCTATTAATGATTGCCCTGTCATGAGAGAAAGTCATTTTACAAGTGAAGGAGAGAGAAAGCAACAGCTAGTGGAGAGCTTAGTACAGAAGCAGTGTGACTTGTTGGTGCCTCAAAGCGGGCGATGGCTTTGAGGGTCCACTGTCTAGTCTGAGTTCATGTAATACACTCCCCTCTCCATGGTTTGCTCTAGACCTACAGGCTTTGGAGACATAATTGATTGATTCTTTGGTGGAGCTTTTCATTTCTGACCTCAGATGAAAATACATATTAGCAAATATGAAGGACTATGTTGGGGCTCCTGGATTTTGCCTGTAAATGGATCACTGGGGTTATTCATGACAAGTATCAGTGTATTTGAAGGAATACTGACCTTTTCCATGGGAAACTCAGACATGATCATTTGAACTTTAAAAAGGAGTAACTTCATATCACTAGTGTGAATAATTTCTCAGATTTTTCCTCAAATGCTTTTCATTGCCATTGCCTCATTATTCCCCAGCCCACTTTGGTCTACCTTTAGGAAGGAACCAGCTGCCTCTGTTGTACTGCTATGGAGTGCCAAACCCCTGTCCTCCTCAAAAGGCAATAATGTTCCTGCTCAGTTGATCCAAACATTTTAGCCACATGAGGAGATGTTATTATTTACTATAATAACCAACACTGCAGATGGAAAGTTTTCATTTAGAGCACTTTACTATATCACCTATCATATCAAGTTAAATTAAGCATAATTTGAAAAGAATTATTCCCATCTAACAAGCAGGACTATGTTATGCAGATGGTCACTGAAGATTTATCTTATTTTCCTATCTGCCAAAGATTTGTCAAGGACCAGTCAAGGAATGGAGGCATCACAAGCCCAAAAGGTTTTAAATAGAGAAGAAACTATTAGGTCATCAACTCCTCCCTTCTGCTAGGAGAGACTTGTTACTGACAGTATAGTCTGAAGTGCTTCATCCAGTCCAATTTTTAATGACACTTGCTGTTGTCTAGAAATTCTGGCAGAAGAAACAATTTTTTACAGAAAAAAAAAAAAATAATCAGTGGACACAGACTACATACATAGGAAATTATATGGGGTTTAGAGGCTTTATGTAAGTTTTTTGCAGTCTCAGAAAGCACTTGTGCAGAACCAGTGAAGAAAGTCTGGGCCAGCTGAGGGACGATGCCCACAGTTTTTGAACATAAACCATAAATGATAGCAGAGCATTGATTTTTTAATAACATTTTTATGTTGTTCTATAAAAATGAATTGGTAGAAAAAAAGTAAAGGATGGAGGGTTGCATTTGAGTGGACAAAGGAGAAAATTGGCTGCCAAGGGTAATAGAAGTGCAGTGCAATGCTATTTCTGTTTCAGGTATAGGAGGGTGTAAGAAAGCAGCACAGTGCTTACTGATTCATCTCAAAAAGCATGCTGCATCCTGAAAACCTGCTAGAACTAACAAGATATCATGGGTGAATTCCTGTTCCTAAAGAAGTAAGCAAGGATCTTGCCATTGTCTGCTTTGGGTTAGGATTTCACACAATAGTTGAAATTTCTGTTGTGCAGTGTGGAGCCGAGGGGTCGCTGGAACTTCAATTCATGAATATGCACGCACTGTGCTGTACTAGCAAGTGAAATGCGGGCTTCAAAGAAACAGGGAGAAGTCAAAGTCTAGGATGCTTTCTGTACCATCTCCTGACCGGGTCTCATTTCTACTAGTCTGATACTAATCCCAGACTTTTCTTATGAGTTTGCATTCCAGAGAACAATAACCTACCTGAAAGACCGTATTTTCTCTAATTCCCTTTTAATATCCTGTTCGTGTTCCTGAGTGTGTAAGTAAGTGACTGATATGTTATTGTTATGCTTAGACTTCAGGGGCAAATTTGAATGCTATCTTCAAGGAAGTGGTGTCAGGGCATCATGTGAATTGTGTGAAGGAAAGGAACGCCATAGCTGACTACCTCCTGTGACCAATAAAGCTCTGTGCCATGCTCTTTCAGACTTCACTCTGTCATTGATACTGTCAGTTCCAGGCTTCCTGCTGGCCATATTTACTCTCCTAGTCTGTGGAGGAGGGGAAGCAAAACTGCCCTCCAAATAGTAGAGATCTTACTCGGTCGGGATCCTGAAGACTAGGATCAAGATCTTAAATGGATTAGTCGTCTATGCCTTAGTAGATGTGATGTTGCATTTTGTACTATTTGGAGCATCTGTATATGCTCTGGGTATTTTTGTAACACTTACCTCAGCAATAATTTTTGTTGAGATCACTCTTATCCCTAGTTTTAATAATTCAGGTTTAATATGGAAGGAATTATAGATATGGCCTCCTAGTCAAATCACAAAAGTGGTTCAGCATATGTGTTCATGAAAAATTCACATCTTCCACCCTTTAGATTGTTCACCCTCCAATACTAGAAAATCTGAATTAAAAAAAATAATAATAGAAATAATGTCTTTCTGTTTTGTTAAGTGTTTGGGAGGGCAACAACTCAATATGATTTTGCTTCATCATTTTCAAAAAAATCCAGATCCTTGTTTTTCACTTACTATATTCCCCACATCAAATGATAAAAAGTTATTGTCCATTTTTATATATTTCTGGCTCCCAGGGAACAGTTAAATAGAGTATTTTCATATTAGAAAGCCCAAAAGTGGAAAATATATATCAAAAGAGCTAATATCCTTAACAATTGAGGATAATCAATTAAAAAAATAAATTATCAGCCAAGATTTGTCATTCATGCTAACTTTCTGCTTCCTTTATCCATTTTTATATATATAGCAGAAAAATGTTTTGTTTGTTTTTTGTTGTTTGGTTTTTTTAGCAATTTTAAGTTTTTTCGTTTTAGCAGTTTTAGTCATCTATAAATGTTCCCCACCCAACTGTTCATGCAAACAGCACTGCTATAGGGAAACCTATATTAAAAAAAAAAAATCAGCTTTTTTGTATAATTTCATTTCTTAATAAACTGTTCAATGGTATGAAGAAAGGGAGACCATGTTTGTCACTTTCCTGCTCAAGGCAACACATCCACTAAACTTGTGGGGCGGACACAGAGGAAGACAATGTCCCTCTAATGTACTTCATCACTTGCTCTCTGTAGGGAATTTAGTTTGACTTCTTAAGAGCAGTTTACAATACAGATATGAGTTAGATACCTAATGTAGCTGAGCAGTTTTCTACCCTGAAGTCCTTAGTAGAATTATGGAAAGAATTAGAGCTGACTAGATTTTTTTCTCACTTAAGTCTGCTGCCAGAGCTTGTAGACTTGTAAATGTCTGTACTGCAGAAGAAATACTGTGGGTGAGCCCATGTCTGAGGGCAGAATGAAAATGCTGCTAGTAGGATTCAGCAGGCCTTAATTCAAGTCATTGCTCCCAAATGTCCAGTAATGGCCACCTACTGATCCTAGTCCAGCTGGCAGCATGCGCATATAAAAGTCTCCGTGGAGATAAACAGCAATTAAATCACAGAGAGAGAGAGACCAATTGCTGTTGAAGAAGCTAATACTGGGAAATACCATGAAACCAAGTTTCTACTATATATGTATCATTATTTCTTATAGGATTCAGGCTGTCTGCACCAAAGTAGAAAACACGGATCGCCTAAGCATGGCGGGGCGGGGGATGAGAGAGGGGGATAGAGGTGGATATGATTTACACTGTTCAAGGCCACAGTGCCTGTGCTACTGTGATGGAAAGACATATGGTGCTTGCTTGAAGCCAGCCGAATACAAGCAGAGGTCAGTCTTGCACTGGTGAACAGTATCTTGTATGTGGATATGCAATGCTACTGGAATTCAGCAGCTTGTTTTCCTATTGTGGACATTGCAGAATTGGGGGTACAAGATGAAACTGTGTTCATCACTGGAGAGGTTACCCTGAAAAATGTATGTGTCTGCAGCAATTATAGTATAATTTCTGTCATAGGAGCCTCGTGTCTTTGTTAAGTGTTTATTTTTCACCAAAATATGATTCTACTAGGCACTGCATTCTTGCGGTATTTAAAGGAAATAGAGTGGGTTAATACCCAGGAAATTCCTGCTTAGAGAATGGAATTTACTATTTTGGGTATTTACATTGAAGTATTTTTTTTGCTATAAAAATGTCTGTGAAGAAAAAAACATCCTGGAATGAAATGTTATTTACCTATATAGAGGACTTTCACAGGAATTTTGTTTTCAGTTAGTTTGACTCTGCCAGCCTTTCTGTATGTTAGCATTTAGATTTTGTTAAAAATCAGAATTTATGTTTCTCTTTCTCATGCACTCTCTAAGTTTAACTCACATAGAACCAGTAGATGGTAATTTTGTTTCCATCCTGATACAGTAAAAAATATCCTCTTCGTATTAAGATGACTTTGCTTTTTTGTAAAGATGTGGCATGCAGGTCAAAATCAATATGTATCCAAATCCTTTGTGGCAAGAAAAGATGGATAAAATGCTTTGAGACAAAATTTTAAAAACAAACACTGTAATTAGCTTTTATTTAGTCTTTTTTTTTTAAGACAATGATTTTCATTTCATATGGAAATGTAGATTTCTTCAGAGTAATTTCATGTTCTTTTTGGTTTAAAGCAACTTTTTTCCTTTGATTACTGAAATATGCAGTTCTCTCTATTTAACACGTAATACCAAATCAACATACTTCCCCCTTCCTTTTTTTTGCTGATGACAGTCAGCAGAAATCGTGTTCCAAAGTGCCCTGAGAACAAGGGCATTGATCTCAAGTGAGACTTGTGCCACCTTCCCCTTGTCACTTTCAGCTGTAATTTGTTAAGATATCAGCCCTAAATTATTAAACACTTTATAAGTATAAATAATTCAGCAGTCAACAAATAAAGTGACAGCCCATTAATCAGTTTCCGTACATGTACATAGGTGGCATGCTGTGGTCTGTGTTGAGGTACGAATTCTGCTGAGGTCCGTGTGCTTTGCAGCACTGCTGCTGCTTCTCACCTCAGGAAATGGCTTGTGTGTGTCTTGTAGGTTTGTCATCTGTTCACAGGGGATCAAACAAGTTCTTCCTAATCTCTAGGGCTGCTTCTCTGGCAAATCTTGAGGCTCTTGTTGTATGGGACCACATCGATACAGGGTATTTCCTTTCAACCTGGGTTTAAATCTTCCAAAGGGCAGCCCAGCTTGGGAACACCAGCAAGCAGGCAGTGTGCCCATAAGTGGGCATACTGCAAACTGGCACAGTCCTCCTGACAGCAGGACCTTTGTTATTTCAGGCACTATCTGAACGGGAGAAGCAGTGTATGAATCAGGCTATGAATCAGGTATGAACACTGCCCATAAGGTCAGAAACCATCCCCTCCTCAGGATTTCTGTAAAGTTCTTGTCACACACAAGCAACATGCATCCATGAAAGGCTGCTGTTAGAACACTGTATATCGCAAATGCAAACTATTATTAGGGTTTGTCAGTACAAATAAGGCCTATTTTGTGTTCCTGAAATTTTACCAAGAAGCCATCAGTGGGCACAAATGTACTTTCCTCCTTGGAAGGTGGAAAAAAAAAAAAACCAGCAAACAACCAACTTTTGGATATTGTTATCCCAATATGACACACAATATTCTAGGTAAACCTATGTATGAGGATTATGCAGTCTGCTTAGCCATGTTGATATTTAGAAAAAAATCTTCTCTGTAAAATGTTTGAAGAAATGTTGTGTGGATTTTTGTGTTTTTAAATCTCCATATGACAAACATAAATGTACAGTGATCGCCTTTAAGCCTTCATTTTCAACACTGCAGGTGTTACAAATTTGGATTGGCAGTAAAAAGTTTCCTCAAGAAGAATGGGAGAAATGGTTGTTTAACAGCTTTCCATTCTCATCTTACATAGAAAGCCTGGGAAATTCTTCTTGTAATGGAGAGACTACAAAGAGGCAACTGAAATGATCCTAAGTCAAGGATCAATCCATCACATATAGGAAAAGATTATGTATGTGTCAATCTGTCTTGCTTTTTGATGCAGAACAAATGGATGTTACCCTTGGTAAATGGTTTATATGAATGCCAGTGCAGCATTTTAATAGAACAGGCCAAGGACAGGGAGACCTCAGACTTCAGCACAGTCAGGGTTTCTTGCTGGATAAAGCAGTAGACTGGAACTCGCAAGACCTAAGTTCTGCTCTCACCAAGCTGTTAGATGACCTTGAGCAAGTCACTTCACCCCTACGCAGCACCCTTGTAAAACTGTGATAATCATATTGACCTATTTTTTTGTAGAACTGTGAGGTCTAGTGGTTAAAAGTCCTGCTTAAGATGAAGGTGGTGGTGTCACCCTGTGCATAGTTGGAACTTGGACGAGACAATTTTTGGACCACATACATGTAAGTGAAGAGATTCTAAATTACACTGGTGATTTCATTTGCGTAAGTTCTTGAAAAGAGAAAAGTGAGCACCTGTGACAAAGCTGGTCTGAATAATATATAGTATGTAAGTGCAATGGCAGTAACAAGAAAATAATGTGGTTCAGAAACTGAATATGAGAAATGACAAGCAACTGGCAAAGGAAAGCCTTCACTAAATGGAATGTGATTCCGTGGTGAAACTGGGTAAACTATGCATATTTTGTGAAAAATAAAACAATATGGTAATTTGTCTTTCAGTGGGATCGAATTATGTTCTTTTATTAAATGCCTAGGCTGAAGTGCTCACATGTAAATAAGGATTAGGTTCTGGTCTTTCTCACGGTAGAATGGATGCAGAAACCTATTGTCTGGTGCAAAACTTATTTGCTGGGACATAAGAGTGTTTATTGCAAAGTCAAAACACCACACAGCAAACTGAAGGTGGGGGAAACATATCTGAGATATTACTTTTCTATTAAAGATAGTCTCTGGTCAAGGGATCAGGATTGTGGATAATGAGTGCTTTTAAGGTCTGCAAGGTTAAGACTATGTGGCATCAGCTATATATAAAATGCTAGTACCGACACTCTTGAAGCAGAGCTCAAGGTGAAAGTTAAAACTGTCATGGAACAAGGTGGCTTAAAAAAGTTGCAAGGCCAATTGACTGGATCAGCAGTATGGTGGCAGTTAGAAAGACAGGCAAACTGATGATCTGCATCAATCCAAAAGACCTCAATAGCATACTAAAGTGCTTATACTGTTCCCTGCCAACAGTCACTGAAATATTGCCAAATCAAGTGAACACAATAGTCTTTTCAGTCATGGATGCCAGAGATGGCTTCTGGCAAGTGAAACTGGATGCAGCAAACAGTTACTTGACAACTTTCTGGACCCTGTTTGGGTGCTATCAGTGGCTGACAATGCTGTACAGAACGGGAATCGCTTCAGGGGGTACCAGCAGAGATTGCACGCAGCCCCTGAGGGTTGTCTGCTGCAGATATCAGTGCAGATGACATTGTTTATACTCGTTTGGGAGGGCAAGGATTGAGCTACGGCCAACCATGATCACAAATTTGCCTGGTAGAGACAGCAAGAAAGATCAGTAACAAGCAAACATAGCAAGAGGCTCTGGCTCAAAACAACGCCCACAAGCCTCATGTCCTGTTTCTAATGGTGGCTGGTGGAGGAAGTCAAGAAGTACAAAAACATGTCAAGTACCCAGTGGTAATCCCCAAAATTTCTTTTACACTGAAATTTGGGGAAACAGACATGACTGTAAAGCAATACATATACACACCCTCTTCACGTTCTCAGTGGCATCCTCATGATCATCAGTATTTTCTAAAAGGCATTATTTCCCCCTGCAAAAGTCTTCCCTTCCCTTCCCTTCCCTTCCCTTCCCTTCCCTTCCCTTCCCTTCCCTTCCCTTCCCTTCCCTTCCCTTCCCTTTCCCTTTCCCTTTCCTTCCCTTTCCTTCCCTTTCCTTCCCTTTCCTTCCCTTTCCTTCCCTTTCCTTTCCCTTTCCTTTCCCTTTCCTCTTCTTATACCTTGCCTTATCTTTTTTTTCCCTCTGTATTACCCATGTTTTTCTTAATACTAGTTTGTCTTGTCTTGTTATGTTTAAAATTCTGGTTTCTACCAATTTTTCCTTTATAGGAGTTCTTCAGTTGCCACTTTTAATTTCTCTTGTACCAGGGTCATTTTGATGACCAATTTATTCCTGTAATTGTTTGAAAAGGTCTTATTGCTAGTTTTTTGAGTATGTCAATCTTACTCTTTTACCATAACTATTTGACATTAAATTTTTGAGCCAGAGCTTGTTTCAGGGATAAGTAAAATATGGCTTCTGCTATGGATCATCTTTCTAGCTATTCCAAGTATGTTGTGCCTTCATATGACATTTACCAGCAGGGCAAGCAGCATCCCCCATTACTGTTGTGCTTTCTGCTTTGACATCAGCCCGTCTGAGCTTCCTTACTATCTCATTGGCATTGCCAGAGCCTGATGTGGAAAGACAGTAGAACAGTCTTTACTAGTTGCTTTTTTCGTTTAGGAATGGAGTAGAAATTCTTCAGGATTCTACTTCGTATGTGGGTACAAGAAGCTTTTTGGTCTCATTTCACTTTAGGATTCTGTAATGTGTTGAATTCTTTTTCCACAAATGTGCCTGTATTCCTGAATATATATCATAAGGGATATAAAAGAGGGTCTTCTTGGTAGAAGAATAACTCTAAACATTAAAGAAAGTTTAAAATTAAATGAGACGTATCAGCTATAAGCAACAACAAAAAACCCTTCCAAACCCCAAAACGTTACAATTGTTTCTGATTATCCTTTAAATTAATTTCCTCATTTTTGACAGGTATGGCAATTTAAGATATTATTTTTAACTTAAAAAAAAACCAAGAAAACCTTACTTAATCTATTCACTGCTGAATTCACATTGGAACCTTCCCCCTGAGATTCCCCCATATTGAGTCAATGCTTTCAGAGAACTGTTTATGGAGATTCCAAGATGGCTTTCCTAATTGTAACCAGTTCTGAATGCAGAATCAGGTAGGCTTCACTGGGTTTTCTCAGATCTTATACTTTTCCGCTAAATGACAACTGTCACCCTTCTGGCCACTCATTTTTGTCAGAGCCATTTGCAGGTCCTCAGCATTTGTACAGTAATTAACTACTTGAAAAAAAAAAAAAAAAGTATAATCTGCAGAGTTGGAGATTTTGGTGTTCACTCCTCTTTTCAAATCACTGATGACTGCATTGGAAAAAAAACAGCCCAAGCACCAGTCAATTGGAGACCACCCTACTGTATTCCATCTAGAAAACTGAAGAATCTTTGGTCTATGAAGGTCTATGACAGGCTGTCTTCTTCCTATCTTTTAATCAGCTTTTAGTCCACAAAAGATTCTTTCTACCAGTCCTGCCACATTTTAATTCCAATAATAATATTTGGTGTCAAGGGCTTTTTAAAAATGCAAGTATACCCACATTTCTGCTGACATTGTCATAAAAGTGCAGCGGAGTAGTGAGATTTTACAGAAATCAGTTTTTTTCCCCTGGAATATGTTTGTCTATAGTCTCAGTGATCTTACACTTTCTCTTACTGGAGGTGGAAGCCTGTTGTCTTCTTGTTTTTTTTTCACTGGAGATGGAAGCCTGCCTTTCCTAGGATCACTTCTTGAGACTTTTTTGAGATGGGAGTTGTGCTGGCAGTCTGCCAATCTTCTGCCACAGTAGCTTTTTGTAACGTGGTTTACAGATCTTGGCCAAGAGTCCTGTAAGTTCACACCTGAGTTACTTCAGAGATCTTGGGTGAAGGCCATCCTATTTAACATCTTACTTTTTACACCTAATTGATCTATCTGGTCTAATAATGGCTTCAACTTAATGCCTGTTCAAGCTCTTGCATGAAAGTCCAAAAATAAGAGCAAAAGAGTCTGTTCTGATGTGAAAGCAGACCCAGATATTTAAAATGCTTGAATTAAAAATTCATAAAAAATAAAAATTTACAGTGTGAACTGGATTAAAGAGAAAGTTTCAGAACATTATAGAAACAGAAGTGGGAGGGTTCATTCACTTGTAATATGAATTAATTCTTGTCTGATACAGTTTTCAAGTTTCCTTTAATATTTCTATATTTCTAACTGTAACTTCTTTACATATTTTGCAACACACATCAAGCAATCTGCAATGACTTTTTCAGAACTGGTTCATTGCTAAAATCTTTATCTTATATACCTGGTTTTTATTTGAAAACAGTTCCCTAGAAAGACACATAGATATTTATATTTGCCTTTCGGAAGATGGAGAATAACACCTGGCATGTAGTTCTCAACAGAATGTTTAAGTTCTCATCACACACCTTCCTTGTTAGGAAATGAAGAGTTAATTAATCTCTCCTTAGCTGCTCTCCATTTATAGTTCAAACAGTGAGTACCTTCTAGAAGATTCAAACCCAGTACAGATCATAGACATTGCAGTAATTTTGTACCACTATATCATACTACCAGAGGGGATATCAAGATTAGAGTTTTAATGCTGAATATTGAACACATCAGACTGAAGATATGGAGTTCTTAATTGCCAGAGTGGGAGTGTCTATATCCAAAATAATTTGCAATGGAGAGAGTTCACTTGGCAACTTGCAAGGCATGAGACTGGTTTATTTTATCTTATTTTTATTTAAACGGTAAATTCTCTGAAAAAAAAATAAGATATGGTATGGTATGCACTGAAGGGTCTTGGTCACTGCATATAGAGAAGGGAAGATTATATTTTCATAAGCCAACAAGAATAGAAACTTCTTTTTACCCAGGTCTCTTTGCTGAGATAATCACTCAAAACAGAATGTTATCCTGACTGTTTTTTCCTTCTTCTCCTGGAGCAGTGTGTTAATCATCAATGTTGTTATTGGTACTTTATCCTAGAATAATCTATTGCCTCATTTGTAGACCTTCTCCTGGGAGCTGAACATTTCCAAAGTTTCAAGTAGAAGAAGGAATTTGATTTTTTTTTGTTACAGTATGTAAGTGCATAAAATCCAGAATAGTTAGATTGTGGGGAATATGTGTCTTTTAGCAATTTTGCAAAAATAGAGAAATTCTTAACTCCTTTAGTTTTTATGTACAAGTGCCCAAATGAGTACACCTGAGTTTGCATAGGAAGAAATATCAACAAAATATTTCTGAGTTGTTTGCTGAGCTTTTGGTGCAAGGAAAAAAATCAAAATTCCATGTTCAATTTAGAGTGAACAATTTTTTTCCATACCTTAGTTGATGAACTGCTTATTTCCTCCAGTTTCTCCCCCCAAAATAACCAAGATTCCCAACATAGTCACATCAACTTTAATAAAGAACGAAAGTTTTGTGATTTTTGGACAAGGCTAGGATTACTTCCAAGGGAAATCTCTCAAGCTCATTGTGTTTTATATAAAATATGATAGTATTGTAAAAGGGAAAAAGATGAGATTTTAGATCAGGGGGTGGAAACATGACTTGGAAACTCCATTATGAAAAAGAAGAAATAAAAGTTCTTTGTATTCCTGCAGAAGAATAAAGAACTAGCAAAACCAGATTTTTTACTCACAAAATGATGAAATTTTCCCTGTAATGCTTGGGGCCAAATTATTCCAGTCAATGCAATTTAAATATTTCATTTTGATTTCCTTATTAATGATTTGCTCTAAAAGCAATTTCACTTTGGAAAGAAATTTTGAAATAAACGTTCCATTCCAAAAATGTTAAATAGGGCACTTGGGTGTTATTGAAATACCTAGCTTTATTTTCAAGCTGACACACTTTACAAATGCTGTGGTTTTTATTAAAATTTTATGTTAAGTAGTTCAAAACTGTGTGATTATAAATTTGTGAGTCAAGTCCATTTCAAGGGAAATACAATTCTCCTTAAAAGAAACAGGTGGCTGGGCAGATATAGCTTGTACTGTACTGATCAGGAATTATTGAAGTGATACACGGAACAGAGTTCAGTGTGCTGATCTATTTCCGATTTGTGGAGAGGGTCAGGGCTGGATTTTTTTTGGGGGGGGGGGTACATTCTTCATTTCAATTTTAGCAAGAGTTAATGTACCATTAGCACAAGACGACTGTGTTCTACAGACTGGATCCAAACTGGCATCTAGAAATGCTTAAGAGCTTCCAGGTCTGCAATCCTGACATTTGGAGTACTACAGCTGCAGTGTGCGCTGTGCCACAAAGCTGCTGACCTCTGGAAATCCTAAATGACTGTTGTTGCTTATTGTTTGCATTCACATAGGGCCAACAGGACTAGAACTCTATAGTGCCAAGAAGCGCACAGAGATCACAAAGACTGTCTTCACCCTGGAGACGTGGAAGACAATAGAAATAGATTCAAATAAATAACCAAGTGTAAGGAAACCGTCAGACAACACTATTGTGATAGGCAGTAGAGCCAGTGAATAAATCAGGATTTCTGAGTTGCACCGCAGAAGATCACTTCAGGAGAAAATGGAAGTTGAATAATGAATTGGTTTTAATAATTCCGCAGAGAAACCTTCTTTGGTCAAAATGAAAGAGCTTGGACAAAAACACATTGATGCCTGCACTGAAATTTAACAAATGAGAGAATGGGTGTTTTCATCAGTGATTTACCAACTCTTGTCTCTTATCAGTAGTGAATAAAAATTAGAAGGTACCCCAAGATAAGCAGCTAGGTGATCTGAGAATGTAAATTTACATTTAATGCAACAGTCAATGATGAGCCCAAGGAAGGATGCAAAGGTGAGGGAGGACTGGCACTAATGAGTCTGGCAGAGTAAAACTTACAGTAACAGTCTGGATGTATAGAGTAGGGCAGGAGAGAATAAGGTGACTGTAATCAAAATTAATGATAATGAGACCCTACTCAAAAGGGATGATGTCCTGGCCATGCTGTAAGGAAGGTGGATATGGTGACAACCATGTCAAACGCTTAAACTCAAAGATCAAGAACCCTGGTATGTACGTGGGAGGTGGGAGAGGCACCCGCATCTACAGCTGTGCTGAGACCTCACTGGAAAAGCAGGTTGTTCCTTTCTGAAGGAAAGGCTGCAATAGTAGTTTCTGTTGCTAGTGAAGAAGAAATCTGTGATTACACTATTTTGTTCTAAGTCAGCTGAATTTCATTTTGATTAGAAAAATTAGGTAGATATTTGGTACAAATAACCACCACTCCACTTGCCTTAATGTTCGTTGTCAGTCGTGACAAGTTCACTGTGGGCTCTTCAGCATGAACTTTCATTTTCCACGTTTCAGGGAAGAATGTAGACGCTTAAACATAGTGCTGACATTACCCAAATCAATATTAACAATAAGAACTAACCAACATGAGTACTAGAAATATAAAATGTAATTCTGTATTAGGAAAAATATTAATCTTAGCTACTTTAAAGGAAAAAAAAAATTAATTGTTTAAAATGGCTGGATTTTTTAAAGATTATAAATTATCATCAGCTACTCTTTATACTTAATTTAAATATGACTGGTTTTCTGCCATTGTAAAATTGTGAAGCAGGTTTGGATGATAGTTAAAAAAATACAACCTTTAGGAAGCTTTTCACTTTTTATGTATTTAGAGATTCAAAATGAAACAGCATGCTATTTCAGATAGGCATAAAATTAGAATCGTCATCTAATGAGATGTTATGTGTTATGACTTTTTAATGTATTATTTATGGAAAACTTTTACCAGGTTATCTATCACTCAAAATAAATGAAAGATAACCATTTTATTAAGCATATTGCTGTTGTGCTTGAGGAATATGTTTTGCATGTCAAGAACAAGAAAGCAGACATACTATTTTCACTTTATTCTGCATCGGTAAAACTATGCTCCATAAAAAAAAAAAAAAGATATACAGAAAATAACTTGAACCTAAGTATAATATTCTTTCATGCTTAGAATTCAGAGAAATTCAGGCCCATTAAAGATAGGAGACAGAAGGTACAACAAAAAAAAAGACAACAAATAAGCAGTGGAATATGGAAAGAACATAAAGGTCTCTTCTGATTTTTACTAGAAAGCATCTTCAACTGACAGATAGTGACACTTTCTGGACACAGCCAGGGGCATATAACAAACTGAATGGGGAAAACTTGCAGAATCACTTTTCAACCTGAACTATAGCTGAAGCAAAGTACAAGTCCTTGCATACATGTCCTTTGGCGGCTGCCTTAAACTTTCAGAAAGCCCGATCTCATCACTGTGAGTCCGTAAGTAGTCCTGTACCAACCTCTCTGGGCCCGTACCTGCCTGCTCCCACACCAACACAACCCTTATTGCAAGAACCCCGATGGAGACTACATGCCTGTGTCTGTTTTATTCAAATATATGAGGAAAAAAAAGGTGACTGAAAAAAAAAGGAATGTTTTTTAGCCACTAATAGCAGTCTGTTGTTCCATCAGGATAAAGTTTGTTTGAAGGTATAACTAGACACATGGGATTGAATTAGTTATCCACAGAAAACCACAACTGAGTGAGTTTTTACTCCTTATATGAAAAATGTTAAATAAGACACGTGCAGCCGAATTATGTAATAAGTCCAGTAGACATCCGCAGATGTTTTTCTTGCTATTTCTCTTTATTTTAAAACAAGGCATGCCTTCATGACTTAAAGAATTATCAGTTACTCTTTAAAGTACATTAAAATGACAAAAACACAATTGCCACAAAATATAATCAGTTATATAAAATTATTACCAAGTCATTAAGATTTAGGGTATTTATAACACCTCTAGTAGTCATGTGACAACTTAGCCTGCAGGAAGGAGAGAAAAAGTATCCCAGGTAACAAAAAACTTTCTGAGCACAAGCTGTTTATTTTGCAATAAAAGGTATATCATTACTGTGTTGTGGACCTTTGTACAACAGGCATAACAGTCCAGTGCTTTGTAAATTAGAGGAGTGCAAGCCCTGTCCTTGATATTTACACTTACAAGGGCAGAGTGGTTGGCAGAAACAAATGGCTATATCCTGTAATCAATAATTACCAACTGGGGAAACTGAATGTAATCACTGAACAAAGTGGTTATTTAATCAGAAGTATTACTATGTATTATTCAATATTTAAAGCTCATTGACTATTTACTTTGCTATTTTGGACTTGTATAGTTGTAAAATAGTTTTTACTCAATAAAGTCTGATAATCAATAATTTCTGAGGGTCCCTGAAACCAACTTGGACTTGAAGACTCCTCTAAACTGGTTTCTGAATACCACCTATGTGCCAGCAGCTTTAATTTTTGAATTGTCCTTCAGATCAAGAGAAATAGAACTGTGATTCATTATGTTTCAGACTTACTCTTTGTATATCGAAGTTACAGGTTGCTTTAACAAGACATTTTATGATTTTACTTTTTAGTTTTTATTAGAAACCTATTTCAGCTCTAGTAATCATTGTTGTTGGGTTTTTTGTATGATGATATGCTACCAGTGGGCCTCTCCTGATACCTGTCATGTCTTTGTTTTAACTCTTAAGCAATGTTGAACTCATTTGACTGCAAAAATTATATTTATAATGCGTAGTGTTAACAACTGCAATTTTGCCCTGGGTTTAGCAGGAACAAACAAATCATCACACTGAGCATCTAGGGTGGTGAGTGGTGTGTGAAGGCAAATATTGGATGAAAGACTGTAGGCTTCAAAGCGATTCTTCAGGATAGTAGTATTGATTCATCGTTTCATGGGAAAATTAGGACACTGAGGTAAGGGTTTCCTTAACCAAATCTCAACATCTACATTTATACTATGTTTCTAGACTCTATAGCCATAGGAGAATAGTTGGTGTTCTAATGCAATATTTCATTTAATTTCTCTGTAAATACTTGAAATAGCTTACATGGTTTGTGCTCTGAAAGTGCATTATCTATAAAGAGAACCTATAGTAACAAGCTACAAAACTTGATAAAACCGTTCAATTGCTCAAAAGCAATTCCAAAAATAAGGAATGGAAATTTTTTTTCAAAATTTTATTTCTTTTTTAAAGGGATCTTGTAATTTTCATTCCACATCCATTTCCATTCACTTCAGTAAAGCATGCATAGCAGTAGAAAGAGTCGGGGATGAGAAGGTTTACTGAGCAGATTCTTTTGCAAAAAGAAACTTGCATTTTCTTTTACAGGACCTACTGTGTGTAGAAATCATAATGAAATTAGGATTTTTTTCATTTGTGCTTCGCAGACAAAGTGAATAATAATAATCTGTGAAAGTGTCCTATTTTGGCACCTTGTAATTTGGTAATTTGTGTGCAATTCCTTACTTGTTAACCAGCTTTTGCTGACTTCATGCTCACTTGTTCACAAGATGGAGAACAAGTACAGGGCTGCAAAGCAGTCCTGAAATGAAATTTTGTGTTTAGAGAGTGTGTGCTGTTAGAATCAGCTCAGAAAGAAGATGATCCCTTCTGGCCCTGATGGCTACGATCTGTCAGAAGGAGCATAGGAATAACAGTGGCATCTTGGATCATTGTTTTCAGTGTCCTTTTAAAAAGCAACATCATAATGCAATCACACTGAGAGTCATCAAACTCAGTCTTGAGATTAGTTAACTTTCCCTTTGACCCTCAACACCCCCGCCTAATACT
Organism: Gallinago jamesoni; assembly: GCA_025769975.1. Taxonomy (NCBI): domain Eukaryota; kingdom Metazoa; phylum Chordata; class Aves; order Charadriiformes; family Scolopacidae; genus Gallinago; species Gallinago jamesoni. The sequence goes on from JAOQGH010000001.1 coordinate 140,819,877, forward strand.
GTTGCAAATTTCTATTGGAAACTGATTTTTCTTGCAGACAGGTAACTTGTAGTTTCCAAATTAAATTTACACATCCTTACGCATGCTTTGTCTTGAATAAGTGTGTTTTTCTCTCCTTCCTATTGTTTATCCCCTGCTACATTTATGAACAAGAGCTATAGTCCTCCTATTGTTAGATTGTTTCATCACAGCTTGGTTTTTAAATTCCTTCTCAAACACTGAACTCTCCATTGTCTTATCATAGGATGATTTGTATTAAAAGGGACCTTAAAGATCATCGAGTTCTACCCCCCCTGCCATGGGCAGGGACACCTCCCACTAGAGTAGGTTGCTCAAAGCCCCATCCAGCCTGGCCTTGAACACCTCCAGGGATGGGGCATCCACGACTTCCCTGGGCAACCTGTTCCAGTGTTTTACCACCCTGAATGTAAAAAAACTATTCCTTCTGTCTAGTCTAAATCTACCCTCTTTTAGTTTGAACCCATTACACCTTGTCCTATTGCAACAGACAAATGTTTGTTGTAATCTTTCTTATAAGCCCTTTGAGTACTGAAAGGCCACAATAAGGTCTCCCTGGAGCTTCTCTTCTCCAGGCTGAACAACTCCAACTCTCTTAGCCTGTCTTCATAGGAGAGGTGTTCCAGCCCTCTGATCACCTTTGTGGCCCTCCTCCGGACTCACTCCAACACGTCCACATGCTTCTTATGTTGGGGACCCCAGAGTTGTACGCAGTACTCTAAAATGTTCTTACAAGAGTGGAGTAGAGGGGCAGAATCATCTCCCTCAACGTGCCGGCCACGCTTCTTTTGATGCAGTCCAGGATGCAGTTGGCTTTCTGGGCTGTGAGCACAGGTTGACAGCTCATGTTGAGCTTCTCATCAGCCAAGCTAAGTTGTTCTTCTCAGCAATGCTCTCAGTCTGTTCTCCACCCAACCTGTATTTGTGCGTGAGATTGCCATGACCCATGTGCAGGAACTTGCACTTGGCCTGGTTGAACTTCATGAGGTTTGCACAGGTCCTCTTCTCAAACCTGTCCAGGTCCCTCTGGATGGCATCCCTTCCGTCCAGCCTGTTGACCACATCACACAGCTTGGTGTCATTGGCAAAGCTGCTGAGGGTGCTTTCAATCCCAACATCTATGTCACCTACAAAGACATTAAATAGTATGAGTCCCAGTACCAACCCCTGCAGAATGCCACTCATTGCTGCTTGCCACTTAGACATCGAGGCATTGACCATAGCTCTTAAGAGTGTGGCCACCAGCCAACTCCTTATCCACTGAGTGGTCTGTCTGTTAAAGCCATGTCTCTCCAAGAGACAAGGATGTCATGTGTGACAGTGTCAAATGTTTTGCACAAGTCCAGGTAGTTGGTATCAACTTCTTTTCCCTTAGCTACCAGTTGATCTTCCCTTATCCAGCTCTGTTGCAGAAAGCTACCAGATTTCTCAGGCTTGATTTGCCTTTACTGAAGCCACGTTGGCTGTTATGAATCACCTTCTTATTTTCCATGTGCCTTAACATTGTTTCCAGGAGGATGGGCTCCATGATTTTGCCAGGAACAGAAGTGAGACTGACCAGCCTGTAGCTTCGTCCTCCATTTTTCCCTTTTTATGTTTCCCGTTTTCCAGTCAGTGGGAAGTTCACTGGACTGCCACAGCTTCTCAAATATGACAAATAGTGGCTTAACAATCTCATCTGCCAGTTCTCTCAGGACCCGCAGCTGTATCTCATTAAGTCCCATGGATTGTGCACTTTCAGGTTCCTCAGATGGTTGTGACCTACATTGGGTGGGACCTCATTCTCAGTCCCCTCTGTAACTTAGGCAGTGTGGCTAGAGTGCTTGCCAGTGAAGACTGAGGCAAAAAAGTCATTGAGTACCTTATCATATTAATAAACCTTCTTGATGTAAGTTCTAGTTAAAATTTACCTTTCTTGATCATATCTGTAGACAGTGTTCTAAACAAAGTCTTATGCAAGGGTATTAATACTTGTTGATTGCTAGTTGAACTCCCTTGTCACTTCATGTCACAGACAAGTTTCCAGTAGCTGCATGAGACTGGCAGCTTGTCATCATTTTGTGACCTAATAATATGTTTGAGCCTAGATCTATTAGTCTACAGCATTCCCCTTTACTAAAATATCAGAGCATCTCATTATTGAAAGATATCTTCCTATTCTAGCACAATGAATGTTTGGTAAATAAAGGTGTTGTATTCAAGTTTTGAAGCTACGTCCATGTTTCTAATTTTTATTTTCCATCTACATTTGCTCTATGTCTGACATGTTTTGATATCACTAATCACCTACCAATTTGCCATATTGATTGCCTCTTAAAAGTAAATGTTCTTTTTATTCTACTGAACCTATACAATACTCAACAAAAATCTTTGCTACTGGTCAGAACACTAGTGTGGTTGAGAGTCATTGGCAAAGTTGGATGGGTTTCCTGAAGGTCTCTAGTTCAATCTTCTGCCTAAGGGCAATCAGGTTCTTCAGGGTCTTGTCTTGTCAAATTCAGGAAATCTCCAAGGTAAGGAACAGTGCTGTATGACGGAGACCGTCCTGTACTTCAGATTGAGAACAAATTCATTGTGGTTTTGTTCCATTTCAAGTTATCATTGTGGTTGATGTGAAATAGGGCATATCAATGGATAGATGTTTTTGTCTCAATATTTAGACAAGGGCAAATGCAGTTTTACTCTAAGGATAAGAGAGAAGAGGGAAGCTGATCTCTGCCCAAAGTATGCAATATCTGGACGTGTTGTCCATTTCCCAGGCCTGACGGGAAGGCACACTGACTAAAACCTTGTCATAGCAGAGGCTTCCCAAACATGGAACTCATAATGCTTCCCCTCCCAGATCTCTCTCCAGTGAAGACAGTACTGCAATTTTAGAGGCAGAATAGCTTCTCCATCCTTGAAGATTCACAGAGGAGTCTAAGAGAAACTTGAATCATGTCAGCATTTGGCAAGAGGATGATGAACAAGGAAAGACTTTAGATCCTAGCAGTGGCTAATAAATGAATGATTGTTCAGCATATCTTCTTTATCGTCATTTGCCAGATTTTCCTTTTTCTGTCCCTGGAAATGGAGTACTACTCTATTATTTCTTAGTTAAAAGCTCTTATTGATCAAGACTGTCTAAATCCCAGAAGGCAGGAAGATGTGAATATGTAGTATTGGAGCTCACATTGGAGCTGAGATTGCTGCTTAGGGAATCCGGATACGTAATGTGTGACCTCTATATCCCGTCAAAGCAGCTCAATATATGAGTATCATTATTCTGCCTACAATAGACTGCTCTCATACTGGTGATCAGGCCAAGAATCACTCACAGAAATTTATACATTAATTTTGAATAACAAATATATTTGAGAAAATTAGTCTGTTCGCAGATAACTCACGGTTACCATTTTGTGATAACTCATAGACGCCTCTTTTCCATTTATGGCAAGTTTAAAGGTTGAAAGCAATGATTTTGTAACTTTTTTTTTTTCTCTGTGCTTAAGGTCATTTAGAAAGCATACATTTAAAAACAGAATTCTTGTATATTGTTGGTTTGGATGTTTTGATTATTGAAAAGAAATATGCAGTTTTAAAGAGCAAAAATTATTATATCATAATTTTCAAGTAAGAAAGTTTTAGATTTTTCCACTCTGGGAGCTGTGAATTTCTCTCACATGTGAGATATTACGTAAAAAGAGACAGCAGATAGCCAATACAGCATAAATTGTACAAAGTACTGGCATGTGCAGTTTGATGCAGTATATTCTTGAAATGGATCCCTGTGCTGAAGTCTACTGTATCCCTTTGGTTTTGCACGTCAAACCCACTGAAGACTGTTGGAAATACCTATAAGGGGAATTATACTCTAACAGGGTTTCAGTCTCTCTCTAGTGGAATACCTCTAGGTATTCCTAAAAATTGCTTATGAACAGAGAAAAGGAAAGTTGAAAGACAAGGGAGCTTCTATCATACTCTGGTAATGTATTTTAATGTAAAGAAAAGTTTATTAGGTCTATAAACCATCTAAAGAGTTAAATTAATAATAGGGATTGAATTCAGGTGAAGATACATTCTATATGCTTCATTATCATTCCCTACAGGACAGAGATGCTGATAACAAACTACTTAAACTGCTTTGAGTCATATCTTCTCACTCCTGCCAGCTATCCTTAGAACCTGCCATTATCATTAGAATCATTGAAAATTCAGTACAAGTGAGGATGACAAAATATGATACTCAGGCTAATGCCTGGTCAGAAATGTAGGATTTTTAATTTTATTTTATTCAGTTATTTTTTAAAGCTTCAAACCCACCTCATTTACAAGTGTAAAGCCAGTTAAAGATACTGACAAGACCTTGGAAGGTTCAGAGATTTTTATCTATGTGCTTTTGGCTTTAGTCCGATCTTGATCTGATATTATACACAAGCAAGACAGAGCTAATTCAGTTTAATTTTTTCTTTCATTGTTCCTTTCATTTTCTTTTTGAGGTGTTACAATTCTTATGGAGCAAGTTATGCTCAAATTTTGATTTTCTATTTCATAGGTGCTTTCTTGAAACTCCTGGTTGGTCAAAGCGAGTTCTTTTGTCCCTTTCCTGAGTTTACTGCTACACTAAATCAGGCAGAAAGCTTATGCTGACATCTGCAAAAAGAATTTCTTAGAGAATTTCGTGGGTTTTTTTTTTACAAGCTGATTCTGCCTTTTTCCTTCAGACCTACAATATGTGCTTTCATTGTTCCCACACCAACTTATGAATATGTTGATGCCGTTTTCTCTTTTTTTAAGCTCCCATCTGAGTTCTGTTCATCACAGATGTTTAGACACACAGCTGTCCATCTACAGTGGTTCTGCATGAAAGACCATGGCTGTTGTGTACAAAAGAAGGGATTCAGGCAAAACGTACTATAAATAGATAGCATTGTCTGCCTCTTCATTCTCCACTGGAGTCCTAAGTTCTGGAATTGGAATATTTGCTACTTTATCAAAATAGTTTTTTGCCTTCTGCCTCCACTGAACTAAAAGATGGAGCACAACCTGAGCATTTATTATGGCTGTTATTTATGAAAAGTTCCCATTCTCTCTAAAGCAAGGAAGCTGGCTATTCTGGCATGGCCACAGGGTGCACGTAGTGCGTAGTGAGGACAGGGACTATTACACAATATGGCGTCTTCACCTGTATGAATCACCAACTTTCACATAACATAAACTGTTCAAAAAATACTTCAAGGTCATGCTATTAATGTCTTAAGCATTTGATTCAGAGAACAGATCATCATGCAGCATGATAACCCCTTTTGAAAACTGTAGAGCAGCAGCATAATATCTGAGAGCATTGTGGCAAATTGGGAAGTTGAGATGGAGCTGCTAATTATTCCAAGGCATATTTCTGAAAGGACAGGAGGTGTGGGATGTTCTCTGCCAAAAGCCCCTGTTTCTTGAATGCTCTCACCATCTCCATATGCACATATGAAACTTTTAAGCTATGCTCTGTGTGTATAAGCTGTAGCTAATGTGGTCTTATCTACTGCTTGAAACCTTGAAAATCAGTAAGATACAATTTGATAATGATGAGGGCAGCAGTGGAATAATTTGGGTAAGACTAGATTATCAAAAAACAAAGAAGAAACTGCAATTAGCATCTGTTACAGACCCCCAGGACTATGAGAGAGTGAGGAAAAATATTCATAGAACAACTCTGGAGTAGTTCAAAACCACACAGAACTGTCCCAGAGGGGACTGTAGCTGTCCAAACATCTGTTAAATGATAAAGCTACTGTAAATATAGATCAGAGATTCCTATGCACAAATGAAAGTGTGTAGATCCTAAAAAAAGATTCCTAGCTTTAGTAGTGGAGTACCTTATTATCAAAAAATATGGTGCTAGCATGTCAATGTGGAAGAGAAGCTACCCTGAAACATCGGGAATTATTCTAAGAATATGTGAACGCAAGTGGAAAATTCTGCTGCAAATGAGTTAGTTCAAGTCAGAAATATATCAATAAGAAAAATTTAAAAGTCTCAAGGAATAAAATCTTTCCAGTATGAGACTAACCTTTAGCTGATGCAGTACTGTTGCAAGAACAATATAAAAAAGAGAGTAGGAAAAAATCGGACCAGGAAAAACATTAATGGAGGTTTAAAATTAAGGGCCATTCAATAACAGACTGAGGTGCTGTTAAATGTTTCATGATAGCTGTACACACCTATAACAAAATTGTTAAAATGGAGTAGAGAGGATTTCTCTGAATAAGAATTTCCCCTCTTTTTTCATAGTGCTTATCCCTCTATTTTGTCCTTTTCCTCTTTTTCTTTGAAAAAGAAGCAATTGTTTCTCTCCCATACCAGACAACCATGACAACTGGAACACCAGGGGAATAAGTTCTTTGAAATGCTGACTTGCAATGATGTCAACCTGCTGATTCCTCCCATCATCTGCCAGTCAGGCTGAGCAAATTCTTGGCTTTACAGATGTTTGAGATGTTTGGAGAAGACTTCTCAATTGCCTTTTTACCATTTGGTTACCACAGGAGTTTGAGGTGAAGTGGAAACAACCTTTATCAATGCGCAAGGCTTTCAATTCCATTTTGAAGACTGTGGCACTTTCAGAATGCACCAGACTTTCAGAGTTTATCTTTTGGTGTTCCACCCAGATACACCAGCTGTATCTGACTAAGGTGTAGTGGCTTGACCATCATTTAATTGCTCACTACAGGTAAAGTAAATAAAATGATTTAAGTGATCAGAGAAAATTTCCGTGGTCACTGAATTATCTTTAGGGTTTTATTGACCATTTTGAGCTTCCTCCAGCAGTGTGAAAAGGTACATGCTGCATTTTATTATGTTAATGAGACATGAGAAGCACACATAAAAAAGAACTTGGTTCACACTGGGTATCTGCGAGAGGTAGCTATTTTTAAATATCTGTAGGTGGTTCACTAGCACAGGTAATTGAGTTCCAACACATTTCTCCTTTGAGTCCTTCCAGAAGGATGGTCTTTAAAGCAAGAAACAAAGAAAATTACTTTTAAGGTACTGCTGTATTTTTTTTTTTTTTTTAATTTAGCCATAATGGAAACATCATTCTGCTATTGTATTTCCTTTTAAGGGAATATTTACATATCCAAAAAGAAGCCCTCTCCATATTCAGAGATAAGTACTTTAATACAGCCACTTATGTTGTGTATTTATGCAGGTGTTTTGCAGAAGAGCAAAATACTTGGTTGTAACAGGCTGTGATGACATGGGCATCCTGAGTATGTAAAGTTTTATGAAGAATAGGCCCCTTGGCAATTACAGATGTGGTAGCAACTTTCTGCTTTCACCTAGAATATTTCAAAATCCATTTAATTCTGTGCATTTCTAGTTTGAAATGATTTTTACAGAGTAGACAAAGCATTTTACTTCACTTGTATAAACTACAGTTTATTCTGTGAAGCCATTTAATCCTCTGCTTTTATTTATTTCTAATAACACGTTTTTTGTCAGGCTCCAAAGTGCAAAGATATGAATTAAAATGCAGAGCTTCAGAGCTCCATCTTTTCCAACTTTTTTTTTCCTACACTTGCTTACTTAGTCTTATAATTATCATGACATATCAGGTAGTTGAGACTTCAGTTCTCTGAAGTCCCAGTAATCTGCCTTCTTCATTACAATAGTTAATTTCCTTTCAAAGTCAAATTGTCAGGTTGTTCTCAATTGTGGTTTTGAACCTTGTTGATTAAAACCTCTTCCATCATGCAGCCTACCCATGTCCTTGTCGTCGTCATCTTTTCTTTTGAGATTCATTAGCATCTGTGGTTGCTGAAGTCATTCCCAACACTCTTTATTATTTTGTATGAGACATGGGCACAGTTCTCCTGGATGTACTGATGGCTTGAATATATTGTTGCCTCTTTTAGACACTGAATTCCCTCTCCAAGTACATGGGCAACCTGTAATCCTGAACACCTTGACAGTGACTGTCTCTTTCTTGGCTCATCTCTTCTTTTTTAGGTAGTTCCTGTTTATTAGGTCCACAATGTTGTACTTTTGTTCCCTGAACAGATCTCTCTCTTTCCAACATGCTTTGTTGAAGAATCCAGTCATTCTCTCCATAAAGCTATGAAAATGATGGAACAGAGTAGCGCAGTGATTTTTTTTTTTTTTTTTTTTGTGAGAGGGGAAAGGATTTATTTGCTAAAGAAATGAAATTTTTGGCAACTCAGAGCTGTTTGTGACTTTAGTTTTAAATGTGTGAAGTAACTGTGCCTGAAGAAATGTTTAGAAATATTCGAAAAGCACTGCCACTGGCTTTCTCCTAACTGATAAGGCATGTAGCTCAGACAGCTCAGCTGCCTGAGGCAACTTGGAAGGAGGAGAATTTTGCCCCACTGAGCAGGCTGCTGTTTCACTCCATTGGGTCAGGGAGGGAAAGCAGCAACCATAAAGCAATAGAGTAGCATAGTGGTTGATTTGGATTGGAGCTCCAGTTATCACTGAGAACAACATTACCAGCAGTGAATGTTAAGAAACCCATCCCCAAATGTCATATGGTGCCATCATTTTACAGATGCAACGATAGGAAAGTCAGTCTCCTCAGGCAGATGTGCTGAACTGAACTTGGGTCTTCCATGACCTGGGTGAATAATCTAACCACCCTGACACTGGATAAAAGGGGAGGCAAAAGGAACTGAGGTCTCCCTAAACACACAGCTCTAGAGAATAAAAAAGCAGTCAAGGAGATTTTAGTAGTAAAGTAACAGCTGAAAAATACATCCCAGGCACAATCACACTCCTGTTTTCTAAGTGTGATTTACACCTATAACTTTTGTCCAGGAAGTATGTACAGATTAATTGTCAGGACAGGAAGAGCGTGAAAAGGACAACTGATACAAAGATTACAAAATGTCTTGCTGAACGTATTGTCGACAGGTCAACTGCAGAGGTAGAAGCAGAACAAACTCTTCTGTTTGTGCCCACTATCAATGGTCTATATGATCCTTTCCGGTCGCAGTTGGACACTCTACTTAGATTATGTTCTTATGTTCATGGCACATCATACATAACCTTTTCTCTTTCTCTTTCCTTCAATACCCCCAGCTCCTTGGATTACAAAGCACAATCTGAATATTATAAAAAGGTATATTTTGTGATATACTAGTGATTGAATTGTGATATGTGAATGATGTTAAAAATGTTGGGTCACTCATGGACATTCAAATTTTTTATAGCCCAGGAGATCATTAAATGAGATTATTTCAGTTATGCACTTTTACATTCCATTTAACAAAGTTTTCAAAGGCCATGCAGTTCAGATATTTATAGCAGGGACTAATTTCTGTGCCCTAAATGGAAGACTTGCTTCTTACATAAGCTGAATGGGCTTGTCCTCCAGATGCCAGTCCTGATGTTCAAACCTGAGTCTCGTAAAAGCTACCGTCTTTCTATCCTGGATGCCCCAGTGCCTTTGCTCAGTGCTGGGCACAGAAACAAAGAGTTCACTTTTGGTATTCACAGGCGGCGACGAGGGAACATCAATCTTAGTCACTCAAAAACAGAAGGTTGCATTCAAGATGTTGTTTCAAGAAAAACAGAACAAAACGACATCTATCTGTGAAGATGAAGGAAAGCCTGTTTCTGCCTAGCACAATGATGAAATTGTTCATGAACAGTTCATACTTTTCTGTAAGTGACACCCACAAGACTCATTCTTCCTGCTCCCTTAAAATACTGCTAGGTTCAGTGAAATCTAGTGTTATCATCCATATTGCCATAAAACTTATACTTGTCAATTGACAACAAAATAGTTTTGATCTTTGTATTTCCACAATTGCTTTACCTTGTTCACTGAGCCAAACAATGTAATCACTGTCCTCCTTCTCCCACTGTTCCTCTTTGTCCCTCTCCCCCTCACTGTCCCTCACACAAACATCTCTTCAGTCTCTTTTTTGGACTTGGCAGTCCTCTCACTGGGGCTAGCTTACAAAGTGTGGCTTATTGAGAAAATTGGGTTGAGGCAATGCCAATTTGAGGGTAATTTTAGACATTATTCTGCTCTAAAATATGTTAAATCTGTGCTTATGCAGCATGACAACTATAACGTAGCAGAGTGGAGACCATAGAACAATGTCTGAGCACTACATTTGTAGGTGGCTGTAAATTTTCCAGCTTACATCCTTATAAAACCTTTTCAGTGGTGCACAGTCCATACTTATGATTTATTTAGATTACTGACCCTACAGTATTTTCACTGATCATGCAGTAGGTTTAAGTACTATGAAAAAAAAAAAAAAGTATTATGAAAAAAAATATGAAAAAAAGTTTTTTTGCTACTTCTGACTTCTGTGCCTCTTCCTTCCCCACACACTAGACATTTTTCTATGCTTGTTTCCCATGTAAAGGAAGGAGTTCCTCTGAAACTACAACAACAGGGTTTGAATTTATGGACCTACTCTTTTGTATTACTTGATGGCAGTGATGTCTCATGTTTGATCAAGGGTGACAGCTGCATTCTTCAATGGGACAATTGTGCTCAAGACGTTCAAGATGTGTTAAGCAAACAGTTGTTATCTGTGCTACTGGTGGTAGTCAAGACCATCCAAAACAGTAGAGGTGCTGTTACTGCTGCTCATCTTGCTCGTTGCAGCAGTTGGCAAGCACTGCGAGTCAGCAGGGAATGGTTAGGGTGAAGGAGACCCAATCAGGCATGCTGTAATTTACATCTGATTGATGAATGCATGGAGAGTGTAGAAACACCAATTAGAAATAAAGCTGTGGCGGTGAAGGATTTGGGATGAGCCGTTTCTCTTACCCTGTGTGTCCTGAATATAACCAAGAAAGCTTGCATATATTGGAAGGGCTGACAGTTAAAAGAAATTAAAAAGACAAACTCTGTGTGCACCCCCAGCTTAACATGGATTGCGTTACGATGGTTGCAATGTTTTGTGATGTGGATTGCAAAAGTTTTATTTTGCAAAATTTTTACTTACATGAATTTAAAATGAAAATATGATTTTCAAGTACAGGTAGAAATATAAACCACTCATATTACAATTTGGGCATGGTTTGTGATTATAATAGCTATCAAAAATAACTTTTTATATAGATTTGAAATTCTTTATTCAAGTATATTATAAACCTGAAATAATTTTAGAGTGTTTCTTTTTTTAAAAAATACACAGCTTTTAAATACATCAAAATAATTTTTCATGTTGTTCATGCTGAGAGAATCTGCCTCACTTTAACATTCTGTCCTTAAACCAGGATTGCCAATGCTATGATTTTGATTCATATGAACTGCTTTATTCAGTCTGAATCCTTTCCTCTTTCTGTTTTTGTGTGTGTGTGTTCCCAGTACAGTGTTCAATATCATTTATCTCAGTATAGAAGAATTGGAGTTGATATTGATTATGCTGTGTTAGATTTTGAAATTCTTTTGTAAATGCGTAAAGCCTGTAAACTTCTACCTTTCCCAGCAGCTTAACAGAATCATCCTTCCTCTGACCACATAATTGCTAAATTGTGCATGCAAAATGGCTTGAGGATATTCTGTCCCTTTTCCAGCAGGTTATCAGGGAAAATTTTGCCAGAGAACATTGTGTTGTTTATATATCCTCCAGGTTAAGAACTCAAAGGTCAATAGTTGCCAAAAGCAGTTTCACTTAGTAACTACTGCTTTTTCCAAGCTCTACAACCTGCCTTACCAGTGATCTTTATCATTTATTAGTGAATGTGTACATATGCAGCTCCTAGATCTCTACTCATAGGCAAGTAATCTTGGTTTACTGAAATAATCTGTTCACTTTCTAGCATAATTAGTCATGATGATTAATTAATTTCATAAGCAAATATTACCCATAAATACACTGAGCTTACGTTGTAATGTTATTGTTTCTTTCCTAACACTTCTCAATGAAGGAATCTGCAGTGCAACTTGACTGAGGAAAGTTTTCTCTGGATCGGATTTAGCCACTTTGTTGCTCTGTAAATGCTTGATGATTCCCTGTTGATTCAAAGGAGTTGCTCTTGTTGCATGCTGGTGGAATTGAGATGAAAATCAAGGTTGTGGTGTTGTGTTTGGGTTTTTTGGTTTGGTTTGTTTTTTTGGGGGGAGAAACTTTTTCTTTGATTTACGGGCTTTGTAAACTGTTGATTTAAAAAGAATAACAAAAAAATAATCTCGTTTTAACAGTGGCTTTAGAGGACAACACTTCCAGACAGGAAGTTCTGTTAAAGATAATGGAGCTTTGTTTAGCTAAAAGATATTGCAAAGTGCTGATAATAGTTTTGTCTTTGGCAACTACTGTTAATAGTTCTGTACATTTCATAGGAGTTCTGCTTTTTTCTGAGCACTTAACTTTGGTAATTCTGGTGTTTAGCTGAAGTTATCTTTTAGTAAAAACTGACTTATAATTATTGCTCAAGCCAACTCAGTTCTGACAGTAACCAAATGAGAAGATGAAGAGTACAAGAACTTTATTTTAGGGTTTTATAGCTTAAAAAATAAAGAGATTCATGCTAAATCACTTCATAAACCATCCAAGTAAAATTACCTTGGTGCTAAAACTTGCAGATCAAATGTGTGCATAAGTTAGGGATCTTGGAATACTGCTATGTTTTCAGATGTGTGTGTGTTTTTAAAATTTTTTTCTACTTTTTATCTAAAATAGACTGTTTGCAAAGCAAATGTAACATTCAGTTCAAATAGATTTGGACTGCTTTTCTTTTAATTGTAAGGACATCCTCAAATCAAATAATATAGTTAAAGAACATTAAAGCCAAAAAGAACAAAAGAAAACAAATGGGCAATGATGGGAAAGCAATAGCTGCAGTACAAGAAATGAAGCTAAGCAGATAAAGCAGATGAAATATCATGGAGCATCTGAAAGAAATGAAATGAAAACAGATTGTCATCAGATCCTTTCTCTTCCCCAAAAGTTTGATACCATTTCTTTGGGGAATAGTTTGCAAATGATATATAGAATATGTGTAACACAACCATAAACAGACATGCAATTTGCCTCACTTGCAATCTGTTCCATGATCTTTGTTCATCCTAAAGAAAAAAGACAAGGTGCAGATCTTGGAACAGGAGGATGGGAAAATAAATCAGAGCTGCAGTTATTAGAACTGCGTTAGGACATTACAGTTGTAAATGTTTGCTGGTTTTCCTTTGCACATATACCAGGATTTCTACTAACTTTAGCTTTTCATTGTCTTAACTGAATTTTTCTTAATATATTTTATAATACGTAATTAGGAAACAATAAAGATAATCTGTGGGAAAGTGTTACATATATTAAACTCTTGATCTTTGTTAAAATATAGAAATATTTAATGTAATCTACCTGTGGCATGGGCAGCAAAGTGCTCATCGTCTGCTTTTTGCTTGAGATTTGTTAGATCTGTTTGAGTACCAATAAACAAGCAAGATTAAAGAGAAACCTGTAGTGAGGAAAATTACATATCTGAAGTATTAACTGGTATATTCAGTGCTTCTTACACGCATATTACTCTCAGGTCTGTAACTGAGCTATGCTTGGCCTTTTATGGCTAAAACTGCCTTCTTTTTAGCTAAAAAGGCAGTTTTTTTCTGCAGCATCTGTGTGTGAGAGGAAGGGATTGCCTCCCATAAGTTGCTGTCAGAGCATGGGAGAACAAAATCCCATAATTTTTGTTGCCCTTGTTCCACTCCACTTTATCCGCTCCCCAGCTGTGCATGGCCACTTGTCACTGACCCCTACCTGTCCCATTTTCTTCCCTGCTTTGAGGTTGCACAGGTGTGACTGCACCGGGCAGCGCTGCATCTGGAAACTGGTTGTACAATGCTGACCAAGTTGTGCAGAATTATCAGGGGCTCTGCATGGACCCGGAGCCTTCAGAGGTGGTCAGCACCGACATGCGGTTCCTGACAAACCATATTGTGTCTATAACAGCCTGCAGGATCACTGGAGTAGAAATGCAGGATGTGAAGCTTGGCTGGGAATGGTGAAGGAGCTCTTTATGCCATTTAAATTCTGCGTCTTAGTAGGACACAACTATGCCTCTTCTCTAGCGTTGCTTTGCCCACACCTTTTCATCAAACAAAACCATCACTGCAATCAGAGAGTATTTTGTGTTATAAAGGCTAATCCAGTGATACTGTTGATTCTTCAGATCTGTTTAGTGGTAAAGCCAATTCCTTATTGCAGATAATGACTGTTCTGAGGGGAAATATGAAAATGATAGCAGACAGTGGGAAATGGTCTTAGCTGAGTTACTTAAATTAATTCCATTTTAACACATATATGAAATCACCCAGTAAAAAATAGTCCAGCAACTCACCCCTCATTTATTTGCAAAGTAAACAACAGTACAGTGAAATGATGGTATAAATGAGAAGAAAACCACATTCTATATTTAGGAATTACTTGGTCTTGTAGATTTGATTATATTCCTATGTGTGTGCGTAGTGATGACTGAAATGATCGATACATATGCCAGTTGTTAATTTTTACCTTTAAATCAGGATTAGGGTCCTATGAAATAGGAACAGAAAGAAAATATACAGTATAAAGCTGGTCACACAAATGTTGACTTATTAAGTGTTTTCCATACGTATTTAAGCAGGATTTCCAGGTGCATGCTAGCAAATGAACCTACTTCTGTCAGAGATAATGGTAAAACTCAGAAAACTTTTTAAAAATCAATATTTAAATTTAAGATATTGGGGTTGGTACCATTTGAAAACAAATAAATAAGTTGATCATCTGAGTAAGACTGAGAAGTAAATTTCTGCTTGAGCTCATATTAGAGATAGAAAAATGTGAAGCATGCATACGATGTGGCAGCCGATTGAGTGTATGCATAGATGTTGTGATTTTTGTGTTCAGCTTCCCCCTGTCAACCAAAAAAAAAAAAAAAAGAAAGAGAGAAAACATGAGATTCTGTAACAGGCTAAAATGTAGTAAAAATAATGGCACAGGCTTAAAGTATTTTCTAAATTTTTATTTAAAGTAACAGAAAATGTTTTATTCCATTGCAATGTTGAACACAGCATTATTGCTCTGGTTAAACATGCAAAATTCATGAAAAGAAAAATAATGTGGTTGTCTTAACACTGTTTTGTGCATAGGCTTACAATAAAGTATTTAAATGCAATCAGCTTCACATATATATGTCACATATATCAGCTTCTCAGCTAATATATTTTAATGAAAAATATTAAATACTTTTGCATAATAATCCTAGGGAAAAAATGTAATTTTGGCATGCTTGCATTAGTGTTGTCATAATCGTCTGGTCTATCTTAATTGTCTCAAGGATGGGCTGAGAGTTGTTAAGTAGTACACTGACCCAAAGAAGAAATGTCTTTTTGCAACATTTAAAGATTAATGTAAAGAGTCTTAACTTCAGCCTGATACACAACTAAAAATACTGTTGGAATAAAGGACTTTGTCTATGACAGCTACCTTGCCTCTCCTTGCATTCTGATTTTTTTCATCATCTGATCTATCTTCCATATTACATTTCCACCTTTGGTCCTATGTTCTGGCATCTCAAAATACTGATAAGACTTGCTTTCATAATATCTTTTTTGGTGGAAATAATCCTGAAAAAGGTGCAGTTGGAGAATTGAGAGATACTAAGGACTGGTAAACTTTCATTGTTTTTTCTTGCTATTACTCTTTTTTTTCTCTCCCTCAGTGACCTCTCAGTGTCTGTTGTTGAAGTATTACTGCCGCTTATCATAGATTCATAGCAAATAGGGATGGAAAGGAGCTAGAGAGATTGTTCAATCCTTCCTCCTGCCCCAAGGCAGGACCAGCGGTACCTAAATCATCACTGGCAGATGTTTGTCTATCCTGTTTTTAAAAACCTCTAGTATGGGGATTCCAAAAATTCCCTAGGCATTCTAGTAATTTACTTCACTCTCCATAAAGTGAGAGAGATCATTTCTTCTTTTGTCTTTTCTAATGTCTAAATGTGATGCTCTATATTGCATTCTTTAGCATTATCTTCTGTTGCATCTTCAGCAAACACAGACAACAACCTACAGTCTTTCTCTTTGAAGCCACCTTTCATATAACTGAAGATTAGTAACAGGTTTTCTCTGTTTTCTTTTCTTATGATTCAACAAGAATCTTATAATTTGGCTTTCTACCCTTGTACATTCCTATTTCCTTCCTTCGCTCCTTCCTTCCTTACACTTCTTCCAATTATGCAGCTATTTGCTAAATCGTATTTTGATCCAATATATCCACAAAACTCAATAATTGCACAATACAATAACGTTGAAATTTTATGTGATCAGTGCAGAACCTGTCCAACAGCAAATGTCTACATCCTCTACACAGCCAATGGAAAGGCCAAGCAGCTGGCTTCCTGAGTTAAGATCCTGAATTTGACCTGAATTAGGTACCTGAGAAGTACAGTAGGCCTTCTGGAGGAGCAATGGACGGTGGTGACTGAAGGAGAAAGAGGCAATGGTAAATATACCAAGTTATCTGTAAAATTAAAATACCTACTGGTAACTCATGTAAACAAAATACTCTATGCCTGGAGTCCTGAGAAATCATTGTCTTCCTTGACCAGCAATCAGATTAATTTGCTGAAGAACTGAAGGGAGAAGATCTATCTGTCAAATCACGGCCCTACTAAAAAGATTTGAACTTTCAGTTCAGCCCCTGAACTTGCATTTAGACAGCTGTGCTGAGTGCAGAGGCTACTAAATAAAGTGACACTGTGTGTTTGCTCAGGGGTAAACTCAGGAGGTCTTACCGTATCTGCAGCCTAATGTTTAGCCCATGGGCTTTTTGGGTGGATTTTTGTGATGTTGTATTTTTAAAAAGAAATTAAATGCCCTTTTTTTTTTCTTTTTCCTTTTTAATGCAGTTCACATTAAATAAAAAAAAAAAACCAAACCAAACCAACAATAGAATTCAATCATTTCTGAATAGCCATTAATATGTTGCTCACATTTCAGATGATTCTACTTTGTTTTGGGCATATTAGACTGTGTGCTTTTGATATGTTTAATTTTTGCAATTGGAGCTTTCTGAACTCACAGTGAGGTATTTGTAGAAAGTTAATTAGCCCGTGCAAATTCATTAACATCTGTTTTCTATTTTAAAATAATTGAAATTGTCTTTTATTGTATGGTTAAAAAAATTAAATCATTAGTAAAATTTTCTGGCATAAAAATGACCCAGGCAGTTTTGGGTAAAAAGGGAAAAAAAAAGTCTATTTTACCAAATTGAGTAGTATCTTAAAGACCCGATAGCTACCTTGAAAAATCGAATAAAGACACAATATGCTTTTATCCATTTGTGCAAACCACATCATTAGTCTTGGATAAAATAGGTCTGAGGAAACTGGTGCTATTACAGGTTAAGTGTTGACCTTGCACAAATTAGGCCATAATCTTGTTATCAGACTGATACAGAAGGAGTCAGACATCTGAAAGATCAGGATACAGTAGCATTTTCAATAATCAAACCCAACACTGTTCATTATGATAATCAGAACATGTTTGGTCTGACTTCACCCCATTTAACTGCAGACACCAAAGTGAAAAATAAACCATATCTGGACTTCCTCTGCAAACTAAGGAAAGAAAATCAGGAAACTTCAGAAGACCATTCAAATTCCAGATGTGCTGGGCACTCTACTGAAGTGATGAAAGAAAGGTGACATAAAACTGGAGCTCTGTCCCTAGACCTGGTATGATATAAGCCCCCTGCCAACAGCCTGATCGTGTAGCAGTGAAATCTGTGAAAGGTGTCTGGAAAGGGACTGGAATCCAGGGGGTACTGTAGCATTTTTTCATTACTTGCAATTGTGTCCATGTATTTTTCCTACGAAAGAATGGATATCAACCCTGGGCACCTAGAGATCTGCAGTAAAGGTAGCAAAATTTAGTATGTTTGTGTTTTCTTTAGCAGTATGTTTTCTGTTATCTCTTAGCATGGCATCTCCTAGCAGACAAAATTTTCAGCAAAAAATGTACTTTTATGGGAAATTCCCCTTAACCTTTCCAATTTCCAAATGATCTTTCTCAAGGGCATTGCTGTGATATAGGATTATCTATACATTTTTATATACCTTTTATAAGCCATTTTATAATTCTTTATTAATCTTCTCTCCCAGTCTTTACAGTGTGAATATTCAGTGTAGAGACTCCTACCAATGACAGCAAAATATTCAGGTGAAAGACATCAAGAAATATTTGGGGCTGGAAATCCATAACTCTTTGGCAATAAACACTGCTGACCCCTGAAAAGTATTTCTGAGGCCCGTGCCACGAAATAAACAACTGTGTTCTTATATAACTGCAGCACCAAAGTTTATAGCCACAAACAGATGGAAAATGTTCCTGAGAATACAGATATGATTGTGCTGGTCAAATTTAGAAAGAAATATGCCTATCAATTTTTTATGATAATCATCACAGAAGAGTAGCAGTTGGAGGGGTGTGCATGCTTGCATGCACCCCTTCACGGAGTTCCTGCTAGAGGCTGCCTCTCTCACTGCCATAGTCCCCCCTTGCTGAGCAGAAGCAGTTGCAAGGCCACATCTAAACACTCCAAGTTGCAGCAGGGATCCACCCAGATAACCGAGCTATGAATGTAATATAACCCCTCTGCCAAGTGTGTAGGACTTAAGTGCAAAGATTGCGTACTTCCTAAGAAACCTTTAAAAAATATGTCTGTCACCTGTTTGGCTCACTCCTTGATTGATAGCTGTATGCACTCCATGGCTTAGAAACCTTAAAAAGTAAACATCTGGAATTTCTTGACAGGTGATTTTTTTCCTTACTTGCAAAGCACTTGGGAATCCTTTAGTACATGAATAACTTTAAGTGGCAAACCAGATAAATAACAAGCCATATATTCAAATACTTCCTCAAGAAGTGCATAAGGGTAATGACAATCTACCTAACTTCAGTTCCTACTGTCCAGCTTATAGGTTAAACCGTAAAGACAGTCAGAGAACACAATAAGGTGCACATTTCCCCTGCCTTTCTGCTGGCATTCAGTGTTAACTTGGTGCTGGGCGCCAACTGCCTCATGGTCAGCTTCCCGACATCCAAGCAGATCAACAGCAATTAGCTCTGAGTGGCAAATCCCCGACATCAGGCCACCTCTGGTCGGTTGTCTGAAATTATGGTTACCAGGATTGCAGATTCTGCGGTGATGTTTCAGGGACACCACCAGTTCAGTCAGCCTTACTAAGGCTTTAGTAAAAAAACTTAAACTGCATATTGAAACAAATCGACGGAGTTTGAACTAAAATTTGATGAAAGGAGGTGAAAATGCAATGTATAGAAACACTTTATTTGGATTACCTGTACACCTGTTGATGAACATCTACCTTTTTGGGCCTCCCATGTGGAGAAACACATGTATGACGTAGATTGTGCTGCTGTTTCTGCCTTTTGCTCTGGTGGCTATTCACTTGTACTTGAAAAATGAATCTCAGTTTTCAGGTCTTTCCTCTAGAAATAGCCAGGAATAAAGATTGTGGTCAAAGAACAATATTTTTTCCTTTTAAATTATTTTGATGCCTAAAAATTAAACAGAAAAACACATTTTGCTTTTGCTGACATTCTTGTAGGATAAATGAGTACTAATATAAACATATATGGAGCTCTGAATTATATAGAGGACTTAAATTTTTCAAGAGAGTAACTTCTCTGGTTCTTGGGGGAATATGAAAAATATGTTACCGTCACTCTTTGTCAAAGGAAAACAGACTTAAACTTCTGATTGTCATGCATCACTTGGCAGAGATCACTGATGTATGAACCTGATGATCTTGATCTATGTTCATTCTTAAAATCTCATTATTTACTGCTGAGAACCTTAAATAACATTAGATTTCAGTATCAACAGATTTTGCAGTGGAAGTTCCAGAAACACAAACTGCAAAGATTTTGGCAGTGACTGCCAGTGTAGAGTTTCTCTAGATGAGGATCTAAGAACTTTTTTGCTTCAAAGAAGAAATCTGGCACTTTTTTTTTTCACCTTTTATAGAAGAATTTGCAGCAACTTCCAAATGGCATACTGAATTTCAGTACTTCTAAGATTCATGAAGTTAAACTAATTGTAACTCATTCATCCCAATTCTTAACCAGTGCCACCACCTAAAATTTAAATAGAGAAGATGCTAAGATATCAACGGATTATGTAAGAGATTTAGGAATGTGACTGTTCGTGATTTTTGCATACACTTGTGTTTCTGAATTATGGTTCTACTCTTAAACATATTCATCCCCTCCCTTCTTTTTGCTATCCTATAACATTAACCCTCAAAAAATGTATTTGAAATCCCAATAGTACTAGTCAAGCAGTTTGCAGAAGCAACTGCAATATGTTTGTTTTACCATTTAAACTAATAACATTCCTTACTTAAAGCAAATGATTGTGCACTAATTTCTTAGTGCAAGAAAAAGCAATGAAATCAAAATTGTCCCAAAACAGCATGGTGTCTTAAAATAGTATATTATACCCTTAAAAGTTTTTGAATTATGACTTTATTCACTTTGGTAGGCAATATATCTTCATCTGTGAAGATGCAAAATGTAAAACCAAGACTGTAATAGCTACTTACCCTCCCATTCACTCCTACACGCATATTTTAGAAACACCAGAAACTAAAATTTCTGCCTTTTCTGTGGAATAGAGAAGTATTTTTTTCTTAATTCAGATACCTGCAAAGGTGATTTATCAAACTCATTCTTCTTGATGTGATATTATAAAATCAGATGGAGTGTTGAATTGATTGCTATAATTCTTCAAAGTTTGTTTTCCTGAGTGTAGCAGATGCATATCATGAGCTGTTTAAATATCAAAAAAACATTGCTTGTGGATATTTTATTACATTCCTATACCTGTGTTTCCTTCTTAATGACAAAATATGCATTTTCATAGAAAGTTGTGCTGATAAAACTCCTTTAAAGTAAGGACCTAATTGTTTTTAAAGCATATATAAACAGATATCATTAGCAAAATATTTTAATCACTATAGTTTATGTAGGCTAAATGTAAGCATTTATTAATACAAGCTAAGCACTCATTATAAATTTGCACAGAAAATGATAAAATATTATGTATGAAATGAATCATTAGCATGGGCCATTAAGTCCTCTATTTTCCTTTAATTGAATTTGTCAGTAGTACCCTCTTTAACTGAAAACCAGTCATAACCACAAAATTAAATAATAATTAAAGAAACAACTATTCAAAGAGTTGCTTGGTAGCTAAGGTGCCATTTAACCAAAACAGCAATTTAATGTAAATTGCAGCCCATGTAGACGTAGTTCTGAAAATTATACATCCTGTGGTTCATATATGTTTGAATTAGCAAAACATTTTCAGCATCACAGTCTAGATGTTCTTATACTGGTTCTGTAAACATGAAGAAAGACTGAATAAATGGGTGAGAATAGGTATAAATAGATCCATGGCAATTAAAGCTAATTAAGACTTTACAGAAATAAACCACTGGCTGTTCAGCAAATTTTTAGCGTCTTAGAAAAAGCACCAACTTACAGGATAAGCATTCTATCGCTGTGCACAGTCATTCAGTAAAGGTGTATTGTATGTGGAACCAAAAATAATGCTTTGCCCATCTGCTTTATTTTTCTAACTTTACCCAATTATTAAAACTGAGGTGGAACCTCCAATTTACAGAGATTTTGTTGCACTACTTGTATCAGAAAAAAAACCCAAATCAAACAAACAAAAAAAAAATCACCCCAAAAAACCCCTCACAACCAACCCACTCTCCAAAAAAACCCCAAATCCTGGTGATTGTATCATGTTTGAGAGCAAAGTGGGTCTTGCTGTGTCTAAAGAAGCAATGCTGAAGCTCAGAGGAGGTCCAGGACCTCCAGTGTATATATGGAGATTTGCCCACACTACTGCACGGTCAGGACTGGGACTATCCTTTGTTCTTGCTGGTTTTTCTCTCACATCAGTTACCTTTGGGACAGTGGGCTTTTATTCACAAATTCTGTTTTGCACAACCAGCAGGGGGAGGCAAGATTTAAGGAAATAAACTGGGAAAACTTCATGGAAGCAAGTAGTATTAAAAAGCAGAGGGTAGTGGAAAGCTTTGAACAAAAGAGAGAGGTGAGTAACACAAGACATTAGGGTTAAGCCGGTATTTTGATTGCTACTCCCATGTCAATCAATCCATAACATGCAGTTGCCACAGGTGTGCCATTTGAAAGAGCTTGTATCAGTTTGTCCGCTTTCCCAATGCAAGGTTCTTTTGCTAACTGTGAATATACAGCTGTAGTAAGCATTATTTTATTTTCATTTTCTAGTAACATAAGCTAATATGAAAGAAGAGAACTGTAAGTAAATGATGTTACAAGTTTCAAAGAGAATGTCTCTTGTTTAAATATCTCACATAATTGACTACTTGTGTGTAGGAACCAGTGAAAGAGATGCACAGCTGGACTGAATGCCCTAAAATTATTTTCAGAAATACATATCTCATTGTACTTTTCAATTCTTACTTATACAGCTTTCATTCTTCTGTAGAACAATTTACAAAATAACTTGCACAACTATTATGGTTAAATGTTGAATCTGCTATGAGCATTTCAGGAAGATATTTTCAGACAGAGGACCAAACATCTTGATGTATATTCATGTCTTCTTCATGATTGTTATAATTTAGGGGTAAGAGCTACACGATGAAGACTAGTAGTCAATATGTGTGTTTGTTTTCACACAGGACCTATTTTGCAGAGCAAGAAAGAATCCAGCCCTGTTGCGAACAACAGGGCTGTTCAGCTGTGTAACTGTGTTCTGCACCAGCCAGGGTGAAAGGCACAACCAAGCCCTAAGAGATTCCTGGGTAAACATGCACATGCAAAGCTGCCTCCTGAATAACTGGTCCATGGTTTTCATCAGAACTGATGACAAGTAGCTGGGTGAAGGGCAAAGTACACCATGTGGACCCAGATTAATATGCTGTTGGTTAGCTGTGTAGAACATCAATGAGTCTGATAAGCTCATTGCTCTTTTTGTACCCTCACATAGATCCCAAGAGATCCAAGATGTCTCTCACAGATGATCTAAGTCTACTTGTCTCCATGCATTCTAGACTGCCCTTTTCAAATATGAACATAATTTATGTGCATGTTTGTTTAAAACCCTGTAAATAATATGGATATTTATTTTCTATGTATAATCTAAGAGCATATAGGCTTGAGAAGGATGTTACTGTTTTGAGCACTGCAAGAGGGCAGCAGCCTTCTGCCCTATGTTCCTGAGGTGTAGGGCACCCCTTGCAGAACAGACCCTATAGTACAGTACACTGTGGTATAGTATGTTTTGCTATGGTTGAATTACCTTTATTATAACTGTCTACTCTCTAGTGATATCCAGTCCCGACGAAGAACACAGATATAACAGTTATTCATAATTACAGCTTTGACGAGTTATTTGAATCAATGTATTCCAGAGCACAGCAAAAGTTCCAGCCTCATGGCTTTGATACTGACAGATCTGGTGTAAAGTGGGTGTTTGGATACAATGCCAAGCATAATTGGTGCCAGCAGTGGAGATTACATGTGCTGGCTCTATGGAAGCTTATAGACTTATACAATTGTTGGGAACAAGGCCACGTACGATAGTACTCATGAAGTTAGAGCACAGCCTTCATGTGAAGGCTATATTATTAATTTAGTGTTAGCCTTCACTCTGATTTTTGAAAATATGAAGGAGTACAGCCCCTATTGCTTTGGTTCTGCACTTCTGTCAAGTTCTTCACTCAAATCAGAGGGTAGATGCTGGCACCATCCTCCAGATTCAGCTGCTCTTCTTCACTAAGTTTCAAATATAGCATCTAGAAATTTTTATTTTACCTCCTCCAGTAAGACCATCTGTTCCCATAGCTTTCCCTCAAACACCTGGCATTATCTTTTTTAGAATTTCTGGACTTCTGTGATTTTTTTATCCTGTTTAGGGGGAAATAAAGATTTGAAAATACACTTTAAAGTAAAGCAGTATACATATGTCTTTTGCTGCATTTCCTATTTATCATGCAGGAAAGTGGCAGGCCATTCTGGGTGAATTCAAAGTCCATTTCACCTACAGTCCTGCCAGGATCGGATGGCTATTGAAGACACTTTACAAAACGAAAAGGAAATGTGTGTTAGACTGAGAGACAACAATTCCTCAAAGCTCAAACACAGGATTATTTTCTTGAAATGGAGTTCTTAGAAGAAGTAATTGGTTTCATTCCCTTTCTCCATAGCAAGCAGTCTTGGCACGTTGCAGCAAAGTTTTCCAGAAAACTCATCATCTTAACACAAATATCTTTTATTATTATTTAAATAACTAAAGGTCTGGATTTAAAACCACAAATTCACAACCTGGAAATCCCCCACAAACTCTTTGTGATTTTGCAGTTGCATGACAAAGATATGAAGGTTTGATGGATCTAAGAAGGGATTTGTGGTCTGGAGAACTCAGTGAAATTCCTTGGCCTGTCTTATGCAGAATGTCAGACTAGACTCTGGTGATCACTTAAAATAGAATAATTTAAAACAGATTCAGTTCCAGCAGTTTCTAAAAGGTCTGGTAAGACTTAGTGAATTAGCATTTGGAAAGTTAGATCATATTCGTGCTTCATGTAGTCACAGTTTCTCTTCAGCAGCCTTTTTTATGTGTGAATAACCAGGTATGAGTAATGTTTCTTGACCAGCAAATGGATACGCATCCAAGACACCTGAACTGCACCTGCTCCTCTGCAGGCTGTAAATTTTGAAGAGGGCTTCTTGGCTGACAAGCTGAAAACTTTTGGATCCAGTGGCTGTCCCATCATAGAGGGACCCTTTTCATATTATACTGCAAGTGAATCTGCCTAAAGTACAGATTTATTTCAGAGGTAACTTTTGGGACCAGTGACAAATGGCTGGCTGATCCAGTTGTAGAACTTATGCTCAGCTATACATACAGCCCCTAAGAAATTGTTACAAGGTTGTGTTATAGCACTTCTAAAAAGAGGGAAGGATGTTCCAGAGCCAAACCCCATCAAGCCGATGTCTTTAATATATCATTTTAAAGATAAAGTACTGAAGTAATTTATAAACTGTCTGTCACCAGTGGCTGAACACCACCTTCTCTCCAAGAAAGCTGAATTACACTTGAGAAAGTATGTCCTGGCTGAGCACTGAACATCATTCAAGTTGCTGAAGTTGGGTTTGAAAGTGATATGGGCACAGATGCGATGTTCAAAGGCCAATCAGCTGTGTCTGACACCATATACCACCAGATGCTTTTAGACAAAATACAGTACATGAGAGAAAATCAATGCATAGAATGACTGATACAATTTCTATCTAAAAAAGAACAAAAATCTCCATAATCAACAATGATTTCTATGTTGAACTCTGCAAAAAGAAAAGCCAATAGTGGAGACTACATTATGACCTACCACAAGGGAATGTGCTTGAGTCTGTATTACTCAACATCTACATGGATGACCAAAAATCCATTCTCATAGTAGAAGTTTTATTCCTGCAAGGAATGTTTGTATCCTTGCCCAGACTAAGGGCTTCACTTGAGTCCAAGCCAGATTTATGTCCATGCTCCTCAGGTTCTCAGATTACACTACCAAAACCCAATTATACATCAATCTGTCTAAACAGCGACTCTCTTTTTATCTTTTTTTTTCCTGAAATCTCAAGTCCAGTAAACCTAGTGTAATTTGGAACAGGGTATAATTTGCCCACTGTTGCAATTCTGTTTATTTTGGGCACGTGTAGGAAAGAAAAAATATAAGGTCCCTGCCCAGAATACTATACTGAAGAAGTTCATACATTCTAAATGGAGGCTAACCCAGGAACATCGTGAACAACTATACTTACCCTCTCCGGAGGCTTAATATAAAAAAAACAAGAAGGGGTCATTGATGCAAATAAATTAGTGTTAAGAGAAAGTTGCCAGTAGATTACTTAATGCCTTAGACTAGCTGAACGGAACAAACTGCCCAGGCTTTCTGGGATCACCCCACTGAAAACCACAAGCACTGTTGTGAATAAAGTGGAAACCATCTGACAAAGAGAAGGCTGAGGTACTGACTGCTGGGGCAAGCTGCAGCTGTTGGCCAGCTGCTGTAAGATTTCCAACTACAATGGAACCATTTAATAAATCATCAAGGGTTCTGCATCCCATTGAGTTTGTTCAGAAAAAAAAAAAAAAAGGAAAATGAGTACTGTCTTTTCCAAATACCTACTTGAGAGTTCAAGAGTAGACTGACCAGCCTGGAGATGTTTGAGTTATGTTCAGAAACTGTTGGTGGTACAGAAGATTTACATGAATATAATATGTAGACATGCCAACGTGGGAAACCACAGACCAAAAAATATCTTATACTGTGGATGGTAACTCTTCTGTGGAGAAAGTCATAACATGCAAATGATTTTGGAAAAACATACAGTCACCCTAGAAGGACACGGGAAAAAACAGATCCTTGGTGCTTAGAAGGTTTAGCTTAAACTGTATTATTCCTCTATTCCTTTGTGCTGTAGCATTTCAGTCAGCTTGCATGCTCCATATTCCAAGTAAGAAGTATGGAAAAATTTTCCAGACAAGTTCATATAGATGAACAACAACAAAAAAAATAATGCTGTCACATATTAGATCTGCTCTTTCAAAAGCAAGTTCAACTTTTAAAAAAAATAAATTCTGGGACATACCCATACTTTAATCAGAGGTACCATAATAAAATTCATAAATGCTACAAGACCATTGACTTACAGATCACACTGTTTCCCTCTCTCACGGAGGTAATGTTGATTTTTAATTTGATTTATCTTTTAAAAATGAGTTTGTTGCTTCAGAGTGAGTTCAGATTATTTAGCCCCATTTATTCTCTACTTCTCATGATTTTGCAAGTATATATTGTTTCCCTTTCCAAATTCATGATGGCTCTTCTTCTGGCTTTGAGGCAATTTAACAATTTATTTTATGATGTTATATAATTTTGTCAGTTATCCAAAGATGCCTATGAGGCAGGATGACAGGCAGTCGTTGGAGTAATTTTTATGTGGCCTTACCTAAGTGGAAAATACCCACAACACAAAACCTCCAGGTTTTTCAGTCCTATGAGTTATTTGCTTGCATTTTTATCAATACAATATTATATCAGTATAGATATCTACTGGTTTTATATATTTGATATTAAAATTTCAGAGTGCTGAGCCACTCTCCATCATCTTCGAAAGGTCCGGGAAAACAGGCTAGGTGCCTGAGGACTGGAGGAAAGCCAGTGTCATCCTAGTCTTCAAAAAGAGCAAGAAGGACAACTCAGGGAATTACAGGCTGGTCAACCTCACCTCCATTCCTGGAAACATGATGGAACGACTTCTTCTGGGTGTCATCTCAAAACATATGGAGGAAACGAAAGCTATCAGAAGTAGTCAACACGGATTCACCAAGGGGAAGTCATGTCTGACTACCTGATAGCCTTCTATGATGGCATAACTGGTTGGATAGATGAAGGGAGGGCAGTGGATGTTGTCTTACTTGAATTCAGCAAGGCTTTTGACACAGTCTCCCACAGCATCCTCATAGGTAAGCTTAGGAACTGTGGATTAGAGGAGTGGACAGTGAGGTGGATTGAAAACTGACTGAAAGAGAGAGCTTAGAGGTTTGTTATTAGGGGCACAGAATCTGGTTGGAGGTCTGTAACAAGACGCCCAGGGGTCAGTACTGGGTCCAGTCCTCTTCAATATATTCATCAAGGACCTGGAAGAAGGGTTGGAATGGACCCTCAGCAACTTTGCTGACAATACAAAACTGGGAGGGGTAGTTGACACGCCAGAAGGCTGTGCTGCCATACAGTGAGATATAGACAGGTTGGAGGATTGGGCAGAGAGGAACCTGATGTACTTCAATAAAGGCAAGTGTAGGGTGCTACACCTGGGGAGAAATAACCCCATGCACCGGTACAGGTTGGGGGCTGACTTGCTGGAGAGCACCTCAGAGAAAGACCTAGGGGTGCTGGTGGAAAATAGGATGACTATGACCCAGCAATGTGCCCTTGTGGCCAAGAAGGCCAATGGCATCCTGGGATGTGTCAGAAAGAGTGTGACCAGCAGGTCAAGAGAGGTTATCCTCTCCCTCTGCTCTGCTCTGGTGAGGCTCCATCTGGAGTACTGTGTCCAGTTCTGGGCTCCCCAGCTCAAGAAGGGCAGGGAACTGCTGGAGAGAGCACAGCAGAGGGCTACAAAGATGATTAAGGATCTGTAACATATCTCTTACAAGGAGAGGGTGATGGACTTGGGCCTTTTTAGTCTAGAGAAGAGAAGACTGAGGGGGAATCTGATCAATGCCTATAAATACTTAATGGGTGGGTGTCAAGAGGATGGGGCCAGTCTTTTTTCAGTGGTGCCCAGTGAGAAAGAGAAAATGGACACAAACTTGAATGTAAGAAATTCCACCTAAACATGAGGAGGAACTTGTTTGCTTTGAGGGTGACAGAGTACCGGAATAGGCTGCCCAGGTTGTGGAGTCTCCATCTCTGGAGACATTCAAAACCCTCCTGGACACGTTGCTGTGCAACCTGCTCTAGGTGGACCTGACTCGGTGATCTCCAGAGGTCCCTTCCAACCCCATGTGATTCTGTGATTCTGTAATACAAATTCAAATCAGATGTTCTATTTCTTTCATTTGTTTTCGCCTTTCCTATCCTGAAGATTGCCAGCACTGGTAGATTTACAGAGGGTACTTTCAATGCACAGTGTTATGCAACATATTTTCTACAGCAGTTTGCAAAAGGTCTTATTGAGGGCAACCCACAATATTAGAAGTTGTACAGGATTAGATACTGTGTACTCCCTTCGCAAAGGGCAGAGTGACAAATAAGAGGACAAATAGTTGATGAGATCAAAGTGGGAAAGGAAGCTCTGCAGTGAAAGGTATGAAGTGGGAGCATCATTTAGTAAAGAACATATCAAATAATAAGTTCCTTAAATAATGGGGAAGATTTCATTCAGAACTGGAGAGGAAATGAGAAGCCAGGTGAAGTTAAAGAATCAGACAGGCTATCAGCATGGAAACTGAAGTAACCAAAGATGGTACTTTGGCAGCATGTTACAGAAAACAAAAGGAAGTTGAAATCACTTGCAAATTTATCAGCTGGGATTTCACTTTGTCAGGACAAAGTCTTTTTCACCATTTTTCTCCATTTAACAGCTCACTGTCTGCATCACATATTCCAATTGATTTTACAGTGTTTGATAAAGCAGATCTCGTACCTGAAAAACCTTTTGCCTTCACTAGTGAGTTAACCAGTCAGTTAACCAGTTAACCAGTCACCCAGACACCCACCCAAACACTCACCCATTCCTGCCACCTCAATAAGATGAAAGCAGAGAAAAAGAAAACCAATAAGAATGCTTCTGGACTGAGATAAAGTCAGGGAGATTTCTTACTAACTACTTTCATGGGCAAAACAGACTTACCTTGGGAAAAAATAGTTTATTGCCAGTCAGAATGGATTTGGGTATTGAGAAACAAACAAAAATGAAAAACATTAAAGCAATAACTTTTTTTCTCTGTTTCCCAGGCTCGACCTTACTCCTTACTCCCGTCTCTCTTTTACTTATGTCATATGGTGTTGGGGGGATGGAAAAGAGGGATAGGGGTCAGTATATAACAGTTTGTCTTTGCCACTCCTTCACCTTCAAATTTTTCCCCTGCTCTAACATGGACTCTTCATGGGGCCCCTGTCCTTCATAAAATATCCACTGGTTCCACCATGGAGAACCTCTGCCTCCTGCTCTGACCTGGTGTTCCCTCTGCTGCTTCTCTGTCTTATGTTTGTTGTTTTTTTCCTCCCCTCTGCCTCTCCAACATATCTGTTGTTTCTTAAATATGTTTTCACACAGGTGACACCAGCTTGACTGCTGGGCTTAGCTGTGTCATGCCATGGGTCCCTTGGAGCTGCCTGGTGCCAGCTGTGTATGGCACAGGGCAGCCCTTTGTTTCTTGTCACAGAGGCCACCCCTGTAACCTCCATGGCTGATGCCTGGCCACCTACACCAAATATGGCTTTACACTGTGGTATAATGCTGCTGCTTCCATCGGAGACACAGAATTCTGAAGGACCGAAATAGTATTTTGCGAGTTTCTGTCATGTGGAGTGTGTGATATTGTCAATTAGTGTGAAGGGATGACTTGCAATCAGACCGTATAGTTGAGAAAGAAAATGAACCTCCCAAATGATGAAGGATCATTGAACCCTTGCTTACAGTTAAACTACAGTACAAAGTTGAAACTATCCCAAATTGAGAAATTCAAATTTCTCAGTCACACGAGAAATCACAGTCCCTCATATAGATAATCTGCTGGGCATCAGCAGAGTTTCAATACATCGGAAATAAAGAAATCAAACATCAAACTATACATTGACAAAAGCATTACAAATTACAGGGCTTGATAAAGTCTCACTCAAGTTTTCCATGCTTTTGCAAACTACTGAGTCAGAGGTGGAAAGTCCACACCTGGAAAAGGGAGTAGAAGGGAAGGAAAAGGACCTAAATATCAAAATCCTCCACCTTTGCTCTCACAAATCTTCCTGGGTATCAGTACTGGTTCTAAAAATGTTGTCTGATATGGCCAAGTAACAAATTTCTCCTTCCTTGAGGCAGGGGGAGTTGGTTTGGAGGGAATCCTGACACAGTGATCTTCCTTTAAGCCATACTACCTTTAAATTTTCATCCCAGGGAGGTGGAAGTCCCACTCGCCTCCAGTCTCTTCTTGCCATTACTCAGGACTCTAACTACAGGCCTGAAATTGCCATCAGCTTTTGTTCTAAAAACAAGAACTTGCCTGACTAGCATTTAAAAGGAGTATTGCTAGCAAAATCATTAATAAGACTCCAAACATCAAAAAGACAAACTGGACAATAGATCATGTATTCTTTAAAATAGAAAAAAGTTCTGGGAAAATTCAGAGCAAAGAGATGAAATGGAGTCAGAAGCAGAATTCAGTGGAGCTACATAATTGTGTGATGGGAACACAGGTGGACTGCAGAAGCAAGGAATAATTTTGCACTTATGGCTAATCATTTGTTTGTTTCAACTCCCACAGCACTGAAGTAGGAGAGATCTTGGTACTCCCTTGAGGAACAGCAAGGTTAGGATCTTCCTTAGAGGGTGGAATATGTTGCTGTGGAAGTACCTAATCCCAATCCAGTATAATAACAGAATAACAGCACACTATTTGGTTTTTTGAGTAAAAACATATTCCTCATGATGGTGTGTTAAAAGAAAATCAAGTAAGATTTAGGCTCCAGCTTTTTATGGGTAATTAATGCATTAATTTGCATAAACCCAACCTCCCCTTTTAATATAATTCCTGAATGTGTGCTCAGTTTGGGCCTTTACTTAAAAAGTTCATCATACATGACACGCTATGTCATGCAGCCACTTTGTGAATGCTAAGCTCTTGATGGAAAATAAGTCTTTGATTATTAATTCAATTTACCTTGTACATCCAGCAGCCCTCAGAACTATATTTGTCCTGCCTACTTGTAGGTTTATCACAGAAATGTCTAAATTAAGGGCACTGTTGCTTTAAACTGTTTTTTCCAAAAGAAGTGGAGAGGTTATAAGACTGTAAACAACAATCGTGCAGCCTAACTAAGAGCTGAGTCACTTTCAAAAGATGCCCTTTTTCTTTCTTTTTCTATGTTTTCTGTGTGTAATGAGCTAAAGGCTATGTTTCTAACTTAATCCCATAGACAGATGGATGAATATGGGATAGTCTGCATAGTTTCACTTATTACTTCATCTATTGTTTCTGCTTCCTGTTGGATAGGGAAGGACATTTCTTCCCAGAACTTTCTAGAACTTTGGAATTAGAATAAGTATTTCCCCTTCTCAGAAGTCTTTGAGGAAATCATATCACATAAGGGGTCTTTCATTGATTTCACTTGACACCTGAAAATAGATTGCAAGTAATAGCGTTCTGGGCATTAGCAACAGAGAATGTAAATTCTTAGTTGGCTGAGTTCTCTAAGTTTCATAGAAATCGGGATGGCTGAGCACAGACAGAGAAACAGCTTCTGAACAGTCTGGCAAGCAGACGTGGATAGAAGGCAAAGTATAACTGGGTGACGTTTGCTGGTAGCACAGTTATTATGTGTAATACCCTACACAGAGTGAAGCATTCTTGCATAGGAAAGCTGTAGTGATTCATATGTGGTTGTGAATGAGTTTCTAATAATGCTCACAAATTCTCAGGAGTTTGCAAAGGAATTTTGGCATTGTTCATTAATAAAAACCAACACATTCCCTGTACTCCCTGCCCAGCACAAACAAAACCTCATTTTGCCATTATTAATAGAGCCCATAATGAAATTACTTATTTGGGGTGGGTAGTAGAAGTAGTAACATAATAAAGCACAGGAAAATATGGATGAGCATTGAGCTAGGAGACTAATTTTAACAAAATAATGAATTGCAGTTCTCACAGGGGAAAAAAAAAAAGAAACCAACAGTGGAAACGTGTTAATTAGAGCTGGCCAAAAAATCAGGGCTTCCCTGCTTTGCGTGATTTATACATTTGGCTTCTTCATGACTTATATATATATTTTTAGACCAACCCCTTTAAAACACTAGCAATTTGAAGAAAAATTAATGTAGAAACATCAAATCTTTGTTGTTTTTAAACAAAGAGTTTGGGATCCCAGAACTCTTCGAGGAGATTGAGATTCTTGTCAATCACCAGTGAATATTTTACAGGAATATTAATTTCTCTTGCTGGCAGGTCTCCCGAGCTTCCAACACCCTTGCCATATGGACTGTCCTATAGGTACAAATCACTACAAGTGAGACTTCTTTGCCCTGAAACATAACTTCAAAACAGGAAATTTGGGAGCTCGGGAAACCTTGGCTGAGATGCTGGGAACTAAGCCATGGTTATAGCCCAGAGTTACAGGGCTTTCAGGCTCTTCCCTGTACAGCAGGAAAGCCGACTTGAATGTCCACCCCAGTGCTTCAGATTCTGGGTCTCTGACATTGCTGTTGAACAGACAGTGGGTCTACCAGAGAAGTGGGCTTGTGAAACTATGACAGTTGCAACACTGCAGGACAGGAATTCAGCTTTTCCACTTTTCAGGAAGAGCCATGCACCAGATTCCCAGGTCAAGGGCAATCTCCACCTTATAAATGGGATTTTATTTTGTAATTTTTTGCCGTAACAGCCTTTCTCCCTTTTTCTTTTTTACTGATGTGTTCACAGGAAAAAAAGAAAAATCATAAAACCATAAATTATGGTCTCTCTGGAGCCTTCTCTTCTCCAGACTGAAGAACAATCCCAACTCCCTCAACCTTTCTCCATAGGAGAAGTGCTCCAGCCCTCTGATCTTTTTCATGGCCCTCCTCTGGACTTGTTCCAACAGGTCCATGTCTTTCCTGTGCTGAGGACCCTAGAGCTGGATGCAATACCCCAAGTGGGGTCTTGGGAGAGCTGAGAGGTAGGGAAGAATCACCCCCTCCACCTGCTGGCCACACTTCTTTTGATGCAGCTCAGAATTCAGTTGGCCATCTGGGCTGTAAGCTCATGTTGTCGGCTCATGTTAAATTTTTCATCTAGCAATATCTCCAAGTCCTCCTCCACCCGGCTGCTCTCAATCCATTCACCTCCCAATCTGTACCGATAATGGTGATTACTCCAACCCAGGTTCATGATGTCTCACTTGGCCTTGTTGAATTTCTTGAGGTTTAGATTGGCCCACTTCTCAAGCCTGTCAATGTACCTCTATATGGCATCCCTACCCTCAAGTGTATCACCTACATATACATAATTATTCACATCAAGTAAATCTTTTATGGCACAGTTAATTGCCATTTATTTAGTAGACCAGTAAGGGTTTCCATGAGGACCTTCTTTGTCCATAGTTTTGTTAAAAGATTAGTATCTATTTCCACAAATGGCTATAGAGGTCTTGTATTCTCCTTTGGCATGCCAGTATTTCTTCAGTGTGATGGTTTTTTTTCCATACTGTCACTTAAAACCCATAGGACTGCTTTTTTTTTTTTTTTTGCCATGACTCAAACCATTTTCATCTCTCAATTCCAAGCACAATGATGTTGTTTTCAGGATCTGTGTCTGAACATGAGATGACATCCCTTAAGACAAATCTTTAAAAATCACTGATGGTCCTATATTGCTACTGTGAATTTGGTTTCACTAGGTCTATTTGGTGGTGCTTTCCTTGTCACCATGACAAAACTTTAGCTAAAGGCCTGGGCCACAGTGGTGGATAATCACTGGCTATACTTTCACTGGGCATTTCAGTCATGTGAAATGACTGTGCATTGGCTTGGTGGCTTCTACGTATCATAAAGAGAATGTAGCACTTTCCTATGAATGATGCTCTTATTGAACTTTATTCTATTATTCCTGGATGTGCCAGATCTGCAGCATCATCTTGAAAATACTCTGTTTGGTGC
This sequence comes from Gallinago jamesoni, assembly GCA_025769975.1. Taxonomy (NCBI): domain Eukaryota; kingdom Metazoa; phylum Chordata; class Aves; order Charadriiformes; family Scolopacidae; genus Gallinago; species Gallinago jamesoni. Next base: position 140,854,330 of record JAOQGH010000001.1, read on the forward strand.
TGGAAAATCTGAAGCTGTCAACAGAGTGGAATTAGACAGAGCACACATGTAAATCTACATAATCCTTCAGAGGTTTTAAATGATCTCCAGTATTAAAACCCCACATATTGTCAAATCTCTTGGACTAGTGACAGGCCAGTGGAAAGAGCAGGTTGGCAGTAGAGCTAGTCAGAAGTTTTCCAGTGAAGCAAATGCTGATTTGTTTATCCTAAAAGGCTTCGTTTGAGGCCGAGTTGGAATGAACATATGTCAATAACATAAATTAAGGCATGGCCTCACCTTTCCTGCAGTGACGTTCTGTGGGCTTTCCTGCTGATTTGAGATTAATTTCTTGCTGAATAATTTGCAGTGATGTCTGAGTTTCCTCAAAAATTAAAATTACCAATATGTATATAAATATGTTAACTTGCCAAAAACTCTCACTGTTTCATTCATTTATACTGCAGAAACAAGCAATATTTATTGACATCTCTTTCTCTGCATAATGCTTGGGGCAGGAATTCTTTTATACTACTATTGACAAAAAAGTTTAAAATTATGTTAGACTTTACTTGCTTGCCTGTTATGTGTCAAGGAATCTTCATGTGTCTAAGTGCATTGAAATTTTTCAAAATTATTTAAGAGATATTTAAAAATATTATATTGTATAAATATTGTATCATCACCTAATAATAACTGATTCTGGACAATTAGGCTGGAAATGTTTTAATTTTCTAAGCCAATAGAACCTATCTATAGCATTCCATAATTAAAAAAAAAAAAAAAATTAAATTAACAAAACAGAAATTCTAAAATTCTAACATGATTTTGAGTGGGTAAGTACCCATGCCAAATGGTGTCTTATAACAATAAAGTCTCATTCAACTGGTTGGCCAGATTGTTCATATGGCTTCCTGCTTTCCTACTTTCTGGAAAGCTTGGTTACTTTGAAACTACTGCTATATGGAGAGATTGCCATTCAATTATAGAGAAACTCTGGTGTCATGCCTACTTCTCTGTAGCATTTTTAAGCTTTTCATGTAAGACGAAAGCAAGTGCTTTATATTTGTCTGTCTTTGAAGAGAAAATGCCAGAGAGGTGACGATGCTCCTGCTGTTAAAATCTAATGCAACGTCATAGACACTTCTTTACATGTACATGGTCCCAGGGGCTTACAAGCATGAACATGAATGAATTTGCGCAACCCTTGACTCATGGGGTAGATCTATCTAGAGACATCAGACCACTAAAATGAATCTGCGGGAGCAAGAGGTCTACTAGGTCACTGCAGCAGTTCAAAGCGTGCTGGTGCCAGTCCCAGTACACTTACACCAAACCCATAAATTACACAGATATAATAATCTTATTATTTTCACTTGAAAATTTACAGTGATTTAAATTCCTTATTGAACTCCCCTAAAGCTTTTTCTTGTGAGCTTGTCCCAGGTGCCTGATTGCAGACATCAAACATACCATACTAAGTATTTATATAAATATACCAGAAAATAATCAAATATGATGAACCATTCCCTTTGTTCCTTTATGTTGATACACTTTTCACAAAATATTTAATATGCTTCTGAAAATGATGATGCCAGTGATAAAGCTAGTTTGCAGTTTCATAGATAATTTATGGAAGTTATGAAAAATGAACCAAATTGTCATAACAACATGACAATGTGAACATTCATGTTTACATAGTGTCCACATACAATACAAATACTGAATATTAATATGAAATGAGAATTTATAAAATTTTGAATAAACATAATGCAGGAAAAAATAACTACTTTATACAATCTCTGCTTATATTGCAACCTATAAACAGATTTTACTTTATGAATGCCTTTGACATTTCCCTTAATGTGTATTTTTTCCATCTTTAACCACAAATCTTGGTATATTTTAAATGTAAATTAGGTCATATCTATCCTGTTTCTCCTTTCAGATAAATAGTCACTCTAATTCAAGAGAAGAGAAGAAAGTCCATAAACAGCACTTTAAAAGTACTTGGCATATATTCATCCCAAGGGGTGCAAGTAGCAAAAACTGTCTGGATGAGGTTTGGTCACTTCTGTTCTCAGAAGGTAGCAATTTTTTTGTTCAGTAATTTTGTTAGCTTGCACAAACTGACATTCAGTCATTCACCTAAATATAGGCATTTATTGCTGTTTTGAGATACTCTGAGACATTCTCCTGGGGCAGGCAGATGGTATGTAGGACCTGTGGGAGACCCAAAACTTCATGATGGGCCTGTAGAGCAGCAGCTACAACCAGGCAGGACACAATAGGATATCTCAAACGACACTTGATACTTGTAGGCAACTAGATCACAACTGTATTAATAGCCAGTAATATAGGTCTTCTGAGGCCAGCCTTTACACAGGACCATTGCCTCAAAGTGGTGACAGAGAATTTAGTGTTTGTCTGTTATTTGCTTGTTCTGTTGGCATCTTCTTTGTGGTTCATTGATACGTGGAGAAAGTGAATGAATCATGAGGCCTGTGCCTTTGTACCATGCTAATACCCTGAGAGTATTACAGTTATAATTATGATACTTGAACTGTGTTGATTTCAGTAGTCTATTAATTACACTACTAGCAACTGGGAATGAAGCCTGAGGTTTTCATTTTCCTAGCAGCTCCAAAGCCCAGTTCTTGTACTACCTTTTCCCAAGCAATGCCCTTAGACATGCTGAAGTGCAAGTTTAGGTAGCAAATCAGAGATGATACAGGCCACTGGTTGCCTGTATGCATCACTAAATTTGAAGCTTTGGCTCAAAATGTGAACATTGTCCAGTACTAGGTAACAGCTCATAGCTCCTCTTTGAAGACTGGAGAGAAGCTAAATGTCACATTTCTTCATGGCAGAATTGCTCTTGGGTGTCTCCATCTCTCTCTTTCTTTCTCTTCATTGACTGTGTCGGGACTCCAGAAAGTTAAAATCCTGAAGTTAGGTACCCCAAAATATTTTTTTTAAATTTAGATGAGAAAAAAGTAGACTTCATTTCTGCCATTATATTGATGAATTACTGTTATGTAAATACATTGCTGCTGCCTCATTAAGGGTTACTTAAGTGTATAAAAGTGAAGATGTGAAGTACTGTTTAAATGGTTAGGTGTTTTTATTGTTACTACTAGGAATGTGAATGTCAGAATTTTTGAAATATAAATATTTCAGCCTAATCTTCTAATCTGTATCTTCTAAGGCGCATATTGCACATGTTTTCCATCACTTGGTTGATAAAGTCACATATTATTATGGCTGAGGGTGTCATAAACATAAGTACATTGTGTAATATTAAAACATGAAACAGTATTCAAATACTGCCAACCTTCAAAAAACAATGTAGAGGAAGAAATGACTGAATTCAGTTATATGGCAAAAGGTCCCCTGCTATTTGGTTCTGTACTAGCAAATGAGACACTACTGAAATTTGATGCCATTTTTAGACTCCTTCCTTGCACAACACCCAGTATGCTTATTTCCAAGGACAAAGCCTATGCAACTTGGCTCAAATTTTATTTTTGATAATTAATTTATACACCTGAATTTTATCTCGCTTTTAACCCAAGTGGTGTTGTTTTTCACAGTTTATTTTTATTTTTACCATTCATCATGTAAAATAGTATTAGTTATTTTTATTTATTTTTTATAAATATTGTCTGTATCATGCACTATTTATGTCTATTTTAGAAAGCCTGGTCAAAAATGCACACGATTAGACTTCCTTCTAATTTGTAGAGGCTTTATAAAGACCGAAAAACTTTCAGGTGCAAATCATACTCTCTGTAGCAGTACTTCTTGGCAAGTATGAACAGATCCATGGTAATCAATTCAAAAGGTATTAGAGACATTATTGGTTGTAATTATCATGACACCTGAGTCCAGACTTGTGAAATAATTATTAAAGGTATCACCAGTGTCCAAAGGTTTTGTTAAGCATTGATTTTATATCAGTAACAGTTTAACAGGTTTTGTGACTCTTAATGTGAAGCTGAGTGTCTGTTTCACTTACAGAAACATTAAAAATAAGAATGAAAATTTAAAAAAAAACCAACCCCCTGTTATCATAGAGGCTAAATGGGAGTAAAGAACTAAGGTGAAGATAGCATTGTCCTTAGCATTTCAGGGTTCAAAATCAGAGCTGACTTGTTTGAAAAATGTCAGTGTTATATATTGAAATAGCTTGCTGCCAAATAAAATATATGCAACAGGATTTATAGGGAGAGATTAAGGAAGGGGCCTTGGAGTCTCCTTTTTTTTAATGCTATATGTGTGCTTGATTTTTTTTATTTTTTGCAGCTGTGACCCTGAACATCTGAAACTGTGCATGCACTAGTTCCTATTTCTTGTTGTCGCCACCATGGTGTAAGGAAAAAATTGTAGCAAAAAGAGTTTAGAGTATTTTGCCACTGTCTGTCCTCCTGTAGCACCATGAGGCTTTGTTATGGACACGTCTCTAAGGGCTTTTGCTCCAGCACAACCTGTCTTTCTGCACTGAGTGATTAGAAACATTGGTTTCTAAGTTAAGCATCGAATGCTAAGCCTTCTTCCCTTCTGCCTCCCTCATACACATTATTTTGTTCAATATGTTACTGCATATGCTGTGTTTGGCCTCAAACTGATGTGTCCATTGATCTTCAGTGGTGATGAATGAAACGATGATGATGAATGGGCGTCCTACAGAGATTAAAATCATTACACCTGTGGAAGATCAAACCTACGTACGTCAGGGAACTGAGGTCTTTTAACACCTGTCTTCTACTCAGTCTTGACATGTAGTGCTACCTGCCTTGAGCAGTGGGTCACAGTCTTTTATTAGGTAACTCCTCTTCCACCCTTTTGATCATTTTGACCTATTATATGCCTAGTTAAAACTGGTTTCCTGCAGTTCCTGTAGCAGAGATCAAAAGGTGCATTTCATATCTTATGTGCCTATCAGGATCATCTCCAGCAGCAGCAGTCCTGAAGCCAAACAAGCTGATGTGCAGGTCCCTATAGATACAGTCAGAGATTTTGCATTCTGGTGGATGGCCAAAGAGATATAGCTTTACGAGCATATTAGTTCACATTCCTGATCATTTGTTGTGCAAAAAAAAATGCAAAATGTCTTTTACTGGGCCTTCTTTTGGCCATATCTACCAAAAGGAATGATCTAAGGCTCAGCAGTTTTGATGTCACTGATTTAAGAGAGTGAATTGAAGAGTTAGGTAAAAACCCCTGTGAGTAAGGGATAACAGCAAGTAATGAGTTCCTAAAAACCTCTGGCTAGCCAGCAGAGAAAAGTTATATAGAATAGATTTCACAGCACTGACTGAAGTAATCCAGCTCTGAAGAAGAAACAGGAATAGTTCTGCCTTGCAAGTATCCTTAACTAAAGGTCTAAATAGATAATGAAAATTAAAAATAAGAAGAAAAATTTTTCCCAAAATGCCTAAATAAAACCCATCCTTATTTCGTATCATATCAGAGGATGACATCTCTAGTTTCTTGGCATCTTCCACTGTACCTTTTGCTGTTGCCCTCCCTTTTTTTTTCTTGCTCATTTCCGGGTAGTGGTTGTTGCTGTTATTCCAGCTAACTTCACTCCTTTTCCAGTTTTTTCCTTCAGAGAAGCAATAAGGTGTGGGAGATAAGTAACACAACTGAAACTTATGGTGAGCTGCATGTCATGGGAGAAAAATGATCCTGCATGTATGAGCTACTTCAGTAGAAAAACATATTAATTTTCAAACTGGAGAACAGGAGAGAGGAAGTGTGAGTCAAACTAGTAGAAAATGTGTGAATCTAAATGACTGGGTGTTTATCTGTGCTGGTTTTGGCTGAGATAGAGTTAATTTTCTTCTTAGTAGCTAGAAGGGGGCTATGTTTTTGATCTGTGCTGAAAACAGTGCTGTTAATGCAGAGATTTTTTTCCTCTGTTACTGAGCAGTGCTTACACTGAGTCAAGGCCTTTCCTCCTTCTCACCCCACCCCACCAGTGAGTAGGCTGGGGCATGCACAAGAACCTGGGAAGAAAAAGAGCCAGGACAGCTGACCCCAGCTGACCAAAGGGATACTCCATACCATATGATGTCATGCTCAGCATATAAAGTGCGGGGAAGAAAAGGGAAAGGGGGGATATAAAGCAAAGAGGGAAGAAGAAGGAAGGGGAGGGACATTTGGAGTGATGACCTTTGTCTTCCTAAGTAACCATTACGTGTGATGAAGCCCTGGTTTCCTGAAGACGGCTAAGTCTTCAGGACTCCCCTGATCTGCCTGCCCTTGGGAAACAGGGAATGAATTCCTTGCTTTGCTTTGTTTGTGTGCACAGCTTCTGCTCTACCTATTCAACTGTCTTTATCTCAACCCATGAATTTTCTCCCTTTTACCCTTCCAGTTCTCTCCCTCATCTCAACTGAGGGGAGTGAGTGAGCTGCTCTGTGGGGCTAAGCTGCTAGCTGGGGTCCTGGGTACAATTTATAGATGATTTTAAACTGGATAGTTTAAAATTAGTTATAGTTTATAGTTCACTTCCAATGGGAAGTGACAGAAGTCCTTGCATGAAAAGAAGACTTGGTTCTTTCAATCATCTATGAAACAATATCCACTTTTCTAGGCTGATTAAATTTTTTAGCAGTTCATTCATACTGTCTCTGTGTATATACACAAATATGCAATATATATGTAAGTATATATATATACGCACATATATATGTATCTGTATGTAAATATACATATATTCAAAAATGCCCCTCAAGAGGGAGACAGTGGTCTAGATCCACCTTTTCTTCTGGATTGAGTTTCAGAAAGTGTTTTTTCCTCACCATATAATCAGCTACATGTAGAGCCATTCCCTCTCCAATGTGAAACTATTTGAATAAATTACAAAAGTCCTGGACAATGTCAATGCACTATTTTGATAACTAATGGCATCTCTCTATGAGAGGCAAAAGAGTGACACTAGGACTCTTCTTCATGCAGCAATCTGTTTCTCCTCTCTTCATTGTGTGGAATCCAGCTGAGCTGCTGAAAGGGAAGGTGTAGTTGAAATTATTTGTCCTAAAAGTTTTTTTAATGCACTCTTCTCTATTTATTCCACATTTATGTGAGCAGTAAAAATAAAAATAATTCATGGTGTTAGAAATAAAGCGTGGCTTACTGAAACTAATCAGAAGATAGGACTAAGGATAGAAAGAATTAAGTGAGATGATATCTTTATCATATCTTCTTAATAAGTAATCTGCAAATCTAAATAGCTATTCATTTGCTATTATCTACCATGCGAAATGGCAGCAATATCTACAGTGCATGGGTTGCTTGTTGTAAGTTCACTAAAGCAGAGGAAGAAAATCCAGACAGGCTGTTTAACCTATTTGAGATTGTTTGTCTTGAAAAATGAAAGCTGAAACATTTTCTAACTTAAAAAAAAAAAAAAAAAAGAGTAAGGAGAATTTAGAAAAATGTCCCACTAAAACAACTAAGTGTTGGTTGACATACTGGATTGAAAAAAAAGCCCATATGTTTTAAAAAATGGAAATGCATACTAATTATACTATACAGGATCCAAATCAGAGTAATTGAAGGAAAATTACAAGCATTAGAAAAATAATTCAATAGGATAGTCAAAGTATTTAACCTATCCAAAGCAGATATCCAAATGAATATGACATTACTTGGAAGTATCAATATGTAAATGTCAGGATGTGATAAAATACATACTTTCACCTAAAAGGAGTTCATAGTGAGGACAAGAACGCTACTTCTATGTAGTATTTCTGTTGAAGAAAGTGACAGCAACCCATTGATGCACATTTGCAATAGTAGTGGATTGCACCATGCAAAGGAAAAGAAACGCCCATGCCTAAGGAAGATAATTATATTAGACATTATGTTTGAGTACATCACATAGGCAAACAGTGAAGCAGTGGGAGTAATACAGTTGGAGAACACCTACAAGGAGAGAGTTTTAGCAACAATCAACCTGTTTGGTTACAAAACAGAACAAGGAGAAGAAAAATGATGAAGCAAGCTTAAACGCCTTGGTACTACTGTTCTGGTAACTAATATCTTCCCAGATACAGTTTCTTGAAGAAATAATACTAACATTTACAGGTGATGCTGTGACTGAATGAGTGACATTCCAAAGAAAAACTATAGGAAAAGACTAACTCTTTGCACAGACGAAATATGAGACTGGCAGGATGTGGGCAGTACCTGTTACACACATAGGAGAATAAAATGTTAAATACAAAGAGAATAAACAACATCAAAAGGTAAATTCTGTAAGCAAACTAATATTGAGACTTGATATTAGAATCTCTAGAAAGGCATTGTACTCTGGAGAAAAATCAGCAATGATTTTGTTAAATGAGTCATATATGAGATTGCTGCAGATTCAAGACTGTTATGCATATGCAAACAATTCTGTATGTGACAATGTCTTCCAAAGTCTGGAGAGAAGGAGTAGACGCTATGAAGCTCACAAACTTCCAACACAGGAAGGAACCAGTGGAGGATCACAGTTCAGCAAATCCAGTGAGAAATTAGAAAGTCCAAATATGCACAAATACGCACTATGTTGGAAAAAAAAAAAAAAAAAAAGCCCAAAACAAAACAAATACAAGCAACCTGTCCACCTTGGATCCCATAGAGAAAACTGAGCCCAGTTTTTCACCCAGCGAAAAGTATGCCCGCCCAAGCCATGAGCAGCAAGATTCTCTGTGAGATTGCTGTGGGAAACGGTCTCAAAGGCTTTACTAAAGTCTAGGTAGAACCTCATCCACTAAGCGAGTCACCTTGTCATAGAAGAAAATCAGGTTTGTCAAGCAGGAACTGCCTTTCCTTAACCCATGCTGACTGGGCCTGATGACCTGCTTGTCTTGTACTTTCGTGTGAAGGCCCTTGACATGATCTGGTCCATAGCCTTCCCTGATCTCAAGGTCAGACTGACAGGCTTGTAGTTCCCTGGATCCTTCTTGCAGCTCTTCTTGTAGATGGGAGTCATATTTTCTAACTTCCAGACAACTGATACCTCCCCAGTTAACCAGGACTGCTGATAAATGATGGAAGAAAAATCCTATTACACCCAAAGCTACCATCCATGGCTTAGTAAGTCCCAGTCCTGGGAAGTGGGAAGTATCACAGGCTGCTTGCCCTGTTCTTATATTGTTCTCTAGCTGTCTGCTGCTGGGCACTGTTGGAAATAGGAAGTAGGAAGTAGACAATTGATCTCACCCAGTTTGGCCAATTCTGGTTGTATAGGTAGAGAGTATTGGCACCAATGCAGAAATAATTATTATTTATTTAAAAAAAAACCCCAAATGCCATCTACATACATGGTAGAATAGCAAGACCTGTAGCACATTACAAAATGTGAGAACATTCTGGACAAGGCTCCAGCTTCTGCACCACCACAACTTCTGTACGTGATCTTAAAGCCACAGAGAGGTGCACGTTGAAGATGATCAGAAGCCATAAAAGAAACTGCAGGAATAGGCCTTTTTTCCATGTAGTTTTGCAGGAAAAAAAAAGTATGTACATCAAAATGGCTTGAGGAAATTATGTTACTTGTTACTACAAACAAGATTTTGAGCAGCTTTCCTAGAAATAAGGACCTAAAAATAATGCAAATAAGCTTTCAAAATACATGTATCTATTACAGGCATAACATCTTTGCCTTTATTTTGGACACAGACTTTTTAAATAAAAAAACAAAGTTGACAGAGTAGTGCTGAAGACAAAAAAGTAGTACTTCCAGAGAAAATCATGGCAACTCATAGTATGTTTTGCTCACTGTCCAAAGTATACCTATGGTCCAAAGCATATTAGAAGAAAGTATACAAATATTCAAAGGGAAGTTAATCAAGAAAAATTAGGACAGTCAAACTAGTTACTTCAGCTTTGCAAAACATCTAATCCTACCTGTGGAAACCATTGCTTCATTTGAGGACAGACTGAAGAGCAGAAAGGTTTATACCAGTACTACCTGTAGAGTAGTCTCTTCCCATGTGCAGTTGCTAAACACATCCACTGTTCAGGATAAATGGAAGACTAAAATCAGTTAGTACATGCACATCACTGAAATTTTTCATGGAAATTTCTTGTATATCAAAGTAAAGTTCAAATAATTAGTGGCATGGTAGCTGAACACACAACTGAATGGGTTATATGAAACATGGACAGCAAGTGCACGTGTTTTTGCCTAAAGTCACAGATACCCAAGAGACCACAGTCTGCAAGCAAGACCACCTCCAGCAGGCAATAACAGCACGTGAGAAAACTGAGCATTACCCTACAAATTTCTGGATATCCAATTATACTGGAGATATATTATGTTCCAGCCAGGAGGCAGTATAGATGGTAGAATTGGCTAGATAGATATTAGCTAGAAGATAGATACGGGCGAAAATTCAAAACCAAAGAGTGGCAGTGCCACAACAACTAAGATTGTTATCCAGAGAGGCAGGAAAGAGTGTCTCAAAGGTCCTTTTCACTGCAGAGAACAGCCCCAGAAACACAGATAAATGGAAGAAGTTCCTTGAAAAAAAGGGCACCCTGAAAGTGTGTTTTGTTCTTTCTCTTTTTTTTTCTTTTTTTTTATTTTTTTGTGGACCTGGTAGTAACTTAAAGAGTGGCAATAACAGCACAGACCTATGTGGTTCAAAGATGTAACAGATACACGTGTATTTGGTATTGTCTTCATCCTCACCAGAGGAACCCGGTGCCTGGAAAAGATGATCCAGCAGAGACAGAGCAGTTGGCTCAGGCTCAACTGAGTAAGAAGTCTGTTTAGCTAAAAGATGAGAATGTTTTGAGTTGCTTGGGAACCATTAGCTGCTAGAGAATCAGACCACACAACAGCATTGAACATTCTGGGTAATAGAAATCAGGGAGAAGGTCACTCTAGAATGATGTTTGTCACTCCCCTTTGAGAAAATTCTGATATCTTCCCTCCCCACTTCAGCCCACTTAGGAAGAAAGAATCTTGGAATCTTGGCCTGGCTCTCAGTATTTCAAAACTGAGGGTCTTTATGTAGAGGGCAGTACAATTCTGTATGAAAAATGTGACCCTAAGTACTACATAAGTGAAAATTATAAAGGTTTACCTTTGAATACAAAGAGATCTAAATCCAGAACTGCAGAGGACATGTTTAGGAAGGCAAGAATCTTATAAAGGTGAATTAAGGAATTGAGGTGCAAAAGTTTAATCAGGGAGAGGAAACAAAATACAAAGGATTGAATGTGTCCAATACTGATTTGAATTAAACAGCAATTGCTGTGTATTTTCAGATTAACTTTTCCTATTTCACATTGCTGAATATCGTGTGATTCCTGAAGAGTTAATAACATATAATGGCTTGGAAATAATTTGTTTCAGAAAGTCTTCTAGATGTATCAATTCAAGCTGCCATATCAAATTTGTACTATTTACAGTTTATCAATCTATCTTTAAAAGTCTGTGAAGATAACAAAGCCCTTCATATTTAAAAACTCACATAAGATTCAAAAGATTGTTAATGCTTAGTAGGGTTATGAGTGAAGTTAATTGAGAAATTAAAACATCGACAGCCAGGGAAAAAAAAAAAGAAAGGGGGGGGGGGGACGGGAAAGATGCTTCAGCCAGTCTTTTTGGCTGCCTTTAGCTAGAATATTATGACTCTTCTTAGAGTGCTCCATTAGTTTCGTCATTGGAGTGAACTTTATGGAAGGAAGAATAAAATCTTCAGTGACAAATACCTAACAAGCTTCTGGAGCCAAAGAGCTGTGCCTGCCAGGGAATAAGAACAGAAGAGAAAAAAAAAAAAAAAGGGGGGGGGGGAAGAAGAAGGAGGAGGAGGCATTGCAGGCAGGGAGCAGGGTTACCCACATTGTAAAGGGAAGAGAACGTGAGACTGGGAACCGGAAGTGAGTGGCAGCCTGCCAAGGCAACAGTTATGCCATCTGCGGCAGGGTCAGAAGCCAGAGCCATCCTCAAAAGTAAGCCCCATGGAAGACATCTAAACAGAACCAGGGAGGGCACTCTATCTGTTTCGTGAGGATATCCAATATGCTGCTGACAGTCTTCCTGTCAGGGCCACGTGCTGGCATGGTGTGCGGCAGGGATGCTGCTCTGTGGTGGAGGAGCTGCTCCTGCTCCCTCTCACGGGGCACCAAACACACACACGCCATGTGGGGGGCTACCAACAGGCCCCCGGGACAGGCAAGGGGCAGCTCCGGTCCTAGAGGTCCTCTGCCCTCTGCTCTGGGATAAACCTTCTTCAATGCTGGTCTGAAAATGGGACAAAATGGTACCAGCATATGAAGGGGCCTGCTGGCAAGCATGGCTACAAGGGCATTGCCGGGTGGGCAAGGCAGGGCTGGGACTTCCGTAGCAGTAGTGGGGCAGGTGTGATCCACACACATGGTTCTTGGGCTTCTCTGCTTGTGGATTTGGGGATTCTGAATTATTACCAGGTATTATTTGAACTGGGTTTTCTTTCTCCCTGCCCACCCCAGAAAAAAAACCTATTGGAAAAAGGTGTTGCATCCAGCAAACACTGGCCTCATGTACATGATCTCTGTCAAATCACCAGGACAGCAATATAGAGTCTATTCTCACCAGCACTTCAGTTTATCATGCCTGGAAGACAGGCCTTCAGAAATATTTTACTTTTTTTTTCTTTCTTTTTTTTTTTCTTCTCTCTTCCACCTCTTCCCCTTATCCCCCAACCCCCCTATTTTCTCTGTTGTTTTGGGTTTTTTTTTTATTTATTTAACTGCATAAATATTTCATCTTGTTCTAATATGGTGTTACAGGAGGTATATGAGGAGGGGTCTTAAATGTTTCTGTTCTAATAATCTTCTTCCAGAGAGAAAGAACAGGGCAAAAGGCTAGTGAGAAATTTATTGTCTAGCGTGCAGTGTGTAATTACCATAACTTACAAAAAAAAAATCCACATGTTGGTCTGTTTGATTTAATGCCATCAGAAGTGTAAGGTTACATGAAATAAATGGCTAATTGGGTTAATTTAATAGCAGGTTAAATCTTTCTTTTATTTTGTGCTAAAGGAACATTAAAATGGTGCAGTTTTCAAGTGGTCTTGGAAAAGTAAAGTAGAGTTTCTTGATAAAAAAAATATATAGCGTTCCTACTGCTAGGTTTATGGTGGGAGTTACTGGCATTCTGCCAATTCACCGCATGAAAATCTAAGCTGCCTGTATAAGTACAGAATTTAGTGTTGGGTCTTAAGGTTTTGGTTGGCATGTTGCCAAAGATGTTATGTATTTAGCTGGGAAAATTGCCTAGAAGTTAATTGAGAGGAAAACACTAATATACATCCTCCGCCACCTTAAAAAATGCTATGGATATGCATATGTTGCTGATCCTTGATAAGAGATGAGTGTTTGCAATAAAGAGTTAGTTTTAAAATGGTCAAAGAATGGGCTAGATTGAGTTTTTCAAGCCTCTCCATTCACTGCATTCACAAGTAATATTACTGTTTCTTGTCTTTTTTTAATCTTCCTGCTTGCACCATCCTTAGATGGGGCAACAGCAGATTACAATGTGATCACCATCTTCTTTAGAGTGGGCAGATCTGGGGTGTAACATCTTTGTGCCACCTCTGAGTACCAGGTGATAGTAATTTTCCCCCTTTCCCCCCAAAACTCCTCTGCTTGTGACAGCCCCAAATCTTATATAGTGTGGCTGCTTGTCTTACTGCTACTGCCACCATCCAGTAAATCCTGGAAGCTCTGATTACAGAGCGGGTATTGACACTTCAACCACTTAAGAGCAGGAGGTGATTTTTTTTTCCTACTGTGCAACTAACCACCCTGCACACTATCACCTAGCAGAGCATCTCAGGAGCACTGTGTGCCTGGAAAAGCCCCATTGCACTGGGCTGTGATACCCCAGCAATTTGATGATTTTTCACATGACCAGAAAAATTAGTGGTTTTTCATCTCAGTAAGCAAAACAATGTGTTTAAGCTGTACTGAGCCAGTCTGCAGCAGCAGACCTTAAGTGGTTAATGATCACATCTGTAAGTAGGCTCGGGATCAGACAATAGGCTACCTTTCGGACTAAGGAGGCTGGGAGGCAAGAGGCACAGGAAAAAAAAAATTAGGAGCTATGCTGAAAGCAAATGAGGAAAAGGCTTTCTTCCAATTGTGACCAGCTGTCTTCTTTTGTACACCCGCTGGATGCTCCTGATGCACTGGGCTAGAACAGACATGAGCAAAGTAGAAACAATGACATTTCGCTACTGTATGAATTCCCTCTCCCTTCACTTAATCCTGTTCTTATTGGGGCCTTGTGCTGAAAGCTGATAATTTTGATGGCCCCTGAATAAAGCCAGTAGCTTGAATTCCTGCCACCAGGCCCTTTATAATGAATGGGACTAATGAATGCTAGTAAGTGGTAGGAATCTGTGACCAGCTGCATCAAGGCAGGTAATACAGCTCAGATTTAATTGGGAGCAGGTATTGGAAGGCTGTATTACTTTAATTGGTGAGGGGGTTTTCTAAATGGAAAGGACAAAGTATAATGGACAAATTGTGCTGTACAATAGCACTTAAGCTGGGATTGTATGCATTCGTTAATCTGTTGAGGAATGAGGCAATTCTAAACAATTTTCTCAGTGAAACCAACTCCAGAAAGCTTGTCCCTTTTGTTCTCCCTTGGGAAAATGCAAGATTGAAACAGAAAATACCTTTACCGAGGCAATCATTTGCCACGTGTGGAAAGCGGATACAGCTGTAAACTATGAAAGAAGGATCTTTGTAGTACAATAAAGGATGGAAAAAGAGATAAAGCTGGGGATAAGAGTGGGCCTGTCACTGCATCCAAAGGAGGAATAAAGTGATGACATTTACAGTGACAGATGAGACTGTAAAGAGAACTCAGGACAATTTAGAGAGGGAAATTTGATATTTAAAAGAAAGGGCTCTGATAATTAAAAGTAGCATTACATTAAACTGTTACGCATGTCATTAGTGACAGAAGGGAACTAGTGCCTTTTGAAAAGTTAATGATTCACACAGACCTGCTCTTGAAACTTTGTATGTAGTAAAGTTCACTTGAACACAGCATACTGTATGCAACACAGCATAAATTTTCTCTGTGTTTCATAGTGGGAAATAAGAAAGTTCTATGATAATATGGAAGGTGTACTGTAAATACCATATGCCAATGTGTGTACAGTGTGGGTGTGCATGTGTAGAATCGTTGTACGCTGGAGGTCCAAGGTAGAGTTGAAAACCCAGCATATATAAATATTGTCAAAAATGCTCATTCTGTGGAATCCTTGGAAAAGGCAGGGTGTCTTTTTCTCGAGGCACAGGTTCACACGTTTTATTTTTGCCTTGTTTGTGTTTAACTAGATCTGTTCAACCTAGTGTGCCTATGGCAACAGAAGACAGCTTAAAGAGTAACCTCTAAAGGTAGAGTGTATTTAAAGTGAAAAAACACCGCGCACACAGCCAATTTAGGTGACTACTGCAGCTGTAATGGGTTAAGAGAGATTTTGTAACAGTTCTTCTAGCAGGGCTTTTGCTTCCCTATACTTTGTTACAGGTGGGAAAACAAGAAGGATTGTATGTCCTTAGAGTTCATGTAGGCCGGGCAGTAGGAGGAGAAAAACAAAACGAAGCTGAAAGTGAGTGTTGAATGGGCTTTCCCAGGATCCCCAGGTGGGTTTCATGTATTGCCTGATGTTGAAAATGAGACAGATTCAGCTTTCTGTACTGGTTGTAAAGGCTGAATTATCTTACACTTACTATTGTTTGCGACTAAAAGTCAATACACAAAGCTGCAGCTTATTTCAAAAATTCTTTGTCACTAAGAACCATTTTGTGTTCTTTAACATGTTTTCATTTTTACAGATAAGGATAGAATTTGGTCTCAAGCTCACGAAATCTTTATCTATATGCATAAGGTAAATTTTAAATTAAAACTGACATGCAAGAGTAACATTATTAAATTCTAAAAAAGAGCATGAAATTAATACTTATCCATTTGTGTGAAGAAGGATCAAAAATGTTTTCGCAGAAATCTGTGGTTAGCACTGTGTGAACTGTAGCAAAGTTTGCCTGAAAGTAGGTGAGGTACACAGTAAAATAATCCATGACAGGAAAATAAAATGACACACAGGACTGCTTACGTGATGAGCTATCTTTTCCTCAGCTCTCTAAATAAGATGTTTGAGCAGTGACAGATGCAGAAGAATGTAGATGGAAAATAACTTAGATTTAAAAATAAAACATTATTTATGGGATCTCAGCAGACTCCTTTGAAACCCTAAAAAGATATATTGATCAATCACTAAAAGTGTCCTAAGATCAATTTTGTGCAATAATTCTGTTTATTTGATATGGAGGAAATAAGGCAGCTTAATGTCACCTTGTCTCCTGTCATATAACATATGTTATCCCTGTTGAGCATCTCTGTCCCTAATCATATGACATTAAAAAGCATTCAGGGAAACTTACCTTGCAGGAGTTTCTTTCAAAAACACCTGTGTTCCTGATCTTTACAAATAAACAACAGCCAGAAAGTGCAGTGACTTTAGGAGGATGCTGGAATATTTTTAAGGGAGTTGGAACCACAAATTCTATGTAACTACTGATTATCAACTCTCTCTGAGGCTCAGATAAATATCTAAACACAAAGAAAAAAATTTTTTCTTCTTTAGCCTGAAAAGAAATAGTTATATTTCATTAAGGTTTTGAAAACTTGCTTTTTCTGTCAGGGTGTGTGGGTATATATATTTATGGGTGTGTTTGAAAGAAAAAAAAAAATGTTTTGAGATGTGAAGAGCTTTGAAGTTAGTTTGAAAATACTATCCTTGTCAAAAAGAGTCATTATCTATATCTACTTGCTACTGCCATTAATTTATTCTTCGGACTAGGTCCTTGCATTTCCTGCATGACCTAAAGGAATCTTAAAGAAAACAAAACCCAACAATTAATTTACAAATTGAGAAAGGTCAAAGGTCATTATGCCTTAGCACTGAAGTTCTTTAGAAGATGTGCATGTGTCATGTCTTACATTTCCTCTTAACGTGCATGAATTGTGACTTTGAAAAGCCAATTCTGTAGTCTTTGGAGTTAGAGTTCTTCCTGGCAGCCAGCCTTCACAGCAAAGCTGGAGTGCAGGTCTGTGGGGCCTCTCTGATGTGCAACGAAGCCACCACATTGTTTCAGAGTTGTCAAGCAGCTGCTTTGTGGTAGTAATAGCTGTTTATTACTCATCTGTGTTAGGTGAGGTCGGGAGAGGAACCAGCACTGTGTAGTTGTGTGTCCTCTCACAAGATCCCAAAACAGATGTTGCCACACTGCTGTGTGGCCCACGAACATCAAGAGTTCTCCTGTTTCTGGAACACCCGTGGTTTCCTGTGCAAACTAGCATAGAGGGTTTCTTACCTATGCTTGTTCCTGAAAGAAAAAAGTCTATTCATTCATAAATAAAGTATATTAAATACTTTCCTGAAGTGTTATTCTTTATGAAAACTACTACACTTCCTGAGGGATTGATGTAAGTGAGACTGAGAGGAGATACTGCCAGCAGTAACAACATGTGGTCTGTATGTTGGAAGAACTTAAGGACACAGTCCACCGCATGTGCAGCTTAACACGTTTTGTATTTTTGTGCCACTGTTTTTTGGAAAATGGATGTTTTTGAACTCCTTCTTTTGACAGCTAGTCCATAAAGGTCAGGCTGTTGTCTGACCCTTCCACCAATCAGCATGATTAAGTGACTGAGTGAGTAACTTCTGAGTGCCTGTTTAGCTGCAACTTCTGCAGCTGGGGCAGCTGCCTCCATCCAATTCCCATCATATCTGGGTTGCACAGGAAAAAAGGCACAGGAAAAATGTGTGTCCTCACCAGCATGCCAGCGTTTCTGCTGAGTGAGCCTAGCACAGCAAGAGAAGTGACCTGTCCAAGCTGATCCCTGGTGTGATTCCCAGAGCCGGGGTCCTTTCGGTGGTCCCCCCAAGGAAATACTGCACTGCACTACCCCCAGGGCAGGAGTGATTGCTAACAGCCTGGCTCACCTCAAGTGATTCTCCTTCACATAAAGAAATGTAAGAAAGCTTCAGGTAGTAGAAGTTGTAGGAAAGAGGATAAATAAAATCTGAGAAGCAAATGGAAAAGAAATCTATTGAATTTAAACCAGTCATTGGAATTTATGTCCAGGATTTTTCTCGTTGCTACAGATCTTTGAGATTTTGCTATAATCATTTTGCATCAGGAAATTCCTAAGATGGACTGATACTGTTTCTGCCTCTCTCTCTCTATAAGATTAAAACAAAGGGGAGGTCATGTGGTAATGTACATCAGTTTATTCCTGTCTTTCCTTATTTTCTTGTAAGTAGCAGAGGTAATCTTCCACAGCTTATTCCAATTACTCCTCTTCTGATTTCATACTTTCAAAATAAAACATAAAATACATTCATACATACATATATTCAGCTTTCTAGGGTAGTTTTGGAGAGAAGAAAAAGAAACAGAGAATGCCTTTTCTACCACAGAAATGAGTTTTCCCTGTCTATGCAGATGTATTGAGACCATTCAACTAGATTTAGCATGAGTATGTAAACTCTTCAGAAAATATATTTTGTGCAATTGAAGAATGGAAAAAATTCAATGGAGAATTCTTCTTGTCAAATAGACAATAAAGCAGAAGTAATTGGAGGCGGGCGGGGGGGGGGGGGGGGAA
>JAOQGH010000001.1:140873090-140928766 GCA_025769975.1 Gallinago jamesoni
CAAGGAAAAGTTTTATTCTACTTCATCTCCAACAAGGGTAAAACTGAAGAAACTCTAGAGGGGTCAAAGGAGTTGTACATAATATGCTTGGAGCTCACAGACACCCAGTCAAAATGTCTACACTGACAAATTTTTACTTCATTTCAGTATCTTTACTGGAATTTGGAAGTGTGGTTTCATACCTGATAGACCTATTGGCCTCCCACTCACTATGCTTGAGTTACAAAAGCATGCAGCAATGGATGTGGAAAGGAGGATCAAATATGTCTGCATGTGCCTGTGCACTGTACAATTTACACTGGAGGAAGGTTCTGTTTACATGAATGAAATTGTATGAGCACTTTGGCAGGCTTACTGGAACTGTACTTGTCAATACTATGAGGAAGGCTCTTAACAATTTACTTTCTTAATAGATTTCTAGGGCTTCTTGTTTTAAATTTAGCATTTATTTTATAATTTTATCTTCTGCTTTGGCTTAAAAATAATTTTGCAGTGCAAAAGTACAGCTGGTAAAACTGGTAAAAATATACAGAAAAAAAAATTAAAATTCTTAAGCATTTTAGATTGGCTTTGGATTTTAGAATGATGATCTCTTTTCAGTCATAATTATAACTGAGTTCAATCTTTCTCTTTTCTCATTCATTAACCTCCTTTCCAGAAGGAGAGGCATTCCACACATAATACCGTATAAGGAAACAGCATAGACTTATGCTGCCTACTTGCATCTATGATCTGAGAACTGGAAAAGTGAAAGCTACTTCAGAATTGAAGTAAGTAAATGAATTTTGGAAACCTCTGGAGCCAAAATGTTCTGTGGATATTTTGATTATGCAACTTGTCTTTGAATGAGCAGCCATTGCCATATGAAAGTTAATAAATCATGAAAATGTTGTCAACTGTGCTTCTAATGATATTGTAAGCAACATTGTATTTAAACTGTTCTAAGAGGGTTTTTTTGTATCTGAGTTGGTCTAAGTTCCCTCTCTTCCTACTAGGAAATCATTCTTCTGATGTTATTTCAATTTCCAGTTACATTAGGAAAGAGTTGTTTAACTTATTGGCCAGCATAATTTGCATCAGTTCCTGCCTGAGCTTTCTCAATCTAACCATTGCTGAATCTTTTTCCTTAGAAAAATATTCTTTTGCCCACCACTTATGATATTTTTGAAGCTAACAGATCAGGAAAAAACTGATCTGACTAGGAAAAAAAAAAAAAAAAAGTAAAAAAACCAAAAGTACATGTGGACATGTGGTAGTCAGCCATCTCCAATTTCCAAACAGATAAAGTTTTTTGTAAAATGATTCTGAGTAGATCCCTTTTGACATGAAACACAGTATCTGCAGTCCTGAGCATGGATTGTCGTAACTGAGCATTTTTATAAGCTCAATCACAGAATTAATGTCAACACTCTCACTGTTTTTCTTCTTGCTCTTTCTTCCCAATGTCTTTAGGCTTTGGGAAAAAATATTGTTTCTCTTCATGGACCGTTATTAGTAACAGCTAATCTTTCTCATTTACCTAGCTGGATGGAAAAGACTGGCATTAAAATGTATAATAGAGGTTACTTAAATTTTAGTAGGCATGGAGATGGTCTGCTGTTTGTGCTGTGCTCAGGCGTCTGGAAACATGGTTCATTGGGAACATTCAGCAAACCGGAACAAATACGGTTCTTTGGGCAAAGGCAACAATCTTGCATCAGGATACACCAGCCTTTTATGTGTCCAGCACAGATTTCTATCAGGAAGGACACTCACCTCTCCTCTTAGTGCTGCAGTGCATTAGAAAAGGTGACTACTTGGAGCAGGAGAGAAATGTACCCATTTTCCTCTTTTTTCAGTTTCTGTTTCTTTCTCTCTCCTCAGGGTCCATTTACACGTACTTTAAATGGGAAAGTTTTCCTGTTCAGAATCTTGCATGTTAGCTGAGAACATACTGTTGGTTGGCAGTTAGTGACCAGCTGGTGATGTTTTGCACTAAACATCAGCTAGGTTCAACTACTGCTCAATACCTAAGGCTTCACTCTGCTGGAAAACAGAGTACTAAATACACCAGTGTTGTATGGTTACATATTTACCTTCCACATTTCCTAAGGCAAAATTTACTAAGGCAAAATTTACTAATATGTTTCTCTGCCGTGCTCATAATCCAAATACCGTGTTTGTTGTCAACAAGTTATATGATTCAAGAACCACTTTTTTTTTTTTTTTATTGTAAGAGGAAAGTAAGGAGCAGCAACCTTCACATCTTAAAACCATTTATGCCTCTAGGGGACCAGTCATTATCCTGCAGTAGGTATTTTAAGTTGGCAAATCAATGGAGAAGATCAGGGATGAAGATGAAAGACCCAGCTAGTCTTGACCCTTGCCACTTCTTCTTTTTTTAAGTGTCCTTCAGTGTTGATCATGCAAAGAGTTGCGCTTAGGCTTATTTTACCACCAGCCAAGATGGAGAGAACTCATTCTTCTTTTGAACTTATCCTTCTTTTCTCCAAAGGCTTTTTGAAGCAGCCTCAGGTTTAGGATTAATGTTTTGTCTTTCTCTTGCTCAAGACTTTATTCTTTGCCTGAAGAATTTGTGAGAATTTTTCTTTTTCCTTATGTTCTAATGACCACTATGTAATGACAATAATGACATACATGGTCTGGTCTTACAGCCCTAGAACCTGCAAACTAAGTGCAGGTATGTCCTCATAAAAGCTTTTGTTCTGAAACAGGGCTAAGCATGATGAATGAATAATTTACTTTGGGGATTGCTGGAGATGGTTCCTTTAATGCAGAGACATATTCTGCTTTATAGCAAACGATGGAATATGAAAGCATGTCAGAAGAAGAGGAAGGCTTCTCCATATGGAAGTGGACAAACTTATTCTTTACATTGCTCTGCTAAGCAAACTGTAAAAGCTACAATTTATTTTGTAATGAATAAAGGCTACCTGCTATTTTAATTTTTACTTCTATAAGTCAGCCTTGTTGCAGTTGTCTGTATACAACAGCAAATCGGGTGCATTTTGAGTGAGCAAAAGCAAGAACCAACTGAAATCTAATCTGTGTTTTTAAAGTAGACTACTATACATTACCCTTACTGTGACACTCTGAAAAAATGTTTTGAGAGTGAGGAAGATCCCAAAATAAGCTTTATGAAAGTTCAGGAAATACAAAACAGTCTGTTAAAAACAGTGCTTTATTTGAAACTCCTTAAATTTTGCCTGACTTTTAAAAGTATCTAACACTTCTTTGAAAGCATAATACCTTTCATAGTGTCTCCTGTACCTGTCAAATACTACATACTCTCGTTTCCTGCACGTCTGAAGTTGTAGGTTGCAGGGGTTTAGGTTATTTTAATCATCAAAAATGTAGTGAGTTTTCTTTTGACTTTTAAAATTAACCTGGGTAAAGAGGTATCTGTGCTTTCCAAGTTTAGTCTTCATGTTGTGGTTGAATGTGGAACTCCATTTTGCATATTGTGCAGTAAAAGGCTTTATTGTTTCCAAAATTAATTCCACTGAAAAAGGAAGCATTTCCCCATAATTAGTCTATTCCCTCCACACATGCTTTTTCAGTAGTAAGCAACTCCTAATAGTGCAGTATTTAGAGACTGTTAGACAGTTCTTCATATGGAAGGATGGGAAGAACACAAGAGGAAGACCACTGAGGATTTGTGAGTCTTCGATCCAGGCATGTTTTCTATGGTTGTAATCAAAATGCCTTCTTTTGTTCTTCAAAAATGAGCAGAAAGGATTTTGTCCATACCCAAACCCCATATTTCCGCATTACATCTAGATATGTTATTTCACTATTATGAATTAAGAAATATTGATGGAGATTATATTTACCTCAAACCTAATAGTCTTGAGAAATGACCTTTTGGGAACTGCTTCAGTTTTGGAGATGACCATGGTACCTTACTCATTCCCAAGTGTGATGAGCCCTACATGGCAGTCAATCCTGCAGCAAATGCTTGGTTCAGGAGATGTCTGAGTGACACATTAGTGGCCCCTCTTTGATAGACCCATATGCTCATCATGCTTGACCTTGTGTTAACATGTGAGAAGTGTTTATAGACCTTGAAATGTGCAACTAACTGCTCATGCTGTTATCAAGATAGTTTGCAGGTTTTTAATTGAAGTTACTGAAAAGTGAGCCAGTGCCTATTGTTGGTGATACTGGAAGACAACATTGGAAAAAAACTGTAAAGAAAAAGATTGAAGCACATTTGTGCTTTTTCTGGGTATTTGAAAGTCCATTTCCTTACATTTGTTTCTATCTTTTCATGTACTTTCCAACAGAGACCTGTGTAGCTGTTTGTATTCATATTTCTTTATTCCTTTTCAGTTAATCCAAGGATTAAGTGCTTTATTGATTCAACTTGATAACCTTTGATTCTTAGTGGAATTCCTTGAAAAAAAACCACAAACAACCCCTTCTCATGTTTGTGCACTCTGAGTACCAACTCTTTAATCTTCTTGCTACAGAAGACCTCCTGATGCAAGTATCTCATTGTCACCTCTGAAATGTAGTTACAGCATTGGAGAATGTGGAGGCAGCATTGTCCCATTGAAGAATGAAAACAGCTAGATCACAGCTTTAGTTCACTGCTCTACAATTAAGGGATAGCCCTTACTGCAACTTCCACGCCTTTGCTCCCTCATATATAAGACTGAAATAGGTAATGTTTGTTTTCTTGATTTTTAGTTTTCCAGTGTTTCTTTAGTGCTCAACACGCATAATCTTTTACGATGGGAAGTTCACTGATTCATATTTGTAACTTGCTGTTGATTTCTATGAGCTTGTTGGCCAAAGATTTATACTAATAATGTTGTATGAACTTTACCTTCAGCTCTGAGGAGAGGTTTCAAAATCTAGGAGCATAAACAATTATGTTAATAAAGCGTATTTACCTTTTAGACATGATAAGTACTTTATGATCTGGGAATAGTCATCACTCAGGCTCAATCATTGAGCACAGTAGTATTACTAGTTAGGAGGTAAAATTGATCTGCAAAAATAGTTTGCATTATCAGTTGCTTCTCTGTCAACCTTCTATCTTTCTTCATCTAGAAATGAAGTCCTTGGAAAATGAATATACAAAACAAATGTCTGTTGTACAGCAAGATGTTCTTTAATTTACTTCCTTTTGTTTAAAAATGACGTCTGTTTAGCACATCGGTTTAGATATGATTTAAAGCAGTTGACATGACAGATTGAAAACTTAAAATGTAGCATGAATAATACACAGTAAATTTATGTTGGGATGTTTTTATTCACTAGGGAGCCCTGAATAAGTTAGCAGCACTTGCAGCCACAACTTGTATACAGGGGAATAATTTGTATTTATTCCATTCTTCCAAGGAGCTAACTGATGTGTGCACGTGTGTGTGTGCATATATATATATATACACATATACATACACTTGTATCTATGTATATGTGTTTGTGCATATACATGCATAATATATGTATGTATATATGTATGTGCATATAGTCAGCTAACTGAGATTCACACACACACAATCCATGCAGTTTTTTAACAGTTAGCATATCATCTGTAAATGGAGCTCACTGCAATTTGAGATGTGCCCTGCTAGGAGCTAATGAGCAAACTCCTGCCTAATATTGACAATTAATCAGGCATAAAAGCATCTAGGATCAGGACCCATTGCCAAGCATAGAAGACTCATACAGACTTCAATGAAACATGATATGTGAACAAATTCGTCTAATTGTATATCAGCCCTATGAACAAATTCCCACCAAAACACTTAATTATCTACAGTACAGAGGCAATGCATCCGTCTCAGAATCTCTTAGTGGCTTTTTGGTTTGTTGTAAGCCATTTACCGTAACTAATAAATTGAAGGAAGTATTATCATGTTTTCTTGCCAGTGTTCCTGTTCTAATTGGTCTTGTATACTTGAGCCAGTATCTGTGCATTGGCTAGAGTAACCGAGTAATGGTTACACAATAAAGTGATCGTTATTGGCTGAATACTTGTCTGCTGTTGGGGAGGGAAGATTTGGTCTCAAACTGATAAAAGTGATCTCAGAAGTCCAAAAACAGTGCAACAAAAGGGTTACTCCTGCAGTCTATAGCAAAAGATTAAAAAACATTATTGCTAATATGGAGAACATATATTTACTCAGGTTCTATGAGCTTAATACCGATAATATATCTGGTATACGGCTTTTCTTCTTCTAGACTAAAAACTGTGTATCCCTTTCTAGTTTAAAATCATGGTAGAGGCTTTTTGGGCAACATCAATAGAAAGCCTGTTATGACACACAACAGAAAATCACTTGGAAAAAGTATTGCTGTTACTCACTACAGAACGATTTGTGCAAAGATAAGATGCTTTGGCCTTGAGACACACACAAGTAAATTGGGTAGTTTTCCTAAGAAGCATTCTTGTTGAACTGTTTTTCTTTTCCATTTCAGTTGACAATATGGATCTGTAGTATATTGTTGGATCTGCTGTGTGATAACACAACAAAGACTGTGTTCTGCTCTCAGCGGTGCTATTTATACATTGTAACATTTTTCAAAGTACGGCTTTGGTGTTCTTCCACATTTTTTTTTAAAAAAGACAAGATAACCTGCCCCCAAAACAGACAAATAAATAAATAAATAAAAGCAGCTGTAAGTCGGATTCAAGTCTGGATATTTCACTGACTGTAATGCCCCTTTTACAGTTTATTTAAGCTGCATCTTACAAATGATGTAATATGAGCCAGAGTCCAGTGCTTACATGTAGAGAAGGCTAGAGCTGCTCAAACCTCTTTTCTTTAGCCTGATACTTCGAATGGACAGCAAGGACTGTCTCTGGCATTGGGCTAAGGATCAACTACAAGTAGCTATCATCCAAAAATCTCCACAAAAGCGAGGGCACAAGCTGCAGTCTCAAGTGGAAGGCAAGAGCAGTAAAGGAAGCAGGCTAAGCATCTACTCATTTTTATTTGAAGATGTCTCATAGTAAGAAAGCTCAATATCACTGCTGAGCTTTCATATTGAAGTGTATCTTCATGTGGTCTCTGGGAGAGACCCTTCTGTCCTGGATGCCAATCAGTTGTGCTCAGCCAGAAGTTGAAGTGACACTTACTCATTGCTGGAAATCAGGGAAAGAAGCAGGAAGGGATTTATGCTAGGCAACAGCACAAGGCTTAACTCATCTTTAGGCAGAAAAGAAAGGGAGAAAAAAAAAAATTGTTTAAAAATTTAGTACCGCTGCATTTTGGAATAGGCAATTCTCCAAAAATAAAACAAGACTAATCTTGGTTTTCCCTTGTTCTCAGAATTTCCATTTTCATCGTCAACACTGCACTCTTTGGTAATGTCCAGCTTTTAATATTAACCATTTTGTGTGAGTGTATGTGTCTGTGCATGTCCTCACCTCAGCTAAAAATAAAGAAGAAATAGGATCACTACTTGTTAAATGCTGAATTTCACTTACAGTTACGCTATACAGTGGGACTACAAACCAGGAAGTAATACAGTCAATAAGTTATGTTTTGTGGAGGGACAGTTATTATTATTATTATCTCCAGTTGATCCAGAAAACAAGGACAAGGAAAGAAAAGAAAAAAAAAAAGTTAGGAAGAAAGAAAATGCAACACTCCATTAATTGCCTCGTGCTTCCTTTAGCACCCCAGTGTCCTGATAAAATGGCTCTGTTGTTCCAATACAGGTGACTTGCTTTTTCACACTGCAGAATGAATAAGTATTCTGAGTAGGTGGAGGAAACAAACTTACATGAAGGACATTATATTCTTGGATATAAACTTTGGAGGATGTGTCATCTTTCTGCCTAGGACTTCTTTCTCATTTTCTATCGGTAGATAGTTTCTTCCCTTTTTGAAATGTTATTGTTTTGGGTAATCACAATCAAAGGAAAATATATAATATATTAACAACTATAGTGTCGTAGATCTGCTTTTCTCTTAATTCACAGAAAATCAGCACTTTCATGGATAATTTGCTACACCCAAGGCATGCAGACATGGAAATGCATCTATCACAGAAAATATTCTGCTATAAGGAACAGGAAGAACAACTCTTTTCTAAAATCATACATAGTACCTTTACCTTCTTTCTCTCATATCTTTTCTAAATAGAGCCTTTAGAGCTTGTGTTATCTCTCAGAACAGTAAAGATTATCTTTTCTCACCATTAAATAGCTTTCCTCAACAAAATAGCAAATCCTACAACTAAGAGTCAAGATGAAACTGTGCTGTGCCTAGGATCAGGGGCAGCACACCAAGGCAAGAGGTTGCTGAGACTTTTCTTGCTCTCTCCTTTATTTATCCCTCAGCTCATGTTCTTTTGCTGAAAGTTTTTGCCACCGTCACAGGGCTGCACAGCACCCTCACTTAGAAAGGTACATCTGTCTTTGCCCAGATCTAGATAGTTCAATTTTCCTACATACTTACCCTTTTACCATTGTAATTTGAGACATGTTTTGGTGTGCCCTGAATTAAAAAAATATTGAAATTACCAGAACACATACACTGCATTTCAAGAAGACCTGTGAGTGTGTGCATGCGTATGTATATATCTATATACACATAAGTATATAATTATTTATAATAATAAATACATACATATATATGAATACATACATCAAGTTGAAATCTCAAGATTGCATAGAATGCTTTTGTTAATTTCTGCCTGCTTATTTTTTATATGTGTTTAATTATAAAATGCTTAATAAAGTTCATTGACCATCCCTCCATTTACCCTTGTGCTCAAGCTAGGGCCACTTAGAGCAGTGACGTTAGAGAAGGGCAGCCTGTGGGGGAGGAAACAGTTGCTGAGGGAGTAGGTGCCTGATGTTCCTGCGAGAACAGTCCTCAATGCAAAGTACTGCTTGAAATGTTAAAAATATTTAGCAATTTAAAGTAAATTTTTGGAATTTTTTTTTTACTTTTATATTGAAAAATTAATTGAAAAAATCAGGGAAGCTGTTGTTATGTCAGAACGGTTTACATTTCAAAATATATTTCCAAGTGCAGTGAGGCTGAGTTGTTTGTGAACCTAGCCTCCAGGCTCTGTCAGTTTTCCTAAAGACTGACCTAGAATTACAAGTGAGGGCCGGAGACAGAGAGTGCATACCTAGACCATCCAACAGATTTGGGACAGGAATAAAATTAACACAACTGTTGAGACTCCTATGGCGTTATGCTTTTTTGGCTCTATGCATGGTGACATTGAGCTTTAGTTTCCTCAGTTCTGCATAAAATCATTGGCATTTGGAAGTGAGGATGTGCTCATATTGCTTTTCTCATCTAGTAATGGTTACTCAATATAAGGTACTAATTTTCCCTTAAAGAGCAACTGAAGCAGCATCTAGTTGAGGCATCCGCTGACACACCAAGCCTCATTTTAAAGCAACAAAAAATAAATTATGAAGGTAGCGCATAGGTGAGGTGACAAAATGTTGAGATGGCTACAGTTTGCTGAATATAAGAGTTCTTGGACTGTGAAAGGAAAAATATTTTCCTTCCAGACTAGTAAGTTTCTTTGGAGAAATCACTGCAGTAAAAGACTTTTATCCGAGCAACACAATGTGTCTGTTCCTCCAGAAAGTCTTGTAGTACAGTCCTAACTGTGAGGTTGTAATAAAAATGTAGGTAGTCATGGGATTAGAGGGCAAAGTTCTTTCATGAGTTTCAATCTGGTTAAAAGGAAGCAAAAATAAATAATAAAAAAATGTGCTTAACTTTCAAGGTGAAAGTAGGATTTAGAACCAAACCTTGCTCCTAAAGACTGTTTTCCTTTGAGCCAACTCTGTAATCTGAGTCTTTCAATGGCCATGTATGTATCATGTGCTATTTTACTTTGAATAATACATACCTTCTTAGTATATGACGCCATTAACAGCCATAGAGGAAGAACTTAGTCAAATTGCTGACATAATCACAAAGCACTGAAAAATTTCTCAAAAACATCCGTGAACTTCTTACATTTCAGAAGTTTTACTTCAGAAGATGGCTACAAAAAGGGTGTTGCTGCTTGTGCAAATATTCAAAATTTTAAAGACCAAAAGTAAAGTATAGGAAGGAGGAAATAAATCATGCAGAAGACAACATAAAACTATTCTTAAGTTCTGAATAAGGCTATGGAATAGAAGTTATGAAATTTGTAAAGGCACATTTTAACTTTTTTTTGACCTGCTGATAGAGTTGGAAGAAACAGTCAAACTTTTAGATATACAAGACATTTCTCAAGCCTGAAGTAGAAAAAATTAGAACTTCATATAACACAGTCACAATTACTTTAAAGTAAAAAGTAAATTTCACTATTTATGTGCCTTAACAAATGATACTAATGATACTGAGACAGAAGATAATAAGAGAAACAATTTGTATTAGTATTCATTGCAGTAAAATATGGGTTTTTGCTCCCATCTTAGAATTGTCAAGGAATGTATTAGAAGTCTGAGGAATATCATTTGTCATTACATATCTGCCTTTTCATATGATAAAAAACTTTTTAAAAATTGATATACGTTATGCTTGCAAATATCCTTTAAATCTTCTTCAAACATTTCTTCCATACACTGAAGATAAAGGAGAAACTTGATTTTGATATTTTCTTGCTTTTAAATGTCATACAGAAATATGTGTATTTATTTCATGGTTTAAACATGTATAAGCTTTACATTTTCTTTTAATGAGGACATTAAAAGCAAAAATGACATGTTTGTGCAATGTTGCTGCCACAGAAGTAGAAAAGGCAAAGAGTAAAAAATTTAAGATTTCTGCCAATGATAGCTCAAGTATATTGGTAATTTGGATAAGAGCATTACTAAATTTTAGTATATCAGTGCAGTGGCTAAAGGGAGATGGGTGCCGTGTTGGTCCTGAGTGGACTGTAGGAGACACTGGTCCAAGTGCATGTTCAGTGGGTGTTCACTCTGTGCACAAGAAAAGACAAGTGAGCTTCAGGTGAATGAAACCTCAGCTCCCAGCAAACAGAGCCCACCTGAATTTGCCAACCAGTGGAAGCGGGTGACTAACTAGAAAACATGTCAACAAGAAGCAGGGCAATAAGGGGAAGGTCTGGAACAAGAAAACAAGCCACAAGAATCATAGAATCACAGAATGGTTTGATTCTATGATCATGAAGTTCCAACCCCCCTGCCATGGGCAGGGTCACTTCCCACTAGACCAGGTTGCTCAGAGCCCCATCCAGCCTGGTCAGGGGCATTTCCAGGGATGGGTCATCCACAACTTCTCTGAGCAACCTGTTCCAGTGCCTCACCACCCTCACAGGAAAGAATTTCTTCCTAATATCTAATCCCTTGGAGCTGTACAGTGGGATGCTTCTTCCCCACCAAACCCAATTGCATGTAGTGCAACAGCATAACCATGAATCTGAACTTTATTGGAAAGGCTATTTGAGTATTTATTGGAAAGGCTATTTGATTCTGTGATATGCTTTTAATTTTCTTTAGAAAGTTGCAGTTGACTAGAGCCAATTCCACTTAAAATTATGTGAATTCAGCTTTAGTTGGAGAAGTGTTCCAACATTTATTAATAGAATAAGATTCAATAAATATGCCTGTAGTTCACCCTGTTGTAACAGGAGCTGTATTTAAATCCTTCCTTATGAAAATACAGGGAAAGAAAACATAATTTTTTAATAAGATTTCTTCAAGTCAAAATAGAATCTCACACCATTTATAATTTGGTGAAGCAACTGTCCATGTCCTTGTTTTGTGTTTGTTAGTGTAGATTATACATTTAAAGTGCCTGGGTTCAATTGTTCAACAAGTTCTAACAAAACACATGGGAGGGGATTGGAGAGAATCTGTTTTCGCCCCTAAATTCATCCAGTTAAAGGTGGCTGAAACAAGCTTCCTTGCCCTCTCTTTAGAAATGTCAATCGCCTTTGGGATGAGAAAAAGAATCTAAAATTCTAGACCCTGAGGAACTGACTGAGAAAACTCAGAACCACTGAAATAGGTGATAAAACCAACATTTTCCAAGTGTTCCAGAACTAGTGAAAAAAAATCTGTGTATATATATAAAAAACTTACAAAAATATATCCAAATAATCATGTCAAATATAATTTATCATTAGCCTTATATAGGTAAAAATGTTTAGCAACACTAAACAATACGGTATTCAAAATATAGAACATCTAGTTTAATGCAGATTAATTTTTAACAAGAATTCCTATGCAGTAGGCAGATAGTTCCCACATTCCATTGTGATTGACAAGCCTGACATATGGAATAGTTCACAAATTCCCAGGTGACTGACAGATGGAGAATAGAAAGGCGGATAAAGTTGCCTAGAGAGCTGAGGACGATTTCATATTCAGCGGTTTTGATCAAAAGGATTCCAGATCTCACACTAAATTTAGCACCGCTGGCAATTAGTGCATGATTTATTCAGTCCTTTCATTTGCTGGTTGACAAATGGAAAACAAGCACAAAATTAAAAATAAGTTTATTTCCAGCATTTCGGATATTTAAAATGTGTGTGTCTTTGTTTGCACATAAATTAACATGAGATGAATTTATAGTGAGATTAAATCTGAAATGGAGATGCAAGCAATAAATAAGAGCTTTTTTATGTATCTTTCGGGCAGAACAGGTGTTTGAATTAAGAAATACTAATATGTTTAGCAGCACGACTCCACCTTTAGCATTAGGGAGTTGATGCTTCCCTAAATTTAGAATAATCTTTCCACAATTTAAGATTCTTTCATAAGCTTCCAGCATAGGTGACCATCTGTAAGTCAATACTAATGCTTTTTAGACCAATAATAATAAAGAAAAGCTATCTTCATGTTTTCTGAACACAATTGAATAACCACTTTTTTCCTACTGATGTGTCTGCATAATTCTTACAAGTGGCAGTTAAACACAAACACAGAATATGGGAATCTTCCCAGTAGTGGATAGCATCACTCTTTAATTGCAAAAATGAAGGAAACTTCAGATCTGCAAGTAAAAATTGTTGAAAATAAAATTCCTGGTTTTCATCCATTCTACTCATTTAGGGGTGAAGAGCAATTCATTTCAAAATACCAAGTTCATGTCAACCTTTTGGACAGAATATGGCAGTATCTCATCCAAAATGGAGAGCACAGCATAGTACAACCAATCCTGGGAGAATCTACAAGTCAGGAAATTTC
The DNA here is from genome assembly GCA_025769975.1 of Gallinago jamesoni. Lineage (NCBI taxonomy): Eukaryota > Metazoa > Chordata > Aves > Charadriiformes > Scolopacidae > Gallinago > Gallinago jamesoni. The sequence continues at coordinate 140,886,229 of JAOQGH010000001.1, forward strand.
AGGTACCTGCTTTCAATGCAGAAAACAATCTATCATATAGCATGAAGAAAGATAAAAAATGTTCATTTCTAAATCTAACCCTGAATTTGATGTGAGCTTGTGCCCGTCTTCTGAAGGATAGTACAGGTGGTGTAAAGCTCTGGGAATATCTTTTAAACAGCTTATGTAAAATACTATAATTTGCAGCCTATAAGGTTGTAAGCCTGTAAATCTACTAAAGGTTCTCTTTTGCAACAAATAAATAGATATTAAGCTAATCTGAACAGAAAAAAAAATGTCACTGCTTTTAGTGGAAAGGTGCATACCAATGGTAAATGTTTTACCATCCCACCTGAGAGGTAGACGATCTTGTTATAAACTGGGAATAAACCCTGCATTCCACCATGTAAAATTATTACATACTTATAACTGAAATTATTTTTATTCTTTTTGTGGCTTCAAGAACTTGGAAATAATAACAGACAGAGGTGCAGTGTGACCCTGTAGGTACACCTGTCTTCTAAGAAAGAAATGCATATTTCCAAAGTCTCTGTGAATTTCTAACTAGCATAACACTAGCACAGCCCAGCCCAAGGAGCACACTACTCTTCCTGCTTCACTGCACTCTGTTTCCCCTCTTCACAAGACCCTGTGGCTTAATATTGCCATTTTCTCCTCCTCTGGATATCTTTTCCTTGCTCCCAGTAGCAACCCAAAGTAATTCCCAGACAAGCAGACTCAGAGCAGTCATGTTTTTATTTTCTTTTTCAGAATTCCCTCTCCACTCCCCTCATGCACTGCAGCAAAATAAAATCATTGTGTTTCCATAAATGTGAGTCCCCTCGGACTTTTCTGCACCTCTGAAAGACAATAATTAACCCTCTCAGCTCCTCCCCTTTCTTTATGCTTCTTTTTACATTTAAGAAAAACAAAATCTATTGCATTTCCAGTATTTACAGCTGTGTTCTCTGGATGACAACATTTGGGTAAATGTGTACAGTATCTATATTTTGGGGGAGGGGGAGAAGACCTCACAGAGAAAGTGTATATATATTAGATTATCCCTAGTGAGTCTAGAAAGATAGACTTTGTGTCTGCTCATTTAAGTTTTGTTATTTTCCTTGTATTCTCCAAGTCCTAAAAAGATGAGTATTTGATTGATTGAATCACTGGGGTTTACATGTATCTAAAACTTTTACTGTGTCCAAAATAATTGTCTCATCTTTAGCGTTGAGAGAGAAGGTGGCAGGACCAAAAAGGGAAGCACCAAGTGCTTATAAAAACCTTCTGGGAGCCTAAAAGCCCAGAAAATCTGCCCCATTTGGGATGAGTGGAGAGCAGAGCTGTGTCTTTGTTCTTTCCGCTGTTACATCTAAACAGCAAATGTTACACTCTTTGAAAAAAATGCAGTTTCTGGTCTCATGGGCACAACTGCAAAGCCCCCATTGCGTAGAAGGCTCTGAGTGGTAGCTCAGTGGGCATTTTTCAAGATGTGTCTGTTTGGCTCTAGTTAGTTTTTCTTCATGTTCATCTTAGTTTTTTTCTCTCTTTCTGACAGGCAGGAAGGCAATGCTTAGAGGTTTCTGGTAAGGCAACATCTCCTTTTATTTGTAGCTACACAGACTAAAGGCATGCATCTGAAACATAATGTGAAATTCTGTAAATTCAAATTATACCAAGCAGGCTGGACCCAGTCCAGACACTGGATTTTTTATGCTTCTGTCCTGTGGTTACCACTGCTTCAACGTTCTTCATCATCCTGTGATGAGTATTATTGCTATCTTTGTAGTAATATTCTAGGAAGGGAGTTTTGCTGAACTGCAAATGGAGATAATGAAATGCCCAAATGGGCTCATCCCTTCTTTGTTGCCACCGTTGGTATGAGTGGTCTCAGTGGCACTAAGGAGTACCATACATTATGGTATTTTTGCTATGTGTTCTGCATAAAGCAGATTTTAAACCCTTGAGTTAAAGATCTGTCCTTTTGTCTTTTTTTTTGGTAATGCCCTGTGCTCACTGAGAGTAAGTTCACACCAGAGATGGCTGAGTAGTAATAAAGGAATCAGAGGCAAAGAAATTTTTTGCCTCCTTGTGAGTTACTCTCACTGAGTGCTACTGATTACTGATAATGAATTCTTCAGCTTTTTCCTGTGTAGTTCAGATCATTCATTTGGTGAATTGTTTACTACATTTACAGTTTTCACATAGCATTGTTTCTTCACCATGACTGGATAACTAAACTTTTAAAGAGGAGACTAAGAGAATAATGAAGAGTATGACTCTACTGGTAGCAAAAAAATCAGATTTGAGTCACATCTTCATGAATCTGTCTTTCATTATTTGACCAGCTGGAGTTTATATCCATCACTATTTTAGCCTCTGCTGATTTTTCACTTCATCATAATGTTTTGGTTAAATTCAAGAATCCACTTTCTGGGCCAGATTCTGCTTTCAATTATGCTAGTGTAAATCTAGAAGAACCTCACTGAAAGCCAGTAAAGTTATTTTTATTTATTCCAGGGTACCAGAAAATGGAGTCTGACCCCTCTGCATGTGCTGCTATGTCCTTTATACTCATCTTTACAATCTCTGTATTTGTTTACAGACACTTTACAATTTTCCCCAAGCCCTTATCACTTGCTCCGTGTGTGTTGTAAGGAAGGAGAGAAGGGTTCTTGCCTGATATTTTTTTCTTAGCCCTTTTATTTTTCTCTCCAGACACTATATTATGTGTTTAACTACTTAATATTATTTCCTCCCTGTCCACCCATCTGTTTATTTTAGTTGCTTCTTCCTCTTGGCTGGCTTCTGTATAGACTCTCCCCATATGCCTGCTAGGAATGTGAATGAATATGATTAACAAGCACTGAAATGCACAAATAAGATCCTACTTGAAACGCTTTTTTGGGATCTGTGTATCGTGGAGCTTTCAGACCATATCTGTTTCTTAGCACATTAAATATACTTGACATAGGTGTGCAGATGAGAGCCGGACCACGTGATGAGGCACTATTTCCTTGCAACTGGTGAGCCAGTCTCGTGACGTGATGCTTTCTGCCCAATAACTTGTCTTCATCCATTGTAGCAAGACAGTGGCTAACAGCTCTGCAGAGAAGCATGTGCTGTGCGCTTGTGTCTGTGTAGCAGATACGCAGAGCGGAGTCCTGCCAAAGCCTCTGGAAGTGTCACATCTTACACGGGTGTTGCAACTTCCTCTGCCTCTGCACAAGCCCTACCGCTGTTGAATCCTTCCAGAGCTCTGCTAGTTTTTACACATATAATTCAATCCAGTGTTACTTCTCCGCATGCAAGTACCCTGCGGAACCCCACTTGGAGAGGGCTTCCTGTTGAATCGGAGGTTGCAGCAGCCTGCCATAGACCTTACGAGTTGAGATGAAGTAACAAGTTGAGAGACTTGAGAAATTAAGACTGGGGGGAAAAGATGGCAAAGACGGAGGCGGCCAAAGCGAAGCGTATTGAGTTTTGTGACTGGGAATCAGTATCGGCTAAGTAAGTTACATAAAATAAATCCTGAATCCATGCCCCTTGTTTTCTGAATCCCCTGTTTGAGAATTGTTTAGCTGGTTTTCAGTAGTTTTTTTCTTTTCTTGACTATAGGCAATAATAACACGCAATCTGTCCCACAAAGAAAATTTTCTGCCAGGTAAGGGTTGCTCCAGCTCCCAAACCAGCTGGCCTGTTTCTGTATTAATACTCAGTTAGCGAACAACTGGTATTCATGACTCTTCTGCCCCACGAAACGATAGTACCTGTCTTTCATACTCTTTGAATTTATCCCTAACTGGCAGAATCAGTATAGAGCAAATGGAAATAATATTTGTTTGTTTTTCACTTTGGCCAGGAAATTGAAGAGGATTCATTTTCAGTCAACCTGAAAAATCAGTTTGTACAAGTGCTGCCATAAATGATCACTTCCTTGATCGCTGTCAATAATACTGGAAAACCCTTGTTAAAAATAATTTTCAGTGATTATTCATTTACATTTTCATAATAAATTCATTTGGCTGTGTTTGCATCCTCTGCGAGTGTGATTTAGTCTGACTGGCACCAGTGTTTATCGAAAAAGACCTTTAAAATCAGCTGCTGCAGAGTGCTTATGCTAGGAAGCCCAATCACGAGGGCCACATCCATCCAACAGCAACAGAGAAATGGTGCCAGCCAGCTCATGACTGTTCACTGTTCAACTCTGCAGCTTAAACAGAAATCCAAAGACATAAAATGTTTGGCTGTGTTTGAGGGGACAGTGAGTATATTTCATAAATGTAAAAGGAGGTAGCTAATAAAAAATGCTATTTTCCTGAGCAGAATAGGAAGTGAAATTAATTAAACGTACTATTTACCTATGAATAAGTCCTATGTGTTGATCAAATTCCAGAACATGCCCAGGGAAAACTTGGCAAAAAAGCAGAATGAGGTAGGATCTTAGTTCTCCAGCTATATCTGAGTCTGAGTAGGTGCACAACTCCATTGACAGGGCTCCCAGCCTGCTGCACAGTATGGACCTTCATATAGGAAACTTGTGTGCATCTGAGTATGTGTAACCAGTTACATATTTGGAACCCAGATTTTATAATTAATAATAAAGTCAGAGCTAAATGGTTGGTGATAAGATGTTGAAATTCAGACTAAGAAATTTGAAAACATATGGTAAAAGTTGGGTGAAATCCAATGGAATAAAGTAATAGAATTTTGTACAAAGGCCACAGAAGGGAAATGGAAAATGTGCAATGATAAATTAATGTATGGCTAAGGGTTATGTGTCCTATCCAGCAATATATACACTAGAAAGTAAAAAAGGTCAATGTGGGTAAATAAAGATGTGAAAAAGTAATTAAGGGTTGAGACACAGGCATATGTGAGGTATAAAACACCCAGGTATGAGAGAGATATGGAAGTATTAGAAAATGAATTTCACCAAAAATTATGAGGAAAGCAAAAGTGAAAAATGAAATGAGGATCACAGAAAAGTTTAGATATATATTAAGGCATTTTTCAAGTGTCTAAGGTACAGGAGGTCAGTGAAGGAGACAGCAGCGCCTCAAAGAGAATAGAAGGGTAATTTATTGAGAGGTAGACGCTTCAGAAGAATTAAATGTTTTCTTTGATTTATTGTTCATAAAAGGAATGGGGGACATATGCCAGGAATAGACAAATACCAAAGGAAAACAGGATCATGCCAGAATAAAAAATCAAAAAATCTGAAAACTTTGGCATAGCCTCTCAGCTGGTGAAAATCTGCCAGGTTCTTTTGCCCTCAGTAGAGCCAGTTAACCCATTAGTGCAGTTAGGAAATACTTATCCCAATATTTCCCAGATCTATTTAGAATAGCTTAGAGAAGGATCCAAGTATTTTCATATTCAGGTGGATTTTTTTTTCTTTTCACTGACTTAGCTGAGAGCTTGTTGCATGTGCCTCAGAGTAGACTTTCTATTCTCTGGTCTATTCACTGCATAAACTTACTTATGTATAACTTGAGGATGCTAGCTACAGGTCTGATGTATGTTGCTTTCTATGGTAGTTCTGTTGATAAGAGAAGTAATATATAAATAGGGAAAAAAAAGCCAAACTTACTTCAGACTGGGGATTCACAAAAAAGGAGAGACCGTTTTGGCCAACACCAGTGTATATGATTTATAGGGCACAGAATATGTTTTCCTTCTGGCGTTTTCAGTGCAGGGACTGACTGTGTAAGCCTGCAAGTTAGAGAGTGTAACACTTCAGCTGTGAGCAGTGAGACGTGCGACGGTGGAGGAGCAAGTTAGAAGTTCTGTAAAAGAAGACTCCTGTGTGAATTTAACAATTTTTGGTAGCACATTTAATGAGTCATCATACTGACTCGTAGGACTTTGGGATTCCATAGCTTGTCAGGATCAGATATGTTTCAGTACCCCTGGGAATCTAATGGCAGAGCAGTCCTAACATAACGTTTTGCGTATGTAGTGCCATGTGTGCACCGAGAAGTGTCTTGTCTTCTTTTTTCCATCAGTCCTGCTGCTAATGCTACACGGAGATGAGACTTTTTCTTGTGACCAAAATCCTGGGTTTTTCTTCTGTTTTTCTTTAGCATGTTCATTTTCACAAAGCTCTAAAATAAGCTTGGATGGATTGACTTCAGCAAAATATTTCCACTGAGCATTAATGATTAAAATCCTGATGGCAATGACATGTTCCTGCTATATGGGAATCTATGGAAAAGTGCTTTGTGTTGACACCTGGGTCAAGACTTCATAGGGTCTGGCTTGGGAGGAGGAACTTGAGCAGGGAGGAGGAGGGGAGTCCTAGAAACCTAACGCAGTTGCTTCCAGCTCTGTTTTCTTCCCTTTAAGTATTCAGCAGGAAGGTAACAAAAGAGCTACCTTGCTTGCTTCCATTTAATAGTACAAAAAAATGGTGTGAACCTGTAAATAGAGTGAGCATTAAAAAGTGTGTTCGGCAGGTGTGGCATTGCCAGTAACAAAATGGAAATCTACAAGCCAAATTTTTTGTGAAAACATTTTAATCGTTTTCACACAGCTCTAAAATTAGCCCCAGTGACAGAAAACTAAACTTAGTTAATGTATTTGTAGCTGTAAGGTGCACTGATTTATTTATGAACAGTGAATATTTTATAGAGTTGAATGAGTATTGCAAAAAAAGGAGATGAATATTCACTTCAGTTTTAGAAATGGGTTGTTGTGTTTATGCCACTTTTATGATCACTTTCTATGAACCTTCTAGTGATTGAAATTTGATTCCCTCGAACTGGTATCAAACTGTACTGTCTAAGGGCATTCAAGGATAGTGAATATAAAACTCAGTCTGAATGAATCACATAAGGACCTGACCACATCCATCGCAGCTAGGGTAAGGCTGCATGCAAATATACAGTCACTAGATTTGAAAACATATTTTCCAGCAGAACGCTTGTTTGGGGTTTTTTTCTATTCAAAAATGCTATTTAATCAGCATAAAGCACTTTCAGTAAGGCAGGTTTATTTCTTAAAAAATTTAATTTCCATAAAAAATATTTCAGTGAGGCTGAAATTTTCTGGCTTAGCACTTTCAGAATGTAAAATTTCATTTTTCTAAACTTTCAAATTACTTCCCATATAGAAATATATTTCTCATATATTATCCAAATTAGTTACACATTGGAAACAAAACTAAATATTTTGACTGACCAAAAATAATTATTTTTACAGAAGTCATTTGATACGAATTTTTAAAAAAGCCCAAAACTGTTCTGATGGAAATTTCAGATCTTTCAATTCCTTATTAATCATATTCTGACAGCATTTGTACACTATCCAGGAAATGAAAAAAGAAAATAAAAAAGGAAAAGGGAAAAAAAGAGAATTTTTAGTTTCAGCACTGCTATTCAATGTGATGAAAACATTATCCATATATATGATGGGCTTGTGTGTGTGCTTCTAACAAAATCCTCCTAGACAAATGATGTCAGTCAGAGTATAGTGTATTTTTTACTAGGTCAAACATTTAAGGGCTTTTCAGATCAATAATGTAGAGGCAAACTATACTGAAAGTACTTGTAGGAAAGAACAATGTGAAGAATTGAGATGGATGCTTTCAATAAATTAGCCTGTCCAACCAAAGGGCTACCAGCAAAAGAAACTTTCTGGTAACAAGCATACTGTTTCTCTAGTGCAGAGCTCACAGCAATGCAAGAATTCATTTCACTCCCATGTTTTTCTCTCAGTTATACATGAACTTTTATATGCCATATAAAAGAACTACGAATAGTAAAGGCAGATAAAACAAATGTGTCCATTTGCCCAAAACATAGCAAGGTCACAAACAACGCCACATATCAGCCACTCTGTTTTGTAGCCTAGCATGTTAGAGCAAATCTCCCTCCCTTCCTCCCTCCCTCCTTACCTACCTTTGCTGCAGCTCTGCTCCGATATACTTGGGCACAACTTCAGGAGGAGGAAGCACGGGAGATCTATGCCATTAGATCTCATCACAGTGGCTAGCTGGCAGCCTTGGGCACCACAATGGAGTCAATAGCTCAGGCAGTACTGTCCAAACCCTTTTTGCTGGAGTGTCTGTTATTTTGAGTTTGTTTCTTTTCTACTTAAGGCAAAGAAAATCTTTGCATGATCCTTTCACTGCTGTTTAACAAGGAGGATTTCTAAAATTACTTGCCAGAATCACGATATATGGGCAAGTTAAAATTGGGAGGCCCACGGGGTTTGCTGTCTGTTAAGAACCATACACAACTCTGATTTATGCATAAGGGGGAAATATTAAAGACTGGAGCCTGTCTTTAAAATTAAAAATTAAATTGAAGATCCTTGCCTTAGGGTGAGCAGTGGAAGCAGGGAATGATTCTGCAGGACAAAGACAAGCAGCGTGTCCCTCCCAAACTACAGAGCAGCAGCAGGAGCTGGCTGCAAGATCAGCCATGCCAAGCAGGCTTTGCCTCTTATCTCACCCTCAGAGTGTTCCTTCACCTCTGGAACATGCTGGCTCTTTGGTAAAGTGATAAGTAATCTGAGATTTCAAGCTTAATTATTCTCAGTGCCCTTTTTTTTTAAAGTTGTCTGTGCCATAATTTTCTGTGGTGTCCCAATAAGGATACATCACTACAAAGGGAGTAGGTTGGGCTTCCTCAGCATAGACCTTCCATTGCGACCCTGTTTATGATAAAATAGAAAAGTTCACCATGTGCTGACCTTGGTCACTAGCCTGTTAGTAAGTATAATCCAGGCAGAAACACCTTAGTAGATATGATCATCAAAAAGGGGATTATGTAGCTGAACTCTGCTCCAATGCTGAAGCATTCAAAATCTATTTGGAAAAGTGTCAGCAATATACTGTTTGTATCCATGAGCAGCCTCTGGCAGAGGGCTCTGCACAGGTTATTATGTTATCACCTGAAACCGATTGCCTGAAACAAACTGAAATAGTTCTTCCTTAAAACACCCTACTCTGAATTCTCATTAAGTATTGTGACTAGTTTAGCAGCTGTGCTCAGACTTCCTACAGAAACAGAAAGATGACTTTGATTACGGGGCAGAGGGCTGCATGAGATTTTTGATTGTTGGTTGTTGTTTTTTTAAGTTGCCCTCTAGTAACAGAAGGTTTTCAGTTTCCTTAGAAATGACTGATAAATTCCTGTGTGCCACTCTATTTATTTAATTTCTGTAATGTGTCCGTTTATATGACAAAAGATAAAGTTTTAATATAATGATGCATAGCTATGGTCAAGGTTCTCCATTAATTAGAAATAGAAGAGAAACTAATGGCATGTTCACAACACGCAGTGAAATATGTTTAATTAACATGGAGAGGCCTCCAAAAATAGTATCTAACTGAGCTAGCTCCAAAAGCAGTAATATTGCATTTACTTGGCAAACCACTTAAGCTAATTAGCCTTGCAATGAGAGGGGGCTTAGTAGCTCAGTTATATTGTCTTTCCTCTGCAAACACATTGCTTCTGGGGCCAAGTGAGGGACTTTGCCTAGCACTGATTTTCACCCTGCCAGCCTGCTACCATGCTCCCACTCGCCTTCTGGGTTGTGCTGCATGCTCCACTATGTGTGTTGCAGACACACCATTTTTTTTTTTCCTTTTTTTCTTTTTCTTCTTTTTTCTTTTTTTCTTTTTTTCTTTTAAGGGGGAGGAGGAAGGGGGGAGTGGAGAACAACCAAACACCGCTCAGCCCCCCAATAAAAGCAACCAGCCTCAAGAGACAATATTGCCAGTTCCTAAAAAGAAACAACACAAAGACAAGTATTGTCTCAGGGGCTGACCATGCTAATATTGTCAAATTCAACATGTGCTTAAATGTTCAGTGTATTATGGAAAAATACAACTACATTTGGTCTTACTCAGAAGGAAAATGCATTAATAAAGGTTGGACAAAAAAAGAAATTAGAAAAGTACCTGGAAAGAAGAATAAGTGATAGTGTAACATTATGTGCAGTCTGTATAGGGAAGGCTGAATGCTTTGTGCAAAGGTGGGAAAAAAAAAAAACTTTTTAAAGTGTCACACACTCAAATGGAAATAGGCATTTTGAATAAGATGACATTTGCAGGGTTGCTGAGCCACTTAGCTGGCAAGCAGAAGAGTATCTCAAATAGGGCAGTGTAGGACGGCTGAAGCAAAATTCTTAGTAGGAACATGGTAGTAAGTGCCCAGAGAATTGCAGTGGCTTGCTTCTGATGTCCTAAATGTACAGATGTTTCTCCAGAGAGACCCTAAAGATGTTCCTAGAGCTGTGACAACCTATCCTGTATGTGGGAATGTAGGAAAGCTTAAGCCCTCAGGCCATCAATGTATCAGTTTTTAGAAATGTATGTTGAGGCATTTAAAACTATCATATCAAAAGAAAACGTTCAGGAGACAATGTCTAGATTAGGGAACTTGGTTTACCATAACAACTCTGGAGCAATAATCATATCTGTAATATCAATGTTTCATAGGCACTACCTGTCCCTTGAGGGTGGGGAGGGGTTTGTTTTGTCTTGTAGTGAATCTGCTGCCTGCTTTGTGTGAAAGGAAGTGACTAAAAGTCATTCAGCATTCACTTTGGACAAGTGAAAACACGACATTTTTACAGTGATCCCAAATTTTATTACATAGTTTATTAGCTGGTGAGCTGAAGCGTCTTTGCTTACCACATAATCCCTTTGCAAAACAAAGTAATGGGTATGGATTAAGATTCTATATAATTCAATGTTTTGTCAGAAAGACATGGAGGTGTCATTACCTATGTAACACATTAAATAATAGAAATTGTATAGAAAAAGAGCTTTGAATCCCCCAAAGCTTTTTCAGTTGTTCTCTGTTTTAAAACCTGTAGAAAATAAATTAAAAATGTACTCTGCTGTTATACTATGATTTTTTTTAAAGGAGAATTTGTTGTCATGCACATGCCTTCTTTGCCAGATTTCACTCTTGAGTAGATTCTTAAAGGCTAGTTATTTTTTTGTCATAGAAATGATGGCTGAAACTGAACTATTGCAACTCCAGTAGACAACACTATAATAAAGTGAGTAAAATACCTCTAAATATAAGAAGAGCTGATTATTGTATTTATTACCTTGAGAACAAATCCAGAAATGAAAGCAAATGGGTTTAGTTTTAAAAAAATGTATGTAGGCTGTTCACTTAATTACAGTGACTTAATCTCAGAATCCCTTGGGCATGAGAGCTGTGAATCAGCTGGCCTGTGATTTGTTGCCAATGTTCAGAAAATTACAGACAGAAAACCAAGCCCTGTCTCAAGTGTCCCTCAGCACAAGGGTTAAAGAATAAAACTTTTTAGAAAGTTTTTCACAATAGAATGACAGCTGTCACCACAAGTTTGTGGAGTTCTTAGAGTGTCACTGGAACTTGTGAATGACTAACTGGTTGAGATTTCTAATTTATAAAAAAGAAATAAAATTAGTGTAAGAATTTTGAAAACCCAATCCCTACCATACCTGTAAAATAATCTGAGGAAGAAGACAGATCATTTGGATATATGAATGACAATTGTGAAGGTATATTTGGCATACTTGTCCCAACTGTGGGCTAATTTTTAGTTTGAATAAGGTCATAATCATGCGTTAATTATAATCAGCATACTTCTCTTTTGTAAGTAATGTCTCCTGCATGCATAATTTGCAGCACAGTCCAAAAAGATTTGTTTCAACAAATGATTTAACATGTAGGGACAACATAACTCAGGACTCTTAAAACACAGAGACATAGTTTCACCAGGGTGAGCACAGGCTAACATAATATTTTAACCAGCTTCCAGCTCAAATTTTGGAGCACATATTGACTTTTATGCTACTCTCAGTGGGCTGCTACTGATGTCCAATGAGCTAGTTTACAGCTAGCTTGCTGGGTCAGGGAAACCACCAAGCTGGAGGATAGGGAAGCACAGATCATAGAATCATAGAACCACAGAATCATAGAATGGTTTGGGTTGGAAGGGACCTTAGAGATCATCTGGTTCCAACCCTCACACTAGAGCAGGTTGCTCAAAGCCCCATCCAGCCTGGCCTTGAACACCTCCAGGGATGGGGCATCCACAGCTTCCCTGGGCAACCCATTCCAGTGCCTCACCACCCTCACCATAAAGAATTTATTTCTAGTATCTAATCTAAATCTCCCCTCTTCCAATTTAAAACCATTGTCCCTTGTCCTTTCACTACACTCCCTGACAAAGAGTCCCTCTCTGACTCTCCTGTAGGCGCCCTTCAGATATTGAAAGGCCATTATAAGGTCTCCTCGGAGCCTTCTCCATGCTGAACAACCCCAGCTCTTAGCATGCGGGAGACTTACAGGCTAAAGTTTTGGTGGCAATTGTGGCAGAAACAACAGTTCTAGGTAATACAATCATTGCTGTGAGGAACACAAACGCATGAAAGAGGTTTGCATCTTAAACTTGTGAAGGATCTGAGGGTGGTATTTTTAAGTTGCAAGTTACTGGTGGAAGAACACTAGAGCATGTGTTAGAGAAAAATGTGGTTGCCCTTGTTTTCCTCTCTCAACTGAAAATCAGAAATAACTTATGATAGTAATACTTAAGGAAAGCTTAAAATTTTCAAAATACATTGTAAGATATTGGCCACAACTTTCAGCCCCTGGGAGTTTTAGCCAAGTGAAAGCTGAAGAATTTGGCTTTTCAGCTGACTATCCCTACAACACACTCTCAGGTTGTATTTTTCTCTGAAAACACCAAGAAGAAACAAAGGAACTGAAGAATGCTGAAAACTTGGCTATATCTTAAAGAGAGAGTTCATTGTTCATTTTGAAACTATCTGTTTCAGCACTAAAAAGAAAGAAGCTAGGATAACATTACGTTGTTACTTTTCTGGGTTTATAATGAAGTTTCTAAGCTATCAAAGAATGGAGTAAATTGTATCTGAGAAAAAGGTAATGAAAGCACTGTATACAACAAGTAAACACATATCTGCTCAATAAACTTTACTTTGAGCTTTCAAGATCAGATTTTTCTTTATCAGCCTACTTAGAAATCCAAATAGCCAGAAGATTTTAAAGGATCACCAGATAGAGTTTGCCCGGGTGCTTTCTGTACTGCCACATATGATGACAGTATATTTCCTCAGCCAACATAGAAATTCACTACTTTTTGATTTATTTATTTATTTTCCATTGTGGATGTGTATATGTGTATTGCATAGGATGGTGGCCTGTCTACTCACCTGTATTTCAAGCTCCTTTAAAATGAACAGAATTGCACTCTGAGCTTTAAGCATACAGAAAACGAATAGCATGGAATACAAAAGGTTAAATTTTTTGCCCAGTAATTACTGCTCTTTTAACATTGCCTTTTTCTTTAATCTGGTATTAATTCCATCGCTAACCTTGCTCCTGAGATCACTTATTGTCAGTGTAAAACAAGAATCCCTCTTCGTCATCTGCACTGTGATCTTTGAATTAAACTGTTTGAATGGGGTATGCACAAGGTACGGTTCCATAGGGTTTATTAAAGGAAATTGTCTTAGCAAATATGTCTGTTTCATTTGATTCTGAGGAATAATTGGTTAATGAGGGAATGATTACTTTGTTCAGACATGATTACTGAAGAAATGTTTGGTCCATATGTTGCTGAATAATGGGAAATTCTCCAGTGAAAGGGGACAATGATTAGAAGAAATAAGATAGCTGGAGAATATATTCCCCAAAGTGTTACACTAGTTTTTGTTAACAAGCCAACTCTAAGGATAGTGTTTCCCTCAATAGGCATGGAAGTTCAAAATATCTAATCGGTTTAAACTATTTGTTGAAAAAGCACTAGGTAATTTTCTTTGTTTTTCTTAGATCAAAGAATTGTAGCTTCCCTCTGATAAATTATGTGACTATCACAGCTGTTTCTCCCCTTTAACGTAATGTTAATTTGTTATTGTTGCCTTGACAAGAGTATACTAATAAAACTATATGTTAAAAACTATCCCGTCCCCCTCTGCTGCTTATTAGTTGCATCTTAGTACAGGAATTTAGTATTTTGTTACTGTGAAATGCATGGAGTGTGTGTGTGTGCATGCATACACTCACACCTGCACATTATAGCTGGCATGCACTGCAATGCTTATAGTTAATTAAGAAGACTTAAGCTTTCTCATTATCCAGGGTCATTTTCACTTCCTTATAAATTTATCTAAGTCTTACTTTACTGTTGAAACTTGGTATGTTTGCTTGCAATCACAAAGTGTCTTTTCTTTGCTGCATAAAAGTGATACATGAAATGCCTAATAAAAGATAAATATATATTTGTGTATATACATAGCAACTTCCTTAAAGTAACATTAGCAATCTAGCAGAAGATACCGAAAACCTTGAAACTGCCAACTACTAAGGTTCGTGTTCAGGAGTATGCTCAAATGGATATCTGACTAAAAGCCTGTGCACAGTCCCACAGATGCCTATGGCAGGGAAGACAGGCAAGCAATGGCAGAAGGTCAGATATACTTGAGTGCCTGACTCCCACTTATTTAAACTGGAATTGAACAACTCAGTGCTGCTGAAGACGCTTTGAAGATCTGCCAGATACCCTGAAAAGCACCTCGGAGCAAAGTGGCTTGCCCAAGGTCATACCACAAATATGTCACCTCTTTTCTAAAGTTGGAGGAATGTTAAGTCATTATTTCATAAGAAAAAAGTTATAGTTTAGAAGTAAGGGGGCTTTAGTCCATTTCCTTTTGGCGCAGTTAACTCTTTTATCAGATCTGACTATAGACAATGAATATCCAAAATTACACTTCATCAGTTCTGCTGGAAAATTTCTTGTTTCATTTTCTGTAAGCAAAGTAGTCACTATTTGCCAATTAAATCCCCAGGTAGTTAGCTTTCATATAGTTGAAAATAAATGTTGTAAATGAAACATCTGTTCAACACTATTATTTTATAATAACATTAATTGGCAGATGTCTTTAGATGACAAAGCAAAGTGTATCAGTTCTGATTTGTTCTTTGCCACCGAGCTGAACTTGTGGTCATTGAAAAGTACTTACCTAAAAGACTGTCTCAGCGTGAGCAATAATTCACTGAGTCTAGTAATGTGAGATTTTTCCATGCAGAAAAGTATGAATTATAAAGGCCAACTGCCCGCTGAAAAAATGTTAATGCATTGTCCAAAAACATACTTGTGGGGAGCAAGTTACCCTCTCCATTGGCAGGACTGGTACTTCAATCTACATATAGTTTGCACAGAAGTACTGTGCCAATTCAATTACTGTCTGATTAATGAAGTGTAGCAGGTTTATTTCAGGGGTCTAGCTAGCTATTAATTAGCATATTGGGGCCTATACTCTACTGTTTTGCCCTGATATGCTTTGAAAAATCCCAATGCAATTAAATAAACTCTAATATGCTTTAAATAGTTACTTGAGAAAACACATTCAGATTTTTTTAAAACCCTTATGGGATTTTTAAGCACATCCAGATTTATTGTAAAGCATCTGAAGTTCTTTGTAAACACTATTGTTGTGTTGGTTTATGCTGTTCAGCAAAACAGCACTCCCCTTGTTTTAATGAAAGCCTTCCTCTAACACAAGAAGATGGTGTTGCTTCTTTAGGGTGCCTTGGAGCAAATAATGAGGATGCTGGTACCCCCAAAACCCACTGAAGTTGCCTACACTTTTCAGTGACCTACCTAGTCTTTGCCAGATTTCTTCACTTCTACAGTCTTTTTTTTCTTTTTTTTTTTTTTTCAAGGAGATCAGAGTTGACGTGGGGTGGAAAACTGGAAAGCTAGACTAGAAGTAGCTGAGCTCTTTCTAGCCTGGACAGTAGCACAGGGTGCTAATAAATGCACTGTATGTTCCTCAAGTCATAGGTATTGTCTGAGCAGGCACATTTCAGCGCATACTGATCACAAGTGGGCTGCAGAGATGTTTTATTCAGAGCATTAACTATTTAGTATTCCTTCATTCTGGGAGACAGAGGAGTCTGAGACCAGTTAATAGAGCAATGGAAATATTGGTTAGAGAGGTCTTTTATTTCTAGATTTCAGTAGTCCGCCAACTTTAAATTCTTTCAAGGGTGTCCTGTGTGTCAAAATTGAATTACTCAGTCCTGTACCCATGCATTGCACTCTCCAGAACTTCTTTTATACTCTTGATTTCACCAGTATCTTCTATTTCATTCCCCCACCCTCAAACTATTCCTTTCAGCTACTTGATCCAGACCTCAAATAGCTCTAACCTTTCAGTCTTCCATTCTCCTTCGTCCTCTGATTTAACACTTATAAACCAGCTAAATCCTTTATCCCCCTTTTTCCAACAAATATCAAATTAAAACACATTTTTCTCAGGAGGCCTTCTTTTGTTTGCTTACTCACCAGTGATGTCTGCATGCTCCATTGCCTTGTGTTTGTTTGTGCCTGGGTTAAATCCTGTGATTTTTTGCCTTTGGAGAAGTCCACAGGAGCTTCAGCATCTTCTTCAGTCACAACGAGTCTTGGCTCTTACAGCCCAGACTGGTCTGTGCTGTACCAAATGCTCTGCGCATTTACAATTTTGCCTACACATACATTAAATAAACTACTTGTTCTTTCAGCCAAAGATTACTAACTGTTCTTTTGCAAAACAAGCTTGCCTGAGCAGTCTCTGTATTACGTCTACCACTATGCCCTCTATAGCGTCTAAAATATATAATAAGGTATCTTTTAGTATGGAGCCACACTTGTGTATTTTAGTGCAGTTGCAGACACAGTTGAGGGACAGCTGTTTCCCTGTTGGCTCTGGTTCAAAGAGAAACTGCAATGGGTTTGCACCAAGTTGCACATCCATACCCTCACGCTGGGCTGTGCCTCTGCCGTGGTCTGTGGAGCCACCACCAAGTAAACTTGTACAAAGAAGTAACCAAAAAGCAGGTGCTGTTGCAGACTCAGTGCGCAGCTTGGCACCTCTGAGATGAAGCCAACAGGCAAGGTGAAGCAAAGCACACCTGACCTGGTGGCAGCAGATCAGCACATGGACACCCAGGTCACAGAGCGTCACCGCAGCCCCTCCCAAAGTCCTTGGGCCACAGTGACATAGAGCCAGCGTGCCACACAGCTCTTGGCATCTTCTTTTTCCTATCATCTGATCTTTTCTTTTTTTTTTTTTTTTGGTAATTTTCACTCACAGAGTCCTCGTATATGTAGAGTCCTAAAATCTACCCAACAAATGCCTTTCTGTGTATTTTCATAAATGATGGAAGCCTTGATCCATCAGACAACTCAAGTGCGCGCTGAACTGTAGGCACCTGCAGAGTGCTTTTGAATAGATAGAGTGATTCATGTGCTTAAATCCAGGCGTGTGTTTCATTACCTGGCTGAACCATGGCCAAAAGCCATTCACTTAACATTAGGGCTGTTTTGTTTTATAAATAGCATTATTAACTTCCTACCTTTGCTATTTGTATGCAAAATATAGTATATGTATTTTGCATAACTGAAGCTAACTACAAGGTCATAATGGTGCTTTAAATGGGTGTAAAGAGCTAAATAACCTGGGTTTAGTGATGGTTTCTATGGGTTATTTGTAAGCGATTGATTGATTGACAGATTGGTCTAACAGAGTGGCAGCGAGACGATATGATAGCCCTGTTCCATTACAAATAGTGATCTCACCTGCCTTTAGCCCTGTCTTTACCACACTCAAACACACACCCTTTTTTATGAGGTGGACTTTGAACTATCTTTCCGTAGTTATTCAGAAAGGCACAATGAATGTATTATGTGACTATTCATTGCAGCAAAGTTAGCACATAATAATTTACAATTTTATGGAACTTCTAGGATTAGCTATGTATCATCTATTTTTAATACACATCATTGTGGTATGTGAGCAATAATGAATGCATTTAAATAAATCAAAAAAAACCCAAATGAATGCTGAGTTGTTGTCAATCACTTGCAGATGAGCCTACCCTGGTGAGAAGTTATAATGGAGAATTTTCTGAGAATGATTTATGGAGTCAACCAGCATCACTCTAGAACAGTTGATACCTTTCCAGAATAGGGCTAAAGGGGTAGAATAGTTTACTGAGAATGGCAAATTTTAATGAGTGGCAAACCTGAGGATAAATCTGTGTTGAGATTTTTCATCAGATTTTTTTGAGTTATAGTGCAGAAAAAAAAAAAAAATTGCAGATAAAAAACCCCAAAAGTGCAGTCAAAAGGGAGCATGGTCTTATCTGATCTGTGACTTACAAGCACGAGAGAGCTTTGCACCTCTTAGGCACAGATGTGTTGACTTACTGAGATGAAGGAGCTCTTTTTCTTTCAGGACAAAACCTTTAGCAGCTTCACAGGAAAGAATATTAAATATTACATTCTCTTCATGAACGGCTTTTTTGCCTTTTACATGTAACTCATTGTAGAGAGTTACTATCTTAAGTTGTATCATAATGAGCTATCTTCAGGTCATGAGACATTAAAAAATTCTTCTAAATAATGAGATACAAGAAACATAAAATATTGTATGTAATGTTCTGTATTCCTACGAGGCAAAATGCACTTTTGTTCATGGCCACAGGAAGAAGTGTGTGCATTTTCTGGCATTCATGGCAGAGAAAACATTTTTATCTCCCGAGTACCTGACTACATGCTACCTGCTCCTTGTGTTATGATCTCAAAGCTAAGTAGGATTAGACTGGGTCAGTTCATGGATCAGAGCTCTGGGAAAAGCTCAGGTGCTATATGCAGGAAACAATCTTGATGATCTAACTTTATTGGGCATTATTTCAGTGAACTAGTGTGCCAAAATTGTGTCATGGGGCCACTCTGCTGTTAGAGGTGCTGTCTTACAATGACACGTAAAGATTTTATGATCACTTAGGAAAAGGTGCCAGGGAAATATATATATATAATATAAAAAAAAATGTATATGTATATATATCTATAAAGTTAAGGGAGGCTAAGCCAAAATTCTGCCTCCAAGAGTTTGAAATTGCTCTTTAGTTTCAACTGGAAAAGCACTCTTCATTCCAAAACTGCCACATAATTGTGATGACCACTCTCAAATACTTGCTATATTCCACATCAGAATGCACTTCATTGGTGGTGTTTTCATTCCTTTATGCAGTTTGTTAAAGGCCTTGGTCTTGCAAACTGATGCAGTTAAATGAACATCTTGGGTCAGACCACAAAACTGCACTGAAGTTAATAGCCTTCTGCACTGGCCTGATCTTTCACACATGTAGTTCAGAGTTCAGTAACTGCAACTTCAATTTTTAAAGTATTTGAAGATAAAAATTACTATTTCACTGGACCTGCAGTGCTCCTGCTAAGTACTGATGGTAAGCGCAGAAATGCCTGAAGATACAGTGCCAGTTCTCTTCTAAAATGGTGCACTCCTGGTATGTCTCTTCTGTGGAAGCAACTAGTACCATTTGCACAGAAAGGCTTGGAATGGCAACCATGAAGTGAAGGGAGAAGAAGAGGGAAGTCTGTGAGAGAGCCCATATCCTGAGAAGTTGCCCGCACCTTTTACCAGGAAAGTTAAAAACCCTTGGATAGCTATGAAAAAACAAAAATATCATTGAACTGAGCTGTTCTGCCTCTTGGGATGAATGATCCCTTCCCATGGTGTGCCTTCCCATATGCATAGAAACACAACCTATTCTCTGAGAGCAAAAATGAAAATGAAGTAAAAATTAGTGTTAATAATGAAGGCGTGTTTTTACAGTTTCATTGACTAGAGCAGCAGAGTGCAACTGGAGATGTTGAAAGAAAAACTCTTCACCTGTCCTCTGCTTAATTAAAATACATTAGATACATAGATTTATTTGAGGGTTTGATGTCAAATGAAGATGAATGAAACACTTTATGGAAGGCGATGAAACGTTATTTACTTAAATAAGCAATTCTGTTCTATCAATACTTGGGTTCATCTAGAAGAACATACCCTATTCCTACTAGTTATGACTGGTATTTTACTGAGCCTGCATACAATCCATTCTAACAGTAATTCTATTACTGGGGGAAGGTAAAACACACAAAAAAATAGAAGAATAAGTGCATTCTGGTCTTCTCTGGACAATGTGGACCACAGAGGTATCTGCTCTGAGGAAATCTGAGGCTTCAGGTCAAGCAGTTCATGTGAGGCAGCTTTACGTGTAGCTGCCTATAGTTATCTATCCTTGGGCTAGGCTCTAAACTTAAATAAACCTTTACCTGTTTTCCCATATGCTAAAGTGACATGACTGAGAGTTGAATATCTGGAAAGACATTCTACCATCTTCACTACAGAGGGGAATTTTGCTCTCTTCACCACTCATAGGAAATACTGAAGAGTCATTGCTTTGTTGATTGTCCTATGTCTCTCCTACTGGAGTTTTTATAAAGTCCCTCTAAAATGAACTCCAGTGGTTGGCTGGAATGAGGTTGCTATCCCATCAGATCTGTTGCCGTTTGGTTTTTTTCTGCTTCTGTGTCTTTAGCCAGCATTTACAATGAAATCCCAGGCTGATCTTACTGCTTTCTGAAACAGTTCTGCCATTTTTAACCGGAATTTGAAATAGAATTGTTGTTAATCATGAACATTTACATGACTGGGAAATGGTTTAAAGAAATTATGTTTTCTTTTAAGTTTCTAAAAACAAGGAAAGGACACCGAGCACATTAGTGACTAAGGGTGTGCAGAATTTCACTCTTACAAGAAAATGAGCCAAACCATAATAGTGAAAATTTGTTCTCTTGGCTCTGGCTTTGTTACCAACTAACAAGCATTCTGGATCAGTTCACCCAATCTTTTGATACTATGAAAAGAATGGGATTACTTTCTTGATATTTTCTCCTAATTTTTCTAAAAAGAAAATAATAGTTTGTAGCTTGTCAATCTTTGCCAAGATTCAGCCTAGAGAGAATTTTTTATAGCTGAGATATAAACCCCTGAAGTAAAAATGCAGACACAACTTTAAGTACAGTGTTGCAAATGCAGTGTTGTAATTTTATATGTTAATCTATCAATACACAGTATGTGCAAACATATGTTTATAGACAGAGAGACAAGCATGTATAAATGAAAGGATAAAAATCCCTATTTCTCATTTGGTGCTATGCAATTTCTATCAATTTAGAAATGTGTTATGATTTTATTTTAAGCTGACATACTGTAAATTGTGCTTATTTGAGAATACTTACTTAACTCCTAGGGTTTATAAGACAGAAAAGGAAGTTGTCTTTGGAAGTTGTCCAGTGACCTAAAACGAACTAATAAATAACAGAAAAATGTTGTCCATTCTCTGGAAACTTTAGACCAGTAGCCACATTTAAAGCAACCAATAAGGACGAAGGTAGTCTTTCCATGATTAGGATTTACTATAAAATCTACTAAACACAGCAGAGGCAGCTTCTCTAGGGGCAAGCTGCACATTATGCTCATGTTACAAGAGAAATTACCAGATCTCTAGGTGAGGTATTTTAGAAATTTGGCAGATGGCTTTACTTTGTATTTGTGGCACAGAATCCTGTTCTAATTTTGTGTTTGATTGGAATATTCAACAGCTTCTGGTGCTACTAGGACTTGCTATCTGAAAGACAGAGTTTGCAAACTATAAATATGAACTTTGAAAATATATATCCTAGAGTTAGTCCAGTAGATTGTGTTTGTAACACTCACTTATTGGCTGACTGATGCATTTTTGGCCCTAGACCAAAAGCGATGGCTGCCTGGTAGAGCAGTGCCTCCTGTCGACTGGGAAGTCAGAGGGATACCGGGGCAGTGGTTGATACTGGACAGGTATTTGGTGTCACATTCCAACAGCTGCTACCAGGCTTCCCCACACACTGTCCCTCCAGCCTTACTTTCGTGCCCCTTGGTCATATCTCCTCAGTTGTTCTCTTTATCAATGGAGGTGGAGCTGGGCCGGTGCAGAGGAAAGGGCAGGTGGTGGCACTGACACTGCCTGCAGCAGGCAGGCGGCTCCCAGCCAGCGCTGGCTATGGCAAAGGCTGGAAAGCTGGTGCTTGGCCTCTTTCAGCTGTTAGCTATCACCTTCCCCCAGAGGTGGCTGCCCCAGAAGCCTTGCCTGGAGGTACGTTCTGTTCCGCAAGCCCACAGCACACAAGGGTACGTCTCAGCGCACAGTCGAGACCTCAGAGCATTTTGCAAGTGTTGGCCCAGGCGGACAAGGCTTCAGCCTTAACTTGTAGCGTAATGACTGACTTGTGGATGCGACCGTGCTTATATAAGCTCAATAAAACTTTCAGTGACTTATCCCACATCACGGCCTGCTTGGTCATACCCCTCTCCAAGCCTGGAGCCTATGGGCAGATATATAGCAGGGGGATTTTCTATCACCCCCCAAAACTGGATGTGTGAGGAGCCAGCAGGCTTGTTTAATGCATTGAAACATGCCCAGTGATATTTTTAACTTTAGGTGAATGGCATCTTCAAGGAGTCATTCTGAAGCAGAGCTGTGTGAGGGGAGTTAGGCATTCCTCGTTGGCATTGCTGTTTTTCACACAGGGCTGGTCAAAGCTTCCTTCAATCCCTGTGTGTCTCTTCCCAGAGTTTCCTCTGATGGAGTGCATATTCCTGTTGGAAAGGACAGAGGAATTCAAAGGAGGAATTTAAAAAGAACCTCGAGAAGTACATTTAACACCATAACAGTGGGTTGCCACTATGGATTTATAAGTAGGTGACGCTGTAGAGAATTTTCTGCTTCCTGTGTCAGATAAAGAGCCTCTAACTGCCAATAAAAGGCCAGAGTGCTGCCAGTGGTATCACATTTGAATTCAGGCTTTGCAAGTCAGAGGGGATGAGAGTAGATAGCAGCCATTCAGCTGGATTTGTCAGAGTGGGTTTTCTTCAGAAAGAAGGATTTAACACTTTTGTTATCCACTGTAATTATACTGTGTACATTCTGTCCAGCCTCTCTGTAAAAAGTGCTTTCCTACAAGTAGTACTGAGAAGCTCTGATGTGGGTCAATTGCACTTTTTGGCAAGGAATGGTCATTTTTGGAATACTGGCAAAAACTGTCCTTTTGTACTGTAAATTCTGGCCATCACCAACCTTTTCTTCTTAAACCACCAACTTATGTTGGCTCCATTTGTTTTAAATCCCTTAGTTCTCAACAGGCCGTGTAATCAGAATGACAGGCTGCTCGCAGCTTCCCTGGTGCTCAACTGCATGCAGGTCATGCCAGAGTCTCCTTTCTAGAAGGATGGCTTTGCACTGATGCCTGGCTACTTGTGAGCCTGAGCATCTGAATCTGCTCAGAGGTGAGGAAAGAACAACAGTTCAGTGTTTAAAACCAGTAAGTGTTGAAGGAGTGGGCAGCTTCGTATCTTTTGCACTATCATTTTTAAATTGGGCTTTCTTTCAGCAGCCCAGCCAAATCTCTCTTTCAGCCAACATCATCAACATTATATTGTCAATAAAAACTTTAAAGCAAAGGTCAGGTATTCACTGAGCAGTAACTCATCTGTTAAAGGAAAACAAAACACTTGTTAGCACCTGTCCTTTTGGCAAACTATGTGACTGCTTTGGCTGATGCACCGAACAGACATGCTATTATTTTATTAACGTTATAATTCAAGAGTTTATAAAAAGGCACTAGCAAATATCAAACTGCAAATTCTTTCTTTTTAAGAAAGTTAATTTACCTATTTGCATTGCTAACTTAAAAGTTTCAGAATCATCTCATGTGCCACTTGCCTCGATGATATAAATGAATTATCATAAACAAAAGTGCCATACATCATCATTAGCGTGCAAGGGAAAGTTAGCTACTGGGTAGTTATGATCAATTTGAGGAGAAGATATATAATTACCATCCATTATTATAATAAAATGCCTAATAGAAAAAACAGGAAAAACTAAAGGCAATCCTCAATAAAAACATGAAAATCAAAATATTCTTCTTCCAACTACTTTGATATTTAATACTCTCACTGTGTAAGGCCAGATACTGGAGACAATAATTGACCAGTATATCAAAGAAGCTTTAAATATACTGCAAAAAAAACATGCTTAAGGGGAAACTGTCCTTTTCCTTGGTATTTAGACCGTCTCCTTGTACAGCTTTTCTTAGCTGTTAGGACTTTGTTTAGTTTTACTTCATTTATTGAACACTTTTTACTCACAAAAGTTTTACTTAATTTCCATGCATTTTAACTGATGTTTTAAGGGACCTTGTCCTTCCTTACATTGATTTTTTTAATGGCCTTAGTTCAGACCACCCCAGGGTGAACGGGTGACTTGAAATCCCATCCCTTCCTGGTGCTCTCTATTTGAATAATGTCCAGCAAGCTGGACATAATGTCAAGCTAGCAAAGCTGTTTATTCCTTCTCCTTAATGCTATGGAAAAGTAATGAAAGTTCTTATAAGGGAAACCTAAACTAATAATAATTGATTTCCCTTTGTAAAGCATTTAGATATTTTTGCTGACTGTATTTCATTTACAGATAGAGATCTGAACCATCACGGTGTATTTAAATATAACTTTGGGGAAGTTCAAAATCCCAAACCACATGAAAATTTACTGTTTGTGCTTTACATGGCTCCTAACTGCTTAATGGTTTGAACCCAGCCCTATGTTCAAATGCTTCCTCACTTACAGAGTACTTTGGTGCTTTACAGAGTATCAAAGGCTCCTGTCGGGTTGAGGAGCAAATCTACAGTTTTTGAATGTTGTTTTCTCTGGAAGGTAAAAGAGAGTCAAAATGTAATGGAGAGGAAAGGACGAATTTTGTTAGACCATTCACTGTGGTCTAACATTGGCCACTGCTTCAGACACGGAATTTTGCAATGCTGGGATTTTTCCCCCCAAAACACACAAAGTCCCTGCACAATTCCAATAGAACTGTAAAAATAAAGAGTCAGATTTTAATGCTGTATTGTTTTTCCTAGCTCTTCCTATTCAATAACCTGTATTTAACGACCTTTACAGTTGTTAAAGGGAAAAACAATTTCACCAATGAATTGACTGATTTGCCGTTCAGCTTCCCTTGACAGTTTTTCTCTCAAAATACTACAAATGTGTTCTATTTTTAAGCGACTGATACTAATTGCTTATACTACTTCTAGACTACACCTACACTTGTTAAATAACCAGTGCCAGGAAACATTCTCAGACCTTGAAATTGAATCATTTATTGTATTAAATGTCTAGAATGATTCCTGTTTTGACTCAGGCATTGTCCTCAGTAACTCTTATGCACAGTATGGGAGTCCGTGCAGGCCACGTGTATAAATTGAATCATTTGGATTCTGAAATAATCTAATAGTATACATTCGTGCCAGTTGGCCTCAGTGGCAGAGCAGTCTGAGGCTGTCTAACTTAGAAGCACAGATATAGTGCTGGTGCTTTCTAACATACGCAGTT
Organism: Gallinago jamesoni; assembly: GCA_025769975.1. Lineage (NCBI taxonomy): Eukaryota > Metazoa > Chordata > Aves > Charadriiformes > Scolopacidae > Gallinago > Gallinago jamesoni. Next base: position 140,911,511 of record JAOQGH010000001.1, read on the forward strand.
CCAAAAGGGCCTCATAAAGAAACTAACAAAGAATAAGAGAATTCAAACTTTTGTTTTCCTTATGTCTTTCTTTCCCCATACAATTTCTCTAAAATTAATCACAGAATGGTTTAGTATAAATTCTGGATCCTTAGAAGTTTTCTTTATGGAAAGAAAACATTAAAAATATGGTCCTGAAGGGGTAAAAATGAGAATTGTGTACTATTGAACATAAAGAATTACCTCCGTGCATGAGTGTTCAGGCTTAGCTTTCAATTTTGGAAACACTGTGAATGTTTATATTTGGAGTGATAACTTTTCTGTGTACTGACAAATTATTTTCCCTCATGGCTAGTGGTACTGGTGGCTGTCTCTGAGCACTGATATGTCTTCTTTCTCAATTAATGTGTAGATAGATAGAGTGATTAAAATAGAACTATGGCAGGGGGGGGGAGGAGGAAATAAACAAAAATAGTACTCTCTCAGCATTTACAAAGTAATTTTCTCTGACACATATATCAAAATGCCTGACATGTTTTGTGATATGAGAAATTGTTAATTTTGCTTGTTTTGGCCAACCTGCATCTCCTGGCTATATGTACATCCAGCTTATGTAACTATATTCTATCTCCCTACATTCCCATCTGCACTATTCTTTAAAAATTCTTCTCCTAAACCATTGTGTAGGTTTTATGTTTTCTGTTAAACAGCTGCCAAGTTTCGCTCCATAGGCGGCTGCACTTCAGTGGTGGATGAAATGCTTCTTGTAAAGTTTGTAAAGCATTTTGGGCTCTTTGCAGATGGAAGAACTGACTAAATCAGTGATACGCAACTTGTGCTTCTAGAGCTGCACGTGGCTTTTTTTGGAAGGCATATATCTGATAAGAACTGTTTTGACTTCTTCCTGTGAGGGAACAGGCAGGGTGTTTAGCTGTTCCCTTCCATCTCTCCAAGCAACCAGGAAAGTTGGCTTGCACAATTATTTCTCTGTACTTATATGCTCAGTAGCGTTCTGTACATGGCATTTGATAAAATATGTTTCAGAGCCATGTATGTTCAAGAAGAGATATATGTGAGATATAACAACACAATGGAGAACTGGGTGTGTATCCTATCACATGTTCCATAAAAATGATGATCTTAATACATTTCTTAATCCTGAACTGAAGTAATAATGCAGGCTATGAATTTGCAGGAGGCTATGACATCATCAAAACAACATTATGATTTCACTAGAAACCTGAAGTTGGTGGAAATCAAAACTGAGCTCTTTCCTCAGTTTCTGCTCTTATAGAAACCCATAACACAATGAGTGTGTGTGACAAATGAGCAATGCAACTATCACTTTTAGCAGGGAAGTTATCTTTCTTATGCCTCTGACCTATTCACTGAGCAGCTGGCAAATGGCTCTAGTAAAGTCATCCTGTTCTTTTTTCCAACCAAAAAATCTATTGTGTATGCAGTCCTTCTAATGGATAGCAGAGATACGTCATTCATATCAAACGGTCTTCTGTATCTCTATGTTTTATTCAGCTCCTAAGTATTATGCTAAAATGCACTCCGATATTCATCAAGTTTTCAAACACTCCGTAACAGCAACTGAAAGTGAAAAATAGCCCGGGAGTCATTACTGCTTTCTTCAATGACCTGGGAGGGGCTGATTGGCATAGTGTGACTGTGGAACTAGGACAGAATTGGAGATGTGCTTGGGAGTGGGGAGGAACTTGTAGCATCAGTCTGAAAGTGGTTTATACTCCCCAAAGTAAAGGTATACAAATGTTAGTGTGGCTGTACCATCTTTTTGCGTATTTCTTTTTAATTGGCAGAAATAACCAGAAGTGGGTATGATGAGGATGTTCCCTTCTATTATAATTCTTAGACTCTTCCTTCTATCACTGCATAAGCAAATTTAATAGCTCATTATCATCATCAAGACTACTACTTCAGCTAAGCATAGCACTGTACTGCTTTCAACTGACAGAATGATTGATGTATCATACATTTAAAATTATAGAAAATAATCTTTTAAGTGATAATTTTGTTTAATCTAACTAGTATAAACTGGCCAGGATAACTCTGAAAAATAAATAAATACAGAACAGCAACACATCAAAGAAACAAACAAACAAAACCAAAATATGAAAAAATAAGTGTCTAAAATTGCCAAGCTCTGACTGAAATGGAATGGGAGCCCTTAAAGTTCCAGCCTGTATGGCTAAGCGTTTCAATGACGATATCCTTGCTATTTTTATTCATTGTTACTTTAACAATGTCCAAATAACAACTAGGAATATACACCATTGTTGCCAAGACTTACTCAAATAACTATAAAAAATCACTGCTCTGAAGAACACATGATACAACAAGGCAAGATTGAAAAGGAAAGACAAAAAGATATAATACGCAGTAAGAATGAATATCCCCATTTCCTGATTCTCTCTCTTTTTTTTTTTTTTCGATAAGGTAGTTTCATGCAGGTTTCTTTTTTCATTTGTTTTCATCTTACTCAGTCAATGAGTAGTGGGCTCAGCACATAATTTCAATAAAATGTCCTTCCAGGCAGAAAATCATCCATTAACAATATTTTGACTATGGAAGAAAAAGAAATATTTGATCTTCTCATCAGCATAATGATAATACATCTCGTTTGCAGAGTGTAACTGTATATTATTTCCAGAAAGATCGTAGGCTGTTCTGCAAATGAGTATTTCTATTCCACAGGCACTATCTTACATTTGGAAAAACTGAATTTCACTCTTGTTCACTAAGCTTATGAAAAGCCTGTTCATTACTAAGCCTGAAAATAGGTTTACGCAAGGCTTACAAAGTGAGTAAGCTTTGTGTGGGTCTCCCTGTACAAGAAGAAACATTTCATCCAGACTGCAGACAGAAGCAGAATAAAAGGAGGCAGAAAGAGACTTATTCTTGATGATCACCTGCTAAAGATATCATCAAAATAGTGATTTAACCAGTTCCATTTGATTTTAATAATGTTTAGGATGCCTATTTAAAAATGGGCTCATAATAGATTGTTGCCATTACACTTGCAGAACATTTTGAGATGTGGCCTTAATGACTAAGGGAAACATCCGAGGAGAGTTTCTGTTTTGTTTGAGGGTGTGTTGGTGTGGGTATGTGCATCCAGATGCATCTGTGTCACATGTTAAGGCATATTAGAATTGTTTCAAAAGTTTTCTATCAGAATGATTTCCTAATAAAAAAAATCAATTTTGCACAGCCATAAAAAGGCATATTCTGTTAGAAAGCTGTAACATTTGGCTGCATACAAAGAGACAGGGAAATTAATTAGAAAGCATGTACCTAATTTCCTTGAAAATAAAATCTGGGGACAATGTTTTTTTCAGAAAAGACTGTGACTTTTTTGTTTAATTTTCATTCTGATTTGGATTTTTTATGGTTTTTTTCTTCCTGTAAGAAACATCCAATAACTACTATATCCTTTATATGTATAGTATCTTGGCAGTGAGGTTGCAGTAAAATCTCCAAACTTGTATATATATTTGTCTTTGTGTACTTCATCTGATTTCCTTCTTTTTCTTTTTTTTCCTTTTTTTTTTTTTTTTTGGTATGGTTTCAGGTTTGACTTTTTCCACTGTAACTTGCTCAGAAAAACTGTACTGGGTCAGGCCAAAGGTCTTACCTAGCTCAGTATTCTAGCTCCAGCAGTGGTAATAAGTGATACACCATTAGTGTACCAGTAGAAAAATTCATGTCAAGATCATTTGCTTGGGGTGAGAGGGGTCATGGAAGGCCATATTTTTTACTATGTAGGTATCTTTCACTATGTTTTTTGCTAAAAAAAAAAAAAAAGCAAAACAATCTGCTTATTCCTATTATAGAAGAGGTTATATTTCTGTGAGGTTTCATGGCTAGTGACTCTACTGTTGTGTTGCTAACACTTTTTTCATATCTTCTTTCATAGAAAACCATAAGGAAAAATAGTGACAGGTAAATATCTGAGTGCAACCAGTGATGGCTAGTTGGGACACAAATTACATGAGAATTCCTGCTTAACACTGTGACAGCATTTCTGAATGAAAATATTATTTCCTTACTTTATTCATTCACTTGTCTCTGTCTTGGGGCATGGGTTTTATTTTTCCTATTAAGTCAGTGTTATTTAGGGATAAAAATATCAGAAGAGTTAGCTTTTCTACTGGAGAGTCAGGCAAGAGGGAGCACAACATTTTTTAGACTTACTATTTTTACAATTATGACTAGATAGATCATCAGATGTCATGGTGAGGAGTTTCTTACATACATCTAAAATAGATGAATAAAATGATATTGATAGGCATTCCAGATAGATTCTGTAAGGAAAACTGAGATGGATGTTTATTTTTATCTATGGTCTAAAATACAGAACAGCGTAAATGACTGTTAAATGTCATTTAATATGTTAAATTGATGCATTTAACATAAGCTGACCAATATGTGTCCCAAAATAATAATTAGTATTGATAAATGACTGTATTTATCTTTTTGACCCAAATGTTATTCAGGAGATCTTAAATGGAATGTTTTGTTTGCAGTAACTACTGCTTTATTTTAAAATATGAAATATGGAGGGTGCTCCATTGTAAACTAGGAAACTTCATTCTGCCTGCTGTGAGTTATGAGCGCATATCAAATTTTAATGAAAAAGGATATATAAATTGTCTCACAGTTCACCATCATCTACTATATCACTCAGTTCATCCCATATAATATGTAATAAACTGAATGCTTCAATTTTTGCTTTATGTGACCATTTACAACCAGTACTATTGCCTGAGAAATTGTCATCCTGCAGTAGTTCACATAACCAGTGAGCAGACTAAGGTTCCATGCTGTACATCTTGACTGAAGAACACATGTTTTTCAATAATCTTTAATAAAAGTTCAGACTGACAAAAAGCTGAGATAAACCAATTAAAGTATATTAGCAGTAATGTAGGACTTTATTCTTCAGCTTCAAAAAGAAAACCAAAAGCAAAAAACTCCAACAAAGGAGAAACCAGTAAAATAGTTTATGCAATGGTTCTTCTATTCATTCACTGCATTGCCTGATTAATTTTTCTAGGCGCTCTTAATATGCTTACCCTTCTAAGAAGAGAGACCTAATATTTTTTAAAGAATTCTAAAAATGGTCTGAGCATCTATTTTATTAAGACACTTCCTGGATGTTTGCAGGTAAATTCCAAAGAAACGAGAGAAGGCAAATTGACATACAGTTGGGAGGCTAAGCTAATTTTAAAAGCTCGGATTGTAGCAGGAAGAATTTTTTGAAGAAAACTTTATTTTCAACCTTCTTTATATTCATCATACTATTGTACGTTGTTTATCTGTCTGAGATTGCAACAAGAAATGTCACAGTACAGTTAGTAGTCATTAAAGACTTCTTTAATGAAGTAAATTTACTTCTCTGATATCTACAGCCCAGATAATGATAATGAGGAGCCCCAGAAATCCCACTGTAGTTTACTGGATTTGAGTTAAGATTTCTTTTTCCTAATGAGGACTTTCAAATAATTTTCTTAATAATTTCTTATCTAACGCTATGAAAGAGACCTACCACAATTCTTATTATTATGACACGAAAAAATATTTCTTCCAGAAAGAAACACATATTAAACAGATCTGCTTTGCAGGGATTTTTTTTCTTCTCTACGTTTTTTAGTGGTATCTAAGAATAAAGATGTTCACGAACATGGTCTAGGTCCTTCCACTTTGGACAGTTTGTGTAGGACTAGATGGAAGAAGCATTCCAGGTGGAACATTTAATGAGATGGGAGAACAGTTCTTGATAGTTTTGATTTCCTGGAAAGCAGCTGTTTGTCACACATTTTTCACTGTTTGATATGAACAAAGGCTGAAGACACCATGAATAAGTAAAAAAATCATGTATGAGACAGGTTCCTGAAGCCATTAGCATTTTTTTTTAACAAAACATAAACACCTGCTGCTTTAGAATCATTCCTGAGGGGAGGGATATTCATCGTAGTTCAGTTCTAAAGAGATATTTTTACATTATGAATGTTGATGTGAAAAGGAAAGGTGCAGAATAGAATGTTTTTAAAGATCTTTCCTTAATATGAGATGACTGATGCACTGTAAATGAAAGTTAAGGAGTTTTTAACATTCTTTTGTGATTACCAGATTCCACACACAAAGTATGAAAATAATTCCATGGTAGCTTCAGAGATCTGAAAGTTGGTGGTTTTGCATTTGTTTCAAAGCAGGGGGTACTAGCTAAATTTTAAAAAAAAATGAATTTTAGGATGAGATATCCACCCATGTTTAGCCTGGCTCCTATGGAAGTGAGACTTGTACAGTATAACTTAAACCTCTCTGTGTATGAGTGCATCTATCTCAATGCTTTTTGTACCTGCTGGCCAATTTTAACAACATTTGACAATTGGGTAGCAGTGAATTCCCTTTGTCAGTGTCCTCACTGAGAGAGAGACTGAATCTCATGATCAATCTTTATTAGATACTGGAGAGGCCATGCCGGCATGCACAACTGTGATTCTCCACACTAGGGAAAATCTAGTTAAATTCTTCACTTAACAAAAACATAACAGTCCAGAGACTGAAATGTGGAGAATAGCATTTATTAGCTCTGCTGCTTATGTTGCTATCCATGTATATCATGTTTATTATGGATTTCCTTAATTTTTATGATTTTTTAATGTTTCAAAATATTTCTCAGAACTGTATGTCTAAAAACTAATAAGACTCAAGTGAACACACTCCTTACTGAAGATAATGGGAGATAAATGTTGTCTGGTCCTCTTAATGTAGAAAATATTTTTCTTTTTTATTAGTGATTCCATAATATTGAAATGACTTGTACCTAGATGGGAGAAAATCCATTGTGACAGACCACATTTCTACATTCATGAACTGCATGTCAACAGCTCATAATTTTCTTAAATTTTTTCACTATTCTAAATTGCACAACAGATCAATTTCCTGAATAATAACTGCTGCTTAGGTTGGTCAAGAAGAGTAGTAAAAGGTTTGTATGAAAAACTGGAGCTCTGCTGGCTGAAGTTCAATCTGTGGTCTTAAACTGAAAGATTGCCTCCTTAGACTGTTCTTCCATGCTAGCTTAAAAGATGATGTTTCCAGAAATATTCTCAATAGTCAGTTCATTTATTAGTGTATTAGGGAAACATGATTGAAAAGGGTTGTGAACTCCATCTGGCTGCTCCATAGTCCCATTGACTATATCGGACTTTATCTTGAGGTTTTCTTCTGCTCCAGCACTAGTTTTTAAAATTCCAGCAACTCAGGTGGCTAGCCATATGTGTTCTTAATGAGGCAGGGAGTTAATTACCCATTTAATTTCTTCTAAAAATTCCCTTGCTTTCAGTGAAGAAGCTTCCTTGAAACAATTCTACCTCCTTGCATGTCCTGTAGCTCCTTATTAGTGATGGATATTTAGTGGTGGACATTTCTGAGACTTACATGCAGGAATTGCAGGAATATATTTGTGCATTATCCTTCAAAGGTTCCAAAGATTTGCACTGAAAACTTTCATGACTCTATAGCAACAGAGAAACTATTACCCAGATAAACTGATTATCCAAAGCAAAGTTGCAATGTAGTCCAGTAAAGTGCATTTTTAGTTTCACTTAAAAGATCTTGAAAGCATTTTCTTCTATGCCTTTTCTGTATTACTTTATTGAAGCAGTCTAAAAAATGGCTTCAAAGGATTTTCCTTAAACATGAGAGTATCAAATTTCCTGTAGTGTCCTGGGACAGATTTCAACTATTTTAACGAAAGCAATCAAAATTTGGGCATTCCAGTCTGGGCCAGTCAATCTTATGCCCTCTATCCTCAATAGAACAAAGTAACTGCTTCCAGAAAAAGAGTTCATAGAGTCATGGAATAGTTTGGGTTGGAAGGAACCTTTAAAGGTCATCTAGTCTAAGCCCCCTGCAAGAAGAAGGGACGTCTTCAACTAGATCACGTTGCTCACAGCCCTGTCCAACCTAATTTTGAATGTTTCCAGGGATTGGGCATGTACCACTTCTCTGGGCAACATGTTCCAGTGTTTCACCACTCTGCCTGTAAAAAAAATATTACTTCTATCTAGTCTAAATCGACTCTCTTTTACTTTAAAACCCATTATCTCTTGTCTTATCTCAACAGACGCTGCAAAAACATTTGTCCCCATCTTTCTTATAAACCCTTCAAGTACTGAAAGGCCACAATAAGGTCTCCCTGTGGCCTCCTCCAGGCTGATCTCTCAGCATGACTTCACAGGAGAGGTGCTCGAGCCCTCTCATCATCTTTGTGGCCCTCCTCTGGACTAGCTCCAACAGCTCCAAATCCTTCTTATGCTGTGAGCTCCAGAGATGGATACAGTACTTCAGGTGTGGTCTCATGAGAATGGAGTAGAGGGGCAAAATTACCTCCCTTGACCTGCTGGCCACACTTCTTTTGATGCAGTTGGCTTTCTGAGCGGAATTATCTGATGTGTCTTAAATATTGTTTTCTCATAATTGAAACACTTCTCAGAACCGTCTCTTTCTCACCACTGACTATAAAAGGCATTTTAGGTAACTTGCATAGTCTTCCAGGTTTAACTCCTGAGCAGCTAAAGTTTGGTAAAGTAAATATTATTGCTCAGATGTCAGTATTTTCAAGATTTTAGAATTATTTCTTTTCATTGTCATCATCATCAGTATTATCATTTATTTATTTAGATTTATGTAGGTTATTTATATCTATATATAATTTATATATTATATATTATTACATAGTATAATAGATTTTATATATTTATATATTATAGATATAATTGTAATATATTTTATATAATTATATTAATAATAATGAGATAATAATAATAATATGTGCAGCCTTAAGAAAAATGGAATAGTGTTCCTAGTATTAGTCACAATCACTATTAAGGGTCATATTGCAGGACTTAATAAGAAAATAAGCCAGTAGCCAAGGTTCTGCATAAATAATGAGCCAAATCAAAATCAGTCATGCATCTAATTGGGACATTTGTACTACACTGCTTGAGGCATAGAATACTTTTCTATGCTAGATATGTGTTTGGCAAAATTAATCAGATAATCAGCTCTCAGTCTCATCTCCATTTTCTGAAACTCTTTGTGGCACTAGATATGGGTAAGATAGTATTTCTGCTGACGGTGGTCTTTAGCAAGTTTTTTAAAAAAGAAGATAGCTATGTCATTCAAGACAATAAATAGCCGTAAAGGGGATTTTGTGAATATTATTACTCTTTAAAATGAATCCAAGCCTATGGGGAAAGAACCAGACTGGTGACCCATGTTGTCTTTCTAGCTCTTCAGATACCCTGATGGTTGACTATATCCATATTTTTGCTCTGATTTGCCTCAGTCTCCTCCTCTCTAAAATAAAAGTAATGAGAAAGTATTCCTTTCTGCATTGCTTTGAGGTCTGCTGACAGAGCTATTTCATAAGACCAAGAAATTGTTTTCAAAATATAGCTTACATTGAGAACTCAATAAATTATTAGAAAAGCCACGGAATGGGACTAAAATCCTGTCAGGACCAAGCTTCAGAGCTGATTAGGGAAAAATAATGTAAACAGTACCAAAAAGTAAGTTGAAGCATTTTAGGAAGATTAGATAGTAATTCTCATCCTTAAACTAACAATCCACTCTCAGGAAAAAAATTATTTCCATATCTCATGGCTGAAATGGCCAGAGGCTCAACTAAGCCCTCAGACAGATTCACACAGCTTTCCCATGGTCACCTAAATTATTCAATGGCTCTTTTCCATGGTGTCTTCTCTCCTGTGGGACCCATTGACAGAAAGGAGATATGGACCCATCATGTGGCAGAGGAACATCTTGAGACTTTTTAGACCCTATTGCAGCTCACGTGGTAAGGGCATATTTGGTGACTTACAGAGGTCCCTTTCCTGGTGTTCAGGGGACAGCAGGATCCAGTTATCTGAGGGGACATGGACAGGAAATATATGATGGGCAAAAAAGCCTGTTAATAATGTGACAGGCATAAGGACAAACATTTAAGAGGAGGAACCACTATGTATACTCCTCAAGAAATGCTTTGGTAAGGCCTACATAGCTGTACAAGCTGTGCTGTCCCAAACTATAAAAACATGGTAGTAGAGAAGCTCCCTTATACAGTCTTTATCAGAGTATTCATATCTATGTTTATCCCAGAAACATAACATATTATCTTTTATTTTTTTTAAGCTCAGAAAGGAAAATTTACTGTGTCTGGAGAAGTATTTTCAGGGAACTGGATTTCAAGATTCACTAAAGAAAAGATACTGAAGAGAATTGATTTCTGAACATTATCATGGATTGGCTATGTCTAAGTTAGGCATTAGTTATTTCATTTTGTTTAGCCTGATAGTGATAGTACAGTAACAAAGAGCTCTGAATAAATATGTTTGCTGCAGTGCTAATGAGAACTCTTTGGGGGCAGATTTTCAGCCAAGTATCTCTCAGCCCAATTGACATGAAAAAGTACATGGTTTTTCAAAGTGGCTGTTTTGGTGTTTGATTGAGTAGGACAATTTAGCAGATCTCTCTCTAAATTATACAAACTTTTAACAGGACAAGAAGATCATGACAGCCAGCTGCGTGTCCTTTCCTGGCATAAGTTTAGTGTGCTGACATTAGCTCTATCTTTCAGGAAACCTCTAATAATTCCCTGTGCAAATGCTTACAGCCTCAGAAGAGGTATAAACAAACACACCTTAGTATGGGACATCACCGAGGTTTTTATGGTTAAGGTCAAGATGAATATAACAAGCTGTAACCTAAACCTTCATTCACATAGGTGTTGACTGAAACCCCTTCTGAGGCTTTAAAAAAGTTTGATTAACTTCCACAAGTTTGCTATTTTTCATGCCTGTCTGCCTCCTTAGTAGAGCAGATAAATCTCTACAATGGAAAATTGACATATTACAAGAGACTATTCTTGCTGTGTTTCTGATTCGGCTGGCATGACTATAACTCAGTCATGTTTAAATGCCAGTTTGTAACTCCTTTGAAGTAGTGGCTTGGGGAAATCAGGCAGTTCGCACAATCCCCTTACATTACGTGCAGCCATAGGCAGTTAAACAGTTAAAGCTGAGGCCAACCTAGAGAAAGAAACAGAATATTCCCCACAGCATATTAGTTGCTCAGTAGTCTTGCCCTTGGGCCAGTGCAGGTTGGGAACATCTGATTTTAAAGAAACAATTTGGCAGAACACACTGTTATGGATGCTCACCAGAATCAAAATATTAGAAGTCTCAATTTCATCCAGCTCAGCTATTATCTGCCTGTGAAACAGCATTAACTGAACTTAAAAGAGATAGAACAAAAATGTGACAGGGGTCCCGCAATTTCACAATTAGCTTTGCATTATACTAGAAACTTTAAAATTAAGTGGTCATTTCCCACTAAAGTTTTAGGCTTTAGCTTATCAAACCTGATATGTTCTGAACATAAGAGATCAGAAATGCATAGTTAGCAACACTTTTCCTTTTCTGGCTAGGAAAAAAATTTATTTACAGGTATAAATCCATCTGAGAGATCATCTGAGTTCAGTAAAAATAAGATGAAAAAATTAGAGAATTGGTATAAAATTGATAGACCAGGGAAGTATGTGAATTCAGTTGCATTTCCTCACAAAAGATCTAGAACTAAATAACTGGGATAAAAATGGTGAAGTTCTTAGTGTCATACCTGTGATTAATTTTACTCTTAGTCAGTAAATCCAGGCTGAATATAAAAGTTTGTCTGAAGGAATTAATTGGTCAGAATTAACAGAAACAGTTTGTCTGAGGGGTTGGAAATTTTAATATTAAAACATTTTGGGTTTTATTACTCAAATTTGCTCTGGAGACCTCAAAAAATTCTCTGAAGTGACTCAAGTCAGAGAACACTGAAAAATTGAGGTAGCTCTTTGCTTAAATTCAGTGGTCAGGCACTATGCTTCTTGGGTTTGACTGTCACCTCACACAAGTTTTATAGAGGTATACTTTCACTGACTTCATTGTTGCTCCAAGTTGCTCTCTGAAATGAGTAAGATCAGAATTAAATTATATTCAAAGTTCCATCAGTACTTTACCCCTGCACTACTCATAAATAAATACTAAAACATCCCAAATAGAATGATGTATACCAGTTTATAACCATTGCTGTAGAATTTTCTTTTCAAGGGTATAACAGAGTTTTTCGTTCTTCTGATGCTATCACCACAGTTAAGTCTGGAACAAGAAAGTCTCTATTGCTGCGTTAAATCTTGAAATGCTTCAGGTTGACTTTCAAGTACATCCTGGAGCCAGTACTGTCGTACTTAGTGAATAGGATTTTCTTCCTTTCTCACTGTCCAACCATAACTGTCATATCCAGAAGTCTGTCTTCACAGTGCTCGTTTTGTTCTAAGCTTTAAAAATGATAAGTTTTACCTCAGAGATCTCAAGGATTTTTAACATGTTCTGTAATACTCTCTAAAGTAAATCCAACACCATTGTCACTTTGGAGGATTAAAAAATAATAACCAAGAGCAACTAAAGACCTGATCAGTTCTGCTTCTTGCTACAGACCCCCAGAAGTTTACATGCTGTTGGAGACAAGTCGTGAACATGACTAATGAACAAAATGAATGCAATGAAAGTATTTCACTACCATAATAAGTATGCACAATTTAGTGTTGTACTGACCATTTCTCTTTGCTTTGGAAATCTCATGTGATTAATTTTGTGGGGATATATATTGTTAAGACATATTTTCCCCATGGCTTAGGGATGGCATGGGGGAAAGTACAAATGTGAATGAAAATTGTATTGAAGGGTAGTAACAGCTGATGTCTTTTGGAAATCATGGAGAGGTCTGACACTCTCCACAAAAAAACCCTGAGATAAAAAAGATAGAGGTAAGGTGAGGGAGGTAAGACTGGAAGGTCTTTAAATTGAAGACGTTTTGTGAGTGATGACATGGAAAAATGTTCATTACCAGTGCAGAACCCCAGAAGGGGTGATAAAAGGCTCAAACTAGACATCCAGGACCCTGATCTTCTATATCTGAAACAGAGACAGCAGATTACCCAATTAGAAAAAAATCTGCAATGCTTTCAAAACAACATTATATACTGAGGGGGGACTAGATGACAATTTTAGCTGCATAAACAAATGGAAAGGCATAGGTCTGTATTGCACAGGAAGGATCAATAAAAATAAAAATCTTCTAATTTTCAATTTTTAATGTATATTTAGAATGAAACTGGTTTAAGAGTAAAAATGTTAACTGTATTACAGCCCCTATGAGGCATCTTAAGGATCATCCATCTCTCATTTTGACAAAATTATTTCTGATCTTAGCCTTTTAGATTTAGGATGACCTTTTGATTTCAAGGATTTGGAAAGTTCCCCCAGACTCTCTCTGGACAGCTCTGTATTACTTTGCAAATTCTTTTCTTTCTGGGCCATATCTACATGGCCTATGGCACCACAGCTTTGACTTATGATGTCACTTATGTTTTATATCATAAAACTGCTCACAGAAACTCCATGCTCTTGTAACTTGACTAATCTTTTGAATGCTTACTTTTTTTACCATTGGCAGACTAAGGAGAGAGTAGTTAACTAAAACTAAACTGCATGTTAATACATTTTTAATAAGTTTTCCTTTTAGAAAAGAAAAAAACAAACTTAAAGAATCTGACAAAGTAATATATATTTAGTTCACAAAAACATTCTTACCTTTGATCATCAATGTGTAAGTGAAAAAAGCATGCTGCACAGTTATACTTTTCTTCACTTTAGAGGTCAGAGAGGGTAGGAAAACTGCTTTTTCATTTAATTGCATATAAACATGTCCCCAGCCACTGCTTAAGCCAAATCGTACATAGAATGTTAAACTACTGCATGTGAAGTTAGAAGCAAATTAATATTTCATGAAAATCCTGCATTAACCCCTTGATCCTGACCTTCAGGTTTAATAGGGAACTGGAACAAAGATGTAGACCAAAGGCTTCAGTGCTGCAATAACAACAAAGAACACTACTTCTAGAGCTCATCCCTTTCCTCTCTGTTCAAAATATCCATGAAGTTTTAACACAGCTCTAGATATTTATTCTTGGCTCCAAAATTCTGACTGCCCCATAGAAATCCACTCAGGAGAGGAAAGTGACTTTCATTCACTCATTTCATTTACCTATTTACCTTGCATTTTAAGGAAGTATAAACTTCAGAAAGCATGAAATTATTTCCTGGCTTGCATATCTCTCTGCTAAGTTTGGCCAGTTGTACATACTCATAGGTCTGAAGATATGGACATACATCTATGTTGGTCTTGGCCTGGGTGTCCTGGGGCATCGTCTTTCCCTGTGGTCCTACGATATCAAGCACTGCTCGTTGATATTTCCTATGTGTAGCAAGTGATTTTGCTGAATATACTAGTCTCTCACTTAGAGCCATCGATCACAGTTTGCTCCTCTTGGAGGCATACCTCAGTGACAAGGCTCATGCCCATCCATTGGCTGAGTTGTTGTGATTGCATTTTAAGACAACCCTGGGAGTGCACAGCAGCTGTAGATATGGTCTGGGCCAGTCAGAAGATGACACAGGTAGCAACATTGCACCTGAAGAAGGGTCCTCATTGCTAGAGATCAAGCTGAGCCGTAGGAAGAGCTTTTAAAGAGGAGATGACAAATGTTGTTGATTTCCATTTCTCAAAACAAACCTAAAGGGCAGAGAAGGTAAAAACCAATATGTGGAAGTTTCAGTGCTTGCCCAAAGTTCCTTGAAGAATGTATTTACCACAGTACTCCTCAAAAACTTTTCCTATTCCAATGGGACTCTTCTTTTTAGTATTTTATGTTAGCCGATCCCTGGCTCTCCAGATAAGACAAAAAGAAGGTGGCATGGTAACACCCACATTTTGTCCAGCACTTGTCATTCATGAAAATACTGCCCCCAGTAGAGAAAAAATTGGTCGGATCATTTGTCTTTTCCATATGTCTATTGTTGTTAGGACCCCCCTTTTGTACTAAAGCTGCCACACAGATACAGAATTGATAAATGTATTGTAAATCTACCACTAAAAGGGCTCAAACACCTGAGCTTTGAAAATCAATCAATTAATCAATCAATCAATCCCTAGCCCTTGTGTGGGCACAGAAATCCTTTGTAGAGGGAGGAAATATGTATTGATGGTGTGTTGTCTGTTTCAGTCTGCTAGGAATCAGTAGTTCCAAGAGTCACAACTTTCCCCTTTACTGTTACAGGCATTATTTCCCAAATTTCATGACAGCAAATTTAAACATTAACTATGTCTCTGCTAAACATTTTAGTACACTCATAAAGTCTGAGCGGTCACAGCGGTTACAGGCGCTGCAACAGGAAGCACTCAGGTATTTAGCACTGCTAGAGGGCAACCAGGTGCAGAACACTGAACTGAGAAAGGTTCTCCGCCTTGATGCACAAATCTTTCTGGGTTATATTTTAGTAGTAAAGATGTCCTTTCACAAATCTTCCTTTGAAGAATTCAGAACATTCTATTGGTTATATAAAAAACAAAACAGATATGAGACTTGCTTATACGTTCAATGTCCACAGTAGCACGTTTCAATTAAAAATAAAATTATTAAATTCTTTAGTTTGTGCAATTTTTTGATAGAATAGTACATTTATATGTTAATTTTTTCCAAGATCAACTTTATTTATCTACAGGAAGCTACTCCAAGATTGTTGTACATTTTCGTCGCTTCTGAAATGTTATCACATTTAATTGCCTGATCTTATTTGGGTTGCAATCATAGTCATTAATTAGCAGGAAGGTGAGGGACAGCATCATATCTAACTATCTGTTATGGCTGCTTTAATGAGGAAAATACCTGCCATCATTTTAAAGGCATCCTGTATACTTCACAAATACAGCTTGCTGTAGCATTCTCATTTAGACTGTGAACATCAAAGGAAATTGATGTCAGGTGTGAACAGAAGCTGTTGAATCTATCTGTTGAGGAAGCTGAGTGGTATGTCTGGATGGGAGAGATGAAGGGCAGCTTAAAACATTAACAAAACTACAGGTAATTAGTGTAAACTTTCAAGGGTAAGGTATGCTTGAGGAATAAAAATGTTGTTTATAGCTATTCCCTGTAGTGCCACTATCGTTACGGGTCTGTCAATGTTTTCATTTATAAAGCTCTATTTTTATAGGATTGTGTACTAGTAATAAAAAATTTGCTTGGGGCTAGAAGTTGACAATTTAAAGAAAAATAAATTGGTTTTGTTGTTTTGGTGTTGTGTTTTGGGTTTGAGTTTTTTTTTAATTATATGAGTATATGAATAATATAAGTTTATCTGTTTCGAATGGTTGTTTTCCTTTGTGTAATTCAGTTGTTGGTTTAAAATCAAATTAATGAAATTTGGCAAGCAATTATTTCTTAGTAAGGAATAATCAGTGTTGGAATTCTTGGGGAAAAAATAAATAAAACAAGATTATTTAGTCTTTCACAGGCAAAATTATACCTTTCAAAGGGAATCGTAAAGAATTCAATGCATCTGTATAGTAGGTTGAATGAATATTTTCATTCCAAGGAATGTGTTACAGTATATTACCTGAAAAAACAGCTTTAAGAAACACCAAAATATATATAACTGTGGTCAGTTATAAAGATGATGTAAGATTACTGTGCACTGTCAGGCTTGCCAACTGGCTACTAATGATGTTGTTATATCTCCTCTCAATAATTCTCCATAAATAGAATATAGTGTGAACCTTGTGAACCTTCTTGGGCTATTTATATCCTCAGGCTCCTACATGCTTATGAGAGACACAAAGTAATTTCCTGGGGGCGGGGGACAAAAAAAAAAAACACCACATGCCTTTTGACTCTTACCATTCAATTATAGCCGAAGATTGTTTCTCTGTAATTTCAAATTGGACTCTCCTTACTGTAAGGAACATATTTTATCCTCATCACATTACAACAGAGTAGTGAAATAATGGTTACAGATTTGTGAAAGGAATCCTTTTAAATGGAAGTTTAAGGGCCAAACGTGCCATGGGTCACGTGAGCATGTATCTAGAATAGTACTTACTGCTCATACAAGATGAGGAAAAGGCTGAGATACTTAATTCCTTCTTTGCCTCTGTCTTTAATAGTCAGACCAGCGACCCCCAGGGTGCTCATCTTCTTGGGCTGGAAGATAAAGCCGGAGAACAGAACAACTCCCCTGTAATCCAGGAGGAAGTAGTTAATGATTTGCTTATGCACCTGGACATGCATAAGTCTATGGG
>JAOQGH010000001.1:140934963-141064403 GCA_025769975.1 Gallinago jamesoni
TTTATTTATTTCTCATTTTAAATCAACTTTTTAAAAAAAAAAAAACAAACAAACACCCCCCCCCCCCCCCCCAAACCCCACGATACTGATTCTGCTCAGTAAGTGGATTCTTTGTTGTTTAGTGTAGACACGATATCTAATGGTCACAGAAAAAACTACACTGAACGATAATGCCTGAAGGACTCTGAAAGAAGAAATTAGATCTGGTTTGAAAAAAATGGTCTGTAGAATTTCAGTGTTTGCACTAAAAGATATATGATAATTGCTACAATAAAAGTAACTACATTTGTTTCATTACCACCATGAGTTCAAAATAGCAATAGGTACCCTCTTTGGCTTTCTTCATGGAGGCAACATGGCCTTTTAGTGTATTTCACAATTCTTCAGCCTTCTCTATCCTCACTTGTCCACTGAGCTCAAGCACTGTGACCTCTCAAAAGAAAGTAAATGTAGTATTCCAAGTGATTATTGTTTCTGTGCCTTCCAGGTTACCTTATTATCTCATTTTATGGTCCTGACATTAGGGAGAAGTATCCAGATAGAGCCTTCACTGGCGATATGCACTATTCAGTGTTTACCATCTGTAACATTCTTGTTTTTCCTTTCTCTTGTGCTGCATTCAGCAACACTTCAGTAATAATATTTTGTTTACTGCTGCAATTTTCAATACCCAAAATATTAGCTTTAGCAAAGTTTAAACTGCAGTTTTCATATATTGCTAAAACCAGAGCAAGATCATAAACATGACTTGGAAATTAGCCCTGATCTGATTTTACCCTTATTCATAAATCATAAGAAACTGACTTTATTTTTTGTTTCTGATTGTGGACTTGTCATGGAAGATTTCTTTTTATTTGATTTAACATTTATAAGACTTTTCATGCTTTTGCTACCTCTATCAAAAAGGAGGTGAACTTGACCTTATATGCTTGGGTCAGGTAGACAACGAGATTTCTCCTCCATCCCTTATTTGCCAAATCTGTCACAGCTCAATGGGTGTCATTTTCAGATGTTTTCTCAGCTATATTTCTGTTCAGTCTTTTCATCTGGTTGGAGAAAACAGTGCATATTTAAGGAAGAAGAGAAGAAATCATAATACTCTGGTTTGAGCATAAGCCTCTGTTAATTCTGCTGGGAACTGACTTATATTTCCTTTTGTTGTACTTGTTCCATATATATGCTGAATTTCTTAGAATTGCATGTGATTCTTTTTCAATAGAAAGTTTTCCTTGAAGCATCTTACCAGTAGAGTGCGATTCAGAAGAGTTACTTAAATAACTACTTATGTGTGTGCAAGCAAGTATTTCCCCCCAAAGCAATGGGGGAATTCATTAGCTGAACTGGAGATGTGTGCTATGGTTCATTGCTGCAGTAAGGACTATATTTAAAGAAAATAAAAGTCTAGAGATACACTGATTCCTAGAATTTTGGGGTGATAGCATGGGAATCACCTTAAAATTCAATTCCTAACATCTCTCATTATCTTTTAGAATCAGATCCTGTCTTAGAAGGATAGGATGGGTTGAAGAGGGTAAGTGAAGCTGCCAATACAGAAATCAATGATATCTTCTGGTTTGGGTGCAAACAGTGCACCCCACTTAGTGGCATCAGCCTGAACTGGTCAGACAAACCAGTCATAAAGGTATAAAACATTTTTATCTTTAGCTGTCAAGTACATTCAGATTATAGTGCCAGTGATGTCAAGATTTTGTCTGGCAAAAGAGGTCACTGTATCTGCTCAATCTGAAAAATTAATTTTCAAAAATGAAATTTCAGGAACTTTTTTCAGGATTTTTTTTTTTTCTCTCCTCTCCCTTCTCTCCAGTCACCAAGTTTGGAAAATTGAATTCCTAAATCCTTTACATACTTTCTTAAAAGTTAAGATAGAATCAAGTTCAGCCCTGCTAGCTATATTAGGTTAGTGCTCTGCTAGTCAGAAAAGTCACATTGGTATTGATGATGTTCTTCTTTAACTGCTATACTCTGTAACTCATTGTGGGTAGTGGTGCTAAGCAATAACAGCAATGGGATGGAAGGAGAGGAAGGAAGGAGAGGAAGGAAGGAAAGGAAGGAAGCTGGGATTAATAGCAGAGACAAAGAATGAATATTGAAAAATGCACTTGGCAACAGCATCAATTCTATATTCATATCTAGAATATGAATAAAGTCTTCACATATATAATACTCATATATAGAATATTTTCATATTCATATAAGCTCTCCATCAGTTGAAAGCAGACATATTTTTAATTGTTAAGTTTTGTTATGTCATCAATGAGAGTCATTGCTCCAGATAAGACTTGGCACTTACTTGGCAAGAAGTAGCCATTTTTAATGCTTCTCTGCTCCCTAAACAAGCCTCTGTCCTCATCAAAAATAATACGTCACTCTCAGTGAACAAATGTTTAAAGGAGAAAGTCCTTTCCTGGTAGTTTTGTACTGTGGAAAACAATTAATTCATCTGTCTTTTGTGTCTCACTCATCTTTACCTGTGTGCATTTTCCTCTCTCTTCACACAACGCCATCCTTCTGCTCAGTTAATGGCAATAGTTTCAGCACTCTATAACCTACTTTTGAAATAATCATCCTACAGAATATGTAAAGTAGATACACATAAATGAAGAAAAGGAATGCATAAAAGGCACAAGAGACTTTATTTACAAAAATATTTTGGATCTGCAATCCTAATATATTTTTCCATTGGAGATTCCAGAGCAATCACCATTTAAATGATGCTGCATGGAATAGTATGGCTTGTACAGTCTTTAAGTAATCATGATGCAAATATTATTGTGGTCCCTACTTATGTTGTCAGGTTTTGGGAAAGGACAGCCTGACACATATTTCATTTTTTCTTATCCAGCAGGTACACGTTTATTGGCTGGGCTTGTTGCTGCTTCTGCAGGTCTTGAAACAATTTGCAAATGCACATTTCAACATGCCTCTCTGTTGAATTCAAATATTTGAATACAGAATAGCTAAGATGATAGAAAGTAATTCCATTAAGATCCCTGATAAGAAAAAGGGTTTCAGAGAGGTGATTTTGAATCTGTAAGTATACTGAAAGTGCATCAGGCTTTCTGTTATGTAGCCATCACATATTTGCCAGAGCTTGGTGTGGAGTATAAATAAAGATTGTCATTATCTAGCCACCTCTTAACATCTAATCTGCCCAGAAAAAGTTGGATGCTGATTCTTGTGTTTTATTCAGATACTTTTCTCCTTAATTTCTTACTTGTGATGAATAAATACAAAGACGCTCTTTTAATATATAGGCAGATATTGGACAATAAACCATTGACCTGTTAACACTTTGGCAGGCTTCTCTGTGGGTAAGTAAATAGTTCAAGAAGCATCATTTATCTGGTGAATTTCATTACACTTTTTCCAGATCACAAATTGTGAAATTCCCACAATTTTTTATTAGTATTTAAAATCCTTCTCACATTTCTGCAGTAAAGAGTGATCCAATGAACATCCTGATAACTTGAAATTTCCATAGTTTTTGTTATGCAGCAATGGTCAGCTGTTAAGTAGCATAGCAGGGACATTCAATCATCAGAAACAGTGTTTCTTACTGCACATTCTGATTAAAAAAAAAAATATTATAATCCAAAATCCCTGTTACCAGGTTTTTGAATTGTGTAATTTCAAGATCAGTTTTGACAAATATATGTCACTTAAGTTTATAATTCTCTTTTTTTTTTCTGTTTGTGTGTTAGTGAAACTAACCCCTATCCAAGGACAGTTCAAGATCTCAAAATTGGTGCAATTCATCAAATGCATGATTCTGTGTAAACAATTGTCTTAGCTGCAGAAAGTCTAAAGAACAAAAAGATGACATTAAGACCTGTATAATAACTCTGTTAATATCAACATGCAGATTCCTGACACTTCAGTCGTAGTTCAATTAGGGCCAAGAATTCTTACACAAAAAGGTGCAACTATAATTAATATGCATTCAATTATAAACTAACAGGAAAAAAATAGTTCTAAAAATAGATTTTGTGTTATTTGTCTACTATCTAGCCTTTGTGCTGTTTCAGTGGTTAACATTAATGGAAATAATCTGTCTCAGAGTAAACCTGAAGTTGGAAAAATGAAAAACCACTTTCTTGCTTGTTTATGTTTTCAAGAGCTTTATTACTGTTTATAGAAACACATCAGATTCTGAGCCAACATTTAAGGATTCAAAACACACTCACAAAATCCACACAGAAAGATGCATATGCACATATATGCACATGGACACACATATGCAACACTACAGAGTAAACAGGAAATAAAAATAATTGTGAAGTCCACAAGTTCCCCTGCATTCACTGTTTATATATTTCTGAGCTTGTCGGTAATCCTGATAATTAGCCTCCTGGTATTGGTTCTGCTGAAGTGCCTGCAGTGCATTAGAAATGTCAAAATGAATCATGGCAGAAAACACTATAGAAGATCTACAACAGGTACAGGGGGGAGGAATATTAAAAAGCAACAACCTCTCCCACCTCATTTCCTCATTACTTGAAAAAAATTTAGCAAAACCTGAAATACAACTTGATAATTACAGATGAAAAGCAAAGAACAAAAGAATTGAAATTGTGGTAGGAAGTGCAATTGAGAAAAACAAATGCTGTTAGTATAATTTTTGTCTTTTTTATTTTTTAATAAAGTAGAAGAAATAAACCTTGCCCAGGTTGAAATAAAATATTAATATACTAAATGCTTATAATTTTTTTTCCTACTAGTCACATTTAGCTAGGCAGAAATTTAAAAATTCTGCTGGCATGTTTGTTGGGAATAAAAAAGCTGTAGGTCAAGTCTTTCTGAGAGAATGCCAAATGTCTTTGTGTCCAGTTATTTATGGTTTCAGATAATTGTACAGAAAATATCAAATTTGCATAGTGTGATTATTGCTGATTATTTATCTAGCAGTCAAAATGTTTCAGTGGTTCCTAGGATGACAGATTGACAAGTACTTAAAACTCATTCATTTTATGAAATTTGCATGTAATTAGGCAATAATGAAGGGGATGTTTGTGGACAGCGGATTATACTACAATATGCTGGAAGCGATTCAAATGCTTGACAAAGTGTTAACATTATCTTCAGTTTCAACTAAGTCTTGAATGTTTGGCTCAAAAAATCAGTGGAAAAATGAAATGGGTTATGGAAAGTTACTAAATGTATTGCTAGAATGAAGTATATATATATTTTTTTTACTCCTCTCTTTGTCTACTCCTACTTATTTATGCACTGCTGATGAATTGTACTATAGAAATTTAACTCATATCACATTCGGTGAAGCTCATCTGTAATAGTTTTGCTGCCACTGCTGTGGTCATTATCACAGTGAAATCCTATGAAGAATGGTTTGCTTTGGTTTCTTGGCATCCATGTGGGATCTGAATTTTAAAACTCCTGCTTTGAGATTCATACAAAAGAATGTGATTTTGAAGAACTGATTTATCACACAAGGTATAATTTATTTCTTAACCAGTTGTTTCAGCACAAATAGAATATGGTGTATATATAAGTGGAGGTAACCTTCACTTTGTGTGATAATTCATGGTGGCTGAGAGCTGCAGGTGAGTCCTACTTGTACAAAGGTACGAAGTTGGTTCAAAGGTCCTGGCAGTCATGTTTTATTTAATATAATGTTGATTCTTGATTCAATAGCTTGAGCAGGTATATCCCTCATTTTAGAGGATTTCATGTATACGCATCAAGTGCACTTCTACATATGACTCCATTGTCAATGCTCACCTTCTTAATACATACTAGTGTATAGGGACATGTGTAGTGAAATGTACTTTATAACCGACTGTTTTCACGTTTCTCTCTCATTTTTGGAGTATATTCTCTACCTTAATTTAATGTGCTCCCAAAGTAATGGTAAAGGTGGTATACAAGTTTTGTAGAAGGAAGTAGGTGTCTACATATGGGATCTACAAAGTAAGCATGTTGATCAGGGAGTTGCCTATGCTGGTCAGTAGAACAGGTATGCATCTAAAAAATCTTCTTATGCTGTTTTGGGGAATATAAGATCAATGTCTCTGTTGCAAGGTGATGCACACTGCTAGTAAAGTAGCATGATCTGTAACCCTGTCTTCAGCTAATTCTTTTTTCACCAAATGATTTGGTGATGGTGCCACCTCTCCTTCTTTTTGCTCACGTTAGTGGTTTAAGCTCCTGCTTAGGAATCTGTACATATCAGATCAGTGCTTATAGATTTGCTCTCCCAATCCCTGTTACTGGAGTTGTTCCAGCTTTCATGAAATAGGCGAATTCTAGAAAATGAGTTCAAATTCTCTTGCCTGCTGATTAAGTCACTCACATGAGAGGAAGAGGCATGTTCAGTCCCCACCTACATTAATGTTCCAGCTACAGTGCTATAGCATCACAGTCTTTCTGTTTGGTCTAGAGAATACTTAAGTAGCCTTAAAAGAGCTGCAGCAGAAGAGACTGAGATAATATTAACTATTTCAGCACATTTCATAAGTTCTTACTGCAGGGACAACCCTGAGAGACATAAGGTCAGAAGAACTGAATTTAGGAGGAAGAACTGAAGGAGCATCAAGTGCTCTGAGTGTGCTTGCCCCTGACCTGCAGAGGCAGCCAGCTGCTCAGATTTCTGTAGCTGGTTCTGTGAAGACTCTATTCCAAGATGCCTGTTTTGACGAGACTAAGCATCCTATTTGAGGCAGGCATAAGCACCTCAAGCCTAATCAAAGCCTAGAATGAGGTACCTGCCTTGGTCTCCAGTGCTGTTAAGACAGAAGCAATGCAGTTTAGCGTACTCCAGAACTGACCTAGTGAAAGCATTGACAACTGGAGATTTCAGGCACCTTGAAAAACAGGGAACTATACCTATGTGGATGCCTAAGGACATAAAGCATCTAAGTCCTGTTTAAAAACTTTTGTGGATTTAAATTCTACTGTTTGGGGTTCACATGCTAGGCTTTTACCAGAGAGTCTCTTCATGATTCCTAGTAACCTCTGGATTGGTGAACTTCCAGCCTATTCAGCCCTACCCCTCTGATGCAGTAGTTGCTGTCATATGTGGTTATGGACCTGCTAAGGGGACCTATATCTCTAGAGACCATGTGGCATCGCTTCCTAGGAAGTTTGTTTGCATGACAGTGGCAGTTGACAAATATTCAGACTCCACTATCTTGGTGAAGATCCAAGTCTAATCAATGAAAGGTGTGACTCATGATTGTAAAAAATCCAGGCCATTCTGTGGAAGAAAAAATGGATACCATATGACAGCAGATTAACTGAAAGTCACCTGTGTTATGGGAGATTAAAAACCAGCTCACCTTCCCTAGTATGTGCACATGCAGGATTTGTGCACTCCTTTCATCTGTAACACAAGTATGTCCTCTTTTCTGTCACTGATCCCCAGGTGTATTCCCATAGCAGAATTTTTATCAAGAAGTTTATTCTGCACATATCTAATACAAGATCTTTCACCCTTCTTGCCAAAGCAAATGGCTTAAACATTTGTTCAGAAGCAGGAAAAAGTCTCTGTACTCACTGATGACTACATATTGAGTTCTATCAAAATTTTTGGGAGCATTTTTCAGAAATGATTTCACATTAAGGAGGCAGAAATGTCAGGAGAAGGAGGGGGAGAACATTCAAGCCCCTGATGGACCTTTCTCAATGAGTTTTCTGCATAGTATTCTCAAAAGCTTTATGTAACCTGAATTAATTACTAAATCTATCCCCTTCATTATCTAATTAACTCATTCCACTGATTTTTTTTCCCCTGTCTTTAAAAAGCTGTTCAATTACTAACATTTCAGCATCTGCTTCTGTATTCTGATGCAAGGCAGAAGGATCTGATAGTTCTTTTTTCTCTTTTAACTCATTCAGACGTGAAATTTCAGAACCTTCACATTCTCCCCCAGCATATAGTTAGCTACCCATCTGGTTGACTTTTTGATGGAAGGGTTTTCTGGTGTCAGAAAAGCCATATGAGAAAAAGGAGAGGAGTAGGTAGAGCACAACGGGACCATAAGCCATATTCCTAGGCATAAGGCAAACAAGGTCACCCTTTATGGTTTCAGACAGGCAGCCAGAGGAAAGAGAAAATGCCAGTTGTAGGGTAAACAACATGGCAGCTGGAAAGGTTAGGGTATAAGACCTAAGCTTCTGTGACAAAGAAAAGAATGAAAAGAAATGTTCATTCTTTCATTGATTCATAGGAGAAGACAACAGTACAAGAAAAAAAAAAAAAGTCTTTGTCATTCCTGGGGGCTTCTCTAGTCTCAGGAGTTCTTTCTTTGAAACTAAACTGTATCCAAATTGTTGCTTTGCACCCATTTTTAAAGGTCTTTTATGCATACAGAGTGGTTTTGGAGCTGTGAAAGGATTACCTACCTTTGAACTACTGAGTTCAATAGTAAAGAATACTGGATTATTCCTTGTATTGTATTTATTTCTTTCCCATTGTTCTATGTGATAGTTATCATTTTGATTTCTAAAATAAAAACAGTACCTCAAAATAATTTAAAGGGCCCTGTCTAGAAATACAGCTCTGAGTTAAAGTTTCCCCTTTGTGAGCTGTCGATTTTAACTGAGCTCCAGCTGGTGTTTACTGTTTTTGGAGATTTTTGATGGGCAGTGGTACTGATCAGTTAGCTGTCTTCACACTGGATTATTTTTGGTTTTAAAAAGGAATAGACAGAATGTGCATGGGACTTTGTTTCCTCTCAGATTATAGGTTCTTTGTGCTATAAAAATGCGCAGAGTTCCCCAGTTATCAGTCTCCTTGCCATACTTCTGCCAGTGTCCTGCTCTTTCCTGCGTGGGAACTAATCTGGTGATTTGAAAAGCCCTTACAACCTCACAATTTCTCTCCTTGCCTCATGCACTTACCCCTGCTCCAACAGCAAATAATTCAAAGTGTTGGCATTCAAAGAAACTGAAAGGGTCCCCACCATCCTTCTTCCCTTTTGGGAACTGATACTATTCTCAAAAGAAGGAAGGAACAAGGAAGGCCAGGAAGAGAATGAAAAGAATATAACATCTCATGATACAGTTGTCTCTTCTTTTCTGCAAGCAAGAAAGGAGAGCTCTTCTGATCATCTTGTCCCCCTCCTGAAAGATGAGATGCATGAAGGGTGTCTAGAAAGAGACAATGAGTCTCTGTAGCAGTTTGTGTGTTAATAGCTCCAAAGACATGGATGGGGAAAATGAATCCTTAGGAACCTAAAAAAGAGCAGAGGAAAAGCTGTTATTGCACAAATAATTACTGAGTAAGAAACTTGCTCATTGGGGAAGACAGAGAAAACATACCATGTGTTAAATATCTTGTTGCTAAATTGTAGAATATGCGACAAAAATAATTTTTGTATGCACTGAAGAAAGTGGATTTGGATCTCATGCCCCTTGAACCTGTAGTGTTTGCTAGGAATTGACAGAAGCCCTTGACAGCACTGCAAGCCATCCTGTGGCTTCTCTATCATTCAGTCTGTGCTGGATACCTGTTCTGCTGCAGCTGGAGCTCTTGCATGTGATCCCAAAGAGCGCCTGATTGATCACCTTTACTAATACAACTACAGCAATGTTAATTTTCATGCTTCCTTATAATCACAATGTGGCTGCGGTATCAAAATATTACTAATGGCAACCATTTCTGCTTAGATTATATCTGTGCTCAGTGTACTTTTCAAAAAGAATGTCTTTGCTTTTAAGCATCCTATTGCAATGTTTCTTTCATATTTCATATGTTATTTGGGCAGATCAGTTGGCCTCCAGGACTGTGTAGAAAGAAAAAAAACCTGAGAGGCTTGACAGTCACAATTACAACAGTATGCCATGAGTCATAGAATTGCTGAGTTCTGGGAAACTGTAAAGTGTCTACTTGTGGGTTAACGTCCAGAGAATAACGTAACACAGGGTTTCAGTTCTCCCATGTATGACCAGGATAAGGCTAATTGTGACTCCCTGACACTGTGTCACCAGCACCTAGAGCATGCAAAATAACTCTTTGCCTTCTCCATTTTGGTCTAAGATCTCTTCGGATACATCTCTGTTACTGGAGTGAAAGAGGTTCTGAGTTTCTAGAACTGTTTACACTTCACAACCAAATTCCATCTTGATATTTGTTTTGTCCATTCTGGATCCCATTCCAGAAACTACATGGAAAGGGAGTCTGGTCATGCAAGTTGGATATGAGTATGCTTTGTGTCATTTAAATCAGTTTAAATGCAGCCTAAGATAAAAAGTATGCAACAGTAATGGTCCAATATAATTTATGTTCATCTCTTCCTAGCATCCAGCTTGTTTCCTACAAAGCCCGCCCCTTATGCTAGGGTAGGAATATAGCAGTCCCTGGAGTTGTTTGTTCCCTCCCTACACTCTTTACAAATCAAGGGAATTCTCCAATGACAGATCATAACAAGGGTCCCAAGCCATAATTCCCAGCATAAAGATAGGTTAGAAATGACAGAAGAGGACCTGATATTTTTAGAAACAATGGAGAGCACCTGATTCCTTAGTTCACTGATAATGTTTGCACAGGAAACTATTCAGCATGAGCAATAACATCAAAACGTGGTCCAAGTAGTCAGAATAAGTGTGGCCCATATAGAAACTAGTGAGAGTGACCAAGGGCTGAATCTTTTTAATTATGTTTGTGGCATTGGTCCTCCAACACAGGTCAGGTCGTCACAGGGCAGCAAAGCATAGATGATGCATAACAGAGCTCTTCAGAGCATTGCAGAGGTTTCTCTTTATGATGTGTGACATTTTACCTACAAGCAATGAGATATGGGCTCCTTGTTCCCAATGCAGGGTCTTCCCTTGTTTATCAACAGAGGTTTTGGGAACAAGATCAAGGCGAAAACCCTGCCTGCGTGAGTATGAGAAGTCTAACAGCTATGTTTTGTAGCAGCTGGACACTTTTCCAGGACTTGTTAGGGAGCTATAATAACCTTTCATTTATAACAACCTGGATAATAGTGGCCATGGTCTAAAAGGCAGAGGAACAATACGTCGATCACAGAAGTACCTATTGTTTGAAGAAAAGAATGGTGTTGGAGTGTTCCTTTCAAAACCCAGGCAGCATTTGAACACATCATTCGCACTCAAGGACTGTAACTAACGTAGAAAGAAAAAGAACTGTGCCACAATTATAACCACATGCTCTGACTCATGCAGCTGACGAGTTCTGGGAAATTATAAGGCATCCAGTTCTGGGCACTGACCAGACAAGATGACAGTGTCAGGAAAGCCCCCATTGATCACGGGGGCAGAACAAGAGAAAACAGCTGTAACAACTCAGAAAAAAGACTTGACAGCTCAATGAAGATCTCTGCACAGTGCTCAGTAGCGGTCGAAAAAATAAGGAAAATGTTAGGACTTAGAAATAGCTGAGTTGTAGTAGGGGATAGAATACTGCAGAGCACAAGGTACTGGGAGGAACTTCCCTTGCAGGCATGTTATACCTGCATTTTTCAGAAGCTTCTATATCTTTGTGTGAAGCTGACATAAGGAGATACAGAGAGGTGATAAATTATTAGATGGACCAATGATCTGATCCAGTTGGGCAATTTCTCTGTTCCTGTCAGTTGACTGGAATCATAAAGGTAGCCTGTGGCACAACCTGGTATTAAACCTTTATCTCAAGAGCCCTTGTTCAGTTCCTTTAACCACAAGACCATCCTTCATCTCCAATTTCCTCTTTTCATTTCATCTGAAAATATCAAAGGACCATAATTTCTCCTAATATTGTAGCATTCCAGTCCTGACCAAGACCAGGAAGTGAGCAGCAGGTGAATAAAAATTAAGCTGACATTTTCAAACTTCAAACAAAGAGCTGTGTGAGGCAAGGAATGGTCCTCTTAATTTAATCCAAATTGGTTCACTCGGCTCTGGTGATAATCTGATCCATACCATAGCAAGCTTGCAGTCAGAAGAACAAAATAATGTTTGAATTATGCCGAACCCAAAAAACCGCAGTCTGTCTATGACCATACACTCAGTAGTGCAGGATGGGAGTGGGGGAAATGAGAGGGAGGCGTTGGGTGGTGAATAAGACTCAAAAGTTGTTGGCCTCGTGCTTAACAGCAGTTTAAAAAAGAAAAAAGGAAGAAAAAAAAAAAAAGCAAAAGCGAACACAACTGAGGCATGTATAAATAGGGGTATTGAGCTTAACTCAGAGGAAATATCCTAGTGCTATTTAACAAGCTAGTGAGACCACATTCAGAATACCATGTGATACCCCAGCCCTCTTGTATTGAAGGTGTACTATACAAATGGATTAATGGTATTGAAGACTAATAAAGTGACTATAAAGAGGCTAGAGACACAGAAGTCACGGAAGTCTCTGCTTGAAGAGATGCAGAACATCTGAAAAAAAATGTGGATGTTCCAGTGATGAGTGGGCGATTCATAAATGCATAAACAGAAAATAAAACTTAGGGAAATGAGAAGGAACCTTAGAGAATTGCCTGGTTTAAGGTCAAATTTTGAAATTCCTATTATATTTTTATTCTTTGTTTATTTGGGTTCCCAGTGACTTCTGCAGCATTCATTTGAAAATGATCTGAGAACTGCAGGTCAGATCAGGCATTTGAGATCTGTGTGCCCAGACAAAAGTCACCACGCACAGAGCTTTTCCCTTCCTCTGTGAGGATTTAGCTACATTCACCACTCCATTTCCCCCCAGTTGTGAGGCACTGCAGTTGACTGATTTCTGTCAAAAATATCTCTCCTTCTCTTTAATTCTAAGCACGCAATGGGACTGCCTTTCACACACCACTCCCTGGTGATCTGTGCTCCTTTTGCTTCTCATCAGCTCTTTGGGAATTTCTTGCATTTGGTTCTTGCATGGGGTGTGGGTGGTGAACAGGAAAAAACTTCTTTCAATTTTCCCTACACACATCTGTTTACGGCCTGTAAATTCTGTCTTTTGTAGCCTCTTTTAAGTGTTACACACACAAAAAAAGAACCAAACAAACCCAAAAAACAAACCTAAAGATATCTCTCACTAAGCACTCTCAAGTTGCTGAATCAGCATTAATATGCATCATTCTAGTTTTCCTGATCATTTATACTAGAAGAATGAAAATGATGGTAAAACAAGGTAATAATTCTGCTATCAATTTCCTAAGTAATACTTTGCAAAAAGAAATAAAACTTAGTCCCTCCATTTTGCACGGAAATACCTTTTAACTCTATATATTTGCTAAAACATATTTTAACTTCTGCAAATTGATATAATGATAGCCATAGGAAGGTTACTGTAGTGTTGTTATTTTTAACACAAGAAGCTACTTCAAGCCTCTAGTCAAAACTATATTGATCCCTTTTCCTATGAACCAAATGCCTTATTCATCTGTTCCAAGTTGTTTTTTTCTAGCCATTTGTCATTTACATAACACTGAGTAACCAGTCTTGGGAATGTCCTAAACTACAGAAAGCCTCTATAATAATTTTTGACACAGGGGATTTCATGGAGAAATCCTTGTATTCATCAGCTACAGATTCATTGCACTTTCTGTTTGGCTAACCATTTCCTAGTGGAACACTGATATTTTATTTGGCTGGCAACATCTTCTAGCACAGGAGAACAGTTGTATTCTTGAAACTGGCTATCGGAAGGAATTTCCTTGCTTATTTTTCCTCTGTGTGTGTGTGTGCATGTGTGCACATGTGGAAAGGTGTGCACGCACATGTATGCAGGTATTTTAATTAAACATGTTGGGTGTAAATTCTATTTGACACATCTGTGCTCATTAAACAGAAAAAGAAATCAGAGTACTATGAGCACAGTTCCTCTGTGTATTTAAGCTATTTCATTTAGAATGCTTTTTTTCTCTCTTCTTTTTTGTATAAAGATATGTACTTCCAGTCAGATATTATTCTTGATTAATATATATGCTTTTCCTGTATTACTTGTTGCTTCCTATAATCCCCAGAGAGATTTCTATGTATAGATTGTTCTTTATATGGAAAAAAAAAATCCATGGAAGTTGTCATGAATTACTTTTTCTACTGCCCTAAAATAAGAGCTCCAGTAAAGCAAGAATGAGTTCTACACCTAAGAGAGAAATAAAATGTCACCTAGCATTTCATTTTTGTTTCTATCTTTGTCCCTTTGTGTTTCTAATTATCTTTCCATCCATACAGTGTTTCTCAGCAGGAAGAAGTAAAGGGGAAAAACTGTAAATAAGACTCCTGAAACAAGCCTTTCCAAAAATGAAAATAACATTTTATTATCCTGGGATTTTCAAGATTCATGAAAAGCAAGTGTATTACGAAACCCATCTGAATTTGGAGGTTACTACTGTAATGGATTTCTCTGTGGAGTCAGGTTGTCTCTGTTCCTTCAGCAAATCTGGGCATCCTCAGGTTTATCCCTTATGTACAGGGTGGCTCAATAGCAATGTTGAGACCAGCTATTTACTTTGAGATTCAACTAGATTTCATTTGCATCCTGAAATTTCTCAACAATTTGAGCGTTTGCTTGCTTCTGTTAACACATTTTGGGTCTCAACCCCCTTCTCTTCTCTTTGCTCTTACCTTTCTTTTTATTTCTTGGAGGTTTTATTGGTAAAATTCCTTAGAAAGAGAGTACATATTTTTAAGAAATTACTTCCTCTTCATCCAGCCATAAGTATTAGAGGGATCCTAGCTCTCTCATAGTTTATGAAATATTTAACAAGACACAATGGTGGGAGTTTTTTAAGCCATGATATGTGGCATTACATATGTGGATATATATTCACTTCCTTTCTATTATTCCTTTGTCTCTGTTTCTTTTTGCTGTTTGGCTGCAAGTTGAATCCAGTTCCGTTGTACTAGTCACTCCCACAGGAGTAAAATTCACTCAGCAAATATCTTTTTCCATCCACTTAAAATGTTCTGTTTCTGCAGTTATCCGTTTGGTTAAATATAATCACCAGAACAGTCTGGTCAGCCATCATAAAAGCATATGGACACAGTAAAAAGTGAATTCAATGGTTTTGATGAAAGCAAATCTTTACACTCATAACCTGCTATGAGGAAAATTCTAAAATTCAGTGGTTCAAAAGCTTTACAAGAGAAGGGGCAAAATGCTAATATTTCTTAGAAACACTAAAAAAAAGATCCAACACTAAAAATCTCCAAGCAGATGGGTGTCTGTGCCTAACCACACAATTCCTCTTTTCCCTTGCTGCTATCAGGCAGCCTGATAGGTGGATAAAAAAATGTGCATAAAAGGGGAAATCTGATCTGCTTCTTGGAATCCTGAGGTGTTTTTTGAGAGTCTGTTTGTGTGTGCGTGTGTGTGTCTCCTCCTCTGGAGGATCTTTTTTCCCACTTTGATTTAAAGTGAATATCAGTGATTATCCAAGCTGGAATATGTCCCTGCCATAGTCCAATCCTAATCCTAGTCTATCTGACAGAATGTTTCACTAGAAGAGTTTAATTTTCAGGACTATTTTCTCTCAGTGGGAGCTGCCTTCTATCCAGACATTATAAATGAACCTTCTTTCGAGTCCCTAGGAAATGCACTGTATCATTCACCTCCTGTCAGATTAGCTCTCGTAACTTGGTATCTCCTGTGTAAATTACAAAGGGGATTTCACCAGCTATAAACTTTCCTTATCTTCAGGTGCTTTGGACGAACTTCAGATTTCCCCTGGATTTTCATCTTTAACTTCTTCAAATTGTTTTACAGTTCAGCTTTTCAGCTTCTTACGAGATTTTTCCTCCTAGCTTAGTTACTCTTGTACACTTTTCTTTATGGTTAGAGAAAGTTAACTAAGTAGGTCTACTAGACTTCATTTTTCATAGTGATGCATTTAATACGTATCTCAAAATCCTTTTCATCATCTCAAAATATATATACGGAAGTTCCTGGACCATCATTCATTTACTGGTATATTAAAAATTGTATTATACCAGACTACATCCACTTTCCACCTTTTCTATTAGGTGCCTGTAAGAAGTATCTTTATAGGTACTTCTCATAGGTACCTATGAGAAAAGAAAGGTGAAACCACATCTCAATGCTTATACCATGTGGTCTTAACTCAGCCTTCACTAATGGGGCCTCACCTCACCATTTTCAGCTTATTTTTTTTCATTTCTGAGTTTCCTGAGAGATTTTACATTCCTACACATATCCTGCTGCATAAAATTAATGGTGCGGCAAAAGGAAGATAAGATTGAAAGAGGAAGGGAAAAGTTTTGTCTTCCAATTCTTTGAATCTGGAAGTACTTAGGATGCTTGGTATATCTCAATTTTTACATCAAACTGAAAGGAGGAGGAAGTCTTGGAAAAATAAATGTGTTGTTGAGCAATGTTTTATTTCTGTGCTAGAGTAGAAATTCTCAGGCTGGATATTACACAGAGATGGCAAGATGCATCTCTATATTAACTGCAGTCAGGGTTGTTTCTTCTTTCACTCTCCTCTACCTCTCACTGTCATTATCCTTTCCAAGTCCCTTTCTTTCCCTCCCTTATACATACACTTTCCTCTAAAAAGCTTAGACGTTCTAGAGAAGCATTTGCTTGGACCTATTCTTGGACGACCAGTGAAGTAGATATTATTATAGGAAGCTTTCCGGAAATGAAGTAGCAGAAGAAAAGAGAGAGGTCAAATTGCCTATCACTACGCAATGCCTGCACCCTACTTTCCAGCCACCTAGATTGCCTTGCTAACAGTTTTCAAACATCTTCTCAGATAAAACTAGGTGACTTGTTACTGTCCTAATGCCACACTATTTCTTTCCACCATAAAGAATTTTAGGATGTAGCCCAAAACACTTGAACATTGGGATTGTGATAAGGAATCAACAGTATTCCAGAAGAAGGGTAGAAATCCCTGTACTGGGATTAAAGAAAAAAAGGCAAACTCTATGGGAATAAAATGAGGAAAATATTACCTGCAGCACATATTTAATGCATGAAAACCAGAATAGTTTCCCCTAGCATCTATTTATGGTTCTTCCTCTTGATATTATAAAGTTATACTGCTTGAAAACATAAAGAGTTATCCTAGCAGTCTAGACTGGCTGATGCACTGAGCATTTGCTGAGCACAGTTCAGCTGCATAGGTCTCCACAGGTAACAGTTGTATTACCTGAGATCCCTGAGTAACACCTCAGAGCAGCTGTGTGGGCTCACTCCTGTGTGCCAGCTGCCTTGGGAACTGGTCCATCAGCAGAGAACGAGCAGGCTGCAGCAGGAATACTCTGTGCACTCCTCCAGTCTGCTGCCTTCCTCCCCACCTCCTCGCCATCCAGACTGCCGCTTTTCTCTGGGAAGTCAGGGACAGCAGCATGGAATTCAGCCAGACAGCCCCCCCAGACTTAGCTGTGGTCTTCTGCAGACTAGGGTAATCCTGAGAAAAGACCATGATGGACCATGTCTTTCACAGATAAATAAACTGTGTAAATATTTTAATTCTGGCCTTAGAATATCTTCTCCCCACCTCCTTTTGTCCTTTTCTCCTTTCTTACCTCTTTCCTCTCCTTTCTGTGTCTCACTCTTCTAAGATCTATTTAATTACGCCCATAGAAAAGAAAATGCTGATATCAAAAGAGCAATTCCCTCTTTTGATTTCCAATTCATTTTCCCCTCTCATTCAAGAGAATAGAAATATACAAAGTAATTTGGTATATAAAATGATTCCCCATAATTTTAATCCTTTTAAAGTGCTTGTGGAGATTATCATGGTTTGATTTATTTTGACAAGGGGTGGTAAAAATTGTAAGAACAATAGTCTACTAAAAATGTTTTAAAAGCCTGTTGCTGTGTTACGGGAATGAACATTTCAGGTGTTCCATGAGTTTGGGGGATGATTTCCTAATGCAGCTAAGTGAATTAAAGTAACATAAGGACAAGTGTACACAATAAGTAGAAATGGACACCCTTTTGCTAATCATAGAACCATACAATAGTGCTTGAAGATTTTTTTTTCCAGCAGTGCAGCCATCACTATTTTTCTGTTCTGTGTCTTTATTTTATTGCATTTTCTTTTGCTTTTTACAGGCCAAGCAGCTAGAAATCTAAGCTGCAAGAGAGATCCCAGAATTGCCAAAATTTCTGAGACACGGGGTCTACTCTACCAAGGATTTGGGTGTAGCCATAATACCTAACAAGTAACCCATTCTCTGTGCAGAATCAGAGACTAAAAGGCAGAGCCTGGCCTCTGGTCCTATACCACCTCTCTCCTCTCCCAGTTCCCTTCGGTTTTTGTGCTGAAATTGTGCCTGATCTGTTTTGGACTGTGTCTAGTAGCTCAGCACCCAAAAGGACCAAACGCGGTAACCGTAAAGGCTGTAACAGCAACAAAGGGCATTCTTGGAGTGAGACTCTGCACTCAGCAGCTCAGTAACATCTGATTCTCACCATGTGATGGCTTACTTTCAAGGCTTAATCAGCCTTACACAGTGAGGCTTATTCATCAGCAGTGTGACAACATAACCTTGCCATGAAGATACAGTTATTTGGCCCAATCTGTAGGTGTCAAGAGTAGGAGTGTTACCAAAGAAAAGAGTGTGTGCACTCTTACAGGGATCCGTGTTCAAATGGCCTTGTCCCTACCTCCTTCCATCACTTCAGCCAAACATGCTTGGTTTTCCCCCATTAACTAGTCTCGATCACCCAGATGTTTTGTGACCCCAGTGTCTGTGGTCTTACAATAGAAAAGAAAAAAATGAAAGAGAGAAGTTTATTTTTCTAAGGCCAATTATTCCATCACACATACTGAAATCACCTTATCTGAGGTGTCATATCATCCTATTACAAGACAACATTACAAATTAAATATGAAGTTTTCACAATATTCCTATCTCTTTGTCCTGTGTTTATGTTTGTAGCTTTGGATCTAAGTTTTGCTCATTGATTATATTTGTTGTTATCTCTGACGGGTAATATACATTCTTCAGAATAAACCAGAGCTTTTAGAAAATCAATTTTCTAGAGAATTGAACCTCCAAATAAAAGCAAATACGATACCACTTAACTCTGTGAAGTATGTAACATATAGAACTAAGAGACCAATTGGCTGCTGTCATAATATCTTTATAACTAATAAACCTAAATTTCAAACTGTTTCAAAGAAATCACTATCCTTACAATTACACTAAAACAGCAGAAAAAAAAAATGAAAAGAGGAAGAGGGTGAATAACAGAGCAGGCAAATGACTGATCATTCTGTGTGGTTTTCACTCGAGCACAAGAAGAATGATTACATCCCTACAGCAGTCTTCAAAGTGTTGAAGTCAGAGAGTGGAATAGGAAATGAACTGCAGTTCAGTGACCCTCTGTGGCCTGAACAGTGGGAGCTGGTAAGCACAGCATTTCCACTTTATTCACTTCTCTTTTTTCAGCCACTGTCAGTAGAAGGCCTTCCCACACATACACTTTTGCATCATTATTGTAACCTGAAAAGAACTAAATGTAGTAGATCTATCTATGTATAGGCAGATATACTCTGTATGGGTAGATGTCTTAATGCTGTACATACACACGGGCTTATTATACATGTGTATGGTATGGCAATGAATAACTACATTTTTCCTGAAGAAGCCTGCTTTCCAATTTGAAATAGAATACATACTGTGCCGTGCAATTTTCTTTGTGTTTCATTAGGAATAAAACTGTGAGTTGGTCACCTAGGTCTGCTTGAAGAATAAATATAAAGTGCAACTTTCAGCCTGGTCTGTATTTTTATCTCTAATGGAGGTGCTTCCTTTGCCACAACACACTGGCAAAATACTCTAGCCTCCAGCCTTCAGGAAGCAAAAAAAAGTCCATAAATATAGCCACAGCATGATGTCACTTAAGAGATGCTCGACCTTGTCATCTTGATCTATTCTCATGCTATATGTAAGAAGGGTAATCTAGTGTTTAATAAAAGGTTTAATGCACATCACATAGTTGTCCATAAAATTACACCTATGCAATGGCATGATAAAGTTGCATGTAAACATACCGAGGAGGTAAGCCTGCAAGACTTTAGAGTATATGTATCCCTGTAGACAAGTCAAAAGCCTATTGATGAACCAAGTGAGATATTTTTTTTCTATTTTGTTTTGGAACTGGAGATCCCTTGAGTTCTTGGACTTTTCAATGTGTTTATTCTAAGAGAGAAGTACCTCCTTAATCACATCTAGATTGACCAAACTTTTTTACAAAGGTTCAGTTCACAAGCAGCTGAGATAAAATTATATTTTAAGTGCTTAGGGAAATAGAGGATTGAGGGGACTGTATTGGGTTTTCCAGCAAATTAGGATGGATAATTTTCCTTTCATGCAGAAGGTACGATTGGGTGAATCACTGAGACTGTTTGTCAAGGAAAAAGTTAAAAAGCAAGCCTGTGGTCTTATTTTTGTCTTTCTGCTTTGAAGCAATCCCTGACCCTCCAACCTTCCTTGGAACCGCTTTTCTTTGCAGCTTCAGTACTGTGTGATGCCATTTGGGCTCTTGGAAAGAGAGTGGACTGCTGTTTTTTACCAACATTATAGAATGACAGAAATACTGAATGGTTTGGGCTGGAAAGGATCTTTAAAGATCATCTCGTTCCAATCCTCCTGCCATGGGCAGGAGCACCTTCCACTACATACACTTGTTTAAAGCCCCATGCAGTCTGGCCTTGAACACTTCCTGGAATGGGACCTCCACAACTTCTCCAGGAAACCTGTTCCAGTGCCTCAACACCCTTGTAGTGAAGAATGTCTTCCTAATAGCTAATGTATATCTACTCTCTTTCAGTTTAAAGCCACTACCCCTTACCCTATCACTACATGCCCTTGTAAAAAGTCCCTCTCCAGCTTACTTGTAAGCCCCCTTTAGCTTCTGGAAGGCCACTGTAAGGTCTCGCCAGAGCCTTTTCTTCTCCAGGTTGAACAACCCCAGCCGTTTCTCAGCCTGTCTTTATAGAAGGCATGCTCCAGCCCTCTGATCATCTTCGTGGCCCTCCTCTGGACTAGCCTCAAGAGAGTCATGTATTTCTTGTACTGGGAACCCCATTGGATGTAATAAAACTGAAAAGAGGAAGGGTGCCGGTAAATAAAGGTCTATGAAAAATGCTTCCCAGCAAATCTGAACTAGCATTAACACTGTAGTATAGAAGAGGTAGGGTGCACAGTTTTTACTGCCTGTTACACTGTTGTTAGTGTCATTTTTCTTTGTTGTGACTAAGGACTATGAGGCAATAAGATCTATTTTAGTCACTGTCTTTGTAACAAAATTTATCCTGAAAAAAAACTTCACAGTCTCTTGATCATATTGTGAAAAGTGAACCAAAAAACTCCAAACCTAATATATCTCTTTGTTTTTTTACAAAATCTTTCTGTGATATGAAAAGAAAAATCATTGTTTTATATACCTATCAGAATTTTGTTGAAGTCTTACATATTTTTACAGTGTTCTGAAGTTACACATTTCTTTCTACCATTCCATTTTTATCTGAAAAGACTAGATACATATTTGAAAAGAGACATGCAAAGAACATGAAATTTCAGTCTAGCAGTCTGTGGTTTTGGAAACTCATTTTTTTTAATTGAAGGTTTGTCTATTTTCATATGGTTTTCACTTTAAATTCTCTGTAGTTTTACAAAAGAGCCTAAGTCTTCATTCCTCTTACATTCTAAATCTGCATTTTACAAAAGAAATGCCTAATATAGTACTCCTGAGAGCCCAACAAAGAAACTCCTAAATGAATAATTAAGAGGTGAATTAATGTTTTTATGATTCAAAATCTGGGAATATAAATGGAGGGATGTTGCGTCATCATGTGGGCTGCAAACAGAATAAAGGGTTATGTTAAATGAACACTGAAAATAGCAACTTTGCCTTTCCCTCTACAGTTCCTTGTTGAAGCCAACTGCTTGATAATTACTCTTGACTATTTCCAAATCCCATCACAATAACTGTCTTTTCCTCAGCTGAGGAATCCTAATTCACTTCTGCTCTAATTAAAGAATCAGACCTTTCTTCCTGGACTCACCCTTTCCCAGACCTGTTGTTACTATTGAAACTTGTCCATTTCACCCTCAACAACTGGGCCGTACAAAAATCCTTAGGTCCTACACAGCTTACTTATATTTATACATAAGAAGAGTAATTCAGTCCCTCCCTATGTGTTGCGATCAAGGCCTTAGATCATTCCTTGCACAACTCACACTGCATCTGAAATGATCTTCAAGGACTCCTGCTGGCTTCAAAGAAACAGATTTTGTTTATCATTTTAGCAGAGCAGCTTTACTAAAGAACAGTTCTGCAGCTTTGGAGCACAGTACTCTTTAAAACAAGTGGAAAATGTAGAAACTGTGTCCTTGCTTCATAAATTTCATTCTGTCTGAACTCCTGATGTGTGTTCACAGCAGTGGGCTCTGTCTGTTATTTTTGCATATTCAAGGGCTCCAGCTGATAGGGTCTTTTTATATGAGGTTTTCTCCAATGGACATACCAGCCATTCAAAACACCAGTTCAGTATAACACTGAACACACATTTTATGGAAAGGTGATGGCCACATTACTACACCTGTTATTCATGATGAGAAATAAGCTCCTGCATCTGTGAGGTTGAAAGGGCTTCATCTGATCAGCAGGGAATGTAGCTTATCCTAAATATCAGGAAAAATAACATTTTGCTCCCTTTGTTTTGCCCATAAATAATTCTAAACAAGTGATGTTGACTTGTAGTGATGGAGTCTGCTCCACAGGAACTTCACTCCAGCAGTCTTCAGAGTGCTTTAACAATAAGACCAAAGGCTACAAGCAGTATTGTCTCTGCCCTACCTAATGCAAAGCTTTGGAACTCATATAGGGTGGCAAATTTGTGTCAGCTTTATGTATGACATGACAGGAGATTAATTTACTGGTTGCTGACCTGACCAATTACCACACAGGAACATCAAAGGTTCTGTCCTTAATATAATGTATCTTTGCATCTAATAATTGCACTCACCCTCAGTTTTTCTTTGGGTAACTCAAACGTACTTTTTTGGAATCCCCCTCATCTTTACAGCATTGGAGGTGTCTTTCCCTAATTTCACCACTTCTTTGTTGTAAGTTCTCTTCACCCTTTTGTCCTGTCTCTAGCAAAGGACTTTGGGTCACTGTCTGATCATGTACGTGTTTCTTGCTTCCCAACAGGGCAGGGGGCTACATCAAACACTTCTGCTTTTGGCTTTCCGGTGTCTGAATTTGGCCTACCGTGGCCTCTGCCAGTGTGTTTGACCTGCAATTCAAACTCCTCTACTTCAGGAGCATAGCATGTATCCTTTACAGATTCCTCTGCTAACCCATGTAGGCTTTGTCTGGACTAGTGTTACACTAGATCTTCCTGGCTGATTTCTGTTCCCTTGAATTGTATGTTGTTTTTCACAGGCAGGGACTTGCATAGGGGATTATGACTGTGGTAGGTAGGTTGTTCTGATCGGTCCTCAGAGAAAGAAGTCCCACAAGCAAGGTGTGTGATGTATTGCACGTGTATCGTGTAAAACCAGCCGTGAAGCAGTTTATGATACTTCCCCTAGAAGGGCTGTGATATGTGTAAAGCTGGCCATTAACAAACGCCACCTGTAGTCCTGCACAGGGCCCCAGGCCTCCGCATTGCTCAGCGCTTGAAAGAATTTCACCCCTTACAACAATGCCATAACACCCAGGACTTTATTACAATGAATTGGTGTGGCTCTCAGAGGCTTTCTACTAACCCTCAACCCTCCCTGGTTTTTTATTTTTCTCCAGCCCACTCTCTGTGTTAATGTTGCTCAAAGCACTTCATTTGTTAATATCAGCTCTGCTTCTGTCTTTGAAATAGTCTTAACCTTTCTCCTTCTCTTCTTTCTTATGGTCTCCTCCCCACCCTAAAATGACACCTCGCATTTGAAGGAAATGTTTGCAAGTGGAACTGCTGCTGTGGATCTTGAAGGGCCCCCGTGCTGCAGGCTGTCAGACAGTGTCACCCTGCCATTGCAAGCCTGGCTGGCTGCGGGTAAGCAGAGATGGCACGCAAAATCAAGGCTGGCCATTGCTTTCAGAAACGACCTAAGTGAACTCAGGATGGAGCATTTCCCACTGTTTCTGCTGGCACAAAGAGTGTCTCAGTCCTCAGTTGCAAAGCCAGCCCTGCCAGCTGCCCTAGGAGCAGCTGGAAACCCAAAGGAAAAGGAAAAAATTCTGAACTGGTGAATGAGAGACTGGTGCTCAGGAGCACTGGGCTGTTCTATTGTCTGATTGTGGGTTTGGTTTCGTGTTGTTGGTTTTTTTTAATTTCCTGAATAACCTGATGGTTCAATTGCACTGATAAAGGTATTAAAAATGCTGTCTGTTGATTAGCTGCTATCCCATAGTTAAGAGATGGGAGTACAGAACACATTAGCACGCTGACATAAAAGCCAATTTCAGAGAAGATTTTCTGGGTAGAAGTGTGGCTACTAAGATAAAAGCTTTAAAATATTCAAAGGCCTTTTCCCTCTTCCCACCCTCCTCCTCCTGCTCCTTTCCCCCTCCCCCAGTAGTGGAATTTACGCTTCTGTAAACACAATTTATTAACATATGTTGCTGCTCAGTCTGAAATAACCCCCTCCGGTTCTGGCTGAAGAAAGGGGCTGAGACAAACTCTGCTGCTAGGAGAAAATGAAGACAAGTTCTGAAACTAGGGCTCCCATTTTGCTCCTGAAGAGCAGGTTTGAGCAAGCCTCTCTTCTAATGCAGAGTGCCGTCCCTGTAAGACAGCCCCAGTGGATCTATCAGTGTCCTGAAGACTGGTACAGAGTCAAAGAGCTGTGCTTGGGGGAAGTGAAGGTCTGCCAGAGCCTGCTCCCTTCTGTACAGGCAAACGAGCTTTTGCAGGGGAAAGGGAATAACATGGAAGAAGAGTCAGAAATATTCATATACATGAAAAAATGCACATTCTATGAAAAGTGTGAAACAGTGTCCCCAATGGTCATGTATAGACCAGAGGAAATGAACAATTACTCCATACATTTATGTGTATTCACAAATTTAAAAGTGTGTATACACCCTCAGGAACATATATTTTCACCACCAGGTTAAGCTGATTTAGAATCAGATTTAGCTTAGTTGATCACAGGTAGTTGACTCCTTTAGGGAGAACTGACGAGTCCTTGAGGCTGCATTGACTTTATTGGGTGTTTAGGCACCTACCTCACACATAGACATCAACCTATAGACACCTAAGTTTGGGTATTTTAATCAGTAGTTGAAATCCATTTCATATGTTGATGTAAGTTGTGATTCTATATAGTTCTATACAGAGCACCTGTCAAGTAAAAATTTCACATTATGACTCTTGAAGCCAGTTTCTGCAGATATGCTCAGCTTTACCTTTTCTGTCTGAGGAGCACTGTGATAACACACCATCAGCCAGTGACTG
This sequence comes from Gallinago jamesoni, assembly GCA_025769975.1. Taxonomy (NCBI): domain Eukaryota; kingdom Metazoa; phylum Chordata; class Aves; order Charadriiformes; family Scolopacidae; genus Gallinago; species Gallinago jamesoni. The sequence goes on from JAOQGH010000001.1 coordinate 140,960,313, forward strand.
CCCTGCTACAAGTGCATGTTTCAGTTACTGAGTTCAAGCTACTACTGAAGGTTTACAAAGAACTCCCATCAAAACTCCTGCATGGCAGCTGAGCTCTGCCGAGCTCTGATCCTAAGCCAAGGGAATCACTGAATATAAGGAATTACCAATAAGAATTGTTTGACTGCAATATCCATTTCTTTATGTGATTTCCTGTTGACAAACTGACCATCTAGTGGTTCAGGATGTGGTCGTATTCCTTCAAAATTTTTGCACTCTTTTCTCTTATTTCTTACACCGTGAACCTGTCTTGCTTAGTGGTTTCATCTAGTAAGAACCTCTTAGGTATTTCTGTGTTAACCTGGTGAGGTGAAAAAGAGGGAGTGATTTCTGTGGAAATAACTCATGCTAAAAGTGAGCTTATGCAATTTAAAGAGGACATACTGGAGGTATCGCCACCATTGTAGCTTGAATTAGCTGTTGGCTAGATGTTTCTTAAGATATTATGGGAAAGGGATAATGGAGAGGTTGAATAAGAGACTCAATATTAAAGATAAGGAAAAAAGTACTTTGGTAAAACAAACTAACCACTTTCTCTATCAAACTACTAAAAGAGGAAAAAAAAGATTATGTGAGAAGCAGCTGTGCAGAGGACAAACTTGAAAGTGTCTCGATCTTGCCTCTTTTAAAGCATCAAAACCCAAGAATCCTCTAAAATACCTGAAGCATAAATGTCAAGAACCTGGAGAACTTTGACCAAATATGCCCTTCAGATACAGTAAGAAGAAAGCAATGAATGTCTTATTACAGTATTAGGTAAGTGCCCTTTCCTGTAAATAAGGACACTACCTTGTTGGGAAGTGGCAATAACTCAGGATATATTGTACTTGCTTTATTACAGCCCACTCATACACTGTTACAATACTGAGTATTTTTGAAGGTCCCCACTGCAACAAGAAGAGATTGCAGATCCAAAACTTCACAACAGCAGATCTGTAATTCGGATCTTCTAATTTCACCCTGTAGATTTTCCTTTCTCTCTTCAGACTGTGAGACTGTGCTGTGGAATAGTTATACGCAGAGAGCACTCTTTCTCAGCTCTGTCAGTCATAGGAGATTTGTTGCTGAAGATGTGATACTCGCCCTTCTAGCTTCTGAGGCTATTATGCCATGTTTACGTTGGAAGTCTCTAAGGGTCTCAATCTTTCATATCTGGAATAGAAAAGCTACTAATGTAAAGCAAGAAAAGTTAAGTTTTGTCAGCAAAATACGGAAAAACTGATTGCTAGTAGCATGGAAATGTAAAGGTAAAGCCAGGCTGCCATCCTGGCTTACATTCTGTTATTGTGGGATGCTGCACTGAAGATCATTGAATAGAAGTAAACATCCTCCACTGACTTAAAACTCCTGAACAGTGGGAGCTAGAGCAGGAAAAAAAAATGTATTTTCTTCCTGAACTTCTTTTATTTTCCCCTCTCACTGAATTTAATGGCAAAATCTCCACTGATGTACCCGATACTGAGTTCCAGGACTACACTTCTGTCAGAGTTGTGCCTTTTTGTATAGCAGAAGATGTTTGATTAGTCTGGGGTCTGCTCTGGAGACTGTGGCACAGCAGCTTGTGCTGACTGGAACTTTCTTATAGAAAACACCATCAAAAATGTAACTGTGTTTTCCCTTTGAATGTACCAATTGATAACAAAAAGGTCACGGAAGGATAGATTCTTGCTTTTTTAAACTCCTTTTTAATTCATGTTATTTGTCAAAGTGTTGGGATTACTTTTTGTACTTTTAGTCAGTGCTGTAGAGATTACATGGTAGCAAGTGTTTGGATAGTACAAAAGTTTTCTTGTTTAGATTATTTTATCACATTCCATTATAATAGTTTGGAACAAGAGTTCTTTTAGATATAAAAAACTCATGCTTTTTTTGGCCTGGTGTAGAATTTATGGGCTGGAATTTAGCTGTTTCTGTTTCATTTCTTTTCAAAAATTACCCATTAAATATGCCTTTCTTGCAAAATCAAACAGACTGCTCAAACTTTCCAATGAATCTTGTTCATTATACACTGCCATCACAGGTATAGTGTAAGGAAAAGTTTAAATATCACACTTACTAGTGCTTTCATAGCATATGACAGTGTAAAATGTAGCAATGTACTTTTCTGGCTTGTGAACATGAAATACCCAGGGCTAATTTACAAATAACACAGTTCAAAATCTAATTGCCCAATGTGAAAGCTGCTTGAATATTCACTCCATCCAAAGCTAATTATTGTGCAGAACTTTTTTTATCTCTTGAAAACTTGTCTTCCACTTAGCTGGAAGGCAGGATGCTCATTGTGTGGGTACCAGTTCAAGCAGATTGCAGCAGCAGTCGTCTGCTCAGTCTGCACTCACCCTTTTTCTGCCTAAAACTTGTGGAGCAAGGCGCTGAGGGTTGGGTCCGCTACAGGACTGCTAAAGCAATCATGTAGTGAAATCCTTGGCTTTAGACCAAGGCTTCCCGACGTCCTAAATACCATTGCCAACTCTCAACATTTCTTATTGAATCACCACGTCATCATGATCTGGTGCCCTTACCACTGACAATGTTGTGCACTTTCTTACCATGACCTTACTGGTCTTTCATATATTTTTATGCTTATTGCAATGCTCTTTATCTTCTTTTTCTCCTTTTTCATTTTCTTCTACTTTTTCTAACAGAGATTTCTCTGTTTCAAAGCTTGCAGTCAGGGCTGGAACAGCACTGTTTAGCCTAAAACTTAGTCAGTTACTGAGAAGTTTTGTAGAGTTTTCTTACAGTAATGAATAAGGAAAATCACAGTAATTTGTGACTCTTTACGTAGAACAATATTTTCATATACAAGATTTTGTGCTGACAGGAACAGTATCATATTATCAGGCAGTATAGAACCGTGCCCTCAAACTATATGGACATGTTGGGCAGTAAATTTACTCCACCAAGGTACATTTATGTTTGATTTTGGGATTCTTCAGTTGGTATTGTCCCTTTTACTATGTGAGTTCATGTTGTATAATCTCTCCTGATTCTCTTTAATGTGTGTGCAAATTGCCTGATATACACACCAGCTTTTCAACATAAAATCAGACTATTTCATGATATGATCCGCTTTGAGTCTACTGGCTGTCTCCTTTTCCCTCTTTCGAAGCAAATAAGCCCTTACTGTATGAGAATTTTTCCTTTCTGTTATAAGCTAATAAAATTCTACTATTCAATAACACATTGGACATGGCATTTTAGAAATGGCTTTAACTTTTCTTGTGTACAAGGAAGGTCCTTCAACTCCAAAACACAGTTTTTTGATAACATTGAAAACTGAAAATTTCATTAGTTTCAAAATAATATATTATGCTATGTACTGCAAACATTGATTTGCAAATGAAAAAAACCACAGGTGAGTAAATGATAAGTCTGATTAAGATTTTGTTTATTTCTTTTAATTACTGCCCTTTAAATTTAAGTAATTACTGTTACTATGTAATTTATACTATTTCATGGGATTAATTCATTGATATTTTAATGATAGCACATTATATTTTTACCATGTGAAGATTAAGCCACTGTTCAGTTACTGAACTACACTAGCTGTAGTTTTGCATTAACATAAAGTACTTAGTCGAAAATAGTAGAAGGTAATTATATTTGAAGTTAGCCCATATAAGGAAGTAAATTCTAGTGACAGTACTATTTTAAACACTTATAAAAACTTATTAAAAGTTTTGCATTCAAAGATTCTTGTCTTACATATTTTACAAGACTAAATCTGTATGTTAAGAAAAAAGGAGAGGAAACAGTGTTGATGGATATACGTAGTCATATGCTATTCTATCAATATTTGAATATATATAGTATTTTCAAAATAGGATCAGGGAACTAGTATATATGAAAACAGGTTTTTTTCCTACTGTGAGAACATTATCAAGTACTTGGAAGATAAAATAACCAAATAAAACTATTCTTTAGGATGTTGGACATTGGAAGAAAGCTGGGGGGATGCTCTTTTTTCAGTTGTCAAAACATGAAAAAAGAAGATTAAAAATAGTGAGCTCTATAATCAAGCTCCAAATAGAGATTTCATCCCTGAAATGGTTTTGAGGAAGTTGTAAAGGGAGGATTTTTTTTCAGGCTCATCTGTAATTATAAGAAATTTTAACAGCCCATTCTCAAACTACAGTTATATAGTAAAACAATACTTAATGAAATGTTGGTGGAGTGTTTTTCCAACTCTGTTATTAAATTATTTTTGGAGGTTTTTAAGAATGGTAATAATTACTAGTTCATACATGTATTTTTGTAGGATTGTGCTTTTAGTCTAAAGGAAAGATTTCATTTTATGACTTACCATATCTATTATGATGAAATCCTAAAGTACTCATATAAAGAACACAGGCTCAGTAGTATTAGCCAGCATGAAAATGAATACTAAAGAATCAGGTCTCCAGGAAGAGTTCTGTCTGTAAATTCACCACTGAGCATTTCTAGCATTGCATGGCAAAGCTTCTTTTCTGCTGCTATATACCAAAGTTACTTCATTTTATCGGTAGATGCATATTTATTTAATCAAGCTTTCACACTGAGACAATTTCATACAGGCAAATCCCTGCACATCCATGGAGATTTCAGTCAGACTCCGCCCTGGATAGGCAAGCATTCAGATGAAGCACCGTTGAAGTAATGAAGGCTATATACAAAAGCGAGATCCTACTTAACACGATTCTTTTTATTCCATATGCAGTATGGGAATCACCAGAAACGGTTAAGAATCTCTACTTGGCATTCATTCAGTGGATTGAAATGGACTAGTGTTCAGTTGAACCCCACAGCAGTAAGATGTATCTTCATAGGTATATACCTCACTAAAATACCAGTTGTAGAACCCTTATAAAAATTAAGAATATATTTTCTTATTCATCTGTGAACACAGCACCTGTCAGACAGAACTATCAGGTGTTAAAGCATCTGAAAACTGTGGGAAATGAAATTCCACTTCTCACAGAAACAGACTTCTCCAGGTCTAGCACTCAGCCCCAGCTTCCCTCGAGAGTCAAAAGATGAGGGAAGAAGAGCAAGGGTCCTCTTCACCAGTCCTGCAAACATTACCAGGAACCTGTCTGTCTTCAGGAGAGCAGCTGAGTCCTCTTGATAGCCACTAAAACTAGTTATTTCCTTGAGGTGGTCACTAGCATTGCTGCAGTGCTCAATACTCAGGGTTTAAGCTCTATCATTCTGCGCAATGCCACAAATTATTACATACGGACCCTGGTTTTTCACTTTTCTTCTTCAAATGAAGAAATACAGTGGTAAAATTTCATTAGAAATTTGTGTTTTTAAAAGTTGTCAACATGGAAAGCTAAGGATCTAAAAGTCAGGTGTCAGGATTCCTTCTGCCTGTAACACACTAATTTTCCCTGTCCTGCCTTAGATTTACAGTACAGATTTTGCTTACATGAATCATAAGGCAGCTGCAGATTTAATGTTCTGTTCTGAGCATTTTACTTGCAGGCACCCAAAGAGTCTTATTCTAATCTCATTGACTTACTTAGCTGTGCAAATAACCTGTGCTTTGTCTTATTTCTCTAAGCAAAACCCTTGCCTATTGAAAAGAGGTTTCAGAGCAGAAAAAAATATAGTAGGGTAGAAGACAGGCAAAGAAACTCTGATAAAGTTACAAAAAATAAAAAAGAGAAATCAAGATTGTCTTTCCATCTTTAAATTTCTTAGATTAAAAAGTAATTGGAAAGAGCTTGAAGAAAAACTCAGAAGTTTTTATTGTGCCATCATGGACACTGAGAGTTTGTGCTTATCACAATTTTTATTTAAAATTACAACATGTGCTATAAGTCATAAAGGAAAATTTATTCTAGCATAGTAACTAGAGTTGGTTTTAGCAGATTAGGGCAAGAAACAGAGCATGTAGGAACTTGCAGCTTTTTTAACATGGAGTACTGAGTCAGGGAAACCAAGTTGCTACTGTAATGCTTTGAAGCATTAGTGGCTCAGCTGCAAGCAAATCCAATTCTCCCTGATTTGGAGCTGGGATTTGAACCTGCATTTTCCAAGTTGCAAGTTAGGGCCTTCCCCACACTGGCTAGGGGCCTCTCACTTGTGTCTTGCAGCTATTCCACCTTTTACACGTTATAGTGATCATTCCTTATTGTCTAAAGAGAATCAGATTCTACTGCTGTGGCTAGAGCACACAACCCACATCATTCCTAGGGTCAAGATCTTGCTGCAGTTATGACTTAGCATTGAACAGTTTTGACAAAAGCTGTCAACTTCAACATGACCACAGTATTCTTTGAGCTGAGCTATTAACATGGGACAGAAAGAAGAAACAAGAGGTTTCTCCTGGGTTTTCAGTATCCCAAGGGAATGTTCCATTGGCCAATAAACAGTTTTCTCTGACTAGGAAGTCCATTGTGGAAACTGAAAAAATGGATCCAAGGGTTATTTTCACTGGTTTAGTCTGGTTTGTTGAGTTCTTTTAGTAGGTTCATCCCCATGACAAGTTCACATTTTGATGAGCTGAACATTTCTGATTAAAAAATTTTTCATGAGAAAGATCCCTGACCAGTTATAATTAATACATTGTTTTGTATTGTACTGTTTAGTGAAGTTTTGAAAGTATGGCCTTAGGGATAATCTTTTAAACAGTTTCTGTTAATTGACAGTGTTATTCAGACATCTCTCTTCCACCCCAACCCTGGTAATATGCATGAGTTATACTAGCACAGTAATTATTTAGATCACTTTTTAAAATTTCCCCATTTTATTTCAAAGGGTTTTTTACTTAAAATGTTTTGTAATGCTTTTATGTCTCTGACTCATTCTCAAGAAACAGGTTTTTTCATGTATTATTTGGAAAAAGACATTTCAGAGTCCCTCTAGAATTACTCCGTTTGGAAAACATCCTATAGACATAATTTGCTGGAGGCAAGCTAGCACTACAGATTAAAAGTTTACACGAAGACAACAGACAAATCAGTATTACTTTAAATCAGACTGAAAGAGAAAAAAATACATTTCTGCTAGGCCCCAAAGACCTTTATTTAGTATCTTCTCAAAAACTAGAGTGTATTATTACATACACAGTCAACTATTGATCTCCACTCGTTTACTGTGTATTCCATTAGTATTCTGTTCTTAATGCCAGAATGTGATCTCACAGATTCTCAGAAATACCTTTTAGCTTCACCAGAATTAGGCAAATGATTCATATGTGATATCAAATGAAATATAAAGGGAAAAAAAGTGTTTCCTGATTCTTTCTAGTTGTAAAATACCTAACCTCAGAAAATTCTGTTTCTTATGTACACACAAGTAAGAAACATACTATGAGTGTTAAAAAATAAACAAAACAGTAAGTAAATAAATGAAGAACTTTGAGATCTTCCTTCATGTCACTGTGATAGAATTCATTCATTCCTGTATGTGACTTTCAGTACATCATGATTTATTTCAGAGTAGGCTATGTGGGAATAGCAAAGCAGGTTACTGCTTAGTATCTCCTCTGACTTCAAGTCGCTACCCATGTGATTTATATATACATATATGTACACCCATATGTACACCTATACTTATATGCTGGGTTTTTTCAAATGGAAGGGCTTTATCTCAATTCATCCTTTCATGCTAAAATGAAATGTTAATTGCCATTGTTACTTTGTAAAAATATTTAGTCGAGTGCATAGTTTTATGTGATGATACTGGATGTCTTAACTTTTAGCTGCTCAATACCTAAAGTTTGATATTCCCTCTCACAGTATTAGGGGCTATGTCACAGAATCATAGAATCATGGAATGGTTCGGGTTGGAAAAGACCTTAAAATTCATCAAGTTCCAACCCCCCTGCCATGGCCAGGACACCTCCCACTAGACCACATTGCTCAAAGCCCTGTCCTACCTGATCTGCTATTGTGTCTGTACTGGTTTTGTCTGGGATACAGTTAATTTTCTTCACAGTAGCTCATATTGGGGTATCTTTTGGATTTGTGACAAAAACAGTGTTGATAACACAGAGATGTTTTAGCTATTGCTGAGCCATGCTTGCACAGCATCAAGGCCTTTTCTATTTCCCACCCCACCAGTGAGTAGGCTGGGGGTGCACAGGAAGTTGGCAGAGGACATAGCTGGGACAGCTGACCCAAGTGATTAAAGGGATATTCCATACTGTATGATGTTGTCCTCAGCAATAAAAGTTGTGGAAGAAGAAGAAAGAGGGAGGACATTTGGAGTTATGACATTTGTCTTCCCAAGCAACCGTTACACGTGACAGACCCCTGCTTTCCTGGAGATGGCTAAACACCTGCCTGCCCATGGGAAGCAGTGAATTAATTCCTTGTTTTGCTTTGCTTACACACAGCTTTTACTTTACCTATTAAACTGTCTTTATCTCAACCCATGAGTATTCTCACATTATTCTCTTCCAGTTCTCTCTCTCATCCCACTGCAGGTGAGTAAGAGAGTGGCTGTGTGGGGCTGAACTGCTTGCTGGGATTAACCCACAACAGTTTTCCTACTGTGAGAGTAGTTCTTCAAACATTTAAGCCTCATGGAAGTGCCAGTTCCAGATAACAGGAGAAGTCATACTCTGCTGACAGCCTTTTCCTTGCAATGGGAACATTCATGAGGTGGCAAGCCAAAATGAGGAATGTTAAACATGAAATTATGTCTCTCTTCCTTATCAAAAGCTAAAAATTCCTTCTTGTATCACTTTTCTTACTTCAGTGACTCTATTCTCTTGCCCCTCCTTCCATTTCCTTAAAAAAAAAAAAAAGACCTTCCTCCCTTTCTTCACCTATTTGCATTTCATAAGTAACATCCACATGAGCCTAGGGGCTTAATATACTCAGTCTGGTATTATTATCCATATTTAAGTGGATGGCTGTATTTACTAATGCCAAAAATTGTTTCTCAGCTTGCCCTGAAAGTGCAAAACATGCAGCTTCTGTTTGTTAAAGTTTTCAGCCTTAGTCATGGGGTGTAGCTGGTCACCCACTCAACCATGCCATGCTGCACATGTGCACACCACAGCCATGGTTCCTCTGACCTCCTGGAGCCACACTGCCAGGACAAGACCTTGACCCTGGCTTCCCCACAGTGGACACAATGGTGTCAAAATAAGACAAAATGTAATGCTGATGTTGCAGTGCTGGGGAACATAGGTGGCACCTCTATCTTCTGGCATTTACCCCAGTATTGTTGAAAAAGGCTCTTAGAGTATTTTACCAGCAGTGTAAGAGTCACCCTCCCTCTTCTCCATTCTCCATGTGAGATATGAAATATTAACAGATACTGCAGGAAACACATCTTTACTCCTACGGCATCACTAAAACAGCCCACTGAGGCTTTCATACTCTAGAAAGGACATGTCCTTGTCTGAGGGCTCCAGGATACTGTATCCTCACTATTAATGCTGAGAGAAACACTGTCCAGGTAAAAAGGTACCAAGGAACTCTTTCAGCAGTTGAGAAGGAAAAGGAATAGAAAAAAAAAAGGATACTTGGAGTACAGCATTAACTTATTGATCTTTAACAGAAATTCACAGTGCCAGAGGAAGGAAGTGGCCCCATGTGGCCTCATTCCCTTCTCCCAAAGCCACAGAGCAAAATCTTATGTCATTCCTCTATACCCTCACTGTTGTCTTGGTAGCCTCTCCTGATTTCAAGATGTGGGATTTTCCTCCTGCTTCAGCTGTCTGTTGTGACTCTGCATGGAGCTTACCTTCCTACAGTGCAGCTGCTCTCATTTCAGGGGGTGCTGCCACCAACAAGCATATTTGCCTTCATGTGATAAGATTGCAGGCGATCGTTTCATTGATGCAACATAGCAAATGGGAAGAAAAGGCACAAAGGCTGCTAAGATTTTAATTTCCATAAATCTTGCCTAAGGCTCCAGCTGGAGCTGTCCTAGAGGGGCCATGTACAGTACAGTACAGTATATTCCCCAACTGCTTCTTTAGCCAAATAAATTTTTTTGATGAGTCATGTGGGCACTGCAGAGCATTTCAAAGACCCATCTGGCAGAATAAAGTCACTCACCTTCAAAGCGTAGTGTATCTCAAAAGGTTCAGCATTTGGATTTGGTTTGAATTCTTGGATCCTTATCTGAATTCCCTGAGACTGTATAACAGGCTTTCTTGCAGAATTTCCGTCATTTCAGCTTCTAGTTAAAGCCACGTAATAACACAAGAAAGCTTTTCTCCTAGTATTTCTGTCAAAAACACAAATGTGTGTCAGGAGGTGGGGAAAGAAGAAGACAACAAATATATCATAATTTCGAGTAACATTTGGTTCAGGATTTGTTCTAGAAATACATGGAGGATTGCACTATATCATTTGGTTGTTGTTTAGATATTTATATTATTTTAGGGGCTGACTCATTTCATTTAACAATACCTTCCTCTATCTGATGTTTCTACTAAATTATTGAGTTAATTTCTTTTATGTACCAGCCTGGCAGCCAGGTCTCCTAATGTGGTGATCTTTAATTTGAATGGAGCCTTTGGTTTGCAAAATGCTTCTTATAGTTCATCAGTTTTATTTTGCTTCAATTCTTCTAAATAATTTCTATGAAGAATGTGAAGTGCAAAGATTTTTCAAAGAATTAATCTTTGAAAAGATTACATTTAGTAACTTGAACCTCAGCTCAAATCTCACTAAGCTAACTTTTTATAAAAAGATTTAAAGTAACCAACGAATATTTAAATATTTTCCTTCTTCTGTGGGAATATTTGTATTTTTTTATCTGCATGACTTTGGTTTAGCTAGCAAATTATTATATTTTGCCTAGATTACTGCATGGAAAGAACACATCCAGAACATTTATTCACACTTATAAATCTGTGGATGAAACGTACACCAAGATGTACATTTAAATTCCTTCCATTGGCTCTGTGAATGCCTGATCTTTTTCAATTTTTATCACTTAGCAGATTAGACCTAAGATAGATCATGGACTATCTGGAAATACATTGCAGGCTGTCTTTCATTACCTCAGGTTCATCTGGATGGCTCATTTTGTTCACAGCTGCTGATAGATAGAATCTGTAAAACCTGAATTTCAGAAGTACTGAGTATCCTCTAGCTCTCACAAAGTGGAAGATGATTCACGTTAGTTCAATATTTCTCTCTTCTTACCCCCACAGGACTAACTCTGTTACAGTATCCAAATATAATGAAATATCTATTCCCTAGGAATGACAAGTTAAAATGTTGAGAATACTTTTAGGGCTACATCATGTCCAGTGTTTCTGAGGCTTATATGTACACCAAATCAGAGAAAGGCCATACATACCCTTTATAAAAAACCAGTTCTGATCACGGTTTCTCTTCCAAAAGCAGAATGAACTGTTTTGCTTGTTAATGTACCAAGAACAGTGAGCTGATGAATAAAGAAGGCATTTCCAAATATCTAATTTCCTATTAGGTGCAGTTAGGGTTTTGAAATTACTTTACTGTACCCTGCCTTAAAACAGCCTCTATACACTTTGCTCTTCTTTCAGGAATGTGTAAGCAAAAGCAGCACAAAGAAGTACATTAGAGGTAAAGTAGGATCACTGAACATTTATAGTCTTCAGGAGAAAAGTAGAAAAAGGAGAGGATTAGGATGCTCATACATTAAACAACATTTCACTTTAACTAGTTCTGGAATAAAGCACTGTTCAAGATGAATAAAGATAATGATAACATTGTCAACATGAGCATTTGTCTATACTGGAAACAAACTGTTAGAATTACACAGCAATAATACAAACTGGTCAGTTCTCGATTTATCATGGTAGAGGAAGAGAAAAATAGAAGGGAAACTGCTATAATCTTGATGTAGTCATCACAAGAATGCCCATAAATTACTTGGTTTTTTAATACTGTTTGGCAAGGTGCAAGCCAACGAACATCACAAGTACCAAGGAAAACTTGGGGGGGAGGGAGAAGACTTGGTTTTTCAAACACAAACCATTATGATATTAAGTGGTTTCATGCTCTAGTTTCTTCACATTATAGTCTCACTTCTGAGTGCAAACTTTGCCGATGGCAAAGGGAAATACTAAGTGTTGACAGTTAACTATAGCTGGCCACCTGGCCATCCATTACACCCCAGATGTGAAATGTGAATTTTTATATTCTTTCTATTTGAGGAAAATGCTTCCTCTGATGTTCTTGAGCACAACACTTTTCAACTGCAGAAATCTACAGATTCTTAGTTTGATGGACTTGTCATTGCAGTGTGGACCTATGGAAGAATAGTGGGGACACAGAAGAACCAAAGACCACATGGCATATAGTTGCCATATGTCCGGTTGTAAACTGGGTAACCATTTCAGTAAATATCTGGTCCACAGAGGTCCATTTAAGTCTGGAAAATAGTTATTTCAAAGGTAGATTTTCTTCTTTGTGTACTACTTAGGGAGTAGTAAAAATCCTTTCTCAATATGAAGTATCTTAACAGTGAGCAAAAATATATATCTGTTATCTATCTGGCAGAAACAAAGAACTTGGGAAGTGAAAAATGCAATCCCTCTTCCTGTACTCTGTACAAACACAGGAGTAGCCTCCATCTAACAGAAGGAAGGCCAAGATACAACTTCACAACTCTCACACTCTGAGAACAGAGAGTTAAGCCTCACCTCCCATACCCTGCTTTGCAAGGTTAGTGGCAACTCTGAGGCTTGCTTAATTTGCACAAAGTATAGCAGTTGGGTCTGCTATACTTTGTGACCAGTCCTTAAGGGAACAACCTGGTCACCAGTTCTACTCCACTAGACTAGACAATCAGTCCCACTACGGCACACTGTTTTCTTGTTGGGGGTTTTTAATTATTTGTAGGAAATGAAACAGCTCCAATAAGAGTGCTCAGAACACAGCAGTCTCTATATGACCTGATGGTGATGGCAAAAACAGAAGATGTGTTTTGGTTTCTCGGTCAGGGTGAGATTCATCATGGATGTGAATCTTGATGTCCAATCTACTGTGTGAATGATCTTGTCGTCAGGGAAAAGTTATTCTGGCTTAATCTCTCTCATCAGTTATAGCCCAAGATATCATTCTTGTGGTAACATATGTAACATATTCCCTGTATGAGCTTTAAAGTTCCTGACCAAAAAAAAAAAAAAAAAAATCTGAGTGGACAACATACAGAGAAAGCCCAGGAAAATGAACAAGAGAAAAGCTGCACTACCTGATTTATGAAGATGAAATAAATAAAGTGGCCTCTACACCAGAGTAATGCAGATTTAGTCTGCTCTCCCCTTTCTCTCCATTCAGGAATGCATGAGCAAAATCAGTGCCCCTATCAGCTTCTCAGGGTATAGGGAGGGGTATGACTTGGATGGCAAGACTGGAAACATAGATTAGTTTCTGATAAAGTTCTACTGAAGTCTGTTTTTCCTTCAATGTCTTTAACATTCAGTCAAAAAAAAAATATTACTTTTTCTATTAACCATATAATACCTCTAAGACCTGATTCTTGCTTTTTACTAAGGCTCCTCTGTATGTTTTGACCTCAAACTAGAAAAAAAATGACAAGCTCCTTGGCACCATTAGAGTGAGAGAAAGTGTCCATAGAGTAAATGAGAATGCCATGGGTCTTTCATTTTTAAAAACGTACAGTCATGCGTCTCTTCATCTGTTTCATGCCTCTTCATCTAGTTTTCTTCAGAAGCTCCACTTAGCAGCAGTGGCACCTACAGGACGGAAGGCAGTGGAGGCTGCTATATCTCAGGCAATCATTTCGCATGATCAGAGAGATGCTCTACTGCATGCTGACAGTATGTTTGGCATTAATTCCTAGTCATTGCACAAAATTAAAATGCATTTTGTAATTTTGATGCAATATCTGGCACACCAATAGCTTGCTTCTGCCTTAACTCCACGCTTAAGATATGCATAGCATTTGCTGGAAGGAAAGGCTCTGTTTGTAGGCAAAGCTGAAAATTTACCACAAGACACAAGCATCATCCAACTGTCAAAAACAGGTTTTTTTCTTGCTGGCAATGAAGATTTTTTTGCCCATTTTTTACCTTTCAAGCTCAACTATCAAGTATGGCATTTAAAAAAAAAAAAAAAAAGGAAAAAGTACACTGTGGGGTAACTTCATGAGATGTACATCTCGTCTGGCGTGATCTTTTTCCAGTCTTCAGGTTTTTATCTTCTCAATAAAGTCGCATTTTCCCCGCTGATCACACTACTACTGAAGCATGAATTTTAGGGCTTGTAACATTAGACCATTTTTATTGATCTTCATGAGTTTGCAGTGGGGACTTCAAGGTCATTTGGTCACCAGGGTTAACTTTGCAGCAATGAAAAGCAATAAACGCTTTCAGGATAGGAGGGTATTTATTATGAGCATTTAATTTCCCCAAAACTGCAATACATGTTAGAAAGTATTGAAAAAATAAGTTCTTGTTTCCTTTGACATGTCCTTTCTTTAAGCATTCTTCTTAACTTGCTGCCCCCATGACCTCCTTAGTAGCAGATACAATTCATTTCTTATGCAGACTGACAAAAAAGATGCATGGTATATGGCACTGCATATCTTTACTTCATTATTTCCTCATAGCAAAGACTTGAAACTGTAATGTGTGAGAAAGAAAAGGTGCCAACATGACATTTACTACTGCTAATATGAATCTGATTAATTCTACAACAAGAAACATCATCTTAACTCTTTATCTTCTCATGTGTTTTTTTTGTTTGAACCAAATTGATAAATCAGAATATTTTGACAAATAACATATACTTGCAGCCCTTGTTGAAGCAAACAATATCACAACCTAGTCATTTGCAGTAAGTTTATTATAAGGGAAGCAAGAGACTGTCTTTTAACAATATTTACATTTGTCTACTAAGCTGAAATCTGTTTTATATAGTTCATTTACAATATATTTAGCCATACTTTATTTTTAGGAGAGCCCAGTGAAAGTCAGAAATAGTTTCAGTGTGCTTCACCATGCCTTATTCTCCAGTGTTGTGATTCACCACGTTCAGTGAAAAAGATTTTCTCATAAAGAGGTGTTACAAAAACCTAATTATTCTATTTGTGCCTTTTTTACTAATTCAGAATGCTTGCTTTCTACTTGGAACTTGTGCATTCAAGAAGTGACCTCTTTACATCCCAGCGATGCAGCTTTTTCCTAGTTTGTACAATCAAAATTGTTTTAATAACATTTTTATTTAGCTTGATGTCTCATTGATGACTTGGGTTTTTTTTGTACTTCAAAAGACTGTTTTTCTCTTCACAGTTTTTGGTGGACGGTATGAGAAAAATTAAATATTGTAGTTTCATATTCTTGAATTGGATTTCTTACTACTTGCAGGTTTGGATGAAATGTCAAAAATGTTGAAACTGTGAAAAATACCATAAAATGTGGTGAAGTATATACTTATAGAGAAAATGTTTTTCATTAAGGGAAAGGGTCAAAAAAAAAAAAAAGAAAATTGCATTACAAGGAAGCAAAAAAAAAGAAAGCATTTGATCTATATACATATAATGTTTCCCTTATGTATAACATGTATATTTAAACATTTATGAAAACTGCAAAGAAATAACCCAGAACATTCAAACACTGTGATATTTTTAAATGCAGAGTGACAAACATTGGATTCCAATGTTTGATGACCTTGTGAGTAAAATATTTTCCTTGGATTCATTTCTTTTTCTTCCTTTATTGGGTCAAATTTACAATGTCCATAGAACTGTTACTGTGGAGAAAAATAAGCTGGCTGGTAACGCAACTGTCTGGCCATAAAATATGGAAAAGGGGGAAAAAACGCAAGTGGGAGAAAAAGAATTTATGAACCAGTACTGGAGGAGGATAAACAACATTTTGCCAAAGTCCATAGGCTATTGGTAAGCAAAGTGAGGTTAGGACCGGCTGTTGCTTTGTAATACCAAAGCAATACAAATAACTTCGAATGCAAGCAAATGACACATAGGTCAGGATTTTAAATGTGAACACATGCTCCAGAGGAAACCATACAGGAATAAAAGTTGTTCCTGTTTTGTTAGTTTAGATTCTGAAAGAAGCTTTTGTGTGTAAAGATGTAACACGATCCCATGCCTGGAGCCATGCCCCATGGTACACAGACCGCTGTGTTTGTCCCAGGGTACCAAAGGTAGAGAAACTTGCAGCCTGTCTATCTCCAGGCTGGCACTGGCTTTTATGAAACGTGATTTGCTTTTACCAGTTCGATACCAAAAGGGACCTTTCTTATCGTTCTGCGGGGGGATTTAGCAGAGAGAGTGTGAGCCCTGCTGAAGGTAAATCTTGATGATCATTGCTTTAAAAAAAAAAAAAAATTAAAGAGCAGTTCTGTTTCAGTATTATAAACTCTCCTCTTTGAATACCTTCCAGAAATCTGCTGGTTTAATTTCTTAGTCCCATCTGTTTCCCTCTCACTGGCTATATTTGTTAGTATTTCCTCAAGCAGCATGTTGTATTGCCCTTACTGTGCTGGAGGAAAAGGGCAGAGATTGATCATTTTACAGGACAGGGAAACGTTTATTTTGGGCTGGAGTAGAGTGCATTTCCTTGCTTCCTGCCCAGAGTTATAGAAAAAAAACTTCTCCAGGAAAAAAAATAAGGGGGGGAGGGGTGGGGTGGGGGAAGCTGTTTTGGTATACCAGGGAAAATAAGAGGCAGCAATGTCAGGAGGGCCATTAGGCTGCTTATCTGTCTTTCTACTTTGGCACGTGAAAGCTCCCAGCTCAGCATGCCACGTGTCAAATCTATCATTTGATATGTCAGGAACCATTATTCCCTCTTTTGTCACCAGTTTTGACCAAAGGATGAAAAATTGCTGTCTTACACAGACAAAATTATTGCTGAAAAAAAGGGCAACTATGGCACATAGGAGTAGGCCAAGGTGAAACCTGGGGAAACTCTCCTTAGATTAGGTCTGGGTTAAGAGAATATTGATCTGTGTGCTAAAAACTGTTGATCTCTCTCTGAGCAGAGGATGACAAATGGTAGCAAACAAAAAATTGAGTGTCTCCAAGGACATTTGAGCTGCTCTCTGTTTTCTGTGAGTATTTGTTTGGTTTGTGGGTTCTGCTCTAGGGATTTAAACTAAAATAAGCAAATATTAAACAGAAAGGAAACAGCCGCAAAATGATACAGTGAGAAACTACAGGAAGACTACAGTCAGTTAGAAATTAGACTGGGTATTAAAACTGATAAATGGCTTAATCATAAGAAAAAGCACATGTTCACTGCAGAAGTTTAGCATATTGTAATTTTTAGGTGTTTGGGGCCAATTCCTTTTCTTTGCAATTTTCATGCAGTTTTATTATAGCAAATGGGATGTCAACATCATATTATTGGTTTATATTAATTTCTGGAACATTAATTTCAAGCATTTTTAGAAGCAAAAATTTCATAATGCTCTGTATGGGTGATTCACAAACAAATTATGATAAGGGCAGTAATAGGCAGAGGCTTCACAGCAGCTTGAACATCTCTTGAAACCAGCATCAACCTCCCCTTTTCTTCATTGATCATAGCCAGAAATGAGAAGATTGAAGGAGAGAATCCAGCTCCTGTTCCTAGATGAGAGAAGTAGCCATAGTGGTTATCCCAAGAAGCACCCAAGCAGGACAAATACATTTTTCAATTAATAGAAGAGAAAATTCAGGTAGAGACCTCCAAGGAGAAGACACAATTCCACTGGGGGAGAAAACTGTAGCCAGAATTTTGGTTTACTTCAAGTTTTATCTGTAGAGCTCTGAGTCTGAATAAAGTTGAAAATAATGGTCATGAAAGGCTGTTTTGGCCCCAGGGGAGCTGAGGCATGCTATAAACTGTGCCATATACAACCAACACTGGAACGGGATTTGTTTTCTCAACTTTGAGACCCAGAGCAAGTGTGACTCTCCGAGTTTGTGTTGGCATGAACCTTGGGCCTCCTAAGGCCATCTTGTCTGAACAATGCCCGTGATTCAGTCTCTTCAGTGTACGTTCCTCCCCTCATTCCTGCATACAGCTGCCAGAAGCCATGCATCTCCTGTGACCTTTCTGAATTTGGCAGTGCTGGTTTGCCATCCCTGTACTTTCCCATTTTCTGCTCCTTCCCACTGGAGGTCACTGCGGCAGAGGAGTTGTGGACAGCTAATCTGACCTTCCCACCAGTACAGGTACCTAGGAGCAGGTGGGTGTAGATGTGGCTGGCATATCATTTTGAACCCCTCAGTAAGCATAAATGGTCAAAAGACACGTAAGCTTTTGGATGAATGTGGCAGAATGAAGAGAAAATGCCGTGTAGAATTTCAGGGTCCCCACTTAAACTGAACTTGTCTGGTTGTAGCAGAGCTGACCTGAATGCTCAGCTACAAGGTTTGCTGCATTGAATAATGCCAATTCATCAAAACTGAGAGTGAAATACTCCGAAGATAGTTCCATTTTTTTTAAAGTAGCAGCTGATTCCTTGATCACCTGTCTTCTTCCTTGGCACCCTGCCCCTGAACCAACAGGAAACCACAACAGTTCCCCAGATCTTAAACTTCCAGACTTTTTCTCCTTCCAGTAGCTTGCCTGATGAGCTGACACAGAGCAGAAACTCATTCCATGGACACAAACTCTTTCTAAGACAGCAACGATATTGTAGTCTTTAATGCTAAACATGGCATCCCAACATGGAAAAGTAATTTAGTCCCATAAATCTTTCACAACTAATATTGGGTTTGATTATTTTGAGGCTGAGCAAACAAGTTCCAGCAGTATTTGCAACTGGCCAGAAAACAGAGGCATGTAAATTCTGAAAATGTTACATCATTGTGAGCTGATACTCAGTCATGTCTTACTTAAAGTTGGTAGAAATTCTTTTAGTATCTCAAACATATTTTCAGTGTAAAAAGTACCTCATTTGAAACTGATAATTTGCCCACATAGTTCAGTTTGACGGTTTCGCTCCTCCTACCTTATTTTTACATATGATTTAAAATATGGTGAAAAAAATATTTGTTTTTTGAAACAAAATCAAGCCAAATGTGAGTTCAGAAAAAAAAATATATGTTTATTTCATTTCTGTTTTCCTAGATCAGAAAAAGGTTATAATCATTTGGTTTCCTTATATGAATAAGGAAGTGCAAATCAAGTTTGTTTTGTTTTTGTTTTTTTTGTTTTGGGTTTTTTTTTATCTTCCATCAAGATTGAGCAAGTGACCAGCCAGATGTACTTTTCTTCTCTTTGTATTGTTTCCAGTGAAGTTAAATCCAGGCAGGTGAGATGGGCAAAGATCAATTCTAAGTACATTTCAATTTAAATCTTCAGGTTGTCCAGAACATAGAAGCCATAGAATGTCCTTAGTCGACAGTAACTCTACAGATCTGTGAAGTGTGTTATTTAACATTTTCTTCCCTGGGAGGGAAAACCACCAGTTCACTGCACAACTTAGTCGTATATTCTTGTGGACATGTACTTGCAAGAGGTTTCTAGTTCTCTGAAAGTTTTGGAAAGCTCTGATTTCGTTTGAATACTGTCACATAGATGTAGAACATTTACCCTTTTAACTTAACATTAGATCACAGGTTAGTTGGAAGGTTCACATAAGAGAGCTAAGCTGGTGAAACAGCTCATTACCCTCAAAAGAGACAGCCCTGCCTCCAGCCGCAGCCTGTTTTCTTTTCTAGTACCCTTTCTAGCACTCATCTGACCCCTCTGTGCGACAACTCAACTCACTGCAGCAACAAAACACCATTCACAATTTTTCGTGGGTTCCTTTTCTATCTAGTCAATGATCTGAATTGGTTTACCAAGGATTCATATGGGTGTCAGAGCTGTCAGAAGGAACATGATGGGAAGGTACAACTAGGCTTAAAACATGGTGGGGAAAAGAGAAGGGAGAAGAACTGACTAGCTGACTAATTCAAACCACCGCATGGAGGAGATAAGGGTACTGGGGCACTCTTACATTGATGTTACTCTGACACATTCGCGTCATCATTCCCAAGTAAGTATTCCAGCAAAAGCTGGCTTAACTCCTAACAATGCAGTTGCACATTTAAAAGCAGGGATAAATTGGAAAGGAGGGAGAGGAAGGATTCCTCCGCCTCTTTTCCTCTTTGTCTCCACAGTATCATGATGCTACTTGTCCACACTCCCCCAACTCTACCTACCTGGACTGGCACCCACACCACAGCAAGTAAACAGGAAAAAGGAGCTAAAACCTTCTGATGCCTTTCATGTTTGGGTGGTCACTACAACTTTGAGTAGCTCAGTGATAAGACCTTTCTTTAATCATTCACCATATCCCAGTGCGTCCCAGATAAGGACTAGAGGATACCAGAAGCAAACAAATATGATTTTTGGCCACTGGTTTCTGGATATATAAAATTTTCCTTTCTGCTTTGGAGTCCCTCATATTTCTTTGGATTCAGTTTCTCTTTGGGCTGATGGGACAAAGACCTGCAGGCCTGTCTCATTGCCAAGTTCATAGAAGATTCTTAGAATTTCAGAAGGGCTTAATCCTTCCTGTACAATCTTGCCACAGTCTTTCTGAGACCCCCAAAGGGACAGAGGGAGACTGCTGTTGTTCCTTGCAAACCCCTGCAAAGGTGAAAACATGTTTGCTTATTAGAAGGACAGAAGCGGTGTCCTCAGATTTGATGCTACTCCACCATCAGTGAATTTCTCACAAATGGCGCATCGCTGTCTCTACAGGATGTATTGTGGTGTCACACAGAGCGTTGATACCAGACAGTGAAGGAACATGGGCTGAACTGGCATGTGCGTTAAGAAAGTACACAGCTTCATACTTTCCTAAATGAGCTCCAGAGGGTCCCCAAATAAGACCTCAACATAAGGTACAAAGTGTCTCTTGAAGTCAAATTTTCTGTCAGGAACTTCTGAATTGTAGCTTGTAAATTACATGTATTACTAGATATTGGAAAGGATAAATGTGATTAGGTGATTTTATCATTTATGCTGTGTTTTAACGAATTAAGAAAGGTACTCCAATGCCATTGTTATCCTTACATGTGTGGCCATGTTAACTTCTTCCCATTTTTCCCCTAATTTTTCGTCATTGGTCCCAGTTTAAAATTATCATGTCTTTCTTCCTGTCAGTAGCCTTTGAATGGCATGTGTTTGTTTGTGAGACAAGTCCACTCTAGGTCACAAAATCCCAAATATTAAGATTCGGAAATGCTTATTAGACCATCATGTCAGTTTTCCTGATAGCATAGGATTGTTCTCTTCAGCTTCTTGGAATGTTTCCATCAATATGGTATCTAAGTGTCTTCTAGAAGTGCTTAACTGACAGCTGCCGAATATGATTCATGATTTCTTCAGTCTTCTTCTGAAGGAAAATATTTTGTGTGCATTTTAAAAAAAAAACAACAAAATTGTAAGGAAAAAGATGTTAGCTATATAAAGGTAATATAACGTTCTCTAGGCAAGTAGCACATCAATAACCACATTATAGCTGTAATGTCAGTTCTGATACTCATGTTGTAGCTGCAGTTTTTAACTAGAGTACTGTGAACACAACAGTTCACTGGTAGTTTTCCATAGTTTGCGGTTTGCTACTTGAACATTAAAACATACAGTTTTAATGCATATTTGCTCATATTATGTACTATTTAATCTCATTTCTGTTTACATGCTTCAGTCTGCATTTTTAATGCTTTTAAGTAAGCAAAAATAAGCATTTGCAGTAGAGCACCAGTATAGGCACTCTTCAGAAACTTAAATTTTCATTCATTTACAAGCTCATATATGTAAAAGAAAGCCTAAAAGGTATTCCCAGCATTCCATCCTGTCTCAATTAGCAATATTAAACACAGGCACAACTGACTCATAATCTTTGATGCTGCTTCATTGTTTTTAGACATTCCTACAAAATCCTTTTATATTATGTCAGAATCTCCTTATCTTAAGACAACTTAGATATCCTAATTTCCATGACAGCCAAAAAATTGCTCTAAGCAATTATTTATCTGATAATTCTTATTATTCGTTATAAAGCTATTTATCTCCTATTCAAACATTAACCAGATTAAGAAAAATGATACCATAAAAAGGACTCTTGCAGCTCACGGCCCTCAAACTCCAAGGACATAAGTTATCCATACAGCTTCCCTTCTGCTCTAGGCAAAAACTTATAAAAGCGCTGCACTTCAGTCAATTGCCTCATTTTTTCATCTGTTCTCACACTCCCTGAATGGAGAGGGACAGAAAATGGCTGATGTACCACTTTTAGACTATACAAATAATTTCTCTTTTTATTGGTCTCCCTCAACTTATGCATGAGTATATGAGTGTGTTCATAGTCTGTTCTGCTTTTATCTTACTACACTGGTGTGTGTTTATTGCCATATGAAATGCAACTTGATAGAGCATATAACCAAATGATTATCAGCAATCATGTATAAAGTATTTATTTTAAAACTTGTAAGTGAGACGAGGAATTCATTAGTATAAAAAATGTATGGGAATAAATTGTTAAACTCTTTATTTGTGCCTGGACATTTGTGAGAAATAAAAAGGGATCCAATGCGGGTTTAGAAATCAGTTGGTCTAATTTAGCACTACAGTCATGCTGTGTATTTCTGTGCAATACTTCAGAGAGCAGTTGAAGTTTTTCATATGTCTGTTGCATTTCTGTACCCAAATACATTGGGATAAATTTTATGCTTAAGCTGAGCACTGAATTTCCCAGGGTTGTGACATTTGGATTGGGGGAAACTACAAGGGCCTTAGAATACTTCTTATGGTGAAATTACTGATTTCTCTTTGCCTTAAAATTGTCTTTTAGACTGGATTCCTTTCAGCTGATGCTAACTTTCTAAGGGCTGGTTATCTGGTCCAAACATGGTATCTAAGCTTCTTTTCCAGTCTGTGCAAAGAGAAAAGCAGAGGATGGGTTGTTCCATCTATTTTAGACACACCTATTTTAGAATGAATTGACCCAGAGATTACTGTGTCTCTTGACTGATCTCAGAGGGACCACTGGAAGCATGGACCAGATTCCTGGCCTTTGGGGAGTTGAAATGAAGTAATATTCCTGTTGCTTCAGTATTAAAGTTTGTATTGAACCAAGTTCTGTTCTCAACCATGCATAAAAGTATGAGTATATAGAAAGGCATTGCATTGCATCTACTACTATTTTTTTACTTATACCTTTGTAAACAAAGGAAAATCTGACCTGGTTCCATTTCCTTGGTGTCAACAACCAGACTTTAAAATATAATGTTTTCCCACATAAATGCGAAACTGTGCTTTTGAAATAATCAGCTGAGTAATTTACTTCATCATACTCTTCTCCTCTTATCACTTGAGATACACTTGATTTCCTGAGGAGATGGGTTAGTCTTTCCACTCCTGAACAAGTCTCCTCAGGCAAGTAATTTTTTTACAGATCAAAAGAATTTTAAGTTATTTTTTAGAATCTTCATTTCCTTTTTGTGGCAGAGCTGTAGGCAGTAAAACCATTCATGCCCAGAAGCCATATTGTGGCTTCGCACCATGTGCTTTCCCATCCTGTCAGCTTGCACCTGGCCCAAGGTACGTGGATTCTTCTACACATTCTGGTCTTCTTATGTCATTAACTCTATTGGTCTAAATGCGGGGACTCTGAAGACTCAATCAGAGCAAGGTCTTTTGGGAGAAGCTTCCTCCGTGTTGAAGGCCTGACACTGTTAGTTGGTAGGGTTGCACTGAGTATAAATCATAAGTTAGTGAGAAATATGTTTTTCTTAAAATACTCAGAGTTCTGCTTTTCTAAAGGCTTTCACTGACTTATCCAGTATGGATCTCTCTATCAACACTAGTGTTTCATTGCTTACAAATATCTTGCAGCACAGAGAGTCCTGCACAGACATTTCTAGCAGCCTAGGCAAGCTTGCTAAGCGTGGGGGTTTTTTTCTGCTTTCACAGAAGACTTCGGACTCTTATGTTTTCTATTCAACAGAAACTAGTGTTCTCACCGTGCAAGTCTTGGTAATTCCACTGGCTTTGCTATTCTTTTTTAATTCTTGGTTTGAGGCTCATCTTACCTGATGTAGGTGCCAGAATTAAGCAGTTTAAGCTGGCTAATTTAGCTAGGAATAAATTGCTATCTAAGATAGGTATTTTAGGATGGGATGAATTGCCTTCTGGAAGTGCTTATCTGTATCCATTAATTATAGAGGCAGGCTAGATGACTAGCTTAAAACAAACATTTAACATTAAGATAGTTAAAGGTAAGTGAAATGAGTCCCACTCTTGTGCAGGAATAAATTAATTTAGACGATGGAAAAACAGAGCTCTTCCACTTAAGGCAGAACATTTTCCCTCTCACACTCTGTGGCTGGCCAGGAAATGCAGCCTGTCACAGAAACTTATCCCAGCAATAGTCACTGCCATACATCTCATTTTTGTTGGTACAAGTATAGTTCTGATCTTTTCTAAAAGAGCAGCAAAATGATACACTTAAGAAAGATCAATTTATCAATCCATAAATTATTTTCACTTGGTTAGTATTGTCCTTCTTAGGATTTCTGAAATGGAATTTAAGAAAATCTAAAAATTTACTTTTTTATTCTTCTGACATTGTCTCACAGTTTCCTCAGATATTAATATGAGTTCTTTCTTCTCTTCCTCCTTCAGCACCATGACTCTTTTCTGAAATCAGAAAGGTTACTCACCTCTTTCTATCAATTACTCCATCAGCAGCTTGGGTAAAAAAATATCATGAATCAGAGAGAAAGTTTAAGATAACTTCTTGGCTAATGCTTACCACGTGTTTTTACAGTTGAAAAGAACCTTTGGAGCGTAAAGTATAATATTATAATATAATATAAAGGCTTTTTCTGAGTTCTTTCTGATTTCCTGTTTGTAAGATATGGTAGACACTGACTTTCAATGACTCCCAGTGGTGGTTTTTTTCAGGCTACACTGCTATTTCAATAAGATTATGGTTCATATGCTGTACTTTTACTGATTCAGTTAGTCTGTGGTGCATGTTGCTCCAAACGGTGATATCTGATAAGACAAAACCAGATAATGTTAAGTTTATTTGAACAAAGGTAGAATAATACCAACATAAGTCTACGCACTTTACTTTATAGATTTACACTTTTTGATTGAAAGAGAGAAAATTTCAGTGTTTAATGGCAGGTTTGGGGAGAAGGGAGTTTCAAAACGTAAAGACTGCACATATGTAGACAGAAATCTGTCCTTACATGGACCATTTTGTCTATGCAGAAGCACAACTATTGTAATACAGTTCCACCACTGATAACAGAAATCCTCATAAGTAATTATTGAGAAGACCTCTCCTAGGGCAAGAAGTATTAACATAACATTTTGGTTTGATTGTTTTTGTTTTTGTTTTTTTAATTTATTTATTTATTTATACTATTTGAAGTTTGATGTCTTAACTCTGTTTGGTTTTCTTTTTCCTGGTTGTACCCTGGGACCATTCTTTAAAAAAGACTTTTGACTTGCATTTTTCAGAATCCATTTAAGATTTTGTGTTGTTTTTGAAACAAGGGGTAACCTTGAGATATATTATGTGAAACATCAAAGGGGGCTGATTTTAAGACGGTAGGACCTCAGAACTTGCTATCATTTTAAAAAGCTAATTTCCTAAAATAACTAAAGAGAATTACTATAATCAAAAGCAAAAAAGAAATCAGGATACCTGGTTATACCTTAGATTTGAAACATAACATATCATTACCAGCATTCTTTTTTTCTCTGTTTTCAGTCAATCGCTACAAATTATAATATCGAGTATGAAAAGTAAACCCAGATAGCAAACTTCTTCAGGAGCCTGTATGGAACTGAGGACAGAGAAAAAAGATAAAATGAGGACTGAGTTTTTGTTCTGGAATGCCCTCATTTTCAAGGTCAGCAGGAGCAAAGCTAATCCAAGGGAAATGGAAGGTTAAATTGAAAATGGATTTTAGCATTCATCAGTCACTGAAGAGAGACAGTCATCGTGTATGATACAATCATATATACGTACTATTAAGTATGGCAGTCATGAAGAGATACCCAGCCTTGTTCTTTCCAAGGCCCAAACAGAAGTTTCATGTACCTTCAGCTGAAGTTGCTTATAACATCATCAAAGAATGATTAAGAAACCTCTTATCTTTATCACACTTACATAGCTCCTAGGTCCTCTTTGATCTCACCACAACAGCAGCAGACCTGTGACTTTGAGGCTGGGGCAGAAGCTGTACCATGATCTGATCTGAGGACAAATATGTACTTCTTCCCCTCAAAGGTCATGCAATACCTCAATTGATTTGCTGCTCTTCACACTCACTCCCAACCATAGTTTGTGTGGATAGGGAGAAGGGTCTACCCTTCCAATGAGAAGTTCTTCACCGGAAAATTTTTTGTCCATTCAGCTGCAGAGTGACTCTGTGGATCTGAGGCATTATAGAAAGGGAGAACCATCATGTGTGCACAACAGTGGATCCTCTGAGGTTCAAAAAATCATGAGCCCAGTAACTTTTTAACTTGTTCCTGTAAGGAAATAAACTAAGTGTCCCTGAAGGAAGTCCTGGGAGTGAAGGGAGGAGAAATTTCTACTGAAAAGACCAGATGTGTTCAGCCTGCCTTGCCTTTTCCCATCAGATGGTCTAGAAGGCTTGTGCTGGGTGTCTGAGCAGGTCTTACACAACCAAACTAGAACACTAACTTTTACCAGTGGCATGGGTTTGACCTTGCCTCCAGAAAGTTCTTTTTGAGCAGCAGCAGAGTCTGTCCCTTGACCTTCACAACAGGACCCAGCTCCAGAAAAAAACAAAAATCCTTGTAAATAATGTCTATCATTTTGCCAGCTGCTCTCAGTACTTAATCTGTCTCTTAAAACTGAAAAATTACAATTGCACCTGACGTTCCATCCTTTCAGGTCAGCTCTCACTCAGGATGTCAATGTGCTTTTCTTGCTTCAGATTGGCTTCAGACTTCATTTGTTCATTGCAGAGGCTCATTTCATTTAAACTGCTATGAAGCGTCCATTCCTGCAATTGACTTCCCTGCACAACTCCTGTTGAAAACAGTGGGAAGTCTGCAGGTGAATTAATGACAGTGTAGATTTCTGGCTCTAGCATATGAGGAGCCATTAATAGGTAAAAATAAGGGCTACTCGGTTCTTCCTGAAATTATAAAGGGTAACATTTTGGGGAGGGTGAGGGAGGGATGCACAGTGTGCATGTGTGTTTGCTTTTGACAGAGTGACTGCTGTGAGAGCCATCCATCTGTGCGGTGTGGCTACCTACCTACCTACCTACCCACTGCTTTCTGTTAAGGAGATTTCCCACATTGAAAAGTTTAGAAATGAAATAAAATGAAGATGATGAAATACCAGTTTTATCCAAGTTTCCTAACTGTCTAGTGCTAGCAGAACTTGTAAGGACATTTTATCCCTGTTGTATTAGGGTCATGTACACACTATAGCTAAATAATTGCTTCTACATCCGTTTTGTCTGGAGAAATTCAGCTTTTTACCAATTAAAATCCTTCTTGCCTTCCTGCCCAGGATATGACATGAGTCTGCATAGAATTATTTGTTTAAAATACGAAATAAAATCTTGTCCTGTCAAGGTCACAATCTGAAAGATGGTCACTGCCCATTAAGAAAGTCTTCTCTGACATGGCTCTCACGTTGTTGATAGAGCCTTTCCCAGGAATAAAGTTATAGAAAGAGGTAGGGCTGTAGCTCTACTTTCTTCCAACCCAATGTTTATTAGTTCTGCTTCTCAACTTCTACTAAAGGAGGCATTTTAATGCCCTGCTAAAGACAAAACAAGCAGTCAGGCTTCTCTGTTCTGGCCTACCTTCAACTACAGAAGGATTCATTGGTGAAGTCTGAACAATGTTTGATGGCATGTCCTGGGGCCCATGGGTGGTTCGAACTACCCAAAGCCTATGATTATGCCTGGCCAAACTTAACACATCTATGAGTGTTTGATTCAGAGATAATGTATGCATAATTGTTGACTGTGTGGACGCTTTCTCTTGCATACTATCTGCAAAATGGAGTGCTTCAAAAAGGACGAATGAAGCTGACATAATACAAGCACAGAGCACACTCTTCCTGGGGAATTACTGAAGCCAGCTCGGAACGATGAGGGAAATAAAATTTCCACTTTTCTCCTTGCTTTGTTCTAAAGATGCTCACAATCTTCAGCAAAATCAATTCAGAAGTTCAGAAAAACCAAAAAAGGAAAAAATGTTCAATGTTCTCTTTAGTGTTCTTTTTTCTTTTCTCTTATACTTTTTAAACTTTCTTCCCCACTCTACAGAGATATGTTAAGCTCTCTGAAATGATTCAGATGCAGATAGCCATCTCTAGGTCCTACAGTATGTGAATGTCTCTGAGGAGCCTTATTTAAAGTGCTTGCAGAAGAAAGGGTTATTTTCACTATGACTGTGGTTTTTTTTCATTATCACCTTTTTACTTAGATGGCATTGATTGAACAGGGCAGGTTCTTTGTTAAGAAAGTATAAAGTCCACAGCATCTTTATCCTGCAAAATTTATACATGTTTAATTACACATTTTATATACAGCATTAATCAAATCAGATATATATCCTTTCTTCTTAGGACAGCTTATATTTATTTTCTGTTTAAAATCTTTGAAGCCAGCTATAGGACATGTTGGTTTTTTTCCTTCTCAACTTTCTGATCAGTCCTTGTGTACAAGGCAAAAGGATTTTCTTGCAAGGCTTATTTTAACTTACTTTCTCTGTATCATACACATTATTCAAGTAAAGTAAAAGACTACCTTAACTGAACCAACCTCCTTGAGATGAAAGTGATGAAATGCAGCTGCTTACAGTGTGTTCTATGTAAAATATGTAAATATGTAAAAATAAGAGAGCAGACAATAGGCCTGAATATTATGCAAAGAACACTGCACTACATTTTTAAAAAGCTAATGTCAGAACCATACCTTTAAAAAATATGCAAGCTCAAGCAAAGAAGGTCTGGAGCATTTAGATCAGTTCTCATCTAACTTTAGATCAGTTTGGGGGAGAATTATAGCTATCCATTGGTGGTCCAATCTTCCTTCCATTGAAATCAATGTCAATGCCACCATTGACATCGATGTAAACGTTCCCATTGACTTTCCTAAGAGCAAACTTATTGTTTGCTTGCTGTTGCAAGGCTTATTACAGTTGGATTTTCATACAGTTACACACAATTACTTGTTGATATGCGAGAAGGATCAACTTAGCTCAATATTTGTTTCACACATTCAAGATCTGAAAGATCTCTTTCCATAGAAAAAATTCAGTGCATATCAGATAGTTTACAAAATTACTGTGGGGAAATAATTTGTTTACACAAGAGTGGCTTCCACGACATGCTTTCTTATGTAGACAGCATGATCAGAAACAGTTCCTTCTCAGGACTTGAGTCAAAGTAATTTTCCACTTCAACACACCTAGATGTTACTTCACCTCAGGGCCTGCATTGTACGACATGATCCAATAACCAGGGAAGGCCTGAGATTAGTCTCTGTACCTCTTGTTTTGGGTGAGAAAGGGCCATCACGCATATGGACATGAAGCCTGTGAAATGTTGCAAGTAAACATTTAATACATGGATTACACTGGTTGGAGTGTACCAAGTTTGCGTGCAGCTTTGCTGACAGTAGGAAAGTTGGGACAGAAGAGTAAGATAAACTCCTTATTGTTCATAAGGACAATGTGGCACAAGGACCGTTGCCAAAATCTTTAAGAACACAGTATGTGCTGTTGCTCTGCTTGCCCACATCCTTGAGGACCAACTCAGACCATGATGATCTTGTGAAGTATTCAATATACCATTCAAGATGGGCTCAGTTTCCTGAAAGACCAAACATAGGTTGTAGTAAAGTTCTCTTAAAAAATTTTTTTCCCTCATCAACTTGACGTTTTTTTCTATTTGGAAAACATAACTTTTTATCACCCACATTTTAAAATTAATCAATATTAATCACATTATTTTTAACCAGGACTCCAATTTACTGTGTCGTTCCTTATGTCAGAATCACTTTGTCCATCAGTTAATATTAGCAGATTTCAGACAGGGCAGCTCTGAAAGAATGTGTGCTAGTCATCTGCATTGAAAAATCTGGGATAAAATTGTTGAATATTATTTGATAAGTCCTATAAAAACCTGCTATTTGTCTCCATAAAATGTGTTCTTTTTAGTGAATTGTGTTTGCTGCTGTGGCTAATGGGAATCACTGAGAAGTTTTTTGCATTATAACTATTTTAGCCCTAGCAGAGGAGGTTAGGGAGATTAAGCATTGAGAAAATGCTATGGAATGATATTTGCACTCTTATTTCCTTAGCAAGGCCTCTAATGATGAAATTTGGAAAGAGTATGACCTTGTGGTGTCTTATTTATCTTTAGTATTAGTTCAGTACCTCAAATTTCTGGCCTTCAAAAAGACTGAGATATCCATTATTATCACAGCTTCAGTCTCTGGAAGTGTGGATGCCTCTGAAAATGAAAAAAGCTAAAAGAACACAGCAAAGGAAGTTGAAGCAGAGAACCTGTTGATATTTATTTCCAGCACAGGACTTAGCTAGAAAACCTGGATTTGCTTAGTTTCTTAAACTTTCCCTAAGTATACTTTCCTTTCCCTAAGTATACTTTACTGAGAAAGACAGATTACTGGCAGAGGCCATGCTTTGACCCCAGATGGCCTTCTTGTTCTCTTGTAAAACTACCAAGACCGTATCTGCCAACATTTGAAATCAGAAACCTGTAATTTTGGCAGATTGGTTTGATTCTTCTTTCCCTCAGTCCTGGGGGAATCCCTTGCCCTGGCTTCATGGAACACAGGACCTTTCTCACTCCAAGTACTCAAAGGAGATCCTGGAGGGATCCTGCAGCTTCCCTGGTTTATTGCAATGCCAGGATGTGGATTAGCACACCTAGTGACCCTGAGAAATCTTAAGGCTTCAGCCAAGTCAACACAAAACAGGCATCAGTAAAAATCTAAAGTATCTACATTTGAGATAACTACCCCAAGCTCTCTGTTAAGGACAGGGCTAGTCACTTTTAAAACATTATTTCTCTGACCTATTTTAGGTACATAAAATGGGCTGAAATAGTTATTCCAAGCCTCTACATTGCTTATTAAATTTGGGCAGATGAACTATAGGTCAATTATCTCCAGAGCCGAGGAGAAGTCTATTCAAAACGGACATACATTGGTAGCTTCAATGCACTTTTTCCACACAGCCAGAAGTGGTTTGGCCACCACATTGGCTGTGTATTGGTAACTCGCTGGTCTGAGTAGCAGAACAGGCAGAGCTATGATGATAAACCCTGCAGGTGAGTGAGTTGTTCTTTATGTTATCAGACTCTACTTTTTAGAAAGGACAAAAACAGAAAAAGCAAAAGAATTGCAGACAACTTCTAAACACCTTAGTCTACTGGGGAAAAAAAAAAAAAAGCAGGAGAGTGGTTTTAAGTGAAGTCAAATTTGGGGACATATGCAGGGAAGTAACCAGACTGGGACAAAACTGCAGGTCTGGTGGGACAGTGCACAGCTTCAGCATCTGTTACTGCAGCCAGATAAAGACTGAAAAATAAAATGGTTAACAATAGAGAAAAGTTACATTCCTGGGCATAGAAACAGTAGAAGGAAAATGTGACAAATACTGTTGAGCCAATCTTTTTTTGGTGAAGATAGCAGTTGCCACAAACACATACTACACGCATTTGGCAACAGATAAGCCAGATTCATCTAGCAGCTGCCAAATATCACTCTAACTGGAGATACAAAAAGTACTGAGAGATTAGCTTCAGGCATTGCTGCACATGTGAGGTAGGTTGTGTATGAAAACCCAGAGGGGCAATTATTTACCTTTCTTTCACAGCATTTTCCCCTTTTTGAGACCTGCATTACTTTGTTTTCAACTGAAGAAAAAAAGAAGCATCTTCCACGAGGCATGCTTTTTGCTCTGTATGCTGTCACGTTCCCATGTGTGAAGACATATTATCTATTTAGTAGTCCCAACTGTAACACCTGCTGCCACCCAGGCAGTATCAAGGGGACTAACAACGCTAAATTGCTCTCTCTTCATTGCTGTGGTTGTTAGGTATATTCATATGCCTAATTATTGAGTTATAAACACAAAGAATTTCTCTGAAGAAAGATACCTTGTTCCTTGCAAATATTAGTAATTTAGCTCCTCTGTCTGTAAGCATGTGTAGTATTAAGGCTAGCCCTGAGACACTGACAATTAAGCACATATCTTCATTTGTCTCCTGTAAGTCTTTTCTTAAGCTACAAAGAGACGATTTGATATCATTGGTTATTGCTGGCACGTGCTTTTTTTCCCCTTTTCAGTTTTTAAAAAGCATAATAAAAAAGCACTTGAAAGGACTGAAGAAGAGAGGCCTGGTGCAAGAGATAGATGGTTCACAGGTGGAACACCATTACTGCAGGGAAACTCAGCAATACCAAGGCAAAAGCAGTAGGATGCACCAAGGTACCTAAACCCAACTAATATCCCAACAAATGACGCAGGTACATGGTTATGCTAAGGCTGAATTTAGCAATGACACAGCCCTATTCAGTAAGGAGTGGAAAGGTGTAGCTGCAAGCCGTCTTTATGGATTTGTAATTTTGGGACTGAGAACCATCATATTGCTGAGCTAAAAGCACTCTGAGCCACTGTAACACCAGGAGCCCAGACAGACAGGCTTCAACCCTTAACTGTCAGTGCTGAGTTTTGCACATCTAGAAACATATGTGGTCATCCCAGAGTTGCTGGGACTGATTTAATCACGCAGTGAAATACCCAGGTGTCAAATAAAGACTGTCAAATCACAGGCACGCAACTGGGATCCCACTCAGGTGGTGACCCCTGTTACCAAGTCATAAGGCTGCAGTAAGAGCCTGTGAAGTCGATAGCAAGGGTAAATTAGCAGTCTCAGATCTTATTCTAGTTAAAAGTGGCCAGTTCTAGCCTGATTAAATATGCAATGTCACAACAGGCAGTGTGATGACACAGAATGTAAATCAGGGTAAAAAAATCTGTAAAAGACCAATCCTTTTTCTATTCTTATTTCTGTTTTTTCCGATTCTTATATACTGCTTATTGTAGCATTTAACATGTAAAAATCCCGTTATTATAGCTTATTTTTTAAAATAGTATATACAATTATATACAATAGCAATGACATTGCTAACAATAATATTTATTACATTTTAGATGATGGCATTTTTATTCAGCTATCATCAGCATTATATCCCACAAATTCAAACCTCCTGATTGCCTTGGGGATCTCTTTTCACCTTCATCCTTACAACTGTGTGCTGCATTTCTTCAGTGCTTATGCTTGAGATTTCTCAGGCTTTTTAAGTGGAGTTTCCTCTGTACGTTGCATTCTTATTTATTCTGTTGCTTTTTTCTAGCACTGTAGTGGTCAGATCAGAGGATAATAAAGATTTGGCTTGAACATTATGTTATTTCAGAAAAAAAGATCATTAATAGGAGATACTGGAGAGGGTTACAGGCAACTAAGCAAAGATTTCCACAAAAGATTATATATCAACATCCAGAATTTGTTCAGGAAATTTTCAGAATCATTTTAATTTTGTTTAAATTGTCTTAATGTCACCCCAGATGATATCCATGTGATCCACACATCCTCCTTTCTTCCACTCTTCTTATTCATCATCATGACAATAACAATTTCTCCTTCGTACTGGTTTAGAGGAAAAACAGCTTGATTCACGTTTGCGTGGGTGAAGGGAAAGACAAGTCAAAGATGAGTTTTGCACTGGGCCATGAGTTTTGAGGTAGGTCTGCAGTTTCTGTTACTTTTTGTCACCAGAATGTGAAACATGAAGTTTTGATACGACTTCTGTGAAGATTGTGGGTCCTCTACTCCACATCTCCTCCTTCTCTCCAGCAGTTTCATGGTTTCACAGCAATAGAGATATCATGACAGGTCGTAGCCGTGTAGAGGGAGGTGATCTCGTAGGCAGAGAGGCACAGATCTCGTATCACACTGAGAGGTTTAAATATCAAGATGGAGACCTTGAAGTGGATAAATGTGGCAATTTGCTTCACTAAGCAGACATTCTGTCTTATTTTCCCCCATGTGGAGCTTTTTCAGGCCATACGGCTTAATTTCTAGGTCTGAGTTGCAGTAAAGCAGCCTGGAGGTCACTAATGCAGGGATAACTGTATGGTATGATTACTGTGCAGATTGCCACATAGCTATGACTCCAAGGAAAAGGAGGGAGCATCATGGCTATTTGGACATAAAGTAGCATCAAGGAATCAAAATGACCTGAAAGCTACAGAGGATTTTCCCCAAATATTTATGTTCCAGCTTGAAGGGTTTATTTAAAAATAAATAATTGTGTTAAACTCTCTTACTTAACTATTATTACAAGGTGCACATACAGCTATTAGTGTAGAATACAAAAAGATTAAAGTATTTGTCCTCCTTTTTTATTTTATTTTTTTTATATTTTTCAGAATTTTGTGTGAAAACTATTTCTGCTTTTCTCCTTTAGCAGGTACATGTTCTCATTTTAATTGTGAAGGCCTTAGGTACAAACAAGTATGAGGAAGAAAAAGCTTTCTCTGTTTTTTTTTTTTCTACTTGGAAGATGTGATTCCCCAAACCATAAACATTACTGGGAAGTTTCAGTCATTTATAGTATTAAAGATACAGTTTATGACCATCAAAATGGTTGGACTGCATTCCAAAGCTGACAACATCCTTTCATAATTTGCTTTCAAGGAGCATGGTAAGATTTCTATTCTTCTGAAGACTCACAGGAGGTGGACACCAAATGTCTGAGGCAGACAATAATCTTCCACATGACCTAATATCCTGTGGCTATTTATTTTTTGGGGGGTGCAGAAAAGAGGGAAATTTACTAATTGATTGTAAGAATGCAGTGAGGATATGTATGGCTTGTAGAGCCCCTTACAGTGCAGCTGGGAGTCTCGATCAGGATGTTTTGACTCATTACTCTGGGCCTTCATCAGCTGATGGAACTAATTTTTTTTTTCATCAGCTGATTAAGATTCAAGATAATGAGTCGAAACATGCCAGAAGTAATTCCCTTCAGGACTGGAGACAGGATGTTAACTTCCATGCACATGCACACAGAAGAAACCACGAGAAGCATAGCCTACCCAGGTTCATTTCATTAGTGAAAAAAAAAGCTGGGGTTTTACATATACCTAAGAAAAATTAACAAGGGGTCCTCCAAACTAGAGGACTGAGAAAACTGTCATATTTCTAGCAGAATAGGAGAGGACACAAGACAGGTAAAGGAGGAATAACAAAATACAAAAGGGGGGGGGGCAGAATTATTGCATGTGGATCAACAAAGAACCTAGGGAAACATAAATTCCAAGTATTTGGGGGCTTATTACTAAAGCAACAAATATTCTTCAGAATGCTTTTGATCTTCTTTTTTTTTTTTCCCTGCCTTGAAGCAAATGTATGTAAGCTAAAAATCATATAAGTTTTTTTGCAACTACTTTTTTTGACTTCCTTTGAATGTTTGCCGTGCTGCTAAGCATTGACTTTGACAAAGGAGATCTTCCCATTCGGTTTGAAAACCTTGGCTGTCGATATATGCAAATACCACTATATGTTTTTTATTGGGAAACACTTGAAATATTTTCCTCCTATGTTATTTAATGTGCAATTTGAATGGGGTTGGTTATTTGTTTTCTTGGCAGTGCTTTGTTTTTAAGGCTGGAACAGTGAGGGGGAAGGGAGATAGGAAGGGACAAGCAGGACTTGTACTGGGGTTGCAGCCTGACCAACAGTTCACTGCTCAGTTACAGTTAATGGGGTGAAAAGCTGTGATAAGGCATGTGATCTGAATAGTTAATGTACTATTCCTACAGCTAGCCAAATTCAGGGCTTCCCAAATGTGGTTTATTATTCCAGAAGTTGAAAAAGGAGTAGTCTCACGGTACAAGCCAAGCTTTTTTAACCTATCCACAGAAATGTCAGTATTATTTTAGCAAGTGATTCATAATATCTGTAATATAAAATCTTGTATTTTGTATATTGCATTTTATATAGTAACTGGCAAATTACAGTATAGCATAAACTGAAAGTTAATGATTTGTACTGCGTATCATGGCTGTGATCCCAGCGTCTTCAAACCACAAGGACTGGAACTATGTAGCAATTTTAAATGCAAGCCTCTGTTACCGGAAAAGAGGCTGAACTCTTACATGTATGATCAAGGATCACTTCTCCCTGCAGTACGCAGATGATCTTCGTGTTTCTAAAATAATCTTCTTGCTGGAACACTTTGTTACAATTGCATACAGGGTTTTGGAAAAAGGCAAAGTGCTGCAGAGCTGAAACCGTTTATTTTTTGCTTCTTTCCTCGCAGATATATCTATCCTGCAACGATTTCTAAACTGTCAGCTTCTGCAGACGCTATCAGTAGGTATATTAGAGAGCAGGAACTACTACTATTGTGCAATTTACAATGCGCAATTGAAGCAGAGCAACTGTCATACAATCTATAAAGACCTGCTCATAAGCATCTTCAAAGAGGGTCTTAATTGCTGCGTGATTTACTACACGGAGAATACCTTCTCTTTTGTGTTTGGAAGTATTTTGCTGCAGAAGAAACCTTTTTAGCCAGGCTTTTATAGGCCAGTCTTTGCGTTGGTAGCATGCATTTACTAGCTGTATAATTGGTGGCACAGTTCTTCTATCATAAACATTGTTATCAGTTAATTAAACTTGAAATGGAGCTTTGTTCCACAACATGTTTTGTCAGATTGTTTTCCTTATTTATTTATCATCATAAAATTTTATTTTATGACTGGCAGCTTCTCAGCCCTCCAATAATAATATAAATCAAAACAAGATTTTAGTCTTCATGCAATTTCCTTTTGGTCTCAAAATATGAAACCAGATGTTTTTGGCATGCTAAAGATGCTTTTCATCTTTTTTTAGATTCTTTCAATGCAGTCAAAGTAAATGCATTTTTAAAACCAACTTATGAAAGTTAAATTTCCTTTGTTCGCCTGGGTGTAGTCTGGTTTGCATTGATGCAGCAGCAATGAGAGACCTTCCAGATAACACACAGAATACCATTGAAGAATTACACATGTGTGTCTCAAACCTCAGACAGCAACAGGAATTGTATTAATAGCAGATCAGTAGATTTATATTATAATTTAAAACATTATGAACTCTTTTTTTTTTCCCTCTTTTTTTTTTCTAAAGGGCTTAGCAAGCATCTAAAGGAAGATTGGACTACAGGACAACTGTGTATCCTGCAGTCTTTATACAGTAAGTGGCTAACCTACAATATTTGTTCACATATCTAGCAGCCTTTTTCTGAGTTGAAACAGATTATTTTTTTTATGATGCCCTAACGAATTGTCATCAGTATTTCCTTTAAGCAGTGAATCCTTTTTCAGCAGACATTAGATCTGAGCCTAAGGCTATTACTAAAGAACCTAAACATTCCCAGGTGGGCCCCTCTTCAATAATAACAGCAGCCTTGAAGGGATTTGCTGATACTGTAAGGAATAACAAGTAATAAACAGGAACTGGAGCAAAGTGGGACAGTTGTTACGAACATTTGCATGCCAGTCCTCAGAATCCTCTGTCTTATCAAAATAATTCTGGTTTCTAACCCCTGAAAGCAAATGGAAAGGCTTTAGCATTCTTGTGTGCAGTAATGTGTTCTGGGGTTTTTTTGTCTGTTTTACAAGCTGGGACTGCAAACCCACTTCTCTACATCAGCCTCTGAACTCAGTAAAAGAAGTAAGCAGACATTTGCCATTAACCCTGCTCTAGTCTCAGCCGTTAGAAAAATAGTAAGTTTTATAGTGAGACTAAACATTCTCAGCCACACAAAACTGTGAGTGAATCTAAATGCTTCACAAATTACAGAAGAGATGCACATTTGCCTGGTTGTGGCATCTGTTAAATCTCTAAGCCTTGTTTATTCAGGAAAAATAAGTTGAGGAAGAGAGATGTTACTGAAAAAGGAAAAAAAAAAAAAAGCTTGCAAAATTAAATTAAAGTAAATGTTATCACTCCAGCTGGTCACTTTATTTACTTGTTCAGAATTTCTCTTTTCATTTTGGGTGAACTTAAACTTTTTTTCATATTTCTTCTGGTTTTGTTTTTGGGTTTTGGTGTGTTTTTTTTTAAATCAAATGGAGACCTGTTAAAAGAGACATATATGAAATGTACTGCATAAATGTGGTGCTTTTACTGTTCTGAAAGTATATCTTGACTCCTTGCTTCAGTGTTTTTCCTGTTTGCATTTTTGAATGGTAAAAAATAATTAAGAGCTAGGTCTAGGGTAAAAGTGGTTGAGTTTCCAAATAGCACCAACCAGAGGAGACAAGACCAACGTGCAAGTTTGGGGATGTGGGGTGGGAAAAATTTGGTCAGGCGGCAATCCAGAAATGTCTGGTAAGAATATTTTTCTTTGACCTTGACAGAAAGTAGGGAGAAAAAAAAATATTCACTTTTTTAGGTGCTCAGTTCCTGAGGGTTGGAAATGAAAGATCCCAGTGACCAAAGCAAAAGCTAAAAAGTGCAGCTGAGTGGGAGAGGGTTAATTAACAGGAACAAAATAAAGACAAGTGGAAGAGAAGGTAAATGTAGACAGAGTGGCAGTTTTCTAAGAGCTTTGATTTCCAGTGCTTTTATACAAAAGATGACATTTAAATAAAACAGTATTTAGTGACTGCTGCTTCTCTTGTGCAGAACTACACAACCCTCCTTTTCTCCCCTGTAAGAGTTGTATGGCCACTATGTAGTTATTCACTTATAAAAGTACTTGTAAGAAAAAAAATGGGAAGAGGCATAACTGTTTTGGGGAATTTAAGTAAAACGTCTGTATGAATTCAAGGTTGGATGATTTTATAATGTGAATACTGGAGAGGCAGCAGGTACTTTATGGCTTCTGGATTTTCTTTGCAAAGAAGAAATGCATCCATAGAAATGGCTGGAAACAGGAAACACATGACTACCTTGCTCCGTATGAAGAGTCAGCTAATTTTCCATGGACTGCCATCCAGGACCACCCTTAGAACAGCTGGAAATAGCTTATTGTTTATTTTTTTTGTTTCCTTCAAAAAACTGATATCATCTATGTGATTGTAAGTCATGAGTAAGCAGCTTCACTGGCCATTAAACTTTAAATACTTTATCCATCTTTCCTCTCCCCATGCCGTTCTTGCCCTGTACAAGTACCACTACTAAAACAAAGGAGCCACCAGCATGCAGATTGCAGATATGAGAAGCTCTTCCTTTCCCACGTTAAAATGGGAGAATATTTGGAAATATAGGTCATCTTCTAAGTGCTCTTACAATGGCCTTTTTTCAATCATGGTGTATGATATAAGAAGCAAGGAGTGTTGCTTACATCCTTTTGCATGGGGTTACTTGCATCACTAACCTGCATGGCTTTACCTATAGGAGGGGTTACCTTCTGCTTCATTTCAAGGTTCCACAGTCCTTACCTTGTTCCCCTGAACTCACTGCAATACCCTGTGCAACACTGTCCTTTATCTAGGCCAGTGAATGACATCATAATTTGACCCTGTATTTTAATATGCAGATCTAATCAAGTGCAACCTTGGTTTTGGTCATTAGTTTAAAGAAATTCCTGTAGGGAAGATGTGTATGGGCTACAGCCATTGAATGGCTGCAAAACCTCAGAAATAGTTTGCTTAGTTTATGAAATGTTCCTTTAAACTCTTGTTAAATACACACTGCTGAGATTTGACAGTAACCACTTTCATTCATCATAATAAACACACAAATTTTCCACTTGGAGTATCAAATCTGATATTTTAATAAGAAACAACTATGTTTATCACAGTTTTCTGAATGCATCATTCAGATATCAGACTAGATTCATAATGTTTTGATATTGTCCAGAAGATGTATGTTTTCTTTCTCTAGTCATTTTTTTTCCATTTTGCAAAAGTCAAATAACACTTAACAAATACCTTCTGCCACGTGGTGGTAGGTCAGATACCTGTGTTATATAAATCTTTATGCTGAGAGTTTATGACATTTTAAACTTAGAGCTTCATTCAACTTGATGATTTTGGCAGCAGCCAATTATGACATTAAACAGTTCACAGAACTTAACCTAAGACCTGAAATTATATAATTTTTGTAATGACTGATTCACACCTCTCCCAGTTCATTTAGAGCAATTCAGTTCAAAAGTCTTGCCCTTCTTAATTACTGCCTTTTAATTTGAAGCTCCAATGTCTCTCTTTATTTCTCTACTGTATCTACTTATTAAAAATTATCAATTAAAAAAACCTCCAGGCTTACAGGATCTATATGACTGTCCGTATACTTGCTATTGGAGCAAAAATAATGGAACATTGTTGCTGTTACTACAGAGGCCAAAGAATGAAAAATACCTTTTTTTTTAGTGTGTTATATTATTTAAAAGAATTATTGTAATTGCGCATTCTCAGTATAAGAGTTACGAGACTTCAGTACATAGAAGATGGAGTTTGATGTTGCATACCTCAATAGAATCCTCAACACTGGCTGATGTTTAGGCCTTTCCTCAGTACAGTATCATCCCCATTTTTCTCTGTGCTTCTGCAGACTCAGTGGCTCTAAAAGGCTGTGCTGGGCAAGCAGTTGAGCTGAAAAGAGCAGACTTTTGCAGGTCACTCAGAGTAGATCATCATGTTTGAAAGCACCCCTGACAAAAGTAAATGGTAGGGGGAGTTCTGGGTAGGTAAGTAAATGAACGAAAAAAATTTCTGAAACCACAGAAATAGTAAAACAGAAACTAAAAGATGTGTTTGAAAGTGGGAGCTAAGGAGAAGGGCTGGAAAGACCAAGCTATCGAAGAAATGGGGGCAGAGCAAGACATACAGTTTCATGAAACTCGGAGCAACAGCCCAAGATGAAGAGATAAAAAGACGTACACCCCAAATTGGAAGAGGCAGCAGCCAGAAAAGGCTTTTGTGTGCCACTATAGATTTACCTATCCTTCTCTTATGAAGCTTAAATTTATCCCTCCTTTTCTGAACAGTGCCCATTCAGACTCTGCCAAAACAGATGGAGTTATTTCCAGTAATCAGGTTTTAAAACCAGCTTTACCAAAACAGTTATATGGCAATGTACAGTTTTGTTATAAAATAAGCTGCACAGAAAATAAGATGTACAGGTAGCTTGTTAAAAATGTAGAAGGAGTTGTAATGCTTTGCATCCTGAAGTAACAACTTTATAGTTCTTGCTTTTCTCATGTGCTTCAATTGGATTTGAAACCTGGTTTGAACATCTGCAGTGCACAGTTTGGCAGATCTTGGGTAAAATATATTGCATCTCGTTTAAAATAATGCAGTGTCTTAAGTACCTGGGAGGCATACTGAGGAGAGAGAAAACCCTCCTTGTTAAATATTTACCACTTGAGTCCTGAACATCTGCAATTAGCTAAGAATAGTGATGTCAGTGGACACTTCCCAAGGTTAGCTGCCTCAATATTTGTACAGATCTAATCTGAAGTCCTTTTCTTGAGAAGAGGAACACATCCAAACTCAACAAATTGTCATTGACAAATGACCACAGCACTCTAAGGATAAAAGAAGGGCAAGTATTCAATAGAGAAAGAGAACATGAACATGAACATTAACAGAATAAACCTGACCTATTTAGTGTGTTTAACCCTCTGTGATTTCTCAGACTTGGATTATTTATTAGCACATAAAACTCTGGATTTTTGGATAACTCTAACAATTTAGACACCAAATAGCTGCAATTTAACTGAGGGTGGGGGTTTTGGCCGTTTGTGGGTTGGTTTGTTTTTTTTTTTTCCTGAAAGGGTGAGGAATATTCTACACACATTAAGATGCAGCATTAGGACTGAGTGCTTTCCAGGTGGCATGCCACTCTGTGTTAAATGGCTCAATTAGTGAGTTTCTTTCTATTTTGGTTGGATCAGTTTTGCCAACCGTATGCTTTATTATGGGAGGGACAATGCCAAACTGCCCCAGCCTCATGGCCCTTAGTGCATTGCACGGAGAGCCAGGACACATGAATATGAGGGGAAAAAGGCTGGATTTTTCATCACTGCCTGATAGCAAGAGGCTCAGCACAGGCTCAAGAGGCGCATTACTGGAGGTTGTTGGATGAGCAGCAGAGGTGATCTCTGGTGGGCTCACCTAGGCACGACGCCTGCTGGGCTGGAAGGAAGGGACCAGCCACGGCTGCCGGCTGGTAAACAAGAAGGGGTAACGCAGGGCCAATGGTGCCAGTCCCTACAAAAACAAACCTTGGAGCCTAAGAATGAGATTCAGGTCAGGAATCATTTCTAGCCAGAGCCCTTCATCTCAGCGGAAAACTAGGTGAAGAAACCTAGTTCTTTTAAATTAGCTGACATAACCACGCTGGTCCTCCTCTGAGCCCAGCCTGTATGAATTATCGTGTTTAGTTGTCAACAGAAGAAAATTAGACCTCTGTTTTTTGATGCCAGTTTGCTGGTCAACCAGACGTAAGCAGACAAAGACAAATGAGAAATCTAGGCGGTGTATGGGGTGTAGATGTGTTTCAGATCTCATAGTTCTAGAGTTCAAGCTTGCTGCAGTTACCAAGTCTACTAAGAAGCATACAGAGAAAGGCTTTTTTTCTTTGGTAGTAAGCTCATGAAGGCTGTTGCCTGTTTTTGCAATTTGTGGAATTGT
The DNA here is from genome assembly GCA_025769975.1 of Gallinago jamesoni. Taxonomy (NCBI): domain Eukaryota; kingdom Metazoa; phylum Chordata; class Aves; order Charadriiformes; family Scolopacidae; genus Gallinago; species Gallinago jamesoni. The sequence continues at coordinate 141,002,950 of JAOQGH010000001.1, forward strand.
TCACAATATTAATAATGAAACAGTTTTAGCATTTTGGCAATCATGCAATATAGCCATTTTTTAACTTGTTAGAGTTTCAATGCCTACCTTTTTCTTAATGGGGTTATTAAAAAAATTAATTTAAAAATTTTAATGTGTTTAAATTGTCAGGGCAACTCCTGCTTAAATCTGCTTTCTAGAATGAAACTGAACAAAACAACAGCAACAAAGAAAAAAAAATAAAGAAAAAAGAAACAGTTTGTTCTCTTCAATGTTTCTTTGTGGAAAACATCTTTTGCCAAACTCTTTGACAGTGTACTGAACACTAGTCATCAAAATGCATATATATATATTTATGTTATTAAATGCATAGATGTGTATAAAACAAAAGATTCTTATAATTCACCAAATTTGATCAAATTGACAACCATTTCCTCCACAATATTTCCCTATAGCACCTATGAAAAGCTTTTCTCAGAATGTCATGCAGTATTTCTTCTCATACAAATGAAGTAATTTTTGTCATTGTGCATAACTGTTTGCAATATAAAACTCCAAATTTTAAAATGTCAATAGGAGTGATGTTTTCATTAAAAGCTGCACCAGACTGCCCATTGAATCTGTTGACAGAGCACCAAGTCTATGGAACCATGTATCTGTGGGATGAAATGCTGAAAAAAAGGCAGATTTAATTGTCTGTTTTTCAGTGTTGTCTGATTACTTTCTTTTCACTAAAGCTCAGAGTAGTCAGCAGTCTATGTAAACATGCATTTATTCTTAAGGTTTATATTTAATACAATTAGGAAAACAATCTAACTCTTCAATATATTCAGAAGAAAGTAGTGTTACTGGACATTAGCATTGTAAGTAATGATATTCAAGAATTTTTTCTCCAGGTATCAATTTTTAGGAAAAAGGGGGAAAAATCCAGATATTGTGTTAGTAACAACAGCATGCAGTTATTTGAGGGGGGAGGGTCCCTTTATTAGAAAGAAACAAAGTTTAATTAGAAGAGATATGTTAATTTCAATAGCGTATTCTTCATATCTTTGCCCCCAAAAATCTTTGCACACACCTACATTCTTTTTATGGACAGTACAAAGGAGGATAATAGATGCCTATAAAAGTAACTAGTGAAATTCTGCATTAGGATAATCTGTCACCCATTTCCATTTTTTCTGAAGAAAGCAAGCATAATCAAAAGCCTAAATGACAAAGAGTTGACAGTAAGATTCTGTAGTAAATGATTCCAGAGTCGCTGGCCTGCGGAGATGCTGAAGAAGTCCCCAGCAGACCTGATTAATTCCAGTTTCTCCAGCTGCCAGGGGAGCAGAGGCTAAGCAGTTTCACAGAGAGGAGCCTATTACCACTACTAGGCTGAAATAGATCTAATCAACTCACAGCCGCTCAAAAGAAAACTTTACAGGTTTAGCTCACTAAGGCAGTGCTTTAAAATGATGACTACAAAGGATCATGGGAGTCTGAAAGCATTTAGTCTTTATTGCAGCTCAAGGAAATTTTCTGCTGTGGTTAGGCCATGCTAATTTACTGAACATGACAATGCCTCCCAGATTGTATGACATCATTTCAATAATGGCCCCGGTCCTCTTAGCCAAATATTTCTACTACTACTTTTTAAATTTTAAATACTTCATTTATTGAAATACCATCTAACCTGAGATTAATTAGGTTTACCATTCCAAACCTATGGGCTAGCCTGCTTTATCATTATTTGAATGATGATGCTGCATAATTTTCCATGGCAATGACAGAAAAATTTTATGTATATTATTTTTATTTATTTATTTTTATTTTCAGAGGATGAGCTCTAGAAGTACTCTGTACCTCTACTGTAAATTTTATGCTGGTTCTGCACTGCCTCAAATATTTTACTAGGCTCCCCAATTTTATGGATTTGAATGATTTTAAGAACAAAAATTCCGACAGATTAGATTTTGCTTATTTTGACTGACAACAATTATACATTCAAAACAAAAAAGCTTCAAAACTTTCTTATTTCTTTTGTTCATTCTTTCATTTGTTGTCGGCTTTTTTGAGTCCTCCAGTCCCCCGGGAGAATGTCAAAGCAAGGAAAACACACATGTAGTTTGTTAGATTAAGAAAATAATTCCATCAACCCTTTCTCAGTATTCAATTGAAAAACCTTCCTTAACAGATAAAATCTGCTTTTTAAAACACAATCAGTATTTGAAATCTCTGACCATAAGTAGTTGGATGATACAATACTGTAAAGCTGTAGTATAATGCACAAAATCTGCAAGGTAGTTCTTTAATGATGATAATACATTATTATTTGACCAGCCTCCCAAGTGATTTAAGGTGGAAGCACGCAGCAAGCATAGCATTTGGAAAAGAAAAAAAAAAAAAGTCACTTGTGGCCCTGATGGGGAGGGAGGGACAATGAAGAAGCAGTAGTGAATCAGGTTGGAGGCTGGCGTCCAGGACTGGGAGCTGAGGGGCTGCTGGAAGCTGCCACTGGCCTAAATACAGCCCAACTCGCTAATCGCGGGGTTACCAGCTGCTCTGTGCGTGGCTGCTTTTGTGAAATAAGCTTGGGATTTGCAATTCGTGGCACAGTGGAGAAGTGCTGCGTGCTGGAAGGAGCATCGTTCGCATTCATTTTAGCGAGGGGCTAAAGGACAAGGGAGATTGAGCTCTCCCTAACCCAGGAACACAATAGGTGAGATTTAAGATCTCACAACTGCAAAGCTCCCAGGGAAAAGAAAAAAAAAAGGGAAAAAAAAAAAAAAGAAAAGCTAGAAACAGAATGAAACTTTTCGGTCCTACAGCACTTATTTCATATAAGAAACATATCCAATGTATCTTTCAACCACTGTAAAAATCGGACATTCATCTATCTACTACCAGGTATTTTTTATTCCAAGAACTGACCTTTTGGGAGTTAACAGGGGAAAAAAAGAAACTGATTACAACAACCCAGTGATCCACTGCACAATAGACATATGAAGAGTCAACTAAATATAAAAGGAGAGAGAAGGATTTATTCCACCAGAGTTTCTTACATATCTTTTAAAACTATTTTAATAAGTTGCAAGAAAAGTGCCACAAATGAGGGTCGGACACTCATTAGCAGCAGCAGTTTAAATAATTTCTGGATGTTAAAATAAAAACCCAAAAGCCTCCTTTATTACTCATTTATATTCTCACAACATGTCTGGAATGAGGTAGGGAGAAGCATGTTGTGCAGCACACTTTGGAGACTGAATTGCAGTGAGAACAGGAGACTAGACAAGGATCCATTTTGTCAGAGTCCAGGCAAGTTGATATGAGAAATAGTGGAGTACTGCAAATAGCAAAAGGTGGACAGTATATCTGTAATGTGTACATAGCAGAACAATTTAGTTAGGTAGGAGTGAGAACTGCAAGGCTTTTAACGTCCTCAACTGAGTCAGTTGACTTGGGTGGACTGGCTTTAAGAGTTGGAATGAGCCAGAACCAAGAACAGGGCAGACAAGGCAGGAAGAGGGTTGGGATCTGCGATGAACAAGAATTTCAAGTATACAGCAACATCCCTTAATAAAGGTAAAGACTGTGAGACAAAAATGTTACCCGACTAGGATGGCATGTTGTTACTTGAAGTTGCTGAGGTTGCGAGAGTGTTTAAAGCAGTGGCAACAGGAGTTGGTATGGACAGTAAAGTTTCTCTATTCTCTCTGTTCTACTTCTATCAAGAAATATCTATAAACTCAGAATGTTACTAACTACCCTTTTTGCACTGTATGAATCCTTGCCTCTAGTTCATTCTTTCTTTTTTTTTTCCTATTTTGTTAATTTGAACTCCTTTTGTATTTTAATCTGGCCTTCCCCAAGTTTCCTGAGAAGCACACCTGTTCATGTTCATTAGGAAGACACTTTGAGAATTTGCATTTCTGCTTATGTTAGTGGCCTCTCAAAAACATGCATTGCAGAGTTAGAGTGCTGACATAATTCTGTCTTTGTTGGCAAACCCTGTTGCGTCTCTGCTCACTGTAACTAGAAGCTGATCAATGCTCCTTGTGCTGCTCCAACATGCACACCCCCAGGGCAAAGAGACAGAATAAACTAGACTGCATTAGACTAAACTAGACTAGGCTAGAATAGAAATTTCAGTTGGAAGGGACCTACAGTGTTCATCTAGTCCAACTTCCTGACCAATTCAGGGCAGACCAAAAGTTAAAGCATGTTGCTGAGGGCATATTCCAAACGTCTCTTAAACATTGAGAGGCTTGGGGCATCAACCGCCTCTTTAGGAAGCCTGTTCCAGTGTTTGGCCACCCTCTCAGTAAAGAAATGCTTCCAGATGTCCAGTCTAAACCACTCCTGGTGCAGTTTTGAACCATTCCCACACATCCTGTCACTGGGTACCAGGGAGAAGAGCTCAGTACCACCCTCTCCACTTCCCCTCCTCAGGAAGCTGTAGAGACCAACATGATCACCCCTCAGTCTCCTTTCCTCCAAAGTAGACAAACCCAAATTCCCTAGCTGCTCCTCATAGGACATGTCTTCCAGCCCTTTCACCAGCTTTGTTGCCTTCCTCTGGATGCATTTAAGGACCTTCAAATTCTTCTTAAATTTTGGGACCCAGAACTGCACACAGCAACAGAGTTGTTGTGATGTGGAGGAAATATAGGCAGGCAGAGTCTGCCACAGAGAGCACATCATGTTGTCTCCTTTTCTACTAAAGCACATTAACTGCAAAGAGTAGAAAAACATTCAAACTCTTTCCATTTGCTACTTCTTCAAATGATAACTGGTCAATGTGCTGGAAAGTTAGGGGATGCCGTGGGCCAGGGGTTTGCTGGGGAGCTGTCAGGGCCAGACCTCACAGCCAGAAACCATCCCACCCTGAGCTGGCCTTGACCCTGGAGGAAAATCCTCAGGAGAAGGGATGCCCAATCCTAGTAGACACCACAGGGTGACACCTTGTTTATTATGCGTGTTGTGATGTTGTTAATGTGTATCCAGTGTCTCCAATCAATGTCATACATAGCACAATAGCTCGTAAAGCAATAGAGCTGTCAATGAAGGAAGTGGTAATGGTCCACAATGGGAATTTTAATGCACAACAGGATCCATTACTGAAATGGTAATGGCCAGGATGAGGGTGGAACAACAAATGTCAAATACAAATATACACACTTATATGTATATAATACTTATAAATTCTTGTGTGTCCATAATAAATTTATACACATATATAGAGCCTTAAAATACTGTGTGCATTGTTTTAAGGTACATGTTAATTTATCTTGGTCAGTGAATTTTTGGGTATTTTCTTTTTTCCCCTGAGAGTGTTATGATATCATCTGTGAATATGTAAATGAGCTATTATAAGCTGTGAAGATTTTGATGGACTTCTAAGAGGTTGGTCTGGATGTAAGAGAACAGGGGAAATGCTGCAGAAGGGCACTGTGGGATAACAGCATTGTTAAAATGAAGACGGAAAAGAAAATATATTAAAAACTGTCTTCTATGTGTCCACAAAATGTGGATGGCTGATTCAAAAGTTCTGTTTTCTAATGTATATAATATATATTAGCAAATGTCTTGCTTCAGTTTTCTTTCAATGCCCCTTATGGAGGCATCCTACTGAGTATAATACAATAATATATCTACACATCCATCTGTCAAGGTTCTTATACTGGGACCCATGACTGTAGAATCAGAATACTAATATTTAATAGAAAATTGGACTTTTCCCTCAGAATCACTCAAAACACCACAGAAAATAAAGTTTTCCGTCATCCTCACAAACCCTATTTCATTTTATCCTTGTTCATTTATGTTCTGTACTGTAAATTTTTGTATTCTGACTTCGCACTATTTACTACATATGTTAAATACGTTTTCAAGCTGCTTTTAGAAAAACATTATTTTGAAACTAATTGCATTAGATTAGGTAACAGTATATAGCCTTATCACCTTACATTTTCTTTTGACACAACTCATTACCAAAGAACAGCACAACAAAGAAAGAGTTAAGTGCTTAAGACATCATTCACAAAATCCATGTGCTGTGTTACCAGACAATGTAAAGATTCTCCTTTCCTCTGTAGGGCCCCAGAGCTGGGATTGACATGTGAAGGGATTTCTGCATGAGCATTGTGTCTCCATAGAGGCTTTGCAGTCTTCCTAGAAGCTGCAGAAAAAGGCCAAAACACAAACTAGAAGCAAATTTCAGGCTGATTCTAAGAGACACGCTCCACTAGTTAATGCTGTCTTACCAATGAAGATCGAGCTAATATGCCAATTTGTGTCATTACAGATCATAAGCAATTTTCACAAGACTATGGGTGTTAATTCCTTTCTTCTGATTAAGTCCCTCCTTGGGTAATTGTAGTCTGCCTGCTTAACTTCCCCTGCAGCTTCAGCTCTCTAATGTGCTCTTCTCTCTTATCCTCCAGCATGTGCCGCTGAAAGCTGCCAGCTATCATGTGGCCTCACAATTTATCACATTGCTATCACCACCATATACGTGGTTTAAGCGCAAATATTGTGCATTACTACAAAGGATGTCACTGTTCTGACTCTTCCCCCCTGTCACTAGGTGAAGGACTACTGAATTCTATAAATCTTGTAAGGACTTGAGTGGGAAAATTCAGTACTTCACATGGAATAATAAAATATACTTAGGTGTTAATGGACCTTAAAACCTTGTCTTTAAGAATATAAAGTGTGGACTGTTCTCAGGTTAATCTGAGGAATATTGACAGGTTTGAAGGAGGAAGAAAAGCTAATGAGGATCTGATGTACAATATGTAACATGCTATTATTACATTTCTAGTTTACTCTCAGTTTTTAGTTTCTGTTCCCAAATTTCCACATTTCCCTGATTGAAATGGAATATCACTACAAATGCTAGCTAGCTATCACCACTTGTTGGTTATTTTTCTGTTTGTAAAAGCTGAGAGCAAGAAAAGTCAATTAAGAAAACACGATGTCTTGGAGAGGCTACTTCATGTTGAAGATCCCATCAGAAAAAGATTGTCTAGATGAAATACAGTTCTGTCCCTAGTAGAAAACTCAGGACTCCTTTTGTTAGCCAGCTAGGTATACATAAATAAGAAAGCCAGGAATTACCATGGTCAGGAAAAACCTCCCAATACCTAAAGCCAGACAGCAGCAACGGAGGTCTCCTAGTAGTCTTTGTAGCCTTTGTTTCTTTTGTGCCATAGAGAGGAGCTGACATATGGCTCTGTCAAATTGTAGATCTGCTAATCACAACCCTCACAACCTCTGAACTTCATGGTACAGGAGGATGACAAGTTTGGTTGTTGTAGGTAATCATATCAATGCAGTAGACATATATAGGTTAGGTTTATTGCTCAGTCTTGCACAGAATAGATTTGCTGAAGTAGAGCAATATAAAGCGTGCCTGACACACCTTGAATAGATTCAAAGTAGTTAACTGATCTCACAAATATTGCTGTAAATGGTGTATTTCTATCAAGGTCTCACAAAGATAAGCTGTGACCCTTTACTATTTAACATCTTATCAACTGCCAGGGAGAAAACATGAACTGTTGATTGACAAATTTTGCAGATGACACAAAGATTGGAGGAGAGGTAAATGATGATAAGAGTACAGCATTATTCCTTAGAGAGATTAGAAACCTTTGGGAAACCGGACCGCCGTTCAAACAAAATACATTTCACTGCTGCATACCTCTGTGAAGAAAGGAGGTTAGGTGTGCTTTTAGGATGGGGAATTCTGTTCTGAGAAGCAATGATGCTGAAAAAGACCTCGGGCTACAGTGGAGAATCACTAGACTATAACTTCTCCAGGCAGCACTGTGGTTAGAGAGGCTAAGGTATGAAATCTGAAAAAAATAAGCAAGGAATTCAGAGAGGCAGAGGTTGCATCATCTCTATTTGACATTAAAGACAAGATCACTGCAAGTGATCATTGACAAATCTGTGAGCAGTTTAAGTCTTCCACAGCCAAAATCCGAGCTCTTTTGAATAGACACAAGTGATGTGACATGTTTCTATACATCTGAGTATCATCAGAAATTATGTTTTCCTATGGGACTATTCAGGACTAGGAGTTTGGAGTGCACACTCTGTGAAAATTCAGCAACACAGATTTAAACGTGCTGTTCTGGAGACCATGTCTGTTCCTTTTCTCATCCAGAACTTGTTCTCCCAGGACATTCTTAGATAGTGCAGAAGGAAGACAAACCCATAAGGGAATTAATTTTTTTAATGCATACGGATAGTCACATAGCATTTGCACTATTTTCCCCTCTTTATTAAAAAGTCAGTGAACAACACTTCATCTCCTCAACTACAGCTAGACACTTAAGTTGCTTTGCAGCGATTCATTCTATTTATTTCAGGTATTAAGTGTCTATCACTTTGATATCTAAGCACCTACCTGAATATTACACTTCATAATATTGAAAGAACATAGAAATGTTGCAGCACAATCTGTCTGTATTTACTCTATGGCAGCTTAATCACTGATTAAATACTAGTAACAATATGAAGATTGACATATGAGCCACAGGAGAAAGGAAAGTTAACTGCACAAAGGTGAATTGCTGTAACTAAGAATTGTTTCTGTCCTATTCAGAGCAGGTTCTTCAGCAAAAGAACAGCTTTCTTTTTTGAGATGAACCCTTGAATTCCATAAAACTAATCAAGTGAGGAGGGTTAGCCAAGAAATCAGATCATAGATATTGTCCTTTAAAATATTACTAACTTTTAAAAATCAGAGTTCTGAGTAGAAAAGGAAATGGTACTTACCCACAGTTTGAAAATTTAACTTTGACTGTCTCATTAGTTTACATAATTGTAAGAACCTGGGGTTCCCATGAACCCTTGCAAATTCTGTCAAAATAACGCATACTTGGGCATTTGGACTGCATCTTCACACAACTGTAAATCATAAACAAAATTTTCTCCACAACACCCACTATTTACATCTAATCAATGGACCTGATAGAGATCTAAAGGATTAAAATACGGAGTTATGATTCCACTGTAGAAAAGAGGAAAACACAATATTAATGTTAGGTTTTCACTGTTTTCTGTAGATAAAAAGCAGGCAAAAGTACAGGTTGGTCTCACCATCCCAAAATTGTTGTTACAAGGAATTTCTGGTAGGCAGAAGGCACAGATAAGTATATAAATAAATGCAGATTTGGGGGGAAATAATAGTACAGAATTAAGTTGTTCTGAAAATTAACCAATAATTTTCAACAGATCAAGTTCTTCTGTGATATACATTTAAGAATTAAACTTAAATTAGCTCTTTAAAGTGGCCGTGTGACTTTAATTATTCAAAATGTACACAAATTTAATGAGTTTTTAAATATTAAAACTATTCTCTATTGTCACTACTGTGAGCTCTTAATTTACAGAGCAATTAAGTCAGGACCCTCATTTATCAGTACATGTGCGTTTGTTGAAAACATAGTCAGTTTTTATTAATTGATGCTATAGAAATACTGAGGTAAAATTAATGTGTGTGCTTCAGAGGTCATGCTGGCGATAGTAGGTAGCTAGCAAGGAGCAAGACGTGAGATAAATAAGTAACTGCTGTTCCCTGATTACACTAGAGATAGCTGAAATATTAAGTGGCACAATGGGCACTATGCTTAGCCAAAATGCTTGCAAACAAATGCCCCCTGAGTTTTCTCTGGCAAGCATCTGTCATGGCAGTAGCTGCGAAATAGGGAAACTTCAAAGCTTTAGTTTCTGATTATTAGCAGTGTGTGTAGTGTAATGTTCTTACATTTTTATGTAAACTCAGAATTGATGAGCTGAGAGGGTAGAATTAAAAAATACTTCAGCTTGCCTTTGTTCTTTGGGACGTGGCTGACAGGAATGTTAGCAGCTAGGAGTCTCCCAAGTGTCTATCAACTTGTGAATTACAGGGAGTACGGGGCCAAATTTGCAAAAGAATCAGGTGAATAGCTACAGAATTGGAGCACTTTTTTTTTTTTCTCCCCTACTTCCCCCCCCCCCCCCCCGGCACCCAATGGTGTGTCTACAAAAGCTCTGTGATGGCATAAAAAGTGACTGGAAAGTAGGTTAAGCATAAATATGAGCACAGCCTGGGTCCACAGAGATTTTGGGAGATCGCCGGTGGGCTGCAGAGCGTTAGCCCCTTTGCCACTTGCACTGTCAGAATGCCCTGAGGCCATCCTTAACATCTCCTCTGCTATCCCAATGCTATTTGTCCAGTAAATACAAAATTAGAGTGGAGACATTCAAAACAAACAACACAAGATTTTAAAAAGGAGAAAAATCTGGCTAGGCCCTCCTGCTGTGCATGGTTGTGTTTCGAGTAAAAAACTTTAAAAGCCTGATATTTAAAATACTAAACAATACTGTTATTAGGAGTCTCTTCCATGGACCCATAAGGCAGTTCAGAATGGAAACCCTGTGTTCCCGATGAAGTCTCTCTCACGCAAAAGCACAGACCCCTTCAGCTGGCTAAACATTGCTCAAATGCCCTCCTGTCCTGTGCTCCAGGAATGTAGCACACCTTGCTGGATAGTCTGTGTGAAAAGGCCGGAGAGGTGGGAAACCTAAACTTCCTTAAGCCCTCTCCTTAGGGCACATCTTTCCTCATAGTTTGATGAAAAAGTTCTGGTCTTCTCTTTGGTTGCCAAGGAATTTCAATAGATTAGAGAGAGATGATTTTCCCTTTTAAGAGACCAGGAGTTTGGCTTTCTTGTGATGATTGGTGAAAATATTTTATATTTAGTTATTGATTCTGATTATTTATCTTACACTAGAGTAAGGTCAATTGATCTGGGATTCTTCAGATTGCCTGTGTGCCTTTTTGTAGACCTTGTGAGACATTACGGTCATTTTTATGGAAGAGTGCGTTTCTCCTAATTGACTATTTTAATGTTTATTTGGAACTTTTACAATGGATGATCCTAGCGATTTTTTTTTGTCAGTTTTCTTTAAGATTCTTTTCTTTTGACAACTTGATCTCTGATATCGCCTTGTGTTTATTATCTGAAAATAATTGGCTTAGAGAAAGGCATCTCCATAGTGAATGCAGATGCAAAGAAATTGCTTCATTTTTATGCAATATTCTTAATTGTTCTCTTTATCTTTAGTGGTCCAGTGTCTGACCAAACCATTTGGAAGCTCTTTGAAATTGTGCGTGTACAACTACATGTGTGTGGGGGAGGGATAAAGAGGATGTACTTGTAATTCAGAGCTGGGTGAGTAGTGTGGAATCCTTCTTTCTGATTACTTACCAACCAGCTTCCCCTTTCCCTCCTGTTTATTCACTCCCCAAACTGTTTACTTTTGATTTGATATATGGGGTCAATGGGCTGCTGCTGATATAGGAGTGGGATATGATCCTTGCAATCTTCCCACTAATTTGGGGAGCCAAAAGTATGTTGCCCATTAATAATTGCCAATAAAGTGGTTTTAATTGCTCCTGCTGTTTTCCTTGACACAGTGTACGATATTGAGACCAATGCTAGATCATTTCTGATCTGTAAATGCATCAGTCTTAATGTTACTGTGTCCCTTGCTGCATCCTTTTGGTTGTGTATCGCACAACTTCTCTGTCCTGATCTGTCCTGTGTATATACATTCAGGCCAGGACAATTAACTCTTAGCTGTACAGCAGCCAAGAGAAGGACCACCAATACTTTGACACTGCCTACTGATATTGTCTCACAGTCAGCTGGTGGAAATCCTAGTCTTTTACGCACACAAATGCCTTACTAATTCTTTCATTCTTTACTCATTCTCTGTTACAGATCAATCCCTGTTGTACTAAGGGCTGTACAGCCCCAAAAGGTAGAGGGACGGGGAGAGGGGGGGAAGAAAAAAAATCCTTAGCCTAAATATTGTGATCCTCTCCCAATCCCAGGAATTTTGTACTTACCTTCAAGTATCGTCATCCACTTTTCCTCACTATTGACCTATCCATTTTGAGACAGGACATAGCCACAAAAGAGGGCCACGGAGGCTGAGCACTTAAAGCTGTCTAAAATGCTCAGTCCAGATTTAGGAGAATAGACAGAACTGGTCTTCTCTCAAGGCTATTCCATTCAACAACATACACCTCTCCTTCAATACACATGTTGTGTGAAATCTTGACCTCACTTAAAGCTAATTTTCCCCTTTAATCTCTGCATTTCTGAATGTCTCAGGGAATTTCAGAATCTTCATTTTATAATCTCTGAGCAAAGGTGTTCTCCTATGCTCCTATGCTTGGGCATCCATGTGTACATGTATGTCAGTCTGCTTTTAAATGGCAAGTGACATACCTCATGCCAATAATTTAAGAAATGGTCCTCTGCACAGATCCCTTCATGTAGTAGTGCACAGTGTTTCACAATGGTTTAGTAGGACCCACACCCAGAACAAGTCTCTGAGCTGGGTGTGGAAACAAAGCATTCCCTGTTGTTTCTGATCCTGGTGATTCCTGCAGCCCACAGAGACTACAGGGCACATGGCAACGGTCACAGAAACAGCCCTTGCTGTCTCAAGGATCTCTTGGGTGTGGAAGAACTGGTAAAGGAGGAAGATATCCTCAGAGTTGACAGGATTTGTTCAAGGCCATGCAGTAGCCCTCTGGCAGATCCAGGCAGGCAGGAATCCTGTGAACCAGGTCACAGCAACCTGTGCTTTGCTCACTGCCTTTCCAGGCAGAGAAAGCTCTCTGCCATTAAAAATCAAGTTCAGTGCACATGTCATTAGAATAATCCATTTGCTAAGGTTTTTTTCCCAATGAAAATAATGTTGGTACAAATAGATAGAAAGATTAAATAGCTCCAGATGGATTTGACACCGACTTTTCACTGTTCGTCTCTATTTCTTTGATCCATGGTGTACTAACAAAGATACACAAACATCTAGGGCAAACATCCAGCCTCTAGGCCTGATGGTAAACGTGGAGCAGCAACACAGCAAAGGCATTTCTTAAGTTTATCTACATGACCCCTAAAGAACATTACGTCTGACTGCCCTATACACTTTCCCATCTGCTCCAGGCTGGATGGTACCCTCCTCCTCGTGACATCTTTCACTGCAACCAAGTTCCTGACTAAAGAAATAAAGTGACTCCATCCATTCCCAGCAGTTAAGGTTAAAGAGATGCACTTGGTTCTAAATCTCGGCTGCTAACGCTCTCTTGACCTCTGACCCGCCTTAGCACGGCGAAGTTTGATGGGCCCATGCCAAGCCGTCTTCTGTAACCCATGAGTTGGTTAATATACTCCCATTTCTCATTCAGACAGCCAACAGAGGCAAAAAAGGCAGCAGGGCAACAAATGCTGTCTCCTGCAAATGCTCGGTAATAAATTGCTCTTTCAGTAGTGCAGAAGACAGATTTTTCTTTCTTTTGCTTCTTTCCCCCTTTTGCACAGAAGTCGCCAATGGGAAGCTCGCGTTCCCACCTGGCCCCAGCTGACTGTGCCCATAAATTTGCCTATGCGGTGCTTGTTTACGGGTCGCTGCCGGAACACGGAGACGGGTGCGTTTTCTAAGCACCGGGTAGATAATCATGGTAATTGATGTTTGGAGCTGCTCGCTCCTAGGAGCATAGGGTCTCTTTCTCCCAGTGAGGCCCTGCTCCATGTTATCAGTCCAGCCCATAATTAAATATCACTCTTTTACAATATGTTTCAGACTCCTTAATGAGTCTAAAGCAGAAATAGTCACCTCTTTCCCCTTTGAGCTTTATTTGCTTGTTATTAAACAATGTTATTGAGCTGCCTTCTTTCTCTGTGTTGCCAAACCTGCATCATTTCCGTTTTATAATTGCACAATTAGAGTCAGTGCTTTGCTTTCATACATCAGCAGGACCTGAGAGAGAGAGAGAGAGAGAGAAAGGGGAAAAAAATCAGGTGTTCACAGACAACTCAAATGCATCTTATTTTCATTAACTACCAGATTTTGCAAAATGGGAAGCTATTTATCATGATCTGTTTTCTACCACCAGCCACCCCCACCACCCCACTCTGGTGACTTTCGCTATGACCTTGTGCTGTATTGTTAAGGGTCCAATTTGCTCATTGTTACTTGCCTGCATAATTCTATGCACCTCCCCCACCATCTTTTTTTTTTCCCAAGCAAAATCCAGTCATTTATATTCTGAGACTAAATGGTATTCCTCCTCCCCTACAGCCTCCCCCAAAAAGGGGGGAAAAAAAAAAAAGCAAGCCCTAGCAAGCTGTATAACACTAGTAATTCCTTCTAACAAATTTCCACAGATGCCCCCCTCCTTACACACATGCACACTCTCTCTCTCTCACACACATACTCGCTCTCACACGCACACCCTTAAGCTGCTCTAAGCAGTGTATTAAGTAGCTGAAGAAAATCCATTCACATTCTGCTGTGTCGCTTTCTTCTCAAGTCATGAACCCATCACAGACTTTTTCTAGCTGTAGGTTGCCACGGTGAAGATTTACAATGCCAGTTATTCATACATCTGCCTTCTCTTTTTTCCCCCCTTATTCTTAAATCCCTTGGGCGAGGGCAACCTTGATACTGAGACTCGTAAAATTCATGCAGGCTTATCATCCTTGGTGAAGGCTTCAGGCATGCATTACCGTATCCAACTGCCTGCTCACCGCCATGACAGAACTGGGCCTATAGCTTTTATTTCTAACAGGGGGAAAAATGTATTAATGTGCTAAATAGGAACGAAAGCATAAATGTTTTCAGGAAGAAAACAACAGCTAGCATTATCCATTTCTCTTAATGATTTTTAAATTTGTTTAATTACTCCCCACTGAATAGCATAAATTTGAAACCTTTTTTTTTTTTTTTAAAGCGCTCTTTAATTTGTGTGGAACAGTGTTCTGAAAGTCCAATCATACTGCAGTGCAGAACTACAGTACTAATACAGCCTCTGAACTCCACATCAAAGTAATGAACACAACAAATCTGAAATGAATTTTAAATGTAAATTTTGAAGTCCTTTCCTTATTTTTTTTTCTGATTTTTTCCTGTATTTTTAAAGACTTGCCATAAAAAGAAATACTTTCTAAAAGGGTGGTGAAGGGCAGATTACTGTATTGATTTTACAAAACAAAACAAAAAAATTAAAAGCATAAGAATCCCAAACAAATTGCAAGTGTTCAGTTGCAAAGTCACAGGTTAAACATGGAGTCTGCTAAAATGCAAATCACTGTGATTATAATTTTGATATAATCATAATTTGCTAGAACATTAATCATATTTTTTCATATTGATCTGTTCTTTTCTGAGGATTGTTCATACCAAGGATTGAGGGATCTTCTAAGGGGAGCTCAGGTATGAAAACCAGAGGGTTTTGTTTCAGAGTTTGGTTTTATTCTTCTACTTGCAGTAGCTCAAATTCATGTTAAGACCTCTCAGGTTTTCAAGGAGACAGATTGCTGGATGTTGCGTTTAAGGACCCGCACACCTCTTTTGTTCTCTTTGCATGAATGTGAGCAGTTCTAAGTCTATTGTTTCATTTTACTATATGTTTTGAGATGAGTCATGATTTTAGGAAGCTGATCAGTGCAACTGAACTATAAGCATCCTAAAAAAATCTTTCAACGGCCTTACACCTGTGCAAGTGAAGCCAACATAGCTAGAAAGGATGATAGTTACAGTGAAAAAGGTACGAAGCTGGAGTGCCACCTTCAGAAGATGGCTAGGTGTGTGACAGACTTTTTCTGGAAAATTGTGACTTGCAGTTTCAGAAAGAAGTAGTTTAGAAGACATAAAATTATTCAAAGAGAAATGAAACCTCATGTCCTTTGAGAAGTCGCACCCCATTATCCTCATCCTTTTTTCCCCTTTTGCTTTTTATTGTTGCTTTAAATGTTTCAAAACTGTTTCAGCCATTATGCTGTCAAAAGTGTCTTTTCAATCTCAGATCCATATCTTCTGACATCCTAAGACAGCTACAACAGAAAAGAAGACTTGTGTTGATGTTACTCAGTCAGCATTAAGTTGTCACAAGTGCTGTCTCACTTCATCTCAGTAGTGATGCCTAGAGCCCACTCATACCACCATCTGCCTGCACAGAGGTGACATCCCCGTTTGCATGATGAAGCACTATTTACAGGGCTCCACTCTCAGGTCCACAGGTCTCTGACAGCAGCACATCCTACTCAGTGTGCCACCTAAAAGCACCTGCAAGCAGCATTTCTCAGAGAAATAGTCATGCAAGGCTTCTAATCAGTGGCACACAAAAAAATTTCTATGTTGGTATGTCACCAGTGAGGCACTTGTTCTTCGACTTAGATTAGTCTCAGAAGGGGGTGCAAAAAAGTTGTCATTTCCCAACGCATTCTAAAATTGCCTTGGGATCATTCCACTTTTCTGGCAAGGGGAGGTGCTTTTTGACCACCTCTTTCCCATAAAAGGGGGCACCCCAAGTAAGAGTTCACATGCCTTGCATGGAGACCAAAGGGCAGGGAAGAGAAGTTCTGCTCACCCAACAAACCTTATGCTGATTTACACTATAAGGTTGTTGAGACACAAATGCATCTTTGGACTAGGACATGTCTCTGGGTCCCACAGCAGACACGTTGCTGTTGGGGTCTTCATACTCTAGACATGGAAAGTGACTGTTAGGAGGGACAGATGTAACTACAGCACCTACAGCAGAGGACAATGCTGCTTTTTCTTAAAGAGGTGTCTGCCAGTGTTGGGATTCCACTGTGTTTCTTGCTGATGCATTTTCCTAGGCCAAGGGGCTCAGAGGATCATCAAGCCCAATCCCTTCAAGCACAGGCCACTATGCAATCAATGTGTCTAGCAAAGCAAACCCCTCATTTATCACAGGTCGTAAAATGCCTCCCAGCATCCTGTACTGAGCTTTAGAGTAAGTAAAGGGAAACAAAGTCACAATTACAACCTGACGCAGAAAAAAAGAAAGAAAGAGATTTCAAAGGCATAACAAAGTCCTTAAGTTCCTGCAGTAGCAGAACTGGCTGGAAGCCTGAGCTCCTCAACAGTGTAGGAGTTACCAACACTACTTGCTGCCAATTAGTCTTTGTGTGTGTTGAGTATCCTCCCCCAAACTCACTTAAAAAGGACTCACCTCTCAGATATTTCAAGTAGAAATCCAAGCTCTTTAGCTCAAGCAGCAAAGAAGCTCATGCTTTTTCTCCTCAAAAGGCTGTAGTTCAGCCAAGGTGGTAAGCAGTGAGAACCACATGTGTATCAGCAATACCTCCCACCAACACATTCTTCTGCTGGTAAGTTTTAAAGATCAGCAGAAGATGATACAGATGCTCAGTAAATTTCTCCCCTTAATTTTGTTTCTATAAGGACTAGCACTTGACATAGCAATATGTTTCACCCAGTCAATGGGCTTGGTGGTTCCCCAGCATTGTTTCTTCTTGCTGTTGTCCAGATTGATCCATTAGACAAGACTCTCTTGTTAGTCAGACCTGCTAACTCCTTGTTAGTCAGACCTGCTAACTCCTTGTTAGTCAGACCTGCTTTCCATTTAGGGACACTTAGCTGGAGGTATTTCCCAGTATCATTCCATTCCACTATTCCATGTGAACACTTCATTCTGGGTTGCGGTACACAGGTCAAATAGTCAAGCATTTTCAGTGCAGAGATTGTATATATTGTTGAATATTAGATTAAATTGAAGGCCTTCAGAATATGGGAATTATAGGCTGCCAGAAGGAAAGAAGCAGATAGATCCAAAAATTAGAGATCTGAGTCATTTCTTCTGAATCAGTTTGTATTCTCAGGCACATCCCTTATTATTAGTAAACAATATGAACTGCTTTAATTATTTTTTTAATCCATTTTCATCCCACTGCATCCGTTATGTGGTGGTATTTGTCAGCATTTCAAAGCAAGGTAATAAAGGAGTTATGTGAAGCACATCAATTGTGTGTATTTATCACATGAAAGGTGTTCTAACTGGTGGTGATACACTGAAGAGGACAAAATAAATTTAAAAAAAAGTATCCAAACCCTGAATCACTATTATTTTGGCAAAATTTTAAGTGCCTAGAAAACCAATGTATATATGATGCTGTTCAAGTTATCTGACTGGTTATTATTGTATCTTATTGTGTTAGGCAAAAGCAGATGTGATCATGTAGAAGCTATTGCTTCTCCATGTTGTTTAAGAGTGCACAAATATGATAGATATCTGTTTCCAGTGAACTGAGGTGGAAGACAAGAGGTTTCTTCAGCAAGTAACCTAGAAGGCTGCTTTGTGCGATGCCCAAAGTAGTTTTGCCTCTGTGGAACATGCTAGGTGAGGGAAGTGGTTCGGGCCATGGGAACTCAGCAAAGCTTGTGATTAGCATGATGCTCATGATATTCAACAACTGCATGTGTTTTTCTTTTACAATATGGCTGACAGCCAGCAGTGAAAAACAGATTGACTGGCCACCTAATAGGTTTCTCGAATGTCATGTATAAAAAAGCCAGATATAATTGCACCTGACAATACAGAGGAATATTTTACAAATACTTTGTTTACTACACAATTCTAACTTTTGGAGTGGGGCAGCATATTATTCTGTAATATTAGAGTTCTTGTGGTCATTGCAGAATTATAAACACTAAATCCATATCACTTTAGTCCATATATTAAATATCTATGGATGCATGAAGTATATTGAGAATTGATCAAATCCCTAGCACTGTGTGGCATTCGTGGTTTGGCAGTATTTTGTTTGTGTTGTAACAGGGAAACCAGAGTAGCTTCATGAAAGCTTGCCAGTCCCAGAAGACTTCATACCATTTTAGTAGTGACTATGCAATAAAATAAAAGTTATTGAGAATCTCAAAAGGGTTTGTCACCTTGAAGTAAAAAAGAGTGAACAGTAGAGAGTTTTGAAAGTTTTTATTTGTAAAAAGCAAGGAGATTTTGGACTAAGCTTCCCTGTCCTGTGTTCAGACATTATAATTGCTGCATTCCACAAGCTAGTTGTGGTGCACTCATTCAGAACAAAAGCATTGGCTTGACAGTCCATCCCCATCCTGAATAAACAACAGCCTTTTTTAAGGTAATGTTCTCCCAGAAGTATTTCTTCATGGTGGGTTTCCTAGTTTGTTGAGACTAATTGCCTGTTTAGAAACTATTACATGCATTTCTTTTGCAGAATATGCTAAAACACCCTCCAACAGTTTATCAGGTGGGGTTCAAGAATATCCTTCCCTTTGGGATTTTCTGTGTGTGGTAGATGTGAAGGTTTTGTTCCACATTTGCTGGTAAATAGGGTAGTAGAAGGCCAGTATTCTATTTCCTTCCTGAAATTTACTCTGGTAACTTCCTTCCCTTAGGAGGCTGGACTTCAAGCTAGATTTTGTCAGAAAGCCCAGAGCCGTTAGGCTTGGTCACTTGCCATACATCAATAACAATCCATTTTTATGGGTTCTCTGTGCTTTTTACCTTTGGTGTTTTGGGTTTGTTGTTTTCTTTCTTTCTTTCTTTCTTTTGATTTGTTTTCCCTCCCACATTTCCTGTATCTCTATTTCAACATTGCGATTAGAATTAATAGAATTTAAGGTACTTAAATAAATTCCAAAGGTATCATGATAATAAAGCCAGCAAAGAAGAGAGAGGGAGAGAAGACAGTTGATCATGGGCTTGAGGTTATATTCTGTAATGAAAATAAAACAGGATTTCTCATGGTCTTGCTCTGCAGTGGGAGTTTAACACAGCACTAATGAGAGCTTGTAACTGCTCAGGTCTCCTTTGCACAGTTTAAGTGTGTTTCTGAGGTGTAAGACACTGAAGCATCAGGCCCTCAGGGAACTTCATCTGTCTTAGGTGGCTTTAAAAAGCAGCATAGCCACCCTTTGAATTAGGGGCATGTCACAAGTGGGCTAGAAAGAACGGTAGGAAGGGTCTAACCCTGGTTTCTGCTGCAATGGTTTTCATCAGGGCTTTTGGAAAGCCAAGGGTGTAAGTGTAAGGCTGCTCTAATTTACATTGGCTGTTAAATCCAGAGTGCAGAGAGGACAAATACGGCTCCTGGCCATCTTTGCTCTAACTTCCCTGCACTTAAGAGATAATAATCCTTCTTTTACCTCAAAGTGTTTACTCCTAGGAGTAAATTTTGTTGAACAGGTAGCATTTGAAGCGTAGGGTTTTGAGATGAAAAGGTGCTCTTTAAGGCAGAGACTATGTACTTAGCCTGTCTTTTATAGCAGCCTTGCACATCAATACC
Source organism: Gallinago jamesoni (assembly GCA_025769975.1). Classification (NCBI taxonomy): domain Eukaryota; kingdom Metazoa; phylum Chordata; class Aves; order Charadriiformes; family Scolopacidae; genus Gallinago; species Gallinago jamesoni. Next base: position 141,023,073 of record JAOQGH010000001.1, read on the forward strand.
TCTGAGCAGGAAATAAATACAATATATACCACATACTGATCACATACTTGTTTTTACACATGTAAACACCCTTGCAGACATACATATGAGAGGGGAAGAAATACCGAGAAAGATAAAAAAATAAAGATATGAACATCTAGATATTTTGAACTGACAGGTGGGCCATAGATTTTTGCACTTGATATTTCATTTATTAAATTTTGGCTGACACCGTCTTGGAAAGCAATCATTTTGGTTTGTATTTTCTTTATTTGTGTTACACAGCACACCTGGTAGAAAGGATATTTAAGCAGTGAAGGACTTGCAGCATTAGTAATTAATAGGTCCATTATGCTAACTCTCATGTAAGTTTAGGACATCTTAGATGCTAGATAAGAGATGAATAATTTGAAGTAATTTTCCTGTAATCATGCCAATCACTTCAGCAAAGTAGTTATTAAATGAAACAGTATTATGATGAATTATAGGACATCTATTGAATATCTTTTCTTATCATCTACTTATAGTGCCTGATGCTGAAAAGAGGCAAACGTGAATGCTCTTTCCCAGTAAAATATGCACACTTCTCACTGTAAATAATAGTTTGTTTAGCAAACCTTGGTTTTTTAATGAGGCCTAGAGACAGATTTTTTACTAGTCTCATACTCTTTGCTGCTCCAGAAGATCATCTAGTTTTATGTTTTCTTTAAAGGTAGATATTAGCAAGAATGAGTCACCACTGATGACAAGGAATTTTTCTAGTTCAAATTTGCTGAAGTGATTAAATATTATTTATCTAATTAAACGCTCAAAACAGATCATTATTGAAAGGAATAAATTTAGTGGATTTGTTGAGCAGTGTTAGCTGAAATGTAACTGCACATCATTTGACTTTTTAACATTTTATTATATCTAATAAGTCTTTCTGTGCTTAATTAAATCAACTTATTTTTTACAGCTAATTTAACATGATTTCATTTTAGTTACAGCTTTTGCATCAGATATGTAGAAAGCCAACTGTATACCCAAATTAAGCTTGTGCTACTCAGGTGCTCTGCCGTACTTCTTGCCTCTCCAGCTGCTACTGATGCTCAGACTATTTTTTAGGGGTTTCTCATCTTTCACTGGAGAAAGGGTATTCATTTGTTAATTATAATCTATTTCAAATACTACAGTAAAAAAAATTATACCATATGGTCATAAAACATTTAATAATTCTGTCATATGTAACAAGATCTGAAAATCAACTTTTTTTTTCTTGGCATAGGAATTTGCCTGGTGTCAGAGAATGCCAAACAGGAATGTAAGATTAATTCTACTCAAGGCTTCCCCAGCAACTTAATCTGCATCTGTTTGGGTGACAGTAGGGCTGGACCTGCTAGTGTACATAAAGCTTTTCTTTTTTCCAGGTACACCCTATCTTCATAGTTTTTGCATGTTGTTCTAAGAGTTTCCAAAAGTTTTGAATCTGTTTTTTTCTTGGGTGGTTTTTTTTTCTTTGTTCCATTAAAAAAATTCATTGGCTTCATCCTTTAAAAGTTCTGAGAACTTTTACCTCTTGCTGAATGGTATCCCACCATGGGGGTAGGCAAGGGTGGGAGGTGAGAAATTCAGTTAGCCTGCCAGTGATTGCAGTTGGCTTGAATCAATGCCATTCCTTTGACTTCAGCGGGATTATGCCTGGACCACACTAGCATGTCTGAGATCAGAACCAGACTGAGGACATCTCTGTATTGGTTGAAAAAAGGTATTTTATGGATTTTGGTCACCCTGCTCACTGACTAGCTGTTCCCACTGCATTGTTTTAAGAGGCACTGTCCCTTCAGAATCTAAATGAAGAGAGTAAAGTTCACTGAGTGAGTAGATGGGAGCTTTTAATAGATCATTGTCTAATCTATATATCTATTTTTCCCTCCCAAATACCTGAATATTTTTCAGCAAAGCTTGGGAATGCTTTTCAAGCTAGCCCTTGGAAGCAGAATGAATTTCATAGTGCGTAGTACCAGTTTTTAGCAGTTATCATTTTTTAACCTAAAAAAAAATAAAAGTGCCTGCAGTTTTAAACTCCGGGGTGAAGGACTGGACAAAGATACATTTTTTGCCTGCACGCATGTAACACATTATTTTTCCTGACGTAGCTACCAATAACCATTTCTGCATATAGAGAAAGCTGCCTAACACTTGGGCTTAAATTCCCCAGAGTAACTGTTCATGATCACAAATTTGGCTAAAGGATTTTTTTCATTACCCTCAAACGTTTCCTTTCACCTCCAACCTCTAGGCAGAGCCATCGCTTTCCCTTTAGAGCGGGGAACATAAAGCCATGGGGCCATCGGGGCTGGCTGTGCCTGACCCCGAGGGCCCTTCTGTCAATCACTGCCTCCCCATCCCTTGCTCTCTTTCACACCAGGCAGCTGTACCCATCGCTGTCAACCAGGTAACAACCAGCAAACAATAGAGGCCTGAATGCCTGGTCTAGACACTCTTTTAGCCACTTATTTGCTGCTCTTGGCAGCTGTTGAAGCATAAATAAGCAGTTTGTAATCAGAAAGCTGACATCATTGCAGCTCAGCTGAGAGGGGGAATTGTTGATGTGCACTGAGCTGCTTTCCCCCCTGCTCCCCCCCCCCCGCCCCCAGTGCGTTTTGTGACAACAGATTTCTGGGGTGGGGATGCAGATTTCTGGCGGGCTAAGCTGGCTTTTCTTTTTATTTCTAGAGTACAATGATGCAGGTTGCAGAAAAAAAAGCACGCATGCAGCAATGTAGTTTGCAACTACCAAAATTTAAAAAAAAAACCCACAAAAAAACACCATAGAAAAAAGCATGGAAGACCACACCTGCAAATAAATGGGGGAGTTCTGACCTGCACATTCAGAAAGCACTTTGAGGCTCACAAATATTTTAAATTTAAGGAGTGGTATTTTAATATGTTGACTATAAAATGGGCAGACGGTCAGAGATTGTTCCCTGTCCTGACTGGTATTTTTACCTATAAGTTTTCTTTTTCACCCCCTGGAAGGAGAAAGGAGGTAAAAACAGTCTTACCAGAGCTGAGCCAACACTTCCTAACAAACTCGGTTTTGTGCCAACGCGCCTCTGTTTCTACTTTCGAAATGCCCAGCTACACGTCTCCCATCGCTGCAAACATTTGTCGTTCGAGTACATTTTATACACTTTTAACACTTCTTTTTTTTTTTTTTTTTTTTCCCCTCCTACTTTGGGGCTCGATCGTAAACAAGTTCACTGGGCAAATTTGACACAATATTTGAAACTCAAGCTGGGTTCCTCGTGCGGGATTGGTGGGGCGAGGCACGTGGCAGCGCTGCTGCTCCCTGACTGGGGGAAGACGGCAGCATACCCAGTGCAAATATTTGCACATGCAAATTCAGAATTCGTTTTCCACAAACACTCGCACGTATGACTTTCAAATTAGCTTTCTGCGAGCATTCATGCTGCTAAGAAACTCTAGTTCAAATATTCATAGAAAGTGAACATAAAAGGGCCACAGGTTTAGGTGATTTCGTATTTTTTCTTAAACGAAAACAGCCACCGAGTGAATATTCATGCCAAAGTCCTTGCAGTGTTTGTCCAGTTCTGTTGGTTTCTGGCCGTCCTCCTTTAACGTTGAGAACCCATGTGTACCAAACAGCAATGGCAAATTATGCTGCCTCAAGTAAGTGTTTTTGTTAAAACACAAACTTTATAATCTGCAGGGCATTTGCTGCTCTTTATTGATGGGAAAGTAAAGCACAGAGTGTAACCTTTAAAACACATAACCCATAGCGGGTCCCAAATCTTTCCCCTGTGTTTCATTCGGTCTGTTCTGGTGATGACCGTGGCCGTAATGGGCCGCAGAGGTCTTTTTTTTGAGGTCTTTTTTCCCAGGTGTTGATTTACTTTTCCGTGTGCACTCTACGCATGCGATCAGTAAGGGAGTCGAGCCTTCTCGTTCTTGTGGAGAAGACTGCACGTTGAACCAGCTGTGTGTCCAAGTCTGATCTGACCTCCTGTTGGTACACAGAGACAGGGTGAACACCAGAGTGTCTGTGGGGTTTGCTAACCATCTGAAATATCTTCAGGTAGTTCTGTCTATCTCCAGTTTCAACAAGAAAGAAGGCCAGTTCAACAAAAATATTGACTTTATATCTCCCAAAGGCTTTCTAGTATTAGTTTGCTCTAAGTAGCTCATGATTTAGAGTACAAAGGCATTTCCAGAATGCATGTTTAACAAAATGACATAGCAGATAATTGAAATTTATTTGCAATTTTCAAACTACAATAAACACAATTCTCCTTTTCTTTCATTAATAATCGCACGGCTAATGCATAACAATCCCTCTGCAGCTTTTACAAGCAAACTTGAGCTGCTGTGTTGTAATAGCTGGAAAAGTTAATGTAGCTTGAACAAGGTTCCTAATTGTCCCTGTCTCTGTCATATTTGTCTACTTGAATGGTCCTAAATACCACAGCGATTAATTACTACAGAGCAGGTATTACAAGATGTTATCATCCTTCCCCAACTGTCTGGGTGAATGGAGAGAGGCAGTAGATTGTTGCAGTGTTTCATCTTTGCACTTCCTGTAAGGCACTTTAACCAGAAGATTTAATGTGTCAAAGTTAACTGCGTTCTCGCGCAGATATTCACATTCTAATTAAAGATTAAGAACGTAGTACATTACACTGTGATTTGTCATACATGGCTTGTTAAATAGGAAACCTACCGGGATTCCCTAACATTTTATAAACATTATTCAGGGCTTTTAATGTGGGCAAAGGAAAAGATTATTCAGCTGCTCTGCAGAGTAGGAGGCAGGTCATTTCTACCCCCTCCACCTCCTGCCCAAGCTGCCCCCTCTCCAAATAAATAAATAAGAAAACTCAGGTGGTTTTCCAACTGTAATTCTGTTGAGATCTCTTTAAACTATTTATCTTCCCAGCATGTATGTGTGTGTGTGTGTGGAGATCTATGTGTACATAAAATATATATGTCTTAATTATTTTTTGGCATTATTCAACTTTTGCTGTCAGCTATGTAAACTGAGGTAAGAAGTCTTTGTTTGAATTAGGGTGGTGAAGGAAGGGAGAGAGATGAAACAGTTTTTCAATATGCAGAATGTGCTTTCAGCTGATTCTAGCAGTGCTGAGCGGCGTACCACTTCCAGTATTAGTAGCAGAGGACTGGTTCACATTCTTTGATTGCCTGAGGAATAAATTAATGAGGTTACTGGAGACATTGAACATTTGCATATTCACGGATGCTTATTAGGTATAAAGTGAATGCCAGGTGCATTGAATTTTGGGAATACTAGCTTTGGTTTTGGTCTTCTATTTTTAAAGCAATCACATCTTTCTTTTTCCCTGCAGTGGGAAGTTCTGTGAGAAAAAAGCAGAATTTATAAAAATAATAACACCCCAAAAAATCAAATTAATTCAATACAGACAAAGCTTTGCTATAAGATATACATCAGAATAAATTTGATACAGCATGAGGCTGGGGACTATATGAGTATCTTGTTTGGAACAACAGTTAGGATGACTACAAATATAAAAACAGTTGTTCCAAGACATAAGGACAACAAATGTTATATTTTTCACTGAGCTCCTTATGGATTTCTAGCTTTAAATAGCAATAGGAGAACTCATTATGAAGTTACCTTCCATAATGCCCAATGCTTAATTTTAAGAAACCAATATTCTAGCATATTTTATTATGGCAAGTCTCAAACTCAGCCTGCAAAGCACAGAAGATAGAATTACAAGATTTGCTCGACTATTTCTCCAAGGAGTAGCTGCACATGGTTGCATTGTTGTCAGTGACTTCCGTCATTGCTGTGTGAAAGCGCATTGTGTGAATGATTTGCACTGTATCTCATTATTCCTGGAAGTTTTTATCTATATTGTTTATTTGGGATCATTATCCCCTTTGCATTCTTAAAGATTTTATGGTGGCGTTTTTTTGTTTTTCCCTTCCCATTCTTTGGCTGTCCATATGCTACAGAGCACAGTATTAGCACTGCTTGTTTTAGCAGAGAAATATCTGTCAATTGAAAACGTGTATTGTTTGTTCTGCCTTTTGCTTGTCTTTTACAGTGTAAGCATCAAGCGTGTACATGTGCACAGACTACAGGTTTACATGCCCTGCACACAGATAAATACAAACACACGTGCCCACACAGATGTCCTCCTATAAAATTATTGGTATCACCTAGTTCCAAGTAGCTGGTGTAGCAAAATCAAGCAGTGATAACTGTTTTCTTTGGATAATAATATGTATTTACAAACAGGCTCCCTTCTGCCCCCTTGTTTCACAGAATACTGTGCTCAACTTCCCTTTCCTGGATGTTGCACTGTGTTGATCACTGCCCTGCCTCTGCAAATCCTATTTGAAAAATCTCATTTGCAGCATAACTGACAACAAAGGCATTACATGGTGTATGCCCTGCATATTCAGCAGACTATTCCTTGCCTTTGTAAGTTATTTCTAACTTCTAATGAAAATACTGCGCGATCAGTTGATGGTCTTTTTTTATTTATTAATAGCCTGTAAAATTAAGTGTGTCTAATCAAAGAATGGATCTTTTCTTAAAAGTGCAAGGTGGAATGCATTAGATCAGTGGTACAAAAAGCAGATGTTCTTTACTGCAGTAGGCCTTTCTTTGGGTATTCAAGGAATCAGGGACTTAAACAAAACATTAAATTGAAGAGGATTCTGAGGTACAATCACTGCCAGTCAGTGCAAGACACAGAAATCCTCTTCAAGTCTACATTTTCTCTGCATTTTGTTTCCAAACTGGGATTCTGCTCCGTGATTAAAAAAAATAAGAAAAATGATTTGAGATTTCAGTCTCTCAGGGCAGCTTCTGAAAAATTACATGCAAAATGATCTATCATATATTTATTGAAAATGGTATTGCACAGCACAAATGTGCATTTTATTCAGAAAGGTCATTTTTTAAAATATCCATTGTAGCTGCTTCACTAACGTCCAGGGGTTTTTGCCATACACACAGCACAGATTTTTTTGATTATGTAGATTTTTTTTTTCTCCCCTATTGCAGTTTCATATGCAAAGCATGCATCAGCCACATCCATGCTATCTCCTAAAGCAGTCATTCTGAAACCCAATCTGGGGACAGTGCAGACTAAATAAAATTTCATTTTGATTTGGCCTCCCGCTGAGAATGGGACTGCTTTGTTTCAGCCGACAGAACCAGCAAGCCAGAAAGGTATGTCCTGTTTTGCATGGCTGATGGTGTGACTTGAGGATCACAATCAGGCCGTTCATGCTCTCAGGGCTCGGCATCTCATCCACATCCTGTACCGTCTTTCTCTTTTCCTTGCCATTTGCTTTCCTTCTGTGCCGCCTGCCGTCTACCTGCAGGGCAAAGCTATGGCAGACCCTCACACTATTGTTTACTTTGGCATATGTTTAATAGCTGCATGGCTGTTTCAGGGTAGGCTTTTGCCTTTTTTCTTTTTCTTTTTTTTTTTTCCTCGCCACCCGCCCCCCCCCCGCCTTTGTTTTTTTCCCTTCCCTAGCCACGTTCACTTTCCTTATTTTCTAGGTGTTGAATAAACAAATACTGACTTAACGGAAAAATTATCTAAGTACTGCTTGCAATGATTCAGAGATTTTACTGGGAGATTTGTAATGCAGAATTTTATTGTGAAACTGAGGAAACATTTAACAGCTTTGAAGGACTTCAGTGTTCATAGCCCTTCAGAGCTGTTTAGGCAGAAAAGCAGTCACCCATTATAGTTAGGAGAGCAAAAAAAAATAAAAACCACTCTTAGGAAGGGATCTGGCTGCTTTGCCATCTTCACATGCTTTATAGTTACAGCTGCAGCGTTTGGCTAGGGGAATATCAGTAAATATTTCTCTCTCTAAATATTAGTATTTATCTTAAAGCTAGTCTGCATTCCAGGAGAAACTGCACAGCACGCTCCTTGCTGCTGCTGCTGCTGCTGCCGCCCCATCTTTGGGAGGAGGTGTTGGCATTCAGGGGAATGACCACTGCTTTAGCCTCTGGAGCAGCTTCTGGACAGGACAGCAGGACTCTTGAAAGACTCCTTACGATGTGAACTTGACTCCTCAAAAGTGCACTTTTCTGTCAAAGCTGTGCTATCCCTTCTCTGGGAATATTTTTGGGGGGGAAAAAAAAGAAAAGTTTTTCATGTGAAATAAAATTAACATAAAATTTACCTCAGAAAAAGGGCAAATTTTAATTTTGATTACTATGTATTTTAATACGGACAATGTCCTGTTTTCTTAGTTATGCAGAATACAATTATAACTCAAAAGAAAAATTCGATCCTTAACAAAAAATGAAAAATATGTAGCATATTCTATAAAGCAGTGACATTACATGGGAATTTATGTCTTCAAGGTGATTTACAACCACAAAATTATTATTGTATGCAACAGGCCTTTTTGGTAGGTGATATTAGTAACAGCAGGTTGTTCAGCAAAGTCTTATGGAACATACACAGTCAATTGTAACACCCTCTGCTCAGTTTAGCAAGTTTTATTCCCAGCTTTTATATGTTAGTCCAACTCCATGACTTTCATCTTATAAGCAGATTCACATTTCAGTTTCACCTCTCTGAGGTAGCCAGGGGTGCAAGTCTTTGGCATAACCATGCGGAGTTTTGCGTGGCAGAGTTTTGTGACTTGGAAATTCACTTTTTTCCTATCTTTCTTAATTAAAAAAAAAAAAAAAAAGAAAAAGAAAAAAGAAAAGTGGTGTGTTGCAGGGTGAAAATTCATCCAACAAAAGTTTGGAGAAAAAGAGAGCTAGAAATAAGATGGCTCAGGGGCCTCCCTGTAAAGAAGGGTAGGCCAAATTCAAGTTTCAGCTGCATACATTAACCTTGGTGAACTCCAACAGGATTTTCCACACATGACAGAGGGCAGGATCTAGCCCAGCATGTTTTGTTATTCAGAGATGTTTATAAAGTGAAACATAGATTGAGAAGACTGTAAAGACGCTATCCACAATGATGTCACATTTTCTTTAACAATTTGAGGCTGTAAGGAAACTACAAAAAGTTTTCTGTAAGAAACAAGAACTACAGTTTTTTAAATGGGTACAGTGGGAAAATGATCAGTTCTGTGTGGTTTTTCTCAGTATCTCTAATCCTCCTGCTTCACCTCCAAGGTATCATTGGGATGTTTTCCAAGTTACCAACTCTGCATTTTAATCGGAGTTTAGACAAATTAGTTCCAATTTTACATTTACCATAATTTCCTTTAAACAGTTAAATACAAGTTTTAAGAGAAACTGAACTCTAAGTATTGTGTTACAGTGTAACCTAGTTCCTTTATGTCAGAAGTCACAGTCCTAGCAGGCTTTTGGTTGCATGAAGTGTATTTTATACTATGTAAATAGCTGTATTAAAAAATAAAATAAAATAAAATCAGGTATGCATGGATCACTTGGAAATAGACAGTGATTTTATACAAGAAAATTAATCAGAGCATTGTTTCTTTATTTCCAGAGATGAAGTATTTTTTTAAAAAGTGATGTTCATTATGGTAAAGGAAAATAATCTCAGCTCCAGTATGTGTTTACAGTTCTGGATACTTTTTTTATTAATTACATAACTCTTGTATTTAACCAGAAATTAATGCAAACTTTATTCCACTGCTCTTAGGAGATCACAGTTCCTTTTTTTAGACTGTTTTATTAGAGCTTTATACGGTGGTCATATTCTCGATCAGAAGAAGAAGCCAGTGGGTTTTGGAGGTTGGTTTTGCATTTATCACTCCCGCAGAAAAAGAACTGTAAAAATATTAGTCCAAAGTCCAGAAACAAAGACCTCATTCTTAGATATAGCTTTACAAGGCTGCCCTCAGTGGAGTTAGCAATGTTCTTCCTTATTTATATTTGTGTGCTTAAGAAAAGAATCAGATCCAAAATCCCAAATCAGCTACCTCTAGCACAGTATAATTACAAAAAAAACCCAAGATACTTGGGCATGTAACATATTTACTTATGCATTTATTTTTTTAATGCAAAAGACTTCATAATTCTCAGTTCTCTGACTTTTCTCTCACTTTTTGTGCTTTACCTGAATGAGGTGACATAACTGAGATGTCATAACCATGCCCAGAATCTTATGGAGGAAAACAGATCATGTCAAACAGAGACACTGATGAATGCACTCAGGAGACAAGTGCCTACTTGTAATTTTATATATACACATACTTGTGTATAAATTAACTTCATGATGCAAGTATAGATATATATACACACATGTATGTATAAGCATGTATGTACAGATATATGTGTGTGTGTATATATATATGTATCTATACATAGGACTCTGTCACCAGGGTCCCTGGGGTCCACCAATGATACATGGACAGATCTGTTGTTACAGTGACCATGTAGAAGACAACAACCTGCATGATCAGTGCATTTGCTCATTTCCAGCCCATCGAAGCTCCCAGTAATCCTGCAGCTGGCTGTCTTAGGAAACTCCCCTGGAACAAATTCAGAGTCACCTGATGTTTCTCTCTGCCTAAAAACTTACTGAGGTCAATAAGATCCCAGACATGAAAATTTGACTGCATGATCAGGGCCTAAAGATTTGACAGTAGCCTCATGGGCAACCCAGGACCACCTAATTGGCAAGCCTTTGGAAAAAGATGGCAAAAATCTTCTGCAACACTGGACTTGGGACCCACCAGCAGAATTAATAGATAACTCACTCTCATTTGACTCAAACTCTTCAAGATGTTCTTACCTTATACATCTGATTTGACCAATACCAATAAAGAAGGTCTGAGAAACTGGTAAGAGATACTATAAAATTATACATCAAAGGGCAATTGACTAGGAGCAGATATTATAAAATTATATATCAAAGGAAAGCAATAATATCCTGTCAGAAAGTATGAGCATAGGAACCCATTGTGTTCACTGTCCATAAAGGGTGAGGAATAGAATTGCTTTGGTTTGAAATATTTTTACCCAATCTCCTTAGAAATAAAAAAAAAAGCAAAAAACAAAGTTAGATTTCTATTAAAAAAAAAAATTAAAGTTAATCATAGGCTTACTCTTCAAGTCCACTGGAACAACAGAATGCAATAAAAATGAATGCTACCACTTAAACCTTCATGTGATAATGTTTCAGGCTTTCAGAAAGTTGCCTTTCTTGTCCACAAAAATAAAGCTGGGGTTTTCTCAGATTTAGGGGGATATTCTCACTATAAAGAGGTATTCTTCCTATAACTCTTATTTTAAACAAAAAATCTAATGAAACAATATAAGTAGCTGATCGAATGTCTGAGTGTAAATAGAAAACCATCTTTGGACTAAAGCTAAAGAAGCAGAGCTGACAAGCAGGCATTAACTTTGTTTAGGAGTAGAGGCAGAACCAAAGAGCTTAGCCCAGCAGCTACATTGGAAAGCTAGTATTTCCTGAGTGGAGCAAGGAGAAGGAAGTTTGAAAACTGTAAAAAAAAAAAAAAAAAAAAAAGGGACCAGAAACTCATGTTATTGGTAACATACGCACACCAGAGGAAAACCCACCATTGGGATGACTTTATGAAAACAAACCTACACCCAGAGAGACTACTTCTAAGTACAGTTTGAGAGATGTTCAAAGACTATGATAATCCAAGTCTTGAAAAATTTTCACAAAACAAAATACACATTGACCTCCCATGTATCAGATCATATAAATGTGTTAAGATTTTATTGATTATATTGAAAAAATAGACAGACAAAGATTTTTGACTACAAAATATGGGGTGAGGGGAAGAAACTACTAGTGAATGCCTAATGAATATTATATAGCACAGAAATGGAATACAGATTAATAAAAGCATCCTCTCCTTCATTAACTGTTCTTTACCCTATGGGGGTGGAGAAGGTTAGCTTATAGCAACATTATGTCCTCGCAATAAAAATACATTTAGTCTCCTAGCATCTACTGCAATTGGTTATTCATTATATATAATTTTCTTTATTTTTGAAACCCTTTCCCTCTACCAGCTGTCTGACAAAGGCAGGCATGAAACATTCTGAAAATAAACTTTTGGGATCATTTGCATTCAATGGGAAAATTCCACAAGTAAAATAGTATTCATTAATTTTTTCTAGTGATGGACAAATCTCAGAAGATTCAGACGAATGTTTCAGACAAGTATAACAACATCAATGTTTTTCTACAGTGTTTTGAAAAATCGTCTCTACCATCATTGTACCCAGGAACCTCCAAATAATCACAATTTTTTGTTGCTCTTTAATGATGTCTGGCTTTACTTCTGTCTCCTCCTGAGGTTCCTTTACTTTGCCAGGCAGAGCAATGTCTACTCATGGGTGACAGGGTACATTTCAGAGGAAATTAATTCATTCTCTGATCCATCTTTCTTTCAGGAGTAACCCAGAAAATCTAGATGCAGAAAGCAGCCACAGGAGGTACTAGGAAACATTTTATTCCATAGTTGGTTTTTTTGGTTGGTATGGTCTTTTCTCTCTCTCCTCTTAATTAAAATTTTCCTAGATATGTGTATTGTTCCTTGCTGTGGAGGTAATAAAAAGGATACTCCTATACCTTAAAATAGGAACAAGAGGTAGTGCTGCAGGAAGATCTACGGTATCCTCTCAATGTCTTCTTATTTTCACATGGCAAATCCAAAGTAAATGGAAACAAATACCTTTAAAAGGGTAAGGGGAAAAAAAATCAAAGGGAACGGCTAAATAAGACCCACCAGTCCCTCAATTCTGTTGGCCATACTGTAAATCATAAACAGATTTTAATCTAATGCAACTGAAAACTTGGAGCTACTTTCTACTAGGTTGGTGAGGAGAAGGGAGAAGAAGATTTAATTTTTGTGATTCTTCTCTCTCTCTTTTTTTTTTTTTTTTTTTTTTTAAGAGATTCGGTTAAGATCCCAATTTGCACTTTAGGGAGGTAAGATGAAAAGACCAAAAGCTGCCTCAGTAGGATCAGCTAAAAGAGCAAAATAGATCTGGGTGTTATCAGGTTAACAATGATAACTCACCTTAAGGTCCCTAAAAATAGAAGTGAAAGAAGCACATCAGTACTGAAGAGCAAGGGGGCCAGAACAAAATTCTGAAGATCCCCATAATTAACTGGCAGAGGGTCAGATGAGCACTTATTAAAATGCAACAGAGCACAATGGGGTGTCTCAAAGATGGAGTTTCAATCTTAGCCATGAATTTCTTGGTTTTGTCAGTTCCAGCCAGGCCTGCCATATTATTTTAATAAGTTCTTTTCTCTACATACTATCTTCGAGAATTTTGAGGGAACATTTATGGGGAGAGCTAAAAGTGCAGTTTACTGACAATTCAGGGGACAGGCGTCCTTAGAAAGTGTGGGAAGAATGACATTATGATGATATTTTAAGATGTATTTGGATGTGATATTTGAATGCTGTGAGGTAAATGCAGCAATTTACCTTCCAGTTTCAACGGCAATAATAAGTTTTCATTAAAAAACAGTGTCCTCCCAGTGCAATATCCCTTCCTTACCCTAATGCTGCTAAATACTATATGTTGTTGATCCCTCTTTTTACAGCATCAATATGATACTCTTAAGCTGCCTCTATGAGATAATTTTGATGAGGATCAATATTTCACTTCACAATTTACCCATACTAACTCTCATCCTACCTTAATCCAAAACCAGATGTCCGTCAGCAAAAGTAGATAAACTATCTTGAGGAAAGGATTTCAAAGCTTTCTTGGCCATAAATATTGCTTGTTAGCACAAAGAGAAGTCTGTGTTTAAAACCGTAGACTCTACCTGATTTTAACACCATTCTAATTTGGCTGATCTGTTTTGCTTTTGAGTTAAAATATGTTGTCAGAATTGGCTGATTAAAGAGAACCGAAAAGTAGGGAGAGATGTGGGGACCTCTGAGACCTGGGAATGGATCTGGAGGGGTCAGGACGAAGGTAGAATAGGAAGGTGATGAATACTTTCTCAGCTTCAACAGCAGAGAGAAAGCTGTAACACATTTCCTGACACTTACATGTGCTGTATCCTATGCATTTAATATGTTGTTTACTGAAAGTTTTTCAAATGGAATATAATCCAGAGTACATTGTTACATCAGGATTTACAGATGTGTTCTCATAGCATAGTAAGTTGGCAAAGCACCAGAACATTACGGGTAGCTGATCTGGCTGAAGCCCTTAAATAATTTGCTTTATAGCAGTGTAAGTTTGTTATTGCATTTAAGTCCAGCAATATTTTTTTCTTCCAGGTGTATTTTGAAGTGCAGTAATGTTTAGCTGCTCATATGTGGGAGGGGTTTTTTGGTTTCCTTTTTTCTTTAGTAAGTAGGATTACGGCATCTTGGATTTTGTAATTCCTTCATAAATTATTTTAAGTTTTCTTTGCATATGTGCATACCCACACACACATATTTACCACTTGGAGGACAAGTTGGATAAAGCAGAAGTGTAATATCACACCTCCCCTCTCCTAAATGAAGGACTGGCCGTCAGCGGGTACCCAAAGTGCTATGTACTCCCTGGAACACAAAGAACAAAATGCTCTATAGGCAACTGTCAATAATCCGGTCTCAGTTCCTCATTGCTGGGTGACTCCTAGTTCTCTTGCAGTCATGGCTCAAGTAAGCAGCGGGGTTCTGATGCACTGACAAATAAGACCCTGGTCTTCCAAAATCCTGCCCTCCCAATTTGTTATGCTAAAAGGAGTTCAAGTCAACCCTGCCCCCAAATGTGTAACCGCAGCCTATGATGAATGCAGTGTGGGGTTTTCCAGTGGGAAAAGCAGGGGCCGTAGGTTGTTTAAAACTGACTGGATTTGCTTCAGTGAAGGAGGAAGAGAATTAAAAGAATAGGAGGAAATGAGAGAAACAGTCATGAGAAGGGTCCCAAGACAATGCAGAGACAAAAGTCCTTGAGACACAGAATTGATTATGTGGGCAAAAGAAGAAAAAAAGAAAAGCTGCTGAACAGAAACTTTTTGCTCCAGTTTCTCATGTGATCAAGGGGACAGAATTTTGTGCAGTCTTTCCAATAGGAAAGGACCAAAGGTTATGCTACATTCATGCCAGCCACTACTTCTACAAGACCACCAGTGCTGGAAGATCCACTTGAACCAGAGGTGTAGACAATATGAATGCCTGTCTGAATTTCACCTTTTCTCTGTATTGCTCCTGCCTTTTCTGTTTAAAACAGAAGTCTTCTCCTTATCCTCTCCCTGTGAGTCCTCATCTTCATATGAGGTCATCTAAGAATGATGCAATAAAGAAGTAAGATGAAGGAGGCAAGTCTATGTTGTGGTTCTGCTAAGAGTACAGGTGAGGTTACAGCACCAGCCCATGAAACCAATAGCCATTACTTCTTTTGGAAGGACTGGCTGTCCTGTCAATTTGCTCTCTTTCCAAAAGAGATCAGAAAGCAAGATGCTCTTAACATGGAGTAATTTGTGAATTTAGTATTGCAATAAATGCATTCTGCTGAGTTAGATCCTAGAAAGTCTGTCAGCTTCATGTGCAACACCATTGCAGGGCAATCTTATCTCTGTAAGAACAGTGACCTTATTTCGCTGAGTGGGGATGAGGGTTTTTTCCATTATCTTTACAGTTCTCACTGACTCTCTGGTTGTATTTGACCTTCAAGTGGGACAACCTGAACATCCGTTACATGATTTCTTTTCATCAAATCCCTCATTCTCTCCTTATGCTCTATGGGTCCTCACAAGTCTCTCAACTCTAGATATATGTTTACATGTGGGTTTTCACTGATGCTACCCTACTTTTTCGCCTAAGTATTTTTCCACAGTGACTGAAGATGTCTTTCATAGTCATGCTCTGTAGAAAGTCATTATACATTTAAAAAATTTAAATCCAATGCTTCCATAGGCCTGTAAACAGACTGGTATGTCCCCTTTTTCTGCTCCAGGTAGAACTCATGGACACTTGCTCAATATTTCATGGACATTTGCTCAATATTTCCAGGCATTCATGATTCACTTAGAGCAAGGAGCTACCATCCAGAAATCCTGGATAAACAGCCACTCTTAGTGCTCAGGCTACCTGTATGCTACATGAGCTGTAGATCCAGTAATCCTAGACCCATTGGTTCCACCATACATGGTCCCCATACACTAGAAGCCACAGTAGCCTGGTTTCTTTGATCCCCTAGGCAAACCATAATTTTCCTGTGAGGAGCAAGTGAATATTAGTTGCAACTGTTCCTGCAGCCAAGCCTTGTTCATTGCAAGAGAGAAACTAAAGAACATGAGTCATGCCATGTGGCAAGTGGAGGGGACTGAAGCTAAGTGGATGTCCTGGCTGAGTTCAAGTCCTCCATAAGCCACACTTGTCCTGCAAAGTCCCTTTCTCTGTCCCTTTTCCAGCCCTGTAGTCCCTGCTTCACCTCACAGAAGAACTCAAAGCACTCTTTGTCTTTCAAACCACAGTTCAGTGTTATAGAAGCCTTGTTAGGAATGCCAGCTTAAGCAGTCCCAACCTGCATGTCTAATTTTGGTGTCAGCACACAGTTTTGCCAGCTGAGCCCAAGCCTCAGTCTTTTGGCACTAAGCTCAGAGAACAGATCTCAGCGTGGACTCTCAGTAAGGGTCTGTCACAGCTCTTTTCCATCATTTTCATGGTCTCAATGTTGCCATGCCATTATTGACATCCAGTGCCCTTATAGCCCCTGAAAGCCACCTACTGGCCCAGTCTCAGATGGGACACTTTTCCATACAGAAAAGTACAACAGAACCACCTCCTCTGAGGTTTCATGCTCCTTCCTGTCCTCCAGGAGCATGAGTTTGCCAGCATCCCAACCCTTCTACCATCTGTTAAAGTGCAGAAAGTTACTTTCCAGCAGCTGCTTATAAGTGGAGGGAGAACAATCCTGGGAAAGTCATCTTGCAGGCTTGGCTACCACGCAGAAGGAAATTTCCAGGGAGAATTCCTTTCCTGGTCCTCTTCCCGTCAATGGAAGGGGATTCCTTCAGCAATAGGTTATCTCCTTCCCACATTGAAATGCAGGTGAATATTTTTGGAAGATCCATTAAGCTTGCTTTTTGCTAATGGTTTCCACACATTAAGTGCCAAGTCCCTGTAGCTGTCACACAAACAAACCATTTCTCACTGTTTGTACAAACTGCATAGTAAAACTTAGAGTCACAGGAAACACGACTCTCTTCATCACTTAGTGCATGTAAAAGGCAGGACCTTGACTGTGCCTAAAAGGTAGCGGCATGAGTTGTTCTTGAAATCTCCCAGAGGTGGAGATCCCACAGTCTCCCCAGGTGAGGTAAGTGTTCTTCTCTAGTGCTTAACTTTTCTTACAATTAGAATTTTTTTATTAATGTCTAACCCAAATCCCTCTTGCTGTGATTCAAGACTATTACTTCTTGTCCTATCCACATTGGGCTTGTCATACAGATTATTCTCTTTCTCTTACATATTTCTCAGCTGCTATCATATCTCTCTCAGTCTTCTTTGCTTTCAGGTAGAACAACTACAATCCCTCCACCCTTCATTCATAGGTCTTATTTTCTGATCATTCTCATTCTCTTCTGACCTCTGCTCACCAAATTGTCCACATCTGTTTTTAAGGACATTGGTCAAAAAGCAGTCACAGTACATCACTGGAAGTGTCACTGGCACCAAGCAGTTCTCAGATCATGTTTTGTTCTTTCTTCTCTAAAAAAAGGGTGCTTTATTGGGATTGATCCACAGTGTGCCTGCTCTTTTGGCTCTAAAGGGTTGCTATGTAATAGCAGTTACATTTTCAATATACTGTTTAGACAACGAAGGAATGGCTTTTTAACATTTCTAACATTTTAAATGTTCTTCAAGCATTTCTTTTGCAGAATTTTGTCATCATTAGTATTTCCAATACAATTGGAAGGCAGAAAAATATTGTCACCATTTTTCCTATGAAGAGGCTGCAGGGGTGCAAAATGTGCTTTGTAAAGGCATATTTTGTCTTGTGCCTTGTAAGGAGAAAAAATATTGCTTGAGTCTTCCGTACAGAATTCTGCAGTGCATTTGAAATCTCTTTCCATAAAACATGATTATTCAATGAGTGTGTTCATAGTGCAGGTTTCCAAGCCAAGTCTCTCTTCTTAAGGGCTCTCAAAGGTGCTTAACTGTAAGCTCATATGATTATTATTTTGTTCATTTCTGCATTTTTCATTTAAGTACCGAAGTTTTGGTCTTTCTTGTGATCCAGAACATTTTGCCAAATTCTGTTATCCCTCTTGGGACAGGTGGTCAAGAAGAAAGGCAGGAAGGCAGTTGGGTAAGATGGGACCAGAAAAGAACCTGAAAGAGAGGCTTCAAATGGCAGGAGAGACTGTGTCTCTGAGCAGAGATGAGGCATAAGCATTCATCTCTAGACCTTGCCCCTGTCCAGACCATGGAATTATTCCAAGTTTTCTTAATTTTCAGTGTTCCTCTAATGTCAGCAAACACCTGAAGCCCACTTAAAAATGTGTCTTACTTCCCCCTTGTGGCTAATTGACCGAAAAAGATGACAATCTACTATCGCTGCTAGGTTCTCGCTAGCTCAAGTGACAGAGGTCTTCATTGTGCAATGGAGGTTTTCAGCCTCTAAAGGACACATGTACAGATGAGAATGGTTCTGCCTAACCTCACTCATGCCATGCCTATTTTCTTTTTCCTTATTTTTTTGATCTTAATTTAGCCCTCTTGTTTCTATGCAATATATGCATACATATGCATTATAAGATGTGATGTGACATCAGCTTCCAACACTGCTTGGGTTTTTACACATGATGCAATCTGCTGCTCCAGTGGCATGTTCTCATGCGACATAAATTGAAATCCCAGTGGGTCATACAGGTGCACCAAAATGTTTTAAATTTTTTCCATTCTTTCTTTAAAAAAAGCGAGTCAGAATCAAGAACAATGGCAGCCACTAAATTAGTTCTGCAAATCCTTGCAGGCAGAGCAGCTGGAAAAAGGGGATCAGGGAGAAGACGTTTTTTGCTATTTGCAAGGGGGATGCAAATGCACTTGTGCAGTGTAAACCACATATTATACTTTTTGTCTTTCATGTGTTGTGATAAAAGTAGTTTTCTTACCAGTATAACATGTTTCATTAATACAAAGTTTAAATAATTAAATACAGCAACTCTGGAGGCGATGGGTAAGATAAAAGTTTGTAGGCAATCCATTATTGTGATCAGACAGTACTTCTTAAAACCCATGGAGATGCAATTTAGTAATTTAACTTCTGGAGTCAGTTGTTTAATAAACTATTACATTTTAATATGGTTCTGTTCTTGTCAAAAGGAATGATTCATTTCCCCTTTGTCAATTGTTCCAGCTGAAGTTATTAGTGGTTCCAGGGTTGAGGGGGTGCTGGGTTCCTGTTTGAATATCATTACCATGCTGTTCCCACTCTCTAGGTGTTGCCACTGTGTGTATATATATATATATATATATATGTATACATACTGGTTATAATTATTTTGTGGGGATAGTAACTGCCATCATCTGAGTCTTCAATATTGATATATTTCATTAGGTTTAATTCTGTTGGCAGAGGGTAAGATACTGGTTAAGGAGGATATATAATTAGTTGTAGTAGGATTAAGTGAATATTAGTATACTCTAATAATAGATGTCCCAGAAAGAAACCTGGCATAACCATTAAGTAGAGAGAATATAATAGCAGACAAACTAAACATTACCTCTGCTACTATTCAAGTTTGTCAGAGTTTTAAACAAATTTACTTGCCGGAGTTTCAAAATAATCTTCTTGTTAATTTTTCTTCATTAAAAAAGCTTTTATAAGAACCAGATTCTTAAAAAACAAAAGGCTGGGTTTCTCTGTATCTGGCTTTCCCCGCCTTATGAAGATTTTAGTTATGTAATGTTGGGGTGTAGGTTTAATACTGTCTGTTTGGCGCCTTCTTTTGCAAGTTGCTGTCAGCTGATAAAATACTGTGAAAGGCAGGCTTGGTAATCAGTTTAATCATCCTCCATATGCCCATCCGTTACCGGTAGCGGTTGAGGGTGGAGGACATTTCCATGCTCCTTCTACACAGAAATGGCAAGGCAGCAAAGACCGCTGTGCTTGAGCTGGTCATCGCGACTCACCTGCTGTGGGAGCTGTCTCGGTGCCGTGTGACAAGTCCATGAAGATTAGGGAGTGAGGGCCTTTCAGCAAGCATTTGCTTATCACCAGCCTTGGTGACACGTGGGATTATTTATGGCTGAGTCCTTTGCCACAGCACTTACGGTTCTGAGATAAAAGGCACGCACCAGAGTAGTCCCCACCGCCTCTCCAGCTGAAGAGATGGAAATTGGCATTATTTGAAATTCAAGGAGTTTTTACTGTACACAGGAATAATCCAAATGTGGAACGGGATTTGTTATTAACTGTAAATCCCCTTTCCCCTAAGAAAACCAGAGTAAATGCAGGAAATAAGCTCCCATTTATATACCATAGAGACAATGCTTCATTGTCACTTATATTTTAAAGTCACAAGTGAAAAGTAAATGGAAAGTGGGAGAAAATATCAAGGTGTTAGTGGCATTGATCCTTCCACAGTGCAATCAATAGGAATTTTTGTAGCTTACTTGCAACCAATGAGAGAAGGCTTACATATACAGAATATTTGATGGTTTATTCTTTAGAGCTTGTGTTATTTTGCACTCAAGTGAAGAAGAGGAGAAATTTCTTCACCTTTTTTTTTTCACTATTAGTTATGCACATTTCATGTTTATATACTCTTATATTGTAGTATTTTAAGAAACCTTTAAATATTTCTTTAAGCGCACAAAAAAGACCTCTTGTCAAAATAATTCCAAGTATATATTTTCCAAAATTACTGAAGCTTCTTGTTATTAGGTACTTGCAAGGAACAAGAGATGTAATAAAAAAGAGTTGCAAACACAATTTCCTTAAACATGCTATAGAAATTTTGTTCAGTCCACCTTAGTGCCATCATCTTCAAGTTTCCCCTCACAGGGAAGCATTCAAAAAAAAATTATTGTTCTCCCACAGTTGTGTGTAAACCCTCAAGAAAATATTAATTTTCCTTCCTTGCATTTATTTCTTCTCTTTAAATTATATTTAGGACAGCCTGTGTGGTAAACTGCCAGGAATCCTACATGTCTAAAACCAGCCTGGCTACCTCTGCATCCCAGTGCAGAATCCATTGCAGACATATTGTATGTTACCAAATCCACATAGCAGATCAGGTCTTCTTAAACGTGGTTTTCAGCGTTGTCCATTCCACTCCTCTTTCATTTATGTTCAAATGATTTTTCATTTTCATTGTAAGTCTCTCAGTTTCAGCCTTACAAGAGACAGTAGGCAGAATGCATATGCTGTACAACTTAGGCTTCAGGCAAATTTACTGGAAGAATCTACACTGGTTACTGACCACCGCCCATCCCACACTGATATTATTTTCTCTCTTTATTTCTTGGTCACTACCTCTGAAACTATTTGACCCAGATAGACATTTCCTTCCAGTTCATGCACTGGAACCATACTGAGAAAATCACACTGAACATCTGTGTCCCAGGTATATTTGTCAATATCATTGTTATCTTTGGGATAGCTTTATTTTTCTTCCTCTTCCTGTGACTCTTAGAGCACAGTTGCATGCAACCTGTTGCGTGCTGTAAAGTGTACAAACCTAGAGTGTTGTAAATGCTCTCTATTTGCATTTCTTTGCTTGTTATGCCCTATCACCTCTACAGAGATGGTTTCTACATAGGAGAATGTAGTGCAGGGGAAAGCTAATTTCCTGTCAATATACTAGTCTTATTGTAAATATCTGCCAAACTAGATCTTCCTTTTTTCAAATTCACTTTTGATATACTCACATAAATCATTGCAAACTGCTATGCCTTGCATGTGTAATGCTAGAGGTATTGTGTTTGTATAAAATAACACAAGCTTCCTTGTTTTTCACAAAGTGGAGACATCAGAAACTATGGTGTTCTTGATACCTATGCATCACTTTTTAGCATTATGGTAGCCTAGATACTGGCGTAATAGAGGCATCAGATAAAATAATAATACTCAAACGATGTTTGCAAAGTTGAGCTCATAAATGTCAAAGGTGATTTGAAGTGGACAAGAGTGAGTCTTAACAAATCAACTAGGGGCTTCTGGCAATTGTTTCTGTTCTCGTTTCTTATTGAAACTAATATTGGACAAATTGAAAGAGTGATTGCCTTAGAGCCTTCGCAATGTCTTCACCAATCTGTTGCCCATTTCCATAAAAAATGGGAGTGAAAATGGCAGCTGACTTCTTTTGACCTCTCTCAATTTCACTGTGGCTCCTGTTGGAGGCCTGAAAAAGCAGTTTTTCAGGCAGACCATTATCTGCTGTAGCAAGTTAGTTGGCAGAGAAATTGAAAAATATCAGTCAAATCATCTATTTAAGCCTGGTCTTTCTGTATGTGTTATGATCTGAATGGTAGCAAGCCAGCAAAAAAATAAAAGTCTCAACTTGGAAGTGGATGAACAAGTGAAGTTAGTTTCTTTACCAGAGATTTTCTTTGTGTTGAAATCTTTTTCTGTTTCTCTGTCCTCATGATTTGACTGTCAGCATTATAATAAGATAAGAAGCTATCTGGAGTGCCTGAATCCTAGTCCTTCTCAGCTGCCTAACTTACTGGTTTCTGCTCTCTGGAATCATGGACCAAGAGCTGCTTTGATCCACTTGCCTTCCTAACTCATTCCCTTTCCATCTAGTGTCTTTCCTTAGATTCCACTATAAACTTGAACTTTTTCTTCTTAGAAACTTGCAATCCCACTAAAGTTTCTCTTCTCTATAATGACCAAGTCCTATCCATCTTTCATGCATATCAGAAGTGGGCTGAGACTTAGTTTCCCTCTACTTCCTCTGTAACTAATGACAGAGGTCTTCATTTCCCTTGAAGGTGGATCAAGTTATCTAGTACAGGATTTATTGTTAGGAAGTGTGTTTATCTTCTTGTTTATCTTCTAGAGAACTGGAGAATTACCCTCCTAACTTTCATTCATCCCTCAAGTACTTAAAATTAGGTAGACAACCGGAGGCTCCATGACTTTGAAGAGCCCTTACAATGAGTGTCTCAGGACCCTAGTCCATGCTGCAGATCGCTCAGCCTAACAGTGCTGGGATTACCCAGCAGACACCTGACTGCGCCAAGTGATCAGCTTGGACCCTGTTTCCACCTCAGCTGTCTTTTGTCAAGCTGATTCTTTCTTCCTCAACCCCAAGTTACGAAGATATCAAGACTTCTACAGTGTTCTCTTCCCTCACACACAGTGTATGTATGTGTCCCTCATCCTCTCCTGAATTAGAAGTGGGTTTCAGAGGTTCTCTCACAGCTGCTTCTAGCTATTACTCTGCTTTTAGCTATTTCTAGCTATTTCTAGCTATTACTCTAGCTATTAGGGCTTCTAGTCCTAGCTTTCACTGACTGCTGCCTGGTCACCGGCCTCTTCTTCCTTTTGGGAAGTAGATATCTTTCGCTCTCCTCTTTCACAGAGGCTCAGCACTTCATAGAAATGATCATGGTTTCATCTGGGAAATTAATTAAAACCTTTTAACTAAGGCAGTCACTTCTTGCCTTAGTTTTATGGCTAGAAGTGCCCAGGTGCCCTTTCTTAAAATTTCATTTGCTTCTGAACATAACTTTCCTGCTGTGAGTCTTAAAATAAGACATATTATTTGTCTTTGGAATGTCTTAGCTAAAGAATTTGGCTGAAATTTCAAGGTTAGTCTGCTGTTACTGAAAATAAGATTTCTCTTGTAGTGAGATCTAGGTTGTTTAATGTAACGTGATTGCTGTGTCAGAAGCAGATTCTTTAAAAAAACGAATGCACAGTTTTACAGCAACAAGAAAAAAGTTCTTGTTTCCTTTTGTATGAGTGGAAAGAAACCATTTAAGCTTCAGAGAATTCTTCTCACTTTTTGCCTTCTTCCACTGTGAAGAATCACTGTCTTTAATTAAGGACAGAATTACCAGATACACTCAGACAAAGAGTATCTGAGGCATTTGGTTTCTATCAGCTATCATAAGATAGCACCAGGGAAGGAACTGTGTGAACAGTAAAGACACGAAAGTAGCAAGACCAGAGACAGTTATAACTGCAATTCTGAGACTCATTGGAGATAAGCTATTGACTGACCATGTTATAAAGTTATAATGCCACAGCAGTAGCTCAAGCTTTCTGCAGAGCTATCCTAGTTTGCAATGAAGTTAACATATAGTTACCACGTTTCTGCAAATTATTCTCCTGTAACTGGCAACTCATTAGGTGATGTGCTGCAGCTGGGTCAGACCATTCCTCTAATTCCTGATTTCAGAAAAATTGATTTTCATGCAGGTACAAAGTTTAAATGTACAGAACTGTAGTAGCTAGGCTCAAAATTTGACCTATTTTTTGCTCGTTTTTCACTATTGTGTGACTTTTCTCCAGCTGATTGTTTTCATTTTATTTCATTTATTTTTATTTTGGTTTGCCAGACTTTAAGACTTCAGGGCTATCCAGCTACTAAGGGATAATATATCCAGCCAGGTTTATGTTCCAACTAAGTGTTCTCCCTTGTAATGCTTTGGTGTTGTGGATCTATGGAGCTTGCAGACTGAATATCATTATTTCACTCGCAGACACCCTTCTATTCCCATGAGGCTGCTGTATTAACCTCCTACTTTTCTACCTGTCCTTTGTAAAACTCAGGGGGTTTTTTCTCTCTTCCCCCTACGCTGATGCTGAGAATGACCCAGTTCAGATCAGAAGTTCTCAGTAGTCGGGATCTAACCATGGCACTATGGTTTCATAAAGATGTGTCTGAACCTGAACTAGAGTGTGTTTTTTATTACTACAATTATAACTTCAATATATGATGTAATGTATACATAATCCATGTTTGTTTACTCCAGAAGAATGAACAAAATAAAATATACCTTTTTCTGGATTTGTCAGTCTTTCATCTTGTCCAGACTATCAGTGATACGCAGAACTCCTATAAAGACCTCCCTCGATATTTAAGGTGAGAATCTGAATATGGCCTGGTCCCTTTACTTTCATGGGGGTCAAATTTTTGATCTTGGTGTTTTGGTTTTCCAGAGATTTTTCTGCATTCCCAGAGGAATCATAGAATCATAGAATCATTTGAGTTGGAAGGGACCTTAAAGATCATAGAGTTCCAACACCTCCCACTAGAGCAGGTTGCTCAAAGCCCCATCCAGCCTGGCCTTGGACACCTCCAGGGATGGGGCATCCACAGCTTCTCTGGGCAACCTGTTCCAGTGCCTCACCACGCTCACAGGAAAGAATTTCTCCCTGATATCTAATCTAAATCTCCCCTCTTCCAATTTAAAACTTTTGCCCCTTGTCCTGTGGCTACACTTCCTTGTAAAGAGTCTCTCTCTGGCTCTTCTGTAGGAGCCCTTCAGATATTGAAAGTCTGTTATAAGGTCTCCCTGGAGCCTTCTCTTCTCCAGGCTGAACAACCCAGCTCTCTCAGCCTGTCTTCATAGGAGAGGTACTCCATCCCTCTGATCATCCTCATGGCCCTCCGCTGGACCTGTTCCAACAGGTCCATGTCCTTCCTGAGTTGAGGACTCCAAAGCTGGACACAGTACTTCAGGAGGACTCCAAAGCTAGACACACTCACAAGTGCAGAGTAGAGGGGTAGAATCACCTCCTGAGACCTGCTGGCCACTCTTCTCTTGATGCAGCCCAGGACACGGTTGGCTCTCTGGGCTGCCAGCACGCACTGCCAGCTTATGCTGAGCTTCTCATCCACAAGCACTCCCAAGTCCTTCTCCTCAGGGCTGCTTTCCAGCCATTCTCCACCCAGCCTGTATTTGTGCCTGGAATTGCCACATGATGATGCAAGAAGATGCAAGACTTTTTTGTGTAGGATATTAAGTACCTAACAGTGAGGATAAAGCAGGACTCTCTTAGCTACTGCAGGCAGCTGGGCGGACCAAATTGCTCACCCTCCAGGACAGTTGCCTTCTGTGCCTTTGCAGGTGCTGGGGAGTCAAAAGTAGCATGGTTTACCTCTTGGACAGACATGGCATTAGATTTCAAAATCCTCATCCTTACCAAGAAGCCAGAATAAAAGGGCATTGTGGCAGACAGCAGCATGGGAGGTAGGGCTCAGAGTGGTCGGAAAGTGAGCTATCTCTGCAAAAGTATTAAGCATGACCTACTGTCCTCTTCCTCCGCTTGCAATGTCGTGGTCCAGCAGACTCGCAGTCTCCAGGGTCAGGAATACACACACACAGACACTTTCCCTCCATCCCAGCAGTTCCCTTTCTGTAAAAATACTGGTTTTGCACTTTTCCTCCATTGATCCAAAGGAAGTGGCTGTTGCTGGGTGGTAACAACTTGTGAGGGTGCTCTGGGCAAGCTCTGGGTTCATTCACAAGCTTGTGAAAGGGTGAGCAGGCGGTACCCAGCCTGCCCCACCACCCCACGGGCACCAACAATACAGACCATTCGGGGCCATGACATGGGCCTCCCCTCCTGCCTGTCTGCAGGAGTCGTGGCTTGCCTAAGACACAGCTTTGATTACTTTATTCTGCAGCAGTTTGTGGGCGACAGGCTCTTTTCCAAAATGCCTTTCCAGGCATGCCACCCTTCTTTTTTCTATTCTCAAAATATTCTATTTTGGGGGGTTCAGTGGCAGCACAACAACTCCCTGAATCTGACCTTTATAAAAGATTGGTAAAAGGTAAAAATTACTCCTTTTTACTTTGTCGTTTACAGTGCCTTTATGATTTATAAAGAAACAACAGCCACTGAGCTTTCTTTTATCTTTGCTTTATTTTTAACTTTAGCAATATTAAATCTTGATATCTTT
Source organism: Gallinago jamesoni (assembly GCA_025769975.1). Lineage (NCBI taxonomy): Eukaryota > Metazoa > Chordata > Aves > Charadriiformes > Scolopacidae > Gallinago > Gallinago jamesoni. The sequence continues at coordinate 141,049,880 of JAOQGH010000001.1, forward strand.
CCCCCCTTTCTTTGTGAAGACTTTATAGGGAACTTTGCAACTGTCAGTATTCAAAGCTCTGTCTCAAAGGGCTGAGTCTTTTTCTCATGTATTCGTCAGGAATTTAAGTCCTGTAAGTGCTTATGGGGAAAAAAAAAAAAAACAACACTTTTAAAGAGTATGATTTAAATGTCCCACCCTCCTGTCATTAAACAGCTTCCAATCTTTTGTCCCTTTTGATTTCATAATCATAGCAGTTCTCCAGACTCCTGAGGACTTATCTAGGGAAAACACCTAAATCAGTACCTGAAAAGCAAACGGGTTGGAAGGACTTTTTATGGTTTATACATATATTTAAAGAAGAGATAGAAAATAAGTGCATTTTATATATATACAGAATTAAAAAAAAATCACTCTTAAGTTCTTTTCTACCTTGCTGTTCGTCAACAGGAATAATGAGGCAGTTTTAGTATTCTGGTTAATAGCACAGACTGATTATCAGAATTCCAAGGCTTTTTTTCTACACTATATTCTGTAGTGGGGTTTTTTTGTCTCTACTTACTTGTGTACATCTGGCATAATATCAAATGCTGTGTAAAATTCCATAGATCTGGATTGCACTTCCAACTTGCTTATCATGTCAACTTTAGATATGGCTTCTCTTTTTTTTTCCCCTGGAAAGTATTACTTTTAAAATATGGATATAAAATAGCAATTAGAGTACTGTGTCAATCAGTGTCCACTATTTCAACCTGCTACTTTCCCTTAGAGCAGCTTATACATTACACTCTATTCATGCTGTGGAACTGCCATGTCCTAGAATGAATACAAACTAGGGATAAAAAGCTTTTTGTTTCAAGGCTCCACAAATGTGGAATCAGTTACCAGTTGATTTAAGAACAATTGAGAGCTTTTCCTGTTTTAAGATGGAACTGAAACAATACTTCATGATGACTAGAAGTCATTGTAATTGTTTTAATTGATGTTATTCTAGTGTTATCTTGGTTTATTGTTTATTTATATGCATTTGTTTATCACAGGTCATGCTTGAAAATGGGCTTTCATCTCAATTTACATAGTCAGCTAACAAATATACGTATGTATGTGTATCAGCTACACTTGTTTATATCTGACAGCAAAACCATATGTATTCTACATATATTTCTTGCCTTTATGTTTGTGCTATCGATTAAGACATCTGAGTTTGATTTCAGCTTGACTTTTAAGTTTGCAGGACAAACCAAGCAAGTATGTATCTAATAATATCAGTCAAATTATTGTTTGGCTCCCAAAGCACAAATCAAGTTAGAGCGTTAACTAAGCACATGTTACTGTGCTTTTTCAAGCAATTCACTCTTTAGTTGCAGGGCTTTACTGCTGCACTGCGTTGGATTTAAGCAGCATTAGCATTCAGAAATTATTGCTGTATCTCTAAAAGAAAATGATGTATTAAAAACAATGATAACATCGCTTGCAGAGAAATACAGCCTGGCATCAAGTACTTATTGTCATAGCTGATAAAGTAATGGCATGTTTAATTTACGTTTTCCGTGAATGATAAATAACTGTGTAACTATTCCTACCTGGCTTTACTTATCCAGCAAGTAAACTAACCAATATATAAGAGGAATAGAGAGGAAGAGCAAGTCATTATTTCATCTGTTCCATTTACAAACTCAGAAGTCACAAATGTGCAGCTGGGAAATGTGTTTGTCTCCAAGCTTCAAATCTGTGACATGTTAATTCATAAATAATTGCAGTCACATGGTCTTCCTCGAGGGCATTAGCTCAGTATTCCCAGTACAGTACACTTACTTGTAATAGAAAAGAGAAGAGTGGACAAAAGTGGTTTTCATAAATCAGATAAAATTGCTCAATAAATCCAAAACATCTTTCATTATTTCTAACAGAAAATGAGCTTAGTTATGTAAGCAACATTTTTTAAATTTGAATGGTCTTGGGAAACTGGCAGGTGAGGAAATAAAGGGCAAGGCTACATTATTTCTGGTTATGGAATCTGTCAGCTAAAGGTTTCACAGCCCTGGTCCAAATAGTGCTCTGACTGACACCCCCTGCTAACCCACGGACGACCTTATATCCCGATACTAAATACTTCTGTTAAACAAGAGCACTTTTCTATTGGGACAGTCATATGATAACATCGCCTATGTCATTGTGTAAATGCAGCTGTTTGCAAAAATATAGGCTTTTTCCCAAAAATTGTCTCTGGTACTCTGACTGCGGAGTGAATAATACGGTATGAAAGGAACCTGAAGGAGCCGTTAGGGTCCATTGTGTCAATCCAGCTGCTACACACGCATATTAAGTCCACATTTAAAAATGCTTGTGAAGCTTTTTCTGTTTGTTTTGTTTTGCAGTTTATTTTTAAACATTCATACTTCTTCCTTTTTCATTGTCAGAATACCTAAGCCACTCTGAACTAGCTTTGTGACAAATTCCAGTTTAAATAGAAAACCATTATAGTTACAGAAGAGAAAGATTTTATTTAAAAAAAAATAGTAAAAATTTAGTAAAAAAATCATTAAGATTTAGTACAAAAAAATTGCGTTTTCCTTGGTTACTAAAAAAAGCATCATCATCTCAGATGAGTGCAGGTTGTCAGGCTCCAGTCAGCATTGGATTTAGTCTCCCAAAAGTAGGAATTAGAATGGAAACCTGACTGACCATGACTGTAGCTATTATTGTTAAAACCACCACAAATTTCCCTTGATAAGAATAGTGTTTTGTTCAAATATCAGATTAATCTGCTGTAGACATATGGTTGTCATCCAAAATTTCATATTTCTAATAATTCATTTGCTAGAATATTTAGAATTCAGAGAATAAATCCTGTGAGTGTAGCATAAGTACAGCATCACAAATGAGAATGCCGAATTTAAACTGTTTAGTCTGGGAATTTATTGCTGGCGCTGGAATGGTTGTTGGCAGAACATGTCCATATAGTGGGTTCATTCAGCTACTTCATTTCCAGTTTATGTCATTAAGCAGTGGCTTGAGGACACTTAGTATTTCAGTGTAAGAGACAACAAAAAGAAAGCCATCACCGCCTCCCTTTCTGTTTAATTGCATATTGGTACCTCAGAATTTTGGCTTAAATACTAATCTGATTTACATTTATACGTTGGGAATTTCTTAGCGTAATTGAAAAAGTTTGCCATTAATATAAGCTATCGGTGTCCTGGATTTTGATACTAGTCCTAATGCTCATTTTGCACATGCTGATGCACAGTGTTTTTATCTTATGTTTTAACAGCCCGAGCTACATAAAGGATGTCAATCAAGCAGGTAGTGTAGGACTAGGGGCACTGTGTGTTCATGAAAGAGATTTACTTTAGCAATTGTCATACTCCAAGCAGAGAAAGTGTAGGTTTAGTGTATAAATTGTGTTTTTACTAGTTAATGGAAAATACAGGGGTGAAGGTTTGAAAGAGCTTTAAAGACAAACCCTGCCTGTAAACCTGCAGCACACTGCGGGAAGGTGTCAGACACAACCAGCCACTACTTAGACCCAAGAGTCACCCTGCAGCTGGAAGGTATGAAAGCTTCAGTTCCCAGCTGACACTCTAAATGCACACTAGTGACCACCCAGTCGGAGGATGGGAAAAGTGGTCACATCTCTAAATGCATAAGGCGGATACATATCAGTATTAATTCCAGACTGCAAAACACACCTCTGCGTCTTTCAGATGAAGACAGGGATTACAGATAAGGAAAAAAAAAATAACAATAGCAAATAAACCTCTTATTGTACTGCATGGGGTCAGAGAATCACAGAACTATTTACCAGCAAACACTTCCCATGCGGGTCATTCAGCCCCGTCTTTTTCCTCCTTCCCTCATGTATTGTGTCATGACTGATTTCATTAAACCTAAACCATTGCTGATAGACCAACACTAACGCTGGCCTTGAAATCCGGCAGTGGAGGTGATTCGGGAAAACCCCTTGACAGCTTGCTCTGTGGCCTAACTTTTCCTGCAGTTGTAAAGTTTTTCCTAATATTTAACATTATTATCTATGTTGCAGCTAAAGTCCATTACTTCTTGTTTTGTCCCCATTGACTAATGAGAACAATTGGTCCCTGTCCTCTTGGTAACACCCCTTTATGCAATTATCGAGAGTTATTATGTCTCCCTTTTGGCTTCTATTCTCCAGCCTGAACATATCCTAGTCTCTTAAGCTTCCCTCTTGGGCATTATTTTCAACACCTTTTATCATTTTTGATATCCTTCTCTTAAGTCCTTCTAATTTGTCTCTATCTTTTGAAAAATGTGGTAGCCCAAACTAAATACAGCTCTCTAGATGAAGCTCAGCAGAGTCAAACAGAGCGGAAAAACTGCCTTCCCTTGTATTACATATACGATGCTCCAATTAACATAACCTAGTGTAGCGTTTTTCTTTTCTGTGACAGCATTGTCTTTTTTGCTTGTTCTATCTATTGTCCATTATCACTACACCCTTTGCTGGAGTTTTCTGATCTAACTGGTTATATCTATAACTTTGATCATTCTACTCTTAAGTCGTTCCATCATCTGCTTTGAGTTTCCATACAGCCACATATGCTTCCCATCTTCATACTTATTTGTATGTGGCTTTGCCTTATCTGAATCTTTGTCCTAATGCCACTAATATACCCTTAGCCATTGGAGTAATTTTGCTATATCATCTGTAAAATAGACTTTTTCCAGCAACTGAATACTCTCATCAGCAATACCAAAGCCTCATCAGGAGCTTATCTCCATAACATTTCAACTATTGCTACTGTGCATATAGGGATTGAAAAATTTTATATCCTTATATACATGTTATTTCCTTCTAAAAGGAATATTTCCTAGTATGTAGTTAATCAACGATCTATGAAAACAGCAAGGAGGCAAGACTAGAATTATCCAAAACAGAAATTTTCTTATTTGCATGGACTTATGGTATTTTGATGTGGTATTTCCTTCCACCTTAATTATGAAATCAAATATTCAGCAATTTCCCACAAGCTAGAGTTTCAAACCCTCATTTCCTAAACACGGACACATGATGTTCCAGAACTGGGATATGCATCCATCCCCAACCCACCTGGGAGGAAGGCGGGAGAGAAAGCAACCACTACTGTATCCCAACCCAGTGATGCTGCCTTTGCAGGACTAGCCTGGGGCTATGCAAACTCAAGCTAATTCTAGGCTTGCCGGCATAAAAACCTTGAGAGACCGTTTCATGTTGGAGCAGCTACAATATTCCTCTACTGAAACCCAGATTTGGGGAGATGCAGCTCAAGTTTTCAAGGCTTCTCTTTCTTCAGGCCCCAGGATGGGCCAAGGAAATAATGTTCAAATCAGATCTTTAATAGAGCAATATTTTTCAAATTTGAGGAAAACATTCCAGTTCAGCAAACTGATACTTTCTTGCAATACTTTTATTTCTTATGAACTCTGTGCACATGCTGTCAAAGACCCTTGTTTTATCCTGTCCCTTGGTTTGTCTTGAACCTTTCCAGGGGTTTTCGTGGGATTCTTGCTCCAGAGGAGACCTCAAAAACTCCTTTTACTCTTACTTACCTTTTATTTCTGTTACTCTTTATTGTGCATGAAAGCACGCTCTTTGCTCTTGCTGGGCTAACGAAGATTTATAATGTTTATTCATTTCCTTTTCCCTCTTAACATGAACCGGAACAGTTTGCCTTACTCAGGTTTCCCGAGGTATGTCTACCTCACTTGCTCAAAATGCATTCCCAGGAGCAGACAAGAGCGCATTGTGCCTGCACGCAATCCACACCAGGCCCTCGGGCAGCCTGCCCAAACATGCCTGGCAGGGTCCTAACCACCTACTTACATATTAATACCCCCTAAGAATGCCCCATGTGTTCGGGCCCACGGGATGTTGCATGTGCTAAAAAAAAAGCGTGTTTTTCAGCTCAGGCGTTTGCTGGGCGCAGAGGAGGGTCCAGTCCAGGGGCAATCATGGGGCACCCCTCGGAGGAAGAGTTATTCCTTCTCTCAGAGGTGAAATGGCTCTGCCGGCACGGTCAGTCTCAGTCATTTGAAAAGTGAGGAGGTAGGCTACCCCAAATATGAGATTTTGGAATACATTAATAAGTATATATAAAAGGGAAGGGATCCTTTTACTTATAGATGTTGATACTTATAACTTGATGTGTATTTTTAACGGGAGGGCATTACTAGGGGGAGAGAGAAATTTTTCCATTTTCCTTTTTCTTTTTGAAAGGAGAAAACAAAGTCACTCTTGCTGTATCCTCGCTCTGGAAGTATGAGGCAGCACTAAGGTTTTTGCAATAAAATGTTTATAATTCCATATGGTAGAAAGTCCATGTAAACAATGACTTTGAACAGCCCACATGCTGAGACAGTGACACTAGGTTAGTGTAGCTATCCCCTCTAGCACAGCTGTAGCTTATACCAGCAATAAAGGCTTTCTGATGGTGAGTTATTCACCAATTCAAAAAGCAAAAGAATTTTTATCAATAACAGTACTTTTTTAGATTAATATAGTTGCTTAAACATTAAAGCTTCTGCAGCATAACATTTAACAGCATAGTTAAAATTAAAACCATGAATAAACACCCCACCTCAGATTGACATTATTTTACGAGCCGTTCCTAATATGGATCTAGCTATTATCTTACCACTGCATATACCAGTAATATTGCCTGTATTAATAAAATATTTGCTTGAACAGTTGGTCTATATTTCAGATCCAAATCTTCCAAACAAGAATAGAAGTGAAGCCCAAGGTACTGAATCATGGTAACGTACTGAGTCATGGTAAGGTTCTTTTTGAGGCCGAGGAAAATGTAACTCCCAGAATAAATTACCGTACACAACATTTTCTTTTGGGCCAGTTACCACTTTGTAAGAATCATTCAAGTGCTCTTATCTCCTGTTCTAAAAGACTTGCTTTGACATGTTCAAACGTTAGCTGCTTGTTACAGGAAGACTTACTTTCCAGGAATACAAAGATTCAGTCTTTCATCAAACCGTTCGTAGCGGTACATTTACTCTCCCTGAAAAAAATTGTTTCTGTTGATATAGTTCAACTACACTGAAGAAGAAGAAAAAGTTCAATTCTGAGCAGATGGTTGGGATGACTGACTGCAAGCCACTGCTAGGAAATAACTAAATATTGCTTGTATTAAGAGCAGTGTAATTTCTCTGTATATCTTGCTTCCAATTTCTTAACCTTTTTTTTCCCCTCCTCAAGAAAAACAAGAGTTAGGAACTATTTCAAGATGGTTCGTTTTGGGGGGAGGGGGCTTAACCATGTTTTTACAGTTTTCAATTTATTATAGGATTTTTCAGCATCAGGGGAACCCTGAAAAGTTTTGTTCTGTGATGTGGAAAGTAGTTCTCCAGAAGGAGGACCAAGATAGGAATCTTCCTCATCTTATGAACCTAAAAGTAAAAGGCTCTCAATGCACATAAGTGCATCTCTTCATTCCCTAACATTTCCTCTGACTGATTTTAGATAACTAAAGCTCTAAGACTTCAGCAGTGCCATTTTTTGGAAGTTTTATTCTTAAAGTATTACGACTGTTGAATAAGGCATGGGACATTCCACAATATCCCAGCTGGGGGATTATGCAGCTGGACAAAATTATCCCTATTAGGTTGTTTTTTTTAAAATGATGATATATCTTTTGATAAACCTTCTCGTTATAGCTGAATAGTAGAAACATTATAGGACATAAATAGAGAGACATAATAGGGCAAAATAATTCCATGAAAATAATGATGTTTTAATTTTGAACAATGTGCCTTTAGCCAGAATGTTTGTGAGGTGTCTTGTGATTACTGCAAAATGGAATAGAAAGTGATTTTTGAATTCTGAAATATGGTGATTTACAATAGAAAATCTGACTCTGAGTTCCTTCCACTCAGAGGAACACGACATGAGATGTGTTCTGCTCCGACTAACCAACAGAAAAATATTGAATGCCAAATTTTGAATATCAAGTACTTTCAGTGAAGTGCTCATAAATGATACACCTTCATTCAGGGAATAATTCTGAATAATAAATCTAAGAAAGTCATAAACTGCTCTTGTACAATTCACAAATAGAAAAAGGAGTTGAAGTTTGTCTGACAAATTATTCAGAGTGAATTATGCATCCACCAGGTACCTTGAGTCCCTGATCTGTATTTTCTAAAATTTGAATGGGATGTCTCCTCTAAAGATTTGGCAATATAATTACCTAGATCAGTCATTCCCCAGCTGGATCCTCTACGGCAGCATCAGTGTGCTCACATATTCCTGGGTGAGACTACTTATACACAGTTTCCTTGTGCCACTTCCACATTACCTTTCTAAGCAGATTTGTCACCTGTTCTGGGAGAAACTGTGGCCTCCATTTCCTTCAGTGACCTAAAATAATTAAGAGCTAAATCTCCTGTCTTCAAGTACTTTTGCATATGCTTAAATTTATGCACATGAGTAGTTTCATTGATTTCAGTGGGTCTATTCATAGGAGTACATTTAAAAAAACACACTTATTTGCAGGTTTGGGCTCTTACAGGATTTGTCTCCCAGTGTTAACGTGCTTCCTATTTTATCAGTAAATAGATTACTATTACTCAGCAGTGTCAGAAACATGCATTACTAACCAAAGGAGCTCTGAATTATCTATAATAAGAATCTATAATGCTTGCATTTATGTTATTATTTTCAGTTAGATCTGTGTGATTTACATGGAAGTCTATGAAATCAGAAAAAGACCCCATGCATTCAGAATCTTCTTTTGTTTTGAAAGGTACTTTTGGGTCAGATCCCCAATGAAAACTCAGCGCATAACTGCAGTTTCCAGAGGTGCCTGGAAGTAAATGAGGCCCTGAACATTAAGAAAAATTCCACATTTTTCCTTTTTGTGGAAAGAAGACTGACACTAGGACAAGTATAAATGTAGGTGGCTGTGATGCATTTCACTGCTTGTAATGCATCTATGCACTGGAGTGCAGCAGTCAGCTGAAGGAGCTGGCTTTGGAGGGGGGAGAGGGAAGGAATATCTAAATGGGTTAGCTGTTAAGAACAAGAAGCTTTTGATTTAAGAAATATTAAAAGTGAGTTCCTGGATTTTATTCCTGACATACACCCAATTAATATATTTTCCAAAACCGAGACACTGTATTTGCAGGATTTATTTAATATTAATGGAGGCATTAAAGGGATAATCTAGTACCTGTAAGATGCTTTTAAAATTTTTTTCCAGGTTTTGTTTCAAAAATAGAGAAGCTGCTTCCGACCCAATTGATCAAAAATGCTGTTCTTCAAGAAAGAGTGCAAAATGTCTTCTTTTCAAAGCAAATTAATTTGAGGACTGGTAAGAAAGGGAGAAAGGGAATATATGGTAGCGAACATGCCAGGATTTGTGCTGGAAATAAATTTCTAGCATAACATGCATCTTGATATTGTTATACAGCCATTCAGAACTTGTATTTCTTAATTTGGATGCATGCAATTGGCTAAAAGTATCTCTTACAAGTCTCTTCTTCCTCCTACTTTGCCAAATTTCTTGGCCCTGTTATTCTTTAAAGTTATCTTATGATTGCTTTTATAAATTTCCACTCACAGGAAACCTCACACAGAAATAAGCTTATAGATTATATCACTTTACTAATTAAAAAAAAAAAATCAGAATAAATTAGATATTTTCAGTAAGGATTTGTGGAGATATGTCTGAGTACTTTATCCCAAATTCAAAAAGTTTATTTTTCTTTCATCTGCAATCTTACTATGACAGTTATATTAATATATTAATCACCAGACAAATTACTAGGAAGGATTATGCTTATTGTAAAGAGACAAAGTTATCACCTGCAACTGTTAAAATATTTAACTAGATGAAGTCTTTCAGTAAAAAAATCAAAAAATCAACATTTTCTGTCTGTACATACATATATGTTTCATATACAGATGGATTGCCTTTCATATATTTAAACTATGATTTAAAAAAAATATATATTTACATGTTATCTCCTGGTTATTTAGATGAAGTATTGAACAAAAAGCACTAAGATCCCTGTCAACAGGTTAACCTTTCCTTTATAATCTATCCTTACTTTCTCCTCTTTTCTCCTTTTTAATAACTGCGTGGACACCATTTACCAGATACAAGAGCAGTACTTTTAGTAAGGGCACATGACACAGGACTCATTTTAATATTCATGAGTTTGCCAACTTTATTAAAGAAATTCAAGTAGCTAGTGAACGCTGGATTACATTCCTCCACCATATATCTTTTACTTGGCTGTTAAAGTTAAGCATTACTAATGCAGTTTTAACTTCTCCTTCCTTGGAATTCAACTCCTTGGTGGACATGTAATACATGCTCTAGATTCTCCAGTGTACATATCTACATTAACAACCACAACTATTTATAGTTGCTACCAGGGTCCTAAAGACATGAAAGTTCCCAGACCCAGGAGGTTAGCTTTGAACTTGCTGAAAGAAAGAACCAAAAAACTTAGAAAGTTCTCCCCTCAAGTCAAAATCTAGAGGTTTATTTCCCACCTCAGTTTTTTTTTCAAAACTTGATAGAAAAGTTCAGATTTAGGTTTCAAAAAACATGAGGAAAAAAGGAACCCCTTATTGTTACTGCCTTTTTTCTGGACAAATCTTGACATTTTCCAATATATCTCCATCCAAAACAAGAGATCAGTTTAGGAATAAAAAATATAATTACTACATGAAAGGAAACGGCATTCAAATGTTGTTAATTAAATGAGGGAGTGGATGTCAATGTTAATGTGTAGGTACATAAAAAGAACCTTATTTTGCAGATGTATGACAGGGCTCCCTGAAGAACACAAGTTTTTCTATATTAATTCCATGGTAGTTGAAAGCTACATAATCAAAAACACCTTCCAAGTTTGGCAGAAATAAAACACTGGCTGGTTAAAATAAAAGGTCTGTATGGAAAGTTCAGTTTTGTTTTGTTATTTTTTTTATTCCCCTAGGGTCATTGTGGTGGAGGAAGTATTTTTATCTGGGCCTCAGGAAACAGTGGTCTGGCTAGCAACTGCAGTGGTACGGATGATTACATGAACAGTATTAACTCGGAGCAAAGCATGCCATCGCTTACCCCTGCCCCAAAACTCCTAGACTAGAAGAACTAATCAATGCCTGTGTCCACCTGGAAACATCCAGTGAGCAAGGACTGTGGAAGCAACTGCCCTGAAATGACCCTTCAATCTGCAGTGAGGTAAGTCAGAAATGTGCGAGTAAGATACTGATGTGGATAACCAGAACCCTGCTGAGTTATATTTCAAGCAGAAATTCAACAAGAGGCTGTCGCATACCTCACTTTCTAATATAATTGGATTGAAATGACAAGGGACATAGAGAGTTTTCTGATGGAGTCTTCATGCTTTGCAGGTGAATACTTATGGCAGAGGCAACGTGGCAACCTCAAGTCAGCAGAAATCCAGCAGATTTTCTGAAGGCAGTTTTGCCAATTTTCACTCCTCTTTTCAGGACTCTGCAAGTGTTTCTCACATGCCTCTTCTAATATAAGAAAGTCCATTTCCTGTTCCAGACCTGAAAATTTGTGGACTTAGATCTGCAGATCTGTCTGGATTCTTTTGCTGTAATTCTGCCCATTTCAGGCACCTTACAAACTGGTTGCCTTTTCTTTGGCTTCTTCAGAAAATATGCAATCAAAATGTTGATGTCAGCTGTCAGTTTTAGACTGCAGACACTTTCTTAATTCCCAAAGGATATTCCATATATAATGTTCATTTATGCTATCACTTACAAGTTTAATCAACACTCTATATGTCTTTGATAACCATCCAGATACACTCAGGCAAGTATCTTTCTATGTTTTCCATTTTTCTTCAATATTGATAAAGTTTGTTTAGGAGACTACCTCTTTAGGCTATTATAGTCTAGCTTTGTTTTTCTTTATATATTCATTTTCGTGATACTTCCCATCATCATACAGCTCAATTTTTTGTACAGCTTTATTTTTGCGTTATGCATTTTTCTCCAAGAAACCTCTAGCTTCCAAGCTTAGTCAACGTTGTTCTGCTTTCCACTTTCTGTTTTATACAATATGACATAACACAGTTTCCCTTTTGGTTGGTGGTGGCTGTCCTCTACTTCTAGATTTAGCATTGTCTTCATTTTCTACTGACTTTTCTAAGTGTCACCATTCATCTCTTAGCTAAGCAATGCATATTTGGAAATATTAAGAGAATCTCAGAGGAAAACCTTACTGCAGGTCAGCAGTAAACATTTTTTTTTTTGTAGGGGGCATGGAGGAGGGGGAGAAATACAGTTATAAGATTACAGCAGTTACCAGGCATAATTTTTACAACTGGCCAATACATTCAATTATTAGTTCCATACAAAACCACTTAAAAAACAACATAGTGCATTAAGAACAGATGACAAAATAGAGTATATTCTGGTTTACCTCTTGATTTGCCAAACCATGGCATTCCCACTAAAAATGAACTAGTGTTTGGCAGCTCGCCAGGTTTTCAACATGTGATGTCTAGCTGGTGCTATGAGGAGCTGAACTTTCACCGTAATTATGATGGATTAACAGCAACTTTGGTAGCACCAGTGGTAGACCAGCAAGAGTCTGAAGATCAGACTTTTTTTTACATGTACTTTGCCTCAGACCTCATTTTCCTCTCTTCAAACATTTCAGACAAAATTACTCAGTAGTATCCAACAATGAGTCCAGGGAGATAATCTTGTTTTGTACACAGTGAAAATATTCTGGCACTCTTTCCTTTGAAGTGCTCCAAGTCTTCTGTGCCTGAGAGCAAAGGCTTGAAATTTTAAAAGGATGCGTAGCATTGATATAAATCCAAACCCATTCTAACTTGGACAAGTGAGGAACTTTTGGGAAAACATTTTCAACAGAGGTTTCACAGAATTATAGAATCGTGTGGGTTAAAAGGGTCGTCAGGAAGCCTCTATTCCAACCTTCTGCTCAGAACAAGGTCAACACTGAATTCAGAATTCAGGTTGCTCAGGACTTTGTCCTGTCAGGTTTTGAAAATCTCCAAGGGTGGATTCCACAGCCTCTCTGAGTAACCTATTCTACTGCTTCATTTTCTTCTCATTTTTTTTTCCTTATATCCAGTCAAAACCTCCCCCATGCCAGCTAAGTCCATTATCTCTTGTTCTCTTTCCATGCACCTCAGTAATAAGCTTAGCTCTGCCACTGTAATAGCCTACTCATAAGTGTTGAAAGTTGGCTATGAGATTCCCCTGCAGCCATCTCTCATCCAGTGAGAAAGAGGAAGACTTGGGACCAAATGAAGTAGATTAGACTTTAATAAAGAGGGCAAGGAGCAGATACATCATAAGTGGAAGAGGAACAGGCTAGGAAAGGAAACTGCGATGTACATTTAGGAAGCAGGTAGGAAGCCCTTACCCTCGGAGACAGGGAGTCAGACAATGGGCATTTCCAGTAAAACCAATGCAGAAAAGGAGTAAACATAGATCAGATGGGGACCTTCGTGAGTAGAACAGAGAGCAAGACAGTCTGAACTAAAAATTCTGACATGAGACTGTTACCGTGAACAGTGAATCTCATGCTAGATTGACAAAGGATTTCATTACAGTGAGTGAAAATCGAGCTGCGTTAAAGGACTGCCTATGGGGAAGACCCTGAACTAAGAAGGTTGTGGCAGCTTGGAAGTTATAGAGAGGGAGCATCAAGGTATGGCAAAATGGCAGGTGACATAAGTAAAAATAAATAATATGTGAATATATAAACAAACACAAAGCTTTATGCATGTCTAAAAGGTATATTTTTTTTCAAATGTTCTACTTCTTGAGTTCTTGGTTATGTCATTATAGCTTTTGGTGTATATAATATGCATATGATTAAAGTCTATTGTTTTACTTCCATTGTATGATATCCTATTGTAAGCAGATGAGTTTAAATATTTCTCTACCTTAGTTTTATTGACAAATAATGCAATATCAGCAGAGCTCTCTGAAGGAAACTCAAAACCTCAGAGGCTATTCAGCTTTCAGTCTTCTTCTTAAAGCTGAGATTTTGTATCAAGGAAACACTGAAATTAGTTTTCCTCCTTTTCAGTTCCCTCCAGCTGGAATTAGGAGTCAGAATCCCTGTCTTCTTGAATAGCAAAATTTGTATAGACCGTTCACAAAGGTTACTATTTTATGCACATGAGTAATGCAGCCTCTGTAAGTTGAATGTGATGTTATCTCTAGAAATGTTATGCATAAGCTTTATCTTCAAAGATATTTCTGAACTTAACTTATGCATATCTTTGCACTCAAGTTTGATTTGATAACCTGTCAAGCAGATCTAATTTGTTTGTGTTTTCCTATGCTCTTCTCCATACTAGGAAGTATCTTTTGCTAACCACACACTGGTAAAGTGAATAGCAAGTTTATTAGCACCATCCACAATTCCATAACAAGAGAAAAAGAGACAAAATAAAAGATTGAGAGAGGAAGCAAGAGAAAAAAGGGAAGGGAAGGGAAGGGAAGGGAAGGGAAGGGAAGGGAAGGGAAGGGAAGGGAAGGGAAGGG
>JAOQGH010000001.1:141064408-141091967 GCA_025769975.1 Gallinago jamesoni
AGGGAAGGGAAGGGAAGGGAAGGGAAGGGAAGGGAAGGGAAGGGAAGGGAAGGGAAGGGAAGGGAAGGGAAGAAAAATATGATCATAAGCAAAATAAAGAATAAATGTACAATCATAATTCATCTTTCCTTGAGTACTGGATAATCAGTCTGGATGTTGAGAAGTCAGGTTATTGATTCCAAACTGTCTTCTTTCTTTTTTAAAAATGCCATTTGTTTGTTTAAAACATTATCTTGCTATCATTCTGTCAAAACTCTATATACTTTTGTTAAACATATGCCACTTTGACACTTTGCGGAAGGTGTAATTCCACTACTTCATGCTCCCATTCTCCTCTGATTGGTTCTGGCTGCTTTGCTGGGGTCAACTTTCGGGAGTTGTCATCACCATGGGGATCTCAAGAGGCACCATCAGAATTACCACTGGAATGAACCAGGATGAATCCTGGAACACATAGTCCAGGCAAAGACTCTGTCCTATAGAAAAGTTTGGAAGCCTGAAGTCCCAACTGTGTCTCCCTTGAGGCCACATGTCAGTATTTCCATGCAGAAATATTTCCTTTCTCAGCTGAAGTATTTTTGGGGTTGATTTTTTTCATCAAAATGTCAACATTTGACACATATAATGTCAATTTTCCAGCCATTCTACAGTAAATTGCACCTGATACAAATGTATGTGTGTCTTCACTATGTCTCCATAGTAGCTGTTTTTTCAATAAGAAATTATGGAAAAAAGTGAAGATGTGTCAGAATCTATAGGCTCTAATAGCGGGATTCATCTGACCAAATACAAAAATCTATAACTGAGACATCTACATCTGAGGTTGTCACTCTGGACTCTTTTCATAATCAATGGAGAGAAATAGGCACTTTTAGGGTGTGATTCATCTCATCCTGAAGTAGATGGCTAAAATAGGTCAGCTGAATCATGTTTTAAAAGAATCTATTTCTCTCCATTGGCAGTAGAGGGAATCTATGGTGACAACTTCAGACGTTGACAGCTCAAGTTAAATAAAATTACTTATTCCTTAAAAGTCCATAGAACTATTGTGCATAAACTTGTCCTTTTGCACCATAATTTCATCTGTTCAATTTATTTGTTTCCAAATATACTACTTTTTCTTTTCCTCTTTCTCCCTCTTAAACCAATCTTTTTACCTTCATTTTTTCCCTACTTTGAGTTGTGCAACCTTTTTCTATTCCCCTCATCATCATGAAATCAGGCTTTAAATCAGTAATTTTAAGCCAGTAGCTGAAATAAATGTATGCCATATCACCAAAACTGTGAGATTCTGTAATACTGCCTACTTTTCTTCTTAGTGTTTCCACTAGCCTGTGATCTTTGGAAATGCAAGTCCATAACCAAATTACACCAATTGTCTGATATAGAAGGCCAGGATTGGGAAAAAGATATTCCCATGTTGTTTCCTCATATGGACTACACAGCACCCTTTCACAAATGATGTCATGTAACACAGTAACAAATTTCCAACTTTCCCTCTACCTATCTGTGGATGCCACAAATTAGAAAACTGTTCTGTTTGTTCCCTTCACTCACATCCAAAGTAAGGATTTTCCTGTAATTGTCAGTGGCTTGGGAATGAACACTGCAGATATTATATAAATAATAGTGTTAGTAGGTGGTACAGTGAACACAGCATTTCTGCATTTTGCTATGCCTCAGTCCTAGAAGTATGTCCTGGAGACAGCGATGTCTCTTTTGATCTCTTCTAGAAATGAAGCGTGAATGAAAGTCTAAACAGTGGATGCAGATCTGTGTATCAGTTCCATTAATTTTTCCAACATGGAACATTGCCTTAGCAGAAACCTGAAGGAAAGCAAACAGCAATAAATCTGACTTCCCTCTAGGTAAACCCTGCAAAGGGATATAAAAGAGTGAGGGATGGGGTATGAATTTCACTTCAATGCACAAGTAATCCGTTTGGGCTAAATCTAGGGTGGAGGACTCAGATTAAGTCCCGGCAACATACTGCAGGTTTTCAAATTTTTATAGTGCAAAAAGCAAAAAGAAACTCTTAGATCATCTAATCTGCTTTCTTCTCGATCACAGACACTTATCTTTCACACAGTTATCCTTACCGTGAGCCAAATAGTTTCTCTGCAGCTAAAGTGTATCTTCCTGAGAGGCATCTAATCTTGATTTGAAGATCTCAGGAGATGGAAAATCCACCACTTCCCTCTATAATGTGTTCTGATAGCTAATAGCTATCAGCATTAAAAGTGTGTGCCTTATTTCCAATTTGAATTCATCTGGCTTCAGGCTCCAGCCTTTGGTTCTTATTATGCCTTTCTCCACTAGATTACAGAGTCCTTTCATATCCATTATTTTCTGCCTGAGAAGATATATATGCCATAAGCAAGTCACCTCTCAATCTTCCTCCTCATAAACAGAAAGATCCTACTCTTTAAATCTCTCACCAGAAGGCATTTTCTCCCATTTTCAAAACATTTCAGCATTTCCTCTCTACCCTCTCCAGTAGCTCCAATGTGTCTTTCTGAAAATGTGGACTGCAGAGTTGATGCAATACTCCAGCATTGGTCTCACCAAGTTATAACAGAAAGATCAGCTCTCCAGCCCCTCACTGACTGTTCAGGAATCTTATTGGGTTTTTTGCTATATCATCCTATTCCGAACTACTGTTTAGTTGCTTGCCCAGTATGAATCCTCCATATTTTTAAGCCACTGCTTGCAGTTATTCAGTTCTGTGGTTTTCATCCTTGATTCTAGAAAGGTAATTTAGGTCTGGGCTGTATTAAAGCACCCAGTTTCTAATAACCTAGTTTACTAAGCAATCTTTTCCTTCTCCACAGTGTTCTCTTTGTTGTTTCCACTGACTTATCCATAAATGTTTCCAGGAGAAATTTCATGCTAACTTCTGAACTGTTAATAAAAAAAACTTACATTCATTCTTCTGGTACCATTCACGTGGAATTAGAGGAGAAACAACCTGCACCAGCTTTGCATCATTCTGAGTAACAGCAAGGGAAGGTATGTGACAAGTAACATTGTCTGGTTACCTCCTACAGCAGTTCCTACAGTATATGTGGATTATTTTGTTTGTGTAAGAGTTAAAAATGCCATCCTGTTTATAGCTCTGTTTGGCATACATTTTTGCATGTATCCTCCAGTTGCTTATATTAGTTTTCTGCACTTTATAGGTCTTACTGGGATATATGTAGCTTAGGTCTATGTCATATTTGTCAACATAAATTTTTTCATTAGTAATTTGGATTCTCCATCTACTCTTCAACCAAATAGAGTGCCTATCCCACCCATGAGTTGGAGCCCACTCTGTTTGACTCCTTGGACTAGCAGAAAGAGGTCCCAATGTCACAGTGAAATCTGCATTTTCAAATGTATTGTGCAACCAAGGTTTCAACAACAGTGTTTTCTGTCTTCTACTCTTGCTTTTGGGGTCAGAAAGATTTTGCAGAAGACCATGTTTAATGCCTTCTTCACAAGTGTGGTACCATCCTGTCGTCTGCTATTTCATTTTATTCCAATGAATAAAAGCACTATTATAAAGATTTACTGAATGAGTTCATAAAGCTTCCCAGTCTTGGTATGGTTGACTTCTGGTCTGCTCTTTAGTGAAATATCTGAAAAAAGTCCGCAGCTGATCTGAGGCAATATACAGCAGTGTTCCTAGGCTGCATCTATACCGTTAATTGGAAGAGGTTCAGGAACTAATCTCTTCCCCAGGGTCCAATGGCACCAGTTGGTGAGGTCTACACTGCTTAGGACTTCTCCTTTTTTGGGGCATATGTGTCTTTGAATCACCTTCAAACATATTCTGCCAACAACTGAGAAGTATAAACCTTCAACGTGAGGTTTTCAGGGCCACAAAACCCCATCCACCCTGTGCCTAACAATTAGCATACATGTTCACATCTCATAAAGGCCAGCAAAAATACCCAGAAGCTTACCATTTATTTAGATATTTGAGCCACTGCCTTAACTGTTGAGATGCAATCATAGAGTAGGAGCAAGCATCCTCCATAGCTGATGAATCTGGGAGCCCAGGGGAAGTGAGGAGCCTAGCATCCCCACCCAAAAACAAATAAGAAAAAGACAACTAAAGAAGTAACATGTGGTTCAACAGACCTTTTATCCTGGAATGGCTGCACGTTCAGAGACTGACAGCTTCCGCTGAATCACACTGTACTACAGCCCCAGGAAGAAAAATGGATTAGATAAAATTGACAATCACTGCCTATTTAAATGCCCTTTTTAACTGTAAGAAAGACTGCGTGTATCAAAGGACAATATTTAGGATACAAAATCTCACCTTCTTCTATTGTTATGCAATGTCATAGCCATAAATGCATACACTTCTTAACTAAATAAAACAGTTATATACCACCTTGCTTCTTATGATATTTATCATGAAAAGCTACTCAGTGCAGTCCAGTACTGTGTTAGGGAAATGAGAGGAGCACTTATTCCTTCACATTAGTTAACATGTCAAAAGCTTTTTATCTCAAAGATATTAAATGGTAAGAACAGTGTGTTTCAACTTCTAAATTGTCATACATCAAAGATTTTGGAGGACTTCTTTTTTAAATTGACAGTTGTCATTTAATATACAGTATGATCCAAAGCATATTATTTCTGAATGTTACCAGGGAGATTTCATTGGCTTTTGTGACATTTCCAGTCTTTGGCATAATTGGCTAACAGCTTTTTTAACCTCATGTCTTTTAAGAAATAGTGTACCTGGTGGTCTGGGGTATCACATCTTTTGTTTTCTCTTTTCTTTGTTGTCCAAAAATGTTACTGTAATGATAAAAAGTGACATTATTTTAAAAGATAAGAAACACCAAAATTATTTTCTGTCTGACCTTTACAGTTACCAGAACAAGCGGCTTCTGTTAGCAAAATAGTTCAAGCTTTTTATTACAAAGGATATTTGGCAGTATTCCATAAGAAAAAAAAATATGCATGTAGTTCTTGTCAGGGGAAATCATTAAGCCCTCTCTCCTTATGCCAGGCTAACATTTTAACAAAAATAAAATTCTGGATATTTTAAGATGGAGGCGGAAGTTGACTGTGAGAGGCAGGGATATTTCACATAATGCTTTTTATGAATGTACTAATGTAGTTTTATGTCTTTGACTGCACCACATTGAAGCAAATACAGTGGGTTTACCCAAGAGTTCAAGGAGATTTTGGTGACCTTCATTTCCCAGCTGCACATTTATGCATTCAGAGTTTTCTTCTTCACCCTGGTCTGTTGAGTTGTTA
This sequence comes from Gallinago jamesoni, assembly GCA_025769975.1. Classification (NCBI taxonomy): domain Eukaryota; kingdom Metazoa; phylum Chordata; class Aves; order Charadriiformes; family Scolopacidae; genus Gallinago; species Gallinago jamesoni. The sequence continues at coordinate 141,069,674 of JAOQGH010000001.1, forward strand.
GATTCACAGTCCTTCTTTAGGGAAGGGTGGGGGTTAAGACAGATAAATGACTGAATGGCTCAATGTGGCTAAATCACTGTATTTGCAATTTTTAAAATAATTATGGCTACTCCTCAACTGTACTGTTTTTTCCAGGTAAAGGCTTGCAAATCAATTGTTAGCTCCACTCCATACTTCTCATTGTTGATTTTACAGGTTACCACATAACTTTAGAGGTGGAAATACTTGAGAATTCAAAGACACATCCAGCACAGATCCTTTTAACCACTGTTGTCATTGCTCCGGTTCTTCAGCCCAAGTAAGGATGATGTATGTCTTGCTTTCAGCTCACATGACAAAGATATGACACTGTTGTCACTGATTCTTAAGATAAACTGTATGAGTCAAATTACAATAGCAACAAAAGTTAGAACAAAGCCCTCTTTCTTGTTGAAACAGTTTGCTGCTTTAGTATCTTTTGCTCAGCTGGTGGTATTGCACATAGCCTGCAAATGGATGAAATAGGTTTTAGAAGCATGAAAGCCGAAATACTATTTAAAAACATAAGATTCCTTTAGGAAAATAATTGGAGATGGTTATAATCATTAACTCTGGAATACATAATTTTTCCTACCATTCTTAAAATAAAGTGAATGATGTTGTATGCCACAGTATTAAAGAACATATGAGTTAAATACCTTCCTGCTTCAAAGATACGTGGCCTAAAACCTGAAAAATTACAGTATATGCAAATGATCATAAAGGACTGACTTTACTGACCATTTCTTTGTGTTTGGGGGATAGATTTCTGCATGGCATAATATTTCCACTTGCATTGGTTTCCTGGCATGAAAATGTTTATTGCACTCATTAGCTAAGAGGATGTCGGCACTGGTCCAATGAACACAGATCTGCCTTCTGATTTCAGCCATTAAATTGCAATGGGATTCATAGGCTTAACATTGTGGGTGTGAGAATAATAAAATGGAACTCCATCTTTAGCCCAGTTACCATGGATGCAGTTAAAGGTCATAGTGACAGCTGCTAACTAGTTGCCTTTTTAGCTGTATTTCCCCTCCTGTTATGTGTTTTTGTGTACCTTAGTTTCTGCAGGTCCGCTTTTGAGCAATTCTGCTCCCTTACCTTGGCATATGGGTGTCTTCCTCAACATAATGGGTGCATTCCCATAAATATGGTTGCTGTGGGCATTCCTTTATTTAATTATTTGTGTTTTAATGGAAAATAAATGTAAAGACCTTAGCAAAAAATAGAAATGCAGCCTGCTCAACATCCTGAATTATTTCTATTTTCTGCACTCTGCTTCACATTCCTAACTGGGATTAAAAAAAAAAAAAAAAAAGAAAGAAAAAAACCCTGTATATAGTGAATTCCCATCTCTGTTTAAACTCATAATGGGTTCAGGCACTGAGGCATTCACAATGTGGAACATCAACTACTACTTCTCCATTCGGCCCAAAGTCCTAGGAGTTAATTCTCTGTACTGCATGAAGTGTCAGAGTAATTACCACTGATCAGCCCTATTTCTCAGCATTCTGTCCTGCTTTGAGAGGCACCCTGTTTATTGATGCACCGCCACATCATCACAGTGCTTTCATTCAGGCAAGCTGTTTAATCGAAAGGGCTTGGACAATGCAGGATTTTCAAAGAGAAGAAGTGGAAAAAAATTAAAAGTAGCCAAGTAAAATAAAGTGAATGGTAAAGAAACGTGAAAGCTCTACAAAATATTTCCTTATGTCAACACTTCATTTCAATAGATTTTAAAACTCCTATTCATTTCCAAAGGAAGGTACTGTGAGTCTTTTCTGTGGTGACTCAACTATGCGATCACGTCCTTTTTGAAGATTTTTAAGAGCACAGTGCTGGAAGCCTCCTTGAGGAACGTTTATTGTTTTTTGTTCTGTTTATATACAGGCTATGACTGTGTCAACCTTTATGAACCACGATACAAAGAAACTTTTTTAAAGTTTTTGCCTCTCTTTTTTAAAGATACATTTATATAACTTGTCATTCCACGAAAATAAATTAAGTACTATATGAGCCAAATGTTTCAGTTCCACATAAGGGTGGCTTCTGGTTCTCTTTGGCAGGATGCCACTTTATTCATTTTTATTTCAAACACAATGTGAAACTTTTAATTTTAATATAGTATATAAGCACGATGGCTATAAAGCCTAGATTGTGACTAATTCATGCTCCTCCTCTCTTTGCATTTCTGTGAATTTTAGAGGATGGCAGAAAGCTACATTTCAACTTAAATACTATTAGGCTTTGTGTGTTTGTTAGAGAGAGAAGAGAGATTTATTTGGGACAGCATTTTTATTTAGGACTCAGCGTTTTCCTTAAGTTGCTTTTGGACACTGTTCTTGTAGGTCTGTGGCTACTCAGCCTGTAGTGAAAGTAACTTTTTAGTTGAGTCTGTTTTGCATGGAGAAGTGAAATATAAGATTGCTACATGGAAGAGGAAATAAGCAGATATTGACAAATACAAGTGTAAACAAACCAGTTATCTGACTGTTTGCTGAGATTCTTTTAATGACATCACCCTCTCTGTGGCATTGCTTCATTAAAAAACAATAATAAGTTTCATAAGTTGTTCAGCAGTGTTGTTGAAAATATCAGAATAAGACTGCTATGACTATAATAGTGTCCCATTTTACTGTTTCCTCCACCATACTTTTAATCAGAGAATTTCTTCTTGTGCCTTGTTTACTGTTGATATTTTCTGGCTGATTGGATAGGAATGACATTTTGACAATTTACTGTAGCAGTAAGCACTGTACAAACAAAAGGTGCTGATGAAAACTCGGAACCCATTATTATGTAAATTATGGCTGACTAACACAGATTCCATCTCCCAGTCACCATCATTGAGACCAGTTTTACTCAATGATAATAATTTTCATGATTGCAGTCTTCAGAGAGATCAGAAATATGCTTTAGCTGTTGCATTTATCTACTGCGGGTACTTGACCCTTAATTAAATTCTGAAACTTTTTTATATAATAAAGTAAAATACAGCTGACACTTCTATTCAAACAAAGAGCATCAAACATAGATCTTCCAAATAAGATAAAGGTATTTCAGACTTACCTTCTTGTAATGCCAGTAAACACGAAGACTACAACATCTTTTGAAAGAGAGCTTAAAGTTTAAAAGAGAAAAAAAAGCATGCTGTTGGGCAATTTAAATGCTGCAGTTCAGTGCTGTGTCTGCTGAATACTGGGCTTGCTCTGCAGAATGGTCTTGAACTTTATATTAAAATATGCATGACAGGAAAAAAAATGAATGAGCTTTGAGTATAAAGATGATGTTTGTCTGCTCCCATATATTATTGCGGTCATAAGTGCAAAAAGACTAGAAAATAAAGTAGTAGGTTATTTAATGTTCCCTACTAACTTTCATGAGACAGTACTCTCCCAAATCTTGAAAACTGTGCTTTGCAAAAACTATTATCCAAAAAAAAGATATCAGAAGCAACTCAAGGTGCTGCACTACTGAGCTAGTTGTTCTGCTGTTAACAGATACAAAAATGACTAAACATCGTACAAACAGATCAGTTAATTTGGGTTATGTTTATATATTTACATAGATATAGACATAGATATAGATATATAGTCCAAAAAACAAGACTGGGGAAAAGGGATACACTTTAGACAAAAAGGGAGCAGGGCTTTGTATTTAATATTTTCATTTTTTAAGACAGCTCTGTAAGCTTTTAACACATCTTTCCCCTCTCTCGCCCCGATCCATTTTCCCTTCTCCCCACACTCCTCACCAGTTTTCCAAATGAGAAAATGGCCATTCCAGGTAAGCAGTAACAGTCAACCTTAAAAAGAGGTAAAGTATTATAAAAATGGAGCATTTCTTTAGAAGTAGCACTTTGCTAAACTGTCAGTTCATAGAGCCAATGAGCTAAGAAAAGTAATTACTTAAGTGGATTTCATGAAGAGTAGAAAGATGATTGTGCCACATTAAATAACAATTGTATCCTTAATGATGTGTTGGACTATAATACAAACATCCTTCTGCCATTATATGCACTACAATATACCTTTCTAATTACTCCGGTGGCTTCCTCTTCCTTTATTAAGATGCTGTGCTTTCAGAGACTATGTAAGCATTATATGAGCTTTTTTTTTTTAAACTGCAGTGAGTGCAGCTGTGTGGTCATTGATAAATTAGTTATAAATTACTGACACATTGTATATGAATGGAATCATTGTTTTATTCCTTTTTTTTCCTTCACGAAATACAATTTTTCTTAGAAAAGATATAATGGAATTCAATAAAATTACTTCTCCAAGGTTTTTTTGGTATTTCTAGATATGTAAGCAGTGTAGTAATATAAGTCCAAATAATTAATAAGGCAACACGGCAAACTTCAGTAACAAAGCTAGAATAGGGTAGATAATTTGATATTATTCATTTCAGTGATTTCTTGCTTATAGCCTGTGAACCCTTGGGGATCCTTGGGCTTCCTGTCAGTGGTGCCTGAAAAAGCTGTTTTATTATCTGCAAGCTTAAATGTATTACATTGTGTATTCCTCTCCACTAAAAATATTTTTAGATTGTCTGCAAATTCACAAAACCACTTCTCCATTTCGTTGCTTGTATTATGTTCCTTAGAGATGGAAACCCTACACTCCTTAGCACTGCTTTCTGTATATCAGTATGCTTTCTCTGATTTCTGGAGTTACTTTTGTGCGCTGACCACTCGTTAGACTTGATTTCCTAACATCCTGTCAGCACACAGAGCTTATACTTGGACCCAGTTAAAGTTTGCACACATTAATAGTCCTGCTGAAGAAAAGGGAAACTTCTTTTATGTGGAAATTCCTCCAAATTTATAGAGGGATTGAAGAACTGGAAAATAAAAACAACATCATAAAATTGGACAATTCCAGATTCTCTGTCAGAGCTGCACTTAGCATTTAGAATAGAAATTTTCATGCAAAAAGAAACTTGAATAAATAAGTGAACAAAATAAAACCTGCAAAGTGTTCTCCTCTGTTGTCTCTTAGTAAATTTGTGCTCCTTTAATTCGTAACTAATGTACTTCTGCTAACATTCTGTTAATGCCATTAATGGCAATAATTCTATAAACAGTCCACTCCACATTTATGTGTATTGAACTGTAGTCCCAAATTGGGTAGCTGAAAGTCACACCTTGGGAATTTTTTCAGTAAAATCAGTAGATTATTGTCAAAGTTCCTTACTACCATTGAGTGACCTGAATTTAGCTTAGACCAAAGAGAACCATATTTGAAAATATTGTTTGAAAATATTTGAAAATCATGTTTAACTCTTTTGGAATGTAACAATAGTAAGAAAAATGTATCATAGCATGACCAAACTATTTTGTTTCTCATCACTATTATATGCCCTTTTTGAAAAACTAGTACTTTATACAGCTAGTTTCACATCTGACTGTTCACACATTGTCAAACTAAGATGCAACAATGTCCAGAATTTAAAAAAAAAAATCCATCTATAAAATTAATCTTTAATTAACATAAGCTATTTCCTACAAGCAACTCTGTAGGTATACTTTTTCTCTTTAGTCCAAATTCTTACTGGTACAGTAAGAGCTCTGTGCTTGGATCGTGTACTAGGCAGAATTATGGTAATCTTTATAAACTCCCTGCTACACTGCTTGGTTAGCTAAATTCAAGATTAGTAAATGGTCCTTGGAAAGTAAGGAGAGTAACCCCCCTGTTACTGCATTTGAAGGCTCTATACATAGCCATATATTCTTCTGCAGTCAGTCGTAAGAAGCCCGAGTCAAAAAAAAAAGCAAAACAAACCATTGCAACTACAAGTAAAATTTTTGCACTGGGGTGAGAAAGTAGCAACTTGGAATAATTTGTTATTCTTAACTGTACTCCTTGTCATCTGCAGTGTCCATTACTCAGTATTCCCCAGAACTGGGCCCACCACAGGGTAACAAGTTCTGTTGCTCTGTTTTCTGGGACAGAAGGTTATACTTATTTTCTGCTCTGTCCTGAAGGTTAGCACTTACCTATCTGGATTTGCTTAAACCCAAGCAAATTTAAAATAAATTGTTGAAAATTTGTTGCTTATGGCATTTTCCACTGTTTTAAAGGAAGCAAATGCTGTTGGAAAGGAATTAAAATATGAAGCTAGACAAAGATGGTTACATAAAATTATTCATGCACACTTTATAACTTATAATTGTCACACCATATCAGAGATCTTTCTGCCTGCTGGAGAGAATGGCGAGTGGCGAGCCAGCCTCTCTTTAGGTTTGGGAAACACTGCTTTTTCCCAAATTAATAGCTCATATATGTGAAACATATAAGTTACTTCTGAGACATGAACCTTTTGGAACAGTGATAAACTTCAACAGTGTTTAAACACCTAACTGAAAATTTTCAGTCTTAGAAACCCTTGGTCAGAGGATGCCTTGCTCTTGAGGGCCAAGACTCTACTAGGGTTGATTTTCAACAGGGTTTCTAATATTCCTTGTTGCTTTTGTACCTAGAAATACTTCTTTGTAGGAAAAAAAATAGCTTTTCCTTTCTACTGGGTTAAGGAACCAGCTTCAGTTTCCAGGTGCTTTACTTGTTACAGATTATGTCCAGATCACCCGAAATGGGCTAAAGATGAAGCTCAGCTCATATTCTTCAAAGATTGGCATCCAGTTTGTTCTAGAACAGTATGAATGAGACTAATATGGAAAAATAATTTCCTGAAACCGATCTATCTGGTGTTGGTTGTTAAAAAGCAGATTGCTTACTGTGGTGGCAGTGAAGGTCGGAGGTAGGGATGTAATACCTGCATGCTCATCACCTGCCTTCTTGAGGGACACATTGATTTCTGCTCATTCCCATCGTCTTGGAAAATGGTCAGGTCTGCTGGGAGGCATTTCTGGTTTTGCAAGGACTCAGAGTAGTTCTGTGGTATAGATGAAATTCTTGATGTCTAAAGGTCCTACATAATTGTGGTCATGGGAGCCAGCCTTGATAGCCAACAAGCAGAATACCTTAGTGTAAGCGACGTAGCAACTTGGTTTTTTGTTCAGCTTTCCGATCAAAAATCTTGGAAGCACCATACCCATTACTAGCTAGTCATGGCAACAGGTCTGCTACATGGAAGTCATCTGATCAACACCATAAGGAAGGGAAACCGAGGCACAGGAACATAAAGTAACTTAGCTAAGATAGTATGGCAAGGGGCTGTGGAGGTAGGAAGAGTGCCTGGGTATGAAATTTGTCTCTGAAGCACAAGTCCATTTTTCACCCCCTGAAAGGAAGAATACTATGATAGCCCTTAAAAGGTGTTATGGTTAGGATGGAATATATCTTTTCAAAATTCACTCTCTAAGTACGTTTGCTGCTTAGGTGGTGCACAACATCTAACATGGTATGCAGGTCTGCCTCTCCTCACAGAGGGATGAATACACGTGAGCACCCATCTGAAAAGTGGCTGTGTTGAATCCTTTTGTTTACAAGGAAGCCAGTGTACTTTGTGTTGCTGTGCTTAGGTGAATGCAGCACCAGGTTGGGCAGGTTGCTTGCAGGGAAAATGGTGCAAATCTGCAGCCCTACACATTCCAGCAGTGCATGAGCTTTAGAAATATGAAACTGCACTTGTACAGAGACTTTTTGCCTTGGTTTTAACCAAAGCATCAGGAAGCTGGTTCTTCTGGCCCTCTAAAGGGTGTTGTTGTCTGTTGCATGCCATTGCCTGCTCCTCAGTTCGGGTCCTGAAGGTGCTGCAGAGGTTTTGCATTCCACCTTCTAGTGAGCTGGACTTATGAACTGGAACTAAGATCAGAACTGGCAGCTAGACTCATGCCAAGTTGAAGTTTTATTTATTTGATCATTTCATTGCAAGGTAGACACTGTGTCTGTGGTTTATATCTTTAAAATCAAATAAACTATTTATATATGGTGAAGAACTGTAAAACACATAGACCTTATTCACTAATATTTTTATGGTTTCTTTACACTTGACAAGTAAAGAATTTGTGAAAGTGTTTTTTGTACCCAAATCCCACAGATTTCTTAGGGAATTTTTTAAATTAAGAAAAGGTACGATCTAGATTAGTAACACAAACTTAGCTCCTGTTTTTCCCTAGCATGCAGCATGAACCCTTCTGAGTGAATTTTTAATACATATTTTAATGGGATACATTTGACAAAAACTTAAGAAAATACCATCAACTTTTATCCATTTAACATTATCATGTTATTAAATGAGGATACCTCATGTGAATTTCAGGTCAGTGTGGAAATATAAATTAGCTACTGTTTTCCTTTCCCTCCTGATAATATTGTTTTGTTTACATCACCATGGAAAGCTTTATGCAAATTTTCTTGCCACACCATATCCATTATACCTTAAAGAGAAACAGACTAATAAAAATTCTCAAAACAGCTATTACTTGTAGGAAAGGAAACTCAAAGGTCTGCAGTCTTTCAAAGTGTCATTGCTACTAACTTGAGCTTCACAGAGGAAGAAATCATAACTGTTCTTTCATAGAGACAAATTACTGTGAGCTCCAGATGAAGCCAGCAAAACCACGGAGAGACTGTAGTTTGCAAGCCAGGTCTTGACTGGTATTTTGGTTGTGTGGACAAGGAGCTCCTGGATGTTTTTGCCATTCCTGCTGACAGCTTGTCAGGTTACTCGTGCACACACCTCTACAGCTGCAACTACTGCTGCACATGTTGCAGGACATGTGGAAGGTCATTAGTGGTTTCAGCCTGCATTACTGTCATCCTAAAGTACAATCTTGCCATGCACTTTGCACTATCAGGGCTAGGAAACCAGTATCTTTCGTAGTAATGACTTCCAGTTTACAGCCTTCATTTGTTATATTTCCTCAATAGCTGTTGTGTTGAGATTAACTGCATAAATGGTCTGCAGCTGGCTGTTATGAATTAAGGGAGTTTAATCAAAGTATTTCTAATGTACAGCATAATGATAATACATGGGGGAAGTACTATTTAAGAGATAATGATGGCTTCAGAAGATCACTGTTGTAATGTTTAGTGCATATGCCTTCAGCATTGAATTTGTTGTTGTTCTGAATATGCTTAATGGATCAGTGAAAAGCTGCCTAATGTGGGATTGTTTGATGGGGCTGACAGAGCTGGAATTAGCCCATTGCTGTTTACTGCATACAGCCATTAAGATTAATTGCTGCCAGATAATTTTGACTGTTTTTATCTTCGGGAAAAAGTGTCACTAATGGGTTTATAAATTGGTTCACTATTACTAATAGTAAGGCCAGTGTAACAGGAGAGGATGTCAGCAGCTAATTCTAAAGATAAAGGTAAAAAGTATAAAGTACTATATGACTTGGTAGTTTTAAGGGATAATGTTATCTAATAACAGACAGACTGATATATGATGCTCATTAATGCTATTTCCCAGGCTTTGGGTTGAACCTAATAGATGCTAATAAAGTCTTATTTGATGTACCATTAAAAAGCTCAATCTGTTTTCTGCATTAATGCACAATGTTGTTTATCACATTTTCAGTGACTAAAACCCAAACTCTCAATCTGTTACGTAACTAAATAGTATGAGGCTAGTTATACCTATTTTTGTCCTTGTTTAGAGACACAGGAAAATTTATAGAGCAACCACTTTTTTGTATATACTATACGTAATTCTCATTCCTCAGCTTCCTGTCAATGATGACAATACTTCAGATTTCATTTTAACGTTTCTTCTTTTACATCTATCATCACTGGTAAATTCTGCAAAGTGCTCCCTCCAAGAGATATATTAATTGGTTTGCAAACATTAGAAAATAGTGGTGCAATGTGGGCAAAAGCTTGTCCAAGGAGGACGAATACACATTAGAGGTTAATAGTCTGGTACAGGACATATACATGCATGTGCAGTGCCTCTAATTTGCTGTGTATTAAAATGAAAGTTCTTTGTGCACTGAGTCTCAAATATATCCTTTGTATCTAAGGGCATTCACAAGGGAGTGGGAAGAACATGCACTAAATAGATAGAAACACCGACAAGGAATGCTTAATGAAGAGGGGAAAGCCAATAACTCATGAGTAGTGAAGTTGTTCTCTTCTCAAGTAGAGATAGTGTAAATTATGAAGTGATTCCTTTCTCAAGTTGAAAGAGCATTTATATTTTTCATGACCAATTTTTATATTGTGCTGAGAACATCTTCAATTTTTTGAGGGGCCTTGGATAGCAAAACAGTTCTTGTCTAAAAAAGGGCAATCTCAAACAATACCAGAAAAAGCTCTTTGCATTATTTTCCCCTTTCAGAATAATAGCATGTGAAGACCTTTGAGAAGTGAAGAGAAAAAAAATAGAGGATGATAAGATCTGTTCCGCCGTGTTTGCTGTTTCCACTGTAGTATTCCAGGTGGCATTCTGGTTTCTTTGCCATTAAGGACATGGATACTTTATTCTGGTTTAGATCCTTTTCCCGCTTTCAACTTCCATTCCTTTCATCATATTTATACCATCTGCCTACATATCTAGTAATGCATATCAATATATGGGAACCTTATATTGTGTAGGGAAGTGGCTCCAATCTAAATATTCTTCCCTTTATTTATGTATCTGAACATTGCACAATGCTGCCTGGAGACATCCATTCAGGTTTTTTCATTAGGTTCAGATCCTGATCTCTTTCCCTCATATCCCCCACCATTGGCTGCATTATATACATCTGATCAATCATTTTCCAATTAAACTTTTGTCTATACACAGATCTAGCATTGTTTTGACTTAAATTGATTTAAAATCAGTTTCATTAATTCAGTACAAACTCTGTGTAGGCACATTAATATTTGGTTACAAGCAGCTTATTTTGGTTTACTTTTAACTCAGTAAAAGTTAAACCAAGCTCTGTCGGGATTATATTGATTTAAAAGAGCTGACACAACCTATTTCACTGTTTTAACTACATTGATTTTAAATCTCGTTCTTAGTTAAACCAAAGCAATTTGCACATGGAGAGTCCCAAGTTTTGTTCCCAAAAGGTGTTGTCGATGTTTCCATGCATGGCCCTTTGTAGGTGCCCATTAGCCTCTCCTTTCTATTGTTAATGATTCTAAATAACGTCTTGAGGCAAGCCTTGATGAGGTTGTTAACCAAGCTGTCTGTGGCAGGCAATTTAGGATGATAGCTTACTCGAAAATTATTCCAGAATAAAGTAGAGTGTTGTGGGTTGTTTTAATGCAGAGTAGCTGTATTGGAACAGTTCCAGGTAGAGACACTCTGAAGGAGATTGGGATGTTCTTGTGCCAGTTTGGACAGAACAGGGCATCCCTTCCCTGCTCCAAGAGGGAATGAATCCCCTGTGTTAGATCAGCCAGCCCAGGCGTCTTGGGCACCCTACAGCATCTCAAAGGGCACAAAACATCTGTGTTTACTCACCTGAATCCCTTCCTCTCATTCTGAAGTAAGAAAGATTTTTTGACTTTAAGTAATCTGCTTGCAAAGTAAATGGTTGTGTGTATTTTTTACCTTAGAAGGGAAGTAAAGGAAGGAAAAGAGAGAGAAAGAAGAGAGGAGAGGAGAGGAGAGGAGAGGAGAGGAGAGGAGAGGAGACAAAGAGAGAAAGAAAGAGAAAAAGAGAGAAAGAGAGAGAGAAAGAGAGAAAGAAAGAGAGAAAGAGAGGAAGAAAGGAAGAAAGGAAGAAAGGAAGAAAGGAAGAAAGGAAGAAAAAAAGGAAGGAAGAAAGGAAGGAAGGAAGGAAGGAAGAAAGAAAGAAAGAAAGAAAGAAAGAAAGAAAGAAAGAAAGAAAGAAAGAAAGAGAGAAAGAAAAAGAGAGAGAGGAAGGAAGGAAACGGATGAGTCTCTCTCCTGGATTATTGCTCGTTATTTTAACTGTTAGCCCAACACCATCTCCCCAAAAGAAGCAGTGCAACTCAACGTGAAGACTAAAGCTTGATCCTATATGCTTTCAGCTGCGGCACCGTTTAACTCGTTTAAACCGTTTAACTGTTTAACTGCCAGTCCCAGAGCAGAGGCTAATGTCCGCATGGGTGATACACTCGGCAGAGAAAGAGCATAGATCAGACCAAAAAGGCAGCTGCTATGAGCTAATGTAACATCACTGGGTTAGTAAGAGAGGACCATTTACTCATGGCATCCTGGCTTTGAATTTTTATGGCCCTTTCCTCCTGAGCAGTTAAGGCACAAAGGCATTACGTGGCCTCGCTTCTGGCCTGTGGGGCTGGACCACAGCTGGTCCCTTGGGGCTGGCAGCAGGGCTGTGTCTACCTAGTATCCATTACTTGCATCGATCGCTAATTCTTCACTTAGACTTTTTACTCGGTGTCCAAAAAGACTTCGTTGTGCTACTTTGAGCCGCTCACAGCGTCATTTCACAGGTTTCAAATTGTGTTACTCTTTTGTCAATACTTTTTAGGGCCTGTGTTTCATAATTGGATAGTGGAGGGGGAGAGGTACGTCTTTTAAGAGCCGGGAAAGCAATGAATATTGGATGCTTTTTCATTAACTGATGTGAGATTCAGCAGTGCACATATTGATCTGTTGCTCTCTTACAGGAACATTTTACACCTGAGTGCAAGTTCAAAGAATCAGTATTTGAAAACTACTATGTGACGTATTCTTCAATGATCTACAGACAGCAACAGTCTGGCCGGGGTTGGTATTTGGGTCTTAACAAAGAAGGAGAAATAATGAAAGGAAACCACGTGAAGAAAAATAAACCTGCAGCACACTTTCTTCCAAAACCATTAAAAGGTAATTGCCTGGGTTTGCTCCATCTACCTGAACTGACATTGTCTTGTGTCAGAGATGTTTAATATCTGTGCATACATATTTGAAGGGTTCAGCTACTTATAGAACAGGAGTATAATGTTCTGTAACACACTGTTAATGTAGCCAGAGCTGCTTTTCTTAGGTTCCTCTACATTATCTCTGCATTTCTCTAATCTAACCAAATACACATATTAGTTTCTTTGTGCCCGAAGTCCACAGTGTCTCCATTATAGATAACAAAGGCTTTATCTGCAAAGGCTCAAACATCTGCTCATGGGCCATCAGCCACTTGCTGTACGGCTTGTCAGTCTGCACTTCATGTTACAAGATGTTTGTTTGTCTCTTTTGGCCTGAGATAAAGCTCTAATGTGCGGTGCCGCAATTAATGTGACATTATAGGTACGTGATGGTAATAATATGTGGCATCAGCACATATTATTAAAGCTAATGTGGCATACATATACCACTGTGTATTAAAAGCCAGGACCTAGCTGGAGTTAACTGAAGGATCTGAGACTCTTTGGTCCATGCAGAGCGAGATCTCCCATCGATTTATGGAGGTCCTCCTTTTCTCCTGAACATCTACCTTCCTTATGTTCCTTCCTTCCAGCAAAGCTGCCTAATTCTGAGTTATGCTCTTAGGTAGCTGTTCACGGCAGTGTCATTTCAAAATCAGAGAGGATATTTCAAAGGTACGTAGCCCCGGGTGGATGCTGGACTAGTTTGGCAGCCTACATTTAGGACTAGGCGTTAGGAACAACTGATGCCGAGGTTGATCCTCACTTCCAATGTGTGGGAAAACAAAGGAAACAGAAAACTGAAATTCCATTTTTGCACCCACCTGTTTAGGCTACATGTAGAAGTAACAGGTCAAATCACAGCTGTCAGCAGTGCTGCCTCACCATTAATAAGGAAATGTTGATTTATATGAGCTTAGGTGTATCTTGCAGAGTTGTAAGCGCAGTGGGTAGGGGGGGGTGATTTAACTGGGAGAGGGAGGGAGCTGTGGTTTTTCCCTTCCTCTAAAATGTCATTGAAGAGGACCTCAGAGGCTCTTAGGGAGCGTTTGAAGTGGAAGAGGTCTCCTTGCTGTGTTTCTTTGGTTTGCTCCTGCCATTGCATGTTGCTGAATGAAACACCCCAACGTTTCACCCGCAGACCGAGTGGCCTGTACCGTGTGCTGATGTCCCACCTCTCTTTTGCTTTGCAGTGGCCATGTACAAAGAGCCTTCTCTCCACGATCTCACAGAGTTCTCAAGATCTGGAAGTGGGACCCCGACAAAGAGCAGAAGCTCAGGAGTGCTAAACGGGGGTAAATCCATGAGCCAAAACGAGTCAACGTAGCCAGGTTCAGGCAAGCCAAGTGCTCTCTAAACAGAACCTTACCTCTGGATGCAGTTGAATTCTTACTAGCAGTCTTTCATCCAAACGTTCAATTGCCCAGGACAAGCCACCGAACTTGCATAGGTCACCCGTTTATCAGCCATTAGATCTACTGGTTGTCAAAGGATATACCCCAGTAATGTAGAATATGCTTGTGCATATCACAAGGCACTTGGATAGCCAGCAAACATACCTGCGGAATAAATCTCGGAGAAGAAATGTCCAGCTCTTTTCTCTCTCTCTCTCTTTTTCTCTCTCTCTTTCTCTCTCTCTCCTATGCTTTGTGGAATACGAAACAAAAACATTTCACAGCATTCACTGCTGATAAGAATTTGCTTTCCAACTCAGAAAAAGACCACTTTTGCTCTTCAAAGGAAATTTTAATGCTTGTATGTTTTATAGGGGCAAACAAAAAACAAATATGTAAACTCTGTTGTTTCCTTGGCTTACCGTTTTATATCTAAGGCTTGATAAAAAAATGTATCCTTTAATTTGGAATAGTGCAACTTTTTGATTTCTGAACTCCAATGGGTCTTTAAAGCTATGTCTTTAAAAAAAAAATTAAAAAATCAGGGTTGGAACTGAGAGTTGGTGTCTCAGGCTCAAGCAAACAGTGTTCTTGTGGTTTTAAACACAATGAAATATAAATTTTTATAGATTTGTAGTTTCTGGTAAAGTTCTTGTGCTAACCCCAGTCTGTAGGAACTGAGTTGTTTTGTTATCCCAAGTGGAAGCTAACAGAAAGGGATAAAATTATCCTCCAGTGTAGATTTCTCTTAATTCCATTTTGTGTGTCATGTTAAACTATTGTTGTGGCTTCTTTTCTAAAGACAGAAACTGTGGAATTAAGGTGACTTAATTTTTTTATAAGAAACGTCTTATTTGTAAAAGTCCTTCTTTCACTGTAACGGGCACGTGAATATTGTGTAGGAGGAAGCGTTAGGACAGGTTACCCCTAAACAACATATACTTATACATGCTATTGGAAACAATTGTTTAAAAAAAAAATAAAAATGTAGTTAGGTTTCCATTTAGGTCATCGTCTGTTGCATGGGAGAAAGTCGGAATATTGGCATAGAGTTGCATGATGTGTAAGATTTTGTGCATTAATCATCGTTGGATTCTGTGCTCCAAAACTGACATAGTTCTGTGCGGGCAGCTTCCTGCCTCGTACGAAAAGAGTTGTTTATTATTTGTTGTATACACAACCATGCACTGAATAAACTATTTATATTAAGATGTAGTTTTTAAAAAGATTGTTTGATTATATGCTGTACATCCATGATTAATTTCAAGGGAAAGGGTCGGCAGTTAAATTAGAAGACTGTAATTAATGTTCAAAACGTTTCTATGTGATGGGTTATTCCCCTGTAATGCCGTGCGCTATATGAACGAGAACATGTCGTTTCTTTTTTGGATATTGTTAGAACTGGTCTCACGTGCCCAGCCGAGATACTCAAAACAGAGTGACGATTAAAGTGCCACAAAGTCTTGGTGACGGCCCCTCTGCCGGAGCCCCAGCGAGTTGCGCTCCTCCGCTTTGAGCTTCTCCAGCTTCTCCATGTCTGCCCGCCCCGTTAGGTGGCCCTTGGTGCAGCCACCTCGCAGCACACCTCCCCACAGCCCAGGGGGTCCCCAAGGGAAGTCCCGCACCGCTCCTGCCAGGGTGGCACCTTGAGGATGCTCAGAGGTTGCTGGGCATCACAGCAGGTTCCCTTTAGGGGCCAGCTTTATCTGGTCTAGGAGGAAAAAGGTTCTTGTGGGTCCTGCCTTTGTGCCCATGCTCTGGAGGGAAAACGGCCCTCTCCAAAAACATCAGTGAGAGCTTTCCTCATCTATAACATCCAGGCAGCTCTGACAGGTGAGCTTCACTCATCAAGGTGGTTCAAAAAGTCCTAGGAGGAACAAGTTTTCATCATGGGTGGCAGAAGAACCATTTCTGGAAGGGACTAATTGAAATGGAGGCAAAAAGCTACCTATAAATGTCAGCCTGAAATTAAAATCAGATATTCTGCTATTTTTTGTGCCTTCCACTTGACCAAGTTGGAATTAGACCTCAAGACCAGGCTGGGACAATGTTGTTTTTAAGACTGGGGCTGAGAAAGGACAGAAGGAGATTATGTCTCGGATCAAACCCTGGCAAAAGACCCAAAGGGTCAAAACCCAGGCAACGAGCTCTGACTTGCTGAGCTCCCATATTGGAGCAGGGTATTGCTGGTCCCTCACAGGCCCTGGGGATCCTCAGGGGGTAAAGAAGGTGGAAGCACAACCAATACCATAGAAATCCTTAAAAACTAAAGACATGGATGTGATTGCTCCAGTGGTTTTGATAACTCAGTGAGTCTGAATCATCTTTTCCCTTCAACTAAGTGGGGTGTGTGTTTGTGGAACACCTCTCTTAACCCTCCCAACCCCAAGCATCGAATTCTTGGGGTGCATGTTCCAAAAAAGGAGTCCGAATGCCTTAGGAACATACAACCTGATTAAAAAATAGGCATAGTTGTGGCAAAGCTAGTTCCTTATCCAGTACCTCCAACCTTGAAGGTCATCTGCAGTGAAAGAAAAATGCTCATCTAACAGATTGTCCCTTCTGAGATCTGTAGTCTGGCCCACCTTTAGCATTGACATCAGCTGTGAGCGTTCACTGCCAAGTCCCTAGTTTTCAAAGGTTTCTAATACACCAAGCTGAGAAGGGCCACCCTTGGATTAAAGAAGAGATATGGCAATATATAAGCCATAAACAGCTGTTTCTGAAAATTATATGACATTTCTGACAAACTTGTTCCAACAACAGCTTTTCCTTCAGGGTACTGTGGACTGATGATAGAGTCCTCACAGCAGACAATAGTTCGTGTACGCTATGGGCAAAGTGGGGGATTTATGCTGAGGGTTTTACATGTGGCCTTTGGAGCCATAGGCTGAGATTTAATAGGGAGAAATAGAGTTAAATGTACCTTTGGAGACAGTGAAGGTGATATTGTGACTTTTAACCAGTCTTGGATAGACAAGAATGTGGCTTCAGCAGAGGACCAGATTTAGGAGACAGATTTCGGCGTATTTCTTTATCCTTCAGCACCCATAAATTAGAAAGTTAAACAGCTGACTCCTAGGTAATACCTCCCTTTAAGAAATGTGCTAGATGTTGGAAAAACATCCACATTGATGGTTGTCTTTCAAAAGAAAAGTTATAGCCACTAGTCAACCCACTTTTCTCTGCCACATCCACACTGGCAGAGCATGGTAAGATGCACACCTGGAATAAGGACAAAGCCCAGGGGCTAGTAGGAAACTAAGCCCTACACTGGCCATGAGCCACTAATGATGGCCACATCTGCAGAAGGTTTGGTCCCAAGCCCTTCTGATATTGCCAACGTGGCAGTTGATGCCTTTCATCTGAGGTTTCTCTTGGCCCTGCTTCTCCACTGATGCTGCCCATGCTCCAAGCAGCATACCACGGGGCTGGATTTGACTCAGGAGGCGCAAAACCAGGAGCTTTCTGGTTCACCTGGACTTCCCTTGGCAAAGCCCTGAGCCACCACAGGGGCTGTGCGGGGGCCTTATGAAAGGCAAGACAGATACAGACAAATACTACCTGCCAACCCAAAAAAAAAAACAGGTCACCCATGAAAAAGTGGGAGGAATACTGCTAGGAGCACAACTATTATGAGGCAAAATTGCTGCTTTTTTGTGATCCACCTGTCAGAGCTGCTTTCTTGGAGGTCGTTGCAGGGGGCTCAGGCATTGCCTGCTTGGCCTGGTTTTGGGGTGAGCTCTTCCCACTGGGAAGAGCTCTTCTCTGTACAACACTCTTTATTTATTTTTTTTTCTTTTTTTTTTCTTTGCATTTACCTCATGCTACCTCATAGCATGGTTGTATCTCCGTAGCCACTTGCTCAGCCATGTTCATCGCTGGCACGATGGAAGACACTTCCCCTACTTGGGGAAAATAGCTCCCAAGTTAGCCCAGAGAAGAACGGTGCCCCTTCTGCAGCACCGTCTGGTGTCCCCACCGCTGGTTTCCAGCCCACGGGCCGGGTTTCCCAGTGGGATAGAGACGGTGTAACGAGCTCAGGGATGCTGTGGTACGCCAGGCCTCTCCCCAGCTGAGCACCGGCGTGAGAGCCAGGTCTGGCAGAGCTCTGCTGTGTCTTGAGTATCTCAGCATGGAGACCGGAGCCAGCTCTAACGGGTTTAAATGTCTCCCTGACATATCCGTGACCAGGACACTTTTGCAGGACAGAATCTGTACGTAACAACCTCCTATCTTCTAATAAATAATTCTCTCTAAAACAGGCTCCCTCATGTCTGGGCTCTGATTTTTATCACTGCAGCTACTTAAGGGTTCTCCACTCCGGCACTGGTGTGCTATGCTTTCACAGGATCATGGAACAGTAGGGGTTGGAAGGGACCTTCAGAAATCATCTAGTCCAACCCCCCTGCCACAGCAGGGTCACCCAGAGCAGGCTGGACAGGAATGTATTCAGGCAGGTTTGGAATATCTCCAGAGAAGGAGATTCCAGAGCCTCTCTGGGCAGCCTATTCCAGGGTTCTGGCACCCTCAGAGTTGGGATATCCTTGGAATAAAGACCCTTCTGGTTACCAGTCCTTTTCCTAAGTCTTCCTGAATCAGAGAGGGGGAACTTGAGTGGTCAAGACGGGACCATTGTAGATGGAGCCTTCAGTCACCGTAGCCTCTCCATGGCCCATGGAGGACACAGAAAGTGTGATGCCTTCTCCCAGCTCAGGAAATGGCTACTCTAAATATTGGCTCTCAGTTTCCTACATGGTGTAAGACCAAGATATAAAAAAAACCACCATGCTTTTGTCTGACTTTGGATCTGCAAAAAATGACGGTAAAGAATACTAGAAAGCACATTTAAAATAAATGGATTTATTGGGAAAAAAGCTCTACCATGCAGTTTACCCTGAATCACACCAGCTTTGGGAGTTTTTTTTCAGCTCTTTTGGGGGGGGGGGAAGAAGTTCTTGACAACTTTAAATTCACAACCCAGGAGTAAACTTTTAAGAAATTCTCTTCCCTGGCAAGCGTGAGCAGAGCTCTGGGGCCCTGCAGGTTGGCACCAAGGCCCATGTCTTTTGGAGAGCGGGGCCCTGAAACAAGCTGGGTTTGCTGGTGCATGGTGGTTTGTATTGTTTATGGGCTCTGGTAGCAGAGCTTACCCTGCTGTGGGTACATGCAACAGCCATTTGGGGGGCACTCAATCACCCTGCCCTTCTGCCGCTCCTCTCAGGGGGAAGTTAAAATATTAAAGAAAAATCCAAATTTAAAACACGTTTTACATGAATCAGAGAAATTGAAGTAATAAATTATTCCATCTCATCAGGAGCTGGAGAACAGTTTATAGGATTCCCTTCAAAGATCATTATTAACAACTTGGAAGTTAAGATTCTTAAAAACCATGTATGGAAAATTACTTTCAAGCACCCACAGGCTTGATTTCTTTTTTTTTCCCTCACATACATTTCTCACCTAAACTCAACAGCTGGAGGGGGCAGGAGGAATGCTTGCATCTCCCATGGGTTTCTCAGCATTACCCATTATCTGCCACACTCCTTTCCTGAGCTTGTCCCCTTGCTGAGGACAGGATCACGGAGGGGTCCACCCTCCACCCAGGGCCACCACATTTGTATATGGAGGAGGACTTGAAGTGCACAGAGCTGGTTGATCCGATGAGCTGTTCATGGAGGCTGATCCGAGCTGTCGATGGCCTATTTTGGGGGACAAACAGCAGAGTGGCAGCTCTTTGTCCCGCGCCGAGACGTCTCATCTCAGAGCATGTTCCCAGGGGAGCCTGGGGTGAATTTGGGGGCTTTGCAATGAAAAGAACTGCTCAGACACTGATGAGAAGGCGCTGCTTGCTGTGCCTGAGAGGCCCACGGCTGGCGCCTGTCAGAATTAATTCATTAGGGAACAGACTGCAAAGCTCTGAAAAAAATAACTTTTCATGATTTGTCACCTACACCTTAAAGAAGGCTAAGGCGCAAACAAAAGCCTTATCCAACTGGGGTGAGCAGATCATTTTTTTGCCCTTCCTTTGCGTGTTGATTAATTCAGTTATACAGAGCAGGGCCCTGCACTCGGAGCAGGGGCACAGACGCCATTATCCAAACCTTTGCAGCAGGAAAGTTTCCTATAGACAAGAACTCAGAGCTCTTTTAATGTTTGCAAACAATGCTATATATATTTTGAAGGAAACCATGGTGAGGTCTGAGCCAAAGTCATTGAAAACCATCTTCTTTTTTTCCTACTTTGAGGTCAGGATCAGCCCTACAGCCAAAACTTGAGGGAGACAAGGCCGTGGAAGGAGAGGTTTACAGGCACCCTCTCAAGGGAAATGGGAAAAAGAAGAGGTAGAAAAGAGTTTACATGACTTAGTGTTGTACTTGGAAACCCTCCGAAGGACACTTGGGGCATCCCTGGTGCTGCACGTACACGTGCTCCAGGGAAAGGGTAATGGGAATGAAGTGTCAGAAGGAAAATGACTCCTGTTCGCGGACATTTCTGGTGACAGTAGCTTCGCTGCAGGTTCCTCCAGGACATTGTCACAGCTTTACCAAAGATGTTTTAGAGCAATGAACCAGAAGTGCCACTTTGCTTATGACGAAAAGGACAAGGCTGACAAAGGGAGGTGTAGGAGGGGATGAGGTGTAGGGACACGTTCACCATGAGAGGCAACACCACCACTGCCACCGATGGCTTTTAGCAGGACTCCGCTCACACCCTGACCCACAACCATCACAGCAGAATAATGGGGCAGAGTTCTGTCTCCTCTCAAGGCCTGGTCCCAGTCTCGGTTGCAGAATACATCACAGACTCCAGTAAGTCTGGAGTGTCCCTTGCTGATTTGAAGTACCTTTGTCTAGACCATTGCTGAAGGACCTCAGACATTACCTCATGCATTAATATGTTACAGCAGTTAATCTGTGAAATACTTTTAGGTAACAAAATTAACCGGTTCAAAACTTAATTAATCCTATTTCCTTCCCAAATGGTTTCCTTCAAATGGTACTTGAAATAGTTTTACTTTCCCCCATTGTCTGTCTAATGCACTGATGAACTTTTCCTTCTGAGCTTCTCCTTATGTTAATTGTCTGCTCATCCAACCATCCCTTCTGATAATTAAGCGAGTTAATAATATAGAGGGATCTTTAAAAATTAAACTTCTTTCCTTGTTAAGCAAAAGCAGAACTTTTGTTGTTGTTTAAAGGGGTGGTGTTTTTTTTTAACTTTCCTCATTTAAAAGAACAATTAATGCCTTTGGAAGTAGTGGCAACATTTGGGAACCCACCTGCTACAGAGATGTCCGTGTAAATACTCTTTGTATTAAATATACAAAGGTTTTGCATTAGATGACACAATGAGGTTTTCTAGGGACTTTGAATCAGCAGATCTTACAGCCATCAGGGTAGACTGAGAAAAACAAAGAGAAAGCAAAGGAAACCATAAACCAGTCAGGAATAGAGATGCTGCTCTTAACAGCCAGTGTCTTCTTCTGCTTGGATGATCCCTAAGGTTCCACCTATAAACACATCACCAGTCTCACCTTCTTGGTCACTAATGCATGGTCCAATAGCAGTTGCCCTGGAGCGCAGGCATGCGTTCACCTCCCATGGTAGGTCCATGACACCTCTGCTGTCATGCAAAGTCAGCATCTCATCAGTGTTTTCCCACTGGAGGTCACTTGCTGAGGGTCCTTCTCCTCCTCAGTGTGGCCCCTTACAAGATGCACCATGCAGAGCAGAGGACGGTACCCACCCAGCTGCACATCTGGCTCCAAGGCAGCTTCTGCCAGCTCTAAAATCTTCATTTTCAGTGGAGACAATGACAGAATTTTTCCATTGCGCTCCACATCAGACAGACAGCAGCCCACTCGGAGTTTAAATTCTGCTAAGGAGGAAAATGTCTTCACACAAGCACATTGAAATGCATTACGTATACACGCAAACACAAATGAAAGATACACACATATAATTACATATATATATATATATATACACACATTTTATACGTATAGAATCATAGAATCATCTGGGCCAGAAGGGACCTCCAAAGGTCATCTAGTCCGACCCCTCGCAGTCAGCAGGGACACCCCCAACTAGACCAGGTTGCCCAGGGCCTCCTCGAGCCTCACCTTGAATGTCTCCAGGG
>JAOQGH010000001.1:141092067-141112064 GCA_025769975.1 Gallinago jamesoni
AAAGAAAGAAAGAAAGAAAGAAAGAAAGAAAGAAAGAAAGAAAGAAAGAAAGAAAGAAAGAAAGAAAGAAAGAAAAACAAAAAAACAAGGGGGCAGAATTGAAAAACAGACACATCACACAATGGGATCCTATTTCACTAAGCAGACTCTTTCCAGTCCTTTTCCTTGCAGGTGCACCTGTTTTGGGTCATGCCATGGCCCAAGCAATGGCTTGCTTCCTAAGCTGCTATTTGGTACGAAGCTACCCTGATTATGGATTTGCAGAAACAGCATGTTAATCCTGAACTTTCTTTTCTAAATCAAGCACAGATTTTGGACTGCTTAACCTAAAACCAGCAGTCACTGGAGATACTGAAGTATTTCTAAACTAACAATCTGTTGTCTAAAACAAAATGAAGTTTTGCAGAATGCAAGGGCTGTTCTTCAATACAGTAAAGACAATCTCATATAGAATGGACTTCACCAAGTTTACACAGCAGCACCAGTGCCAAAATTAGGCAATTAGGAGGAATATATATTTACATTGCAGTGCAGTATAAATGCAACTTGATCAGTTTTTCCTCAAAAACTTGACCAGTTTTTCAAGAAGGAGGTCTACCACAGTTTATGTTCATTCTCAAAAATTACAATGAACACCTGAGCTTCCTGAACTTTCTCAGCTTCCAGCTGCTTGTGGCTGTCAGTACTGGGCATCTGTGTTGCTGGAATAGCCCAGGGTTCCACCTTGCAGTCCTGGAGGATTGCTCAGACTCAGCGTAGCCCAGGTCAGCTACCCAAAAACCCTACATGAAGGTACTAGCCAGTTATAAAGTTACTCTAAGCACTATTCTTTTCCTCTGTATATGCTCTGTGATGTATGAAGTGAGGGCGACGAGCGCTTTCCAAACTTTCCCTTTCTCCTAACACTCTGTAATTCCACACACTTGCCTAAAGTAAGCCCATTCCCATTGGCTCCTGGAGCAAGAAGCCGTAGGCTTGCAGAGCATAGCCATATCCACACAGGTCTTGGGACACAGTTTGTTTTCATGGTCCTTTGCCACCACAAATCCCACATCAGTGGCTCCTAAGCAATGAATGTAACTGAGAACAGGACTCAACATCAGATTTACATTATGCTCCAGAAAGCAGGACTCAGTTGACACTGAGAAATGCCTTAGTCAGGAAACCAGGCTCTCTCAGTAAACGTTTCAAAGCAGAAACTTCAGTAAGGTGCTTTACAGGACTGTCTTTCCGTTGATTAGACAGGAAGCCTAATGAGACTAACCTCCTACCTCAGACACCTCATTTAAGTATTTAAATTTAGACACTGTGAAAGCCTTTTAATTTTCTTTTTTTCAAGAAGATTTTTGGATTTAGTCATCTAAGGATGAAATTCACCCCTCTGCAGCAGCACAATTCAGAACAGAACCTTTCCAGTTCTTTGCAAACTCTGATTCAAGGACCTCATTCCAAAACAGAGCAAACCCCTTATAAAGCCCCATGAAGTCTGTTCAAGTTTAGGCATCCACCACGATCACTGTCTTGGAAAAAATCTGGACCTAGAGGGGTGCACAGTGTTTAGTCTGACCCACCGGCCAGGCATGAATTCTATCACAAAGTCCTGTGTCTCACTTCAGCCTCGTCAAGAACTGTGATCCTGAAAAGAAAATCCTGTGGGAAATTTGTACTTTAGTTAAGGGGAAAAAAAATCAAGTCAGGCCTCCAAAAATTATAAAGTGTGACATTAATTGCTTCTTTTCACTTATCACCTTCTTGATTTGAGCTTTTACAGTTCATATTTTTGAACTTTCCTCTGCAGTCCAGACCATTAGGAATTTTTTTTTTTTTCTTAATAAAAACAGTGATTATCAGGTAATAACAGGATTTTTGAAGCTAAGGCATTAAAAATACTGATTGTTGCAAAATGCATGATTAAATCACAAGTCTTAGCAACATCATAAAGCGTCTTTCATTTCAAGACTACTTTTTATATATTTGTTCAAAGAGATTTCTCAAAAGAAACTGTGGGTTTTTTACATATACACACACTTGTGCAGGTTCAGAAGAAAAGCAGGGATGAAGCCAGGCCATGGATAAGTGCTGGGAAAGTATGAAGTGATATGTCATGCAGCCATTCTATTTATCAATGTCAAAAATTCTTTGTGTGATTCATGAAATGTTATTTTATCACCAAACAAGGATATGTGGGGTGCTTTCTACAATTGAAATATGAATGTAATAGATTGCAAAACTTTCTCTCCTTAAATTCACACTTGAAAATGACGTGCTGAAGTTTTCAAATTGACCTAATTAAGAATATTAGGAACAAATGTAGATACTTCATACAGCAAATGAAATAGGTTGGATTTTTGGTTTTTTTTAAATTCAAGTCATGGAAATATTATCCTGAAATTAAACTATTTAACATGGAGGATTCTCTGAGCTTCAGACAGTTTCAGGCCAATTCTTCCCAGACTGCAGCTATTACCTTGAAAAATTACATAACTTGCCTTTTTTCTGCAAATCGCTGAAGCCTGACTGGTGCTCCATTATTAACATCAGAGCTGTCAGCATCTCAGGGAGGCAAGAGAAGAAAGCAAAGCATTCCTACCAGCAGCAACAAAACCATGCTTGCACTTAGAGGAATCTTCCTTCAATCCTCTTCATACCAAGCAGAGAACTACTTAAAGTACAGTACGCTGAAGGTTGGATTCATTTCACTTTCACTATCTATAAGTTAGAAGTCTCTATTAGATGTCTATAAGTTAAAGTCAGCTTGACTCCCTCTCTAGACAATGAAGAGAGATAGGCACCTCCAGAGGGTGATTCATCCCATCCGAAGACAGGTATCAAAGAGAGATGGAAGGAATCGCCCTTTGGAGATGCCTATCTCTCTCCAGTGACTACAAAGGGAGTCTGTGGTGAGTGGCTTAAACTTGACAGCTAAAGTTATGTGAGATGAAATCTAATCCTAAGTATAAATAACACAGGAGGAGCTTTACTCCTCTACTGAAGAAAAGGTTATTAGGGATGGTTATTGGAAGCATTCTGCATTAAAAATGCACAAATTGCATGGTGCTTATTAGCAAGCATGAATTAACTTGACTGTGCATATAACTACACCGATATGTTAGGGGTGTCAGAGCCTCCGTAAAAAGTAGGAAGGACAAGTTTAGTAAGGGACCATGGTTCCAAAAGAGTGTCACACTCAGCTGGGACCCTGAGCAGCTTCTGAATGCTCCCGTTTAGAATCATAGAATCATTTACGTTGGAAAAGAGTTTCTCTCAGTGCTACCAGTTTAACAAGTGTCTTACAGTAATGATGACCCTTAACATCTTTTTTACCCTCTAAGTGCTGTTTGCCTCTCTTCCAGTTGAGATCCTAACAGCATGGCAGGTTAGTCAACTTGTATTTTACAGGAAGTGGAAACTGTATTATAATAACACTAAAAGAGTCAGAATGTATTGCTTTCACATGATTTGCATTAACTTTTCAGGTCATCAAACTATTACTCGTTTTAGTTTAGAATCTGAAGACAGGCGAAAAATACCTTCCCCTAGAAACCGTAAGCAGTAGTCTGTGTGGCACCAACTGATTGGCTTTCACATTGCTTCAGATTAATCCTGTCTAGAGCAGGTTGGGGGCCTGTGAAGTAATAGCTCTTGACCCTGACTCTCCTCTAGGCTCCATACAATGTCTTCATGACCCTAAAGCTTCTCTTTATTTCAGTTCAAAGAGTTTGACGTCAGAGAGGGTTGTGCTGGAGCCAACCAGGCTGGTGGATGTTATACCATGAAAGTGACCACACACGTGACATGCCATAGGGTTTGGCATGATGGGGTTGTCTGAGGGTGCAGAGACTACTGAAAACATGGCTGAAAACAAGAAGTAATGGGAAAATCAGCACAACAGAGGATTAAGATAGCAATGTCTGAACTGGTCCCTATACTTTTTTCATATGGCAGTGTAGGTATACTCAAGTAGAACCTACCTGGTCATGGCTTTCACTATGTTAATGAAGGAACCAAAATTTTAACTTTTAGTAGATAGGATGTCAAAAGAGAAAGAATTCAAGATACCTCCACAGCCTGGTTATTTGTGTATTTATTAATAGTTTCTCGAAGACAACAGTGGATAGACATAATTTTACGACTGCACCCAGAATTTTAAAGGCTCTACCATATCAACCTTGTCACCACTCTCTCTTGAACTGTACTGTGGGCACCTATATAGCCAAGGTTTCACTCCAAGATGTTTCTGGTGATTTAAATCAGTATGAGAAGAGAATGAAGGCCTTTGCACTTAATTTCAAAAGACTTCTTTGGAAGATGTAATTCATGTGTATCTGAGTATTTCATCACTATTTAGATGTTGTGTCATCTCTGTCTTTTAAATCTAGGTATTTTTAGTATTCTTAGTGTAACACATGCATGAGAAAATACTGTAGCTGTGAAAGTCCAGATTGTGCAATCTACTAACCTAGACGGTACTGTCACTTTTATGTGCCCTATATTTTATTCATCCATAACTCAAATAAATGCAGATTTAAAAAATTTATCCTTAGCTCTTGCCTTGCTTCCCAGTCCTCACTGCTTGGAATTTGAGAATCAAGTCATCTGGATAAAAGCTGCAGTATTTGCTCGCATGTTCTGCACCTGCAGTAAGCATCACTACAAAAATAAGCAGTATTTTACATCTTCCTATAGGAAAAAATTAAAAATATTGCAATTAGATGGGGTTTATTTCATTATTTGTAAAGATATCTGTTTGGTTTTCATGGTCACCGCAACCTTAGGCAAGAAAAACTAAAATCAGAAACTTGTATTTAAATCATCCATCTAGACAGAAAGATTTATAAAGTACCATTTCCTTGGGGAATCTTTCACTCTAAATTATCTAATGGTTTTCTAAAATTAGATGCCACTTTCAAAAAATCAAAACTATCAGAGTTATTAACAGCACCTTTTAGGGATATTGTAAGATATACAAACATCTGAGAAAATATACTGGAAGAACAAGTTGCATCAGCTTTGAATGTGTTTAAAGCAACACATTAAAAGTACTAGCAAGGTTATGTTTGTAGGAAGAAGCAAATTGGTTGAAACCCTGACCCCACTGAAATTAATGAGATTTCACCCTTTGCCTTTTACTATTCAGACACGTTCCTGGTGACCATGACCAAGAGAAAAATTCTTGCACAAGGACATTTGAAATGGTAGGCTCTGTCTCTTGAAACAGTAGGTTCATTTGGTGTTTCTGTGCTTCAGTATTTCTTATGGTGTACAATATGTGACCCAGCTTGAAGGCTTCTAATAGTGGATAGAAGATAAAAATAAATGTTGCTATTTACAGATCCAAAAATTCTTAAGAGCAGGAGTGAAAAATGTTTTGACTGTTTCATAAAACAAGTGTGAAAAATGGCCAGTGAATCATTTTAAAGGGTCAGTATTAAATTTGTATTACTGCAGTTAAATCCTAGCTAGGGATTGGAGCACAAATTCAGTAAAAAATAATGAAAGGATCTGATCTGTATTCTGCAGACTCAGCCTCTGAGTCTCCAGTATTGGGGTGTGGAGCCCTAAATACTTCCGCCTTCTATAATGTATCTTCAAGTATATTCCAGTATCTCCTTATATCTGGTGATTTTAATGGGGCCACTTCTTTCTTTCATTCTCTTGATGTTGTGGGGTCAAAAGTCCACAGTACATTCCAGGATGCATCTGACCCTTTAGAGCACAACATGTGAGACTTAAAGGCAGCAATTAGTCTTTGCCCAAAAGCGAAAGCCAGGTGGCCAGAGAACATAAAATCACCAAAAAAGGTAGAGATGGGTGAGATCTGGGGAGGAGGGAGAGGAAGAGAAGGAAAAGAAGAATAGAAGGAGGAGTGAGGTGGTTGGAAAGACACTGTGAGAAGTGCTTGGATCTAGCTCTGTGAGGCTACACAGCACCAACTACCCTGAGAAAGGTGGTCATGGGAGATGAATGTAACAAAACAATATTTTGAAAGAAAATGAGAGGGTTGAACCCAGAGAAGGCAGAAATGGACAAGAGTTTAGAAGGATTTAGCAAAGTGCTGGGATGTTGAGAGCCTTGATTTTTTTACTGAAGAGCTGAGAGCCTGGCTGGCTCAAGGCACAAGCGGCAGCGGGGAGTGCCCCAGGACAGCAGGCTATTGGGGTTCCAGGATGGACTTACTGACTCCTGGGTCTGTGCTGGTGCTGGAGGAGGGCCGGTTTGCTGGTTGCTTCTTTCGGGACAGGCAGAAGCAGCAGGGACCGTCCTGCAGCCACAAGGCCAGGGACCACAACCCACGTCAATGCATCTCCTTTCCCTTCCCCATCTTCCTCTGGAGCAGCTCTCAGCAAGGAATAATTCAGTTTCGACTCCAACCTTGGTTTGCCCTGGTATCTCTGGTTGTCAGGAACACCTGTCATTACTAAATCTCCACTAGATTTAAGAATGAGCTGGGGCAGCTGCCAGCAAAAAAAACCTCAATCTCTCATTTAATAAAAAAAATAAAAATTAGAAAAAAGAGTGACAGAAACTGCTTGCTGCCTAGGGACTGCAGCCTGGTGATCCTGGCTTCAACACATGCTTAACTTAAAATATGCAAATAGGACATTGGCTCCAAGGAGACAACTTCTCTGTTTAAAGTTAGTCATACCTTGAAGTAATCTGCCAAGGACCTTCATTGGTTGAAATGCTAATGTATAAAACACTTAGCTAACTATGATATGGTTGGCACAAAGCAGTATGATTTGGTTATGGATAACCTATCACTCTTTTCTTCAAGCCTTCCTTGAGTGCAGCAGCAAAATACAAGACTAAAAAAAATGGGGTTAATCTAATGTATTTGGATTTTCTGAAAGTTGTTTTGCAAGTGCCTTGCAGAACACTGTCAAAAAAGTAACAGCATGCAGGAGTGCAGTGGATTAAAAACAGACCATCACAAAGCAGAAACTGCTCCATTTTCTATCAGTGAAAGAAGAAGTAATTAATACCGGGATACCCCCAAGCTGCACGTTGCCATTGATACCGTTTTGTAAGTTAGTGACATGAAAACCTGTGTGAACATTGAGCTGACCATGCTTAGGGGTATCACAAAGGCAAATCAACACTAAAGAAGTTTACATAGAGCTCTGGGGAAGTTGAAGGAAGTGAGGTGAAAGGACAGCACAGTAACAGGTGAAATCCAATGAATGCAGGTTAAAGTATATTGAAGGAGAAATCATTTGAACTACCGAGATCTCCGAGTTTAAAGAGCGATAAGTTTAAAGAGCCATGAGTTTAAGTTAATGAAAGTAAGTGCCTTCTGAAAGGGAGAAGTGGTGATTGCTGCTGTGGTGCAGTTATTTGCTGAAAGAGATACGGCATTCCAGAAGGCATCAAAGAGCAAAAGAAAATAATAATACAGAAATTATTATCATGTAAGTATATGACAGTGGCATAATATTATTGGGGGAACCATCTTCTTTTCAAGAGATGTTCTTTCAAAAAACAAAAAAAGCATAGCAATAAAAAAGGAGAGAATTCAAAAATGTTCATGGAAATCATGAAGTATATGAGATAATGAGATAAAAAAGAGTTTTATAAACTAGTGGTTTTGCACATTAATTTCCTCTATTGACAAGCCCTCACTCTCTAAGTAAATGCTGGTGAACTAGTAAAAGATACTGATAAGTAGAGGTGAGATAGCAGGGTAGGCTAAGCATTGAACTAGCCTATCATGGGAATTCTCATGTCAAAAAACTATCATCACAATTAATAAGTTACTGTTTTGGCTGCAAAATAATTCCTGTCCCTCTCTGCATCCCCTGTTTACCCTCTGACCTCACTGGCTCCAAGAAATTTGGCAGAGTGGTGAGGTCTAAGAGATGCTCCAGTTCTTAAAGGTTTATAGGGGTCCAGGCACAGACGAAGGAACCTCTTAAATGCTCTAGGGGAGGGAGATTTGCACCTTCTTGGATGGGAAAACCTGCAGTGGAGAGTGACTTCATAAGTGACTAAACCTGTAAAAAGCTTCTGCCAGAGCCAGGACCTTTTTAGAAATCAAAATATTGCAGTCAGGAAACAAATTCACAGGCAACCAGATTTCATTAGTTCCCGGGCTCAAAGGACTAGCTTCAACAATCACCTCACCTGTATTATAGGACTAAATAACCAGGAACAAGGATATGTCTTCACATGAAAATGAAGACATATCTGATCTGCCCATACATGGAGCTCTTTAGGTGTTTTACAAGAAAAAAGGTATTGTTTAGGCTGAGGATCTTCTCTGTGCTTCAGGATTGACATCAGGCAGGTCTGGAGACTGAATCCCACTGAATACTTAGTTTTTGTTCAGGTCAGTCCTGGATGCTGGACTTACTGGGGTAACAGACAAATTTGATCCTGAAACAACGAACAATTAAAGCTATGTAGTCCCTCTGAACCCTAACAGCAACCATTGTATTGCACACATGTGGACAAGCGTTACAGACAGGCAACAAAGAAAACAATGCATAAAAGGTTAACCACCCATTTCCTAAGCAGCACAAGACAGTCACCAGGCTACTTGCTTTCCTGCCTTCTCCAGAGTTCCACCACGAAAAAAACCCTCAACTTACTTTAAATTCTTTAAGATTCTAGCTTAGCTGAGCCCCAAAAGTCACAATATTTAGGTGTCTCAGTCTTAAATGATGTTTGTACATACATGTCCATGCAGATGGGTGTATGGATCTGAATATCCACTCAAAGAACACAAAGTACCTAACCCATTTCTTGTAATTAAAACATTCCTGGATAAAAAATTGTCTTTCCAATAGTATTTTCCTTTTCTTGTTTAGCAATAAGTAGTAATTTATTTGGTAGCTTAGACTCTTAATGTCTTCCCTTTCAGTCTCAGCTGCAGTCATATTTGTTTTCCTTATTTTTGATCCATGATCTTTCTTCTTTTGCAGACTGATTGCACCCTTATAATCTATTCATTCAGCCCCACTTCTCTCTATCCTTCTCATTGCACACTCTTTCTTACCCCACTGTCACTTACCAGAACTCCACCATATTACCTTCCCCTTGAAATCACTCGCTCCTCACCGGCTACTTATCACCTTGTTAACTCCTTGAATCCTTATTGTAAGTTAGGATGCATCAATATTAATAAAATTAATTGTTTTGGGGCAGCTTTCTGCACTGAAACAAACTGGCACAGAGTGACTCATTCGCACTTCCTTATCTTCTGCGATGGGCTGGCCAGATCCAACCCCCTCAAATCTCTGCTAATTCCCAAACCCTGCCCGGGAACAGTTTGAAGACTACCAGATGGCCAAGAGCAAAAACCTGTCAGAAACCACTCAAACTTTCCAAAATGGACGGTCAAGTACCAATATCACCTCTGGCACTGTTAAATTTACTACCGCAGCCATATTCACCAGCAGCGGAAACAACCTTTAAGGCAGTGATATATATATAACAGCTGACTCCTGTGGTTTGCAAGAACTGCAATTCTAAACCAGACCCGAGCCTTTTCCCTATGTAAACTGATTTTTAGTTCTGAAATGTAGTCATTGGCTTCCCAGCTGCTGATAGCTTTAAAGCTGCCTGAAGCCAAGCCAGCTTCTCTGCTGAGCAGGCAGTATGGTTTCTTGCCATAAAGGAAACAACTTGAAAGGCAGCCTGTTGACCGTGTAAAGGATGGATGTACAGGATTTTGTTCAGAGCCAATGCTTTTCCTGCCATCCTCCCCAAAGAGACCTTAAACCTGGAAACCAATGTTTTTTTCATAGACAGATTCGAGGCTTAGGTATAATCAAATAGCCTCAGCACAGCACGCTACTGCACACCAGTGAGGCTGTGGTAACTGTCCACTACGAATATGAAATAATGTGACATACATTAGCCTGCAGTGAAAAGGGGCTAACCCAAGCCAAATTACTCTGACTGTGCCACGGGCTAGGAGCATTTGCACAGGCAGTTATTGAGATTCGGCTGATGCATGGTAACAGTTAACCAGAGTAATTTGATCGTATGTCTGATCTCAAAGACAAAATAGACTCTAAATTGCTAGTATGGTATATGGGAGATGTAGCCATGACATTCTGTTACATTATCATCTGACCTAACAAGAATGTAAAAGATACACTCCCTTCCTGGTGTTATTTTTACCAGCCTGAATTATGAAAACAAAAAAAAAGTGCTATATTTAAACCTATAAAAATGCAGTTTATTCCTCTTTGATAAGGCATAACTTTTTTTTAGAAAGTGTAATATGTGACATTACAGCCTTAGGAGGTAATTTGCTAAATAGGACAAAATTAGCTGATTTTTGGACCATTTAAAGGAACATTTCAGTTGAAAACATATAAAATGTATTAAAGTAATCTCTAAAGTCTTTACCCCTGCATGAGATTTTAATTTACTCAGAGCTAATAAATTATCCCCTTTCAGAAGCTATTGAAAATTTTCACTTAAATCCTTTTTAAAACTTAATGTGTTCAATTGAATCTTAAGCAATTTATACACACATACCCAGAGCTTGAGGTGGTCACCGCACCAAGGTGAAGGCTGAAAAGAGGTTAGATTAGCACTAACTCCTCTGCCCTTTGGGATTGCTGGGGTGCTGTTAATGAATGTGAATTCCCTCCTTCCTCAGAGCCCTCCCCCTTCATACGCACTGGTCTGGCTGTCAGGTAATTACTTTTCCACGACAGCATTTAACAAAATGCCCTGTTCAAAGCCTGGGCCCATTTTCTCTCCAGCTGAAGGATGCGGCTGCAATCAGGGAAGGGAACGGCAGATCTGGGTCACCCCAGTACTCAGGTTAGCTGGGACACAAAAGCTTGTTTCATCGCAGACAGGGCTCTGTGTTACAGTTGCACACTTATCAGAAATATTTTTTCAGGCTATCAATTATTATATTTGAACATTGCATCCTCGCTCTAGGGAGCCCTTAGCAAGCAGTAGCAAAAATCAATCCAGTTTTACAACTTTTACCTTGGCACAGCTCCAACTCTTTATCTACCTTGCACAGTTATTTAAAGATGCAGTGGGGTTTTTTTCTGGAGTATAGATATATTCCCGTGTAGGACTTGGCTTGGTGTATGTTATACCCTTTTTCTGGGTGAGTCTGATTTGTGCAGTTGCTTTGGGTTTGGGTTTTGTATTTTGATGGTTTGTGTGGCTGGGTACCCACCTCCCTCGGGTGGTGTGCATTTCTAATGGTGACAACCAGAGTTTCTTATTTCATTGAACATGTGGGTGGGTTGGAGCCCACTCTCAATCAGATCACTTTAACATTGGCTGCAGCTGCAAGTAATGGCACCCAAAAATCTCTCCGTGTGTTTATTCCGAGCTTTATTTTTCCAGTGCAAACCCCATCTAGGAGATTACCACACCATACTTCCCCCTTCTCGTGTGTAGGTGCTTCACCAGTGCACCTTGAGGACCACTGCATCAGAAGGGGTTATGAATCCCAGCAGCAGCAGCAGAGCTTCAAAAGGCAGACACTATCGCTCTCTCAAAAGGTGCCTGCCTCCCAGATGATAGGGAAATTTGAATAGAAAAAAATGGTCTTAGATATTACTGTGTTAGTGTAGGCTGCAAAAACAGACAGCAGATGCTGAACTTCAGTAGAGTTATGAAGGAATAAGCATTAAAAGAGAAAATCTACCTTAGAGCTCTACTTTGAAGGGGTTTTATATTTATTTTAGAAGCAGACCTAGTTTCTATTTCCCCATTGAACACGCATACAGAAGCTCACAGAGCTACTAATCAGATTGCATGGGTTTCCATGTTTCTGATTCTCTACTTTTCAGCTCAGAAATGTGTTCTACCACTTCCCATTAAAGTTATTTTATTAAATTCCCTCACAGCAGCTAGCTCAAGGGCTAAGAGATATCCCTTCATTTACACCATGCAAGTTTCACAGAGCAAAAGCTGGAAAGTCCAAAAAGGCATGGCTCATTCCTTCCAGTCTGTCTGCACACACCAGCCACGGCCCTGCTCAGAAAGACTTTGACTGAAAGGGTGTAAGGCCATTCTCTGGTGGGTTTGGTTGGGGACTAACTGATGCTTCCCTGAAAGAACAACTGTGAACTAAGTGGCTTTGGGGCTGCTGGTGGCATGAGGAGGTCCTCTGTTTTGTCTGAGCCATGACTTGCCCTCAATTGAAAAGGGATTTTATCTGTCAATCCAACAGAGCCAGCAGGAGGTGAAAGAATGATGCGAGTTTTGGACCCAGTAACAATGGCTACACAACACAGCAAAACCAAATCCCTGCCATCTGAGAATCGTAGAATCATAGAAGCGTTTGAGGTGGAAGGGACCTTAAAGATCACCAGGTTCCAACCCCCCTGCTGTGAGCAGGGACACCTCCCACTAGAGCAGGTTGCTCAAAGCCCCATCCAGCCTGGCCTTGAACACCTCCAGGGATGGGGCACCCACGACTTCCTTAGAAGACATCTTCATAGAATAATGTGTAGTTTAACAATTCCCGTGTACATATATTCATTTGCAGGACTGATATCTTAAGGAAATAAACTAATGAGGTTTTGCCTCCTCCCAAGTAATATAGAGCTACTCTACAGCCACCTTTGAGCACATTGTCATTAGAGATCATAAGTGAATCAGGAGATAGCTGGATCAGTCCTATGGAGAATGTTTCCAACAAAAGGGCTGATGTTTTTTGTTTGATTTTTTTTTATATAGTTGGACCTCATTTCTCTTTTTTTCCTTTTAGTTGGTATTTGTGACAGAGTGACAATGCTGGGGACCATAAATCAATATTTTGGCCGCTTGCAAATATGCTTGTAAATGAAGAAAAGTGTATTCTTTTCAAATTCTCCCAGTTTGGTACCTGTCTTTCACCTGCTTCATTTTTAAATATTTTTTGGTATTACCCAGAGTTTTGTAGGGTTAGGCATTTGACAGCTAGCTGAACCTAAGGATCAGATGAAGTGGTTTGTCTGCCCGTAGAAAACATCTGGGAACTTTTAGAATAAAAAGTGTTGTAAAAATATAAAGTAACCTTACTGAAAACAAATTTTTCACTCTTTTTCTTTTTTTGTGGGAAAAAAAATACAGAAGAAATAAGTAGAAATTCTAACCCCAGTGTAGGCAAAGTAGGACTGGATGGTTGGAGCCATCCTAATTTACTTGTGTAATCTAACTTTGCAGGGAAAACTGGGGAAAAATTATATTTTGTGACTAATATTAAGAAAAACCAAAGAATTCAACATTTAGATTCAAGCTTCTGATTTCTTTTCTTGGCTAAGGTTGGAGTGTTTGCTGGAACTTTCTCTTTCTTAGCTTTTGTTGATTTCTGTCATTCAAGAATCCTGAAGTAAATATTTATTAACATGGGAACCCTCCTCCCTTCCTGCCCTTCATATTTGTGCTTCTTATGCTAATGAACTTACTTTAACAAGGGAACCACATTCCTCCTGGGTACGCATCAGTTCTGGTGCCAACACATTAGTTATTTAAATGTAGTTTATATTAATTTTTCATATTGTAATGTATTGTTCCCTGCAAGTATACATGTAGCTGGTTTTCAACAGTAAACAAATCTATATTAAAGACATTGTTAGCTATGAACCTTTCATCTTTCCCCTTGCTTCCTGTGAAAATGGTGGCCATTTCTCCCTCTTGCCCTCTGATTTTCTCAACCATCTTTTCTTACTCCTACTACATTTCTTCTGCAGTGACCACCACCAGGGAGTTGGTTTCTGTTTTCTGAAGCAAGCTATTGATGCAGATCTAGAATTCTTAAACTACATATTGTCTGTGCATTCAGCATTTATCTCTAGTATCCTCAAAGTTTGACATAAAGGCTTGCAGTGCTTGAATTGGGAAATCCAGCAAGCAAAACAGGAGTTTAGCAAAAGCTAAAAAAGAAATACTCTTGAAAAACAACCTTACTAGCACAACAATGATACTTGGGAAAATATAGCGAAGGTTACTCAACCACACTCTTCCTACTTTCTCACCAATAAAAAAAGAAAGATATGCTAACTAAATGCCTGCAGATGTATTTGTATGATACAGGATCGCAGCTGTATCATAAGAAATCTTGTTGCTTACCAATTAAGTAAAAATGACAACTACTGTTCTCTGTGAAGTGGGAGCTATTACTTCCAAAAGACATGCTTTTAGACTAAAAAGCGGAAACTAAACTTCATCACACACCATATTTCCAGGGCTACCATGTAATATATGAAAAGTTCAGGGCTGGCTGCACCCAGGCTGCACTATTTTGAGTCATTTAAAATTATCAAACATTTTGATCTCAGAAATGGGTCATTATTATACAATTTGATAGCAATGTTGAAGGCTTTGACAACATTCACCCAAGAATCCTAAAGAATGACAGAATCACAGAATCTTAGTTGTTGGAAGGGACCTTTGAGATCATTGAGTCCAACCACATTAAAAAAAAAAAAAAACAACCAAAAAACCCCACCCAAACAAACACAAAAACACACCCACAACCCAAAACAAACCAAAAAAACCACCACAAAAACCAGAAAAACCAAAAAAAAAAAGCACCCACCAACTAAACCCTACACCCACAACCCCACACACAACACCCCACCACAAACCAATAATCTTGGGCAGTAGAGCATGCCCTGAAGAGTCATGTCTACATGTTTCTTAAATACCTCCAGAGATGGTGACTCTACCACCTCCCTGTGCAGGCCGTAGAAACACTGACATGAAACCAATGAACTATTACTGAGGTGTATGTGAGGCATTGCTTTTTGAGTCTCAATGCTAGGGAAGTAGAAATCAGTTAATGAGTTCCCAGTCTTTGAAAAAGGCTTCACAAATGACTCAGAGCAAATGACAAATGACCAGTGAGTTTGACTTCTTTACCTGGTAAATAAAAGAAACTACAACAAAGGAGAGAATTAATAGATATCTAGATAAATATGATATATTCCAGGGAAGAATCAATTGGGCTTTTGTGAAAGAAAGTCCTCTCTTGCAAATCAATGAAAGTTCTTTGAGGAATCATAAGGGTTATGGGCAATGGTGACCCAATGACTCTGTACTTAGATTTTGAAAAAGCATTCGACAAAGTCCCTTAGAAGATATTTCTAAAGAAATTAAGTTGTCATAGGTGTGAAGGAAGGTGCTTTCCTGGATTAATAACTGGTTAACAGAGAGGAAAAAGTAGGTAGGAATAAGTGGTCAGTTTTCACAATGAAAAGCTATTAATAGCAGAGTTCATCCAGGGCCCTTGGCATGAGTGTTGTCCAGTGTACTAATAAATGACCTCAAACAGAGAGCAAATAGTCAGGTGAAAAAGTGCACTAGCAAGATGGAGTAACTCAAGACACTCAAAACTGATACTAATGATAGAGTGTTTCAAAAGATCTTCACATGTCAATAGAAACTGAAATTCAGTAAATGCTGACATAGTACTGCACATGTGATATGGAATAATGGACTAGAAACTACCACCCAGGAAAGGCATGCTGGAACTGAGGATGGTTCTCTGCAAACATTAGTTCAAGGATGAGAAGCATCCAGAAAAAACAAACAAATCTGATCCTGAATATTGCACCCAGTTTAGCTTACTAAGAGACAATAGGATACTTAGGAAAGAAGTGGAAGAGAGGAGCAAATTAAGAAGGGTGATTAGTAGGATGGAATAGTTTCCATACAGGGAGGGGCTGTATAGCCTGAAACTCTTTAGCAGAAGGGCAATATAATCTTCATCTAGAAGCTCATATGCAAAAATTTATAGAAATGTTATTTTTTATACCTGGAGAGCAAGTGGTCACCTACTGAAAATATTGAATGCCAGATTTCAAACAGATGAGGAAACCACTATTATTTCTCCCCAAATGAATGAAATAGGGGAATTCATTACTAGAAGATGCTGCGAGGCCAAGAAAAATAAAGAATCTAAAACATTATTAGAGAAATTAATGGATCATAAACCCTTCGGCATTTTTCACACATTCTAGATATGTACAAGAAATACCTACACTGTTTATTGTTCAGCTCTTAGAAGGATCACTCTACACTTGAACTTTTTTCCAGTAATACATACCAGGTCACTTTAAGATAAAATGAAGTTTTGGTCCCACTAAGTATCAATACTTTTATATTCTTATGAAATGAAATAATGTGCAATTTCCAAATAAAATATTTTCAG
Organism: Gallinago jamesoni; assembly: GCA_025769975.1. Classification (NCBI taxonomy): domain Eukaryota; kingdom Metazoa; phylum Chordata; class Aves; order Charadriiformes; family Scolopacidae; genus Gallinago; species Gallinago jamesoni. Next base: position 141,108,191 of record JAOQGH010000001.1, read on the forward strand.
TTTTTCTGTTCCCTGACATTTAAAAAGGGTATTTTTTTCTTAATCGTGATTTCAGGAAGTGGAGATACTGAAATGCTGATGGGAATTTGCAGAAATTTTGGATTTTTCCCATAGTTGGTATAAATTACTTGCTAGTTCAGCATTCTGTATTTTTGAACAAAGCACATGCTCTTAAAAAGGTCTCATATACACAATCTCAATACTTTGTCTTTCAAGAATTATCACGTATTTCAATTCACTGGCTAAAATCTTGTTTGCCCTTAGTCATTACCCTTTCTTCTATTAGTTATATTAAACTACAGAAACTAACCCATTCTTTCTGTTTCTGTTGAAATTAATGTCTCTATAGCATAATAAATAAAATGTATATGTATGGAATGAAAAAGCATTTATTGTTGACATTAAAACTCTGAAAATCAGGAAGGGTCAGCCACATCAGTTCTTCCTTTGTGAAAGAAATCACTAAAGGATAAGGTGTTGATCATTTCCATTTTTAAGGGATTGGTACCTAGTAGCTGTGCTACTAGTAGAACTCTCCAGGTGGGCAAAAGACAAAGCAGTGAAGATGGCTTTTCTGTTCATTCAATGTTACTGATGAGGTACTCAAAGAGGGCCTGAAGTATCTAATGTACGTGCTCATGCTTTTGCTCTCCATGACAGTTATCTTTCTTATCATCCTTAACTGAGTCTCTCAAAAAGATCTGTACAGCATGATCTTTCTCATTTTTTTGAATGTATATATCATAAGGATTATATTTTTAAATATCTTTAAAATAAAATCTAAAATATCTTTAAATATCTTAAACATATTTTTAAATATCTCCCATTTCTCATGTCCATTTTAGTAACCAAAACAACTGACAAAGAATATTGAAAGGAAAGGACCAGATAAAAATGGAAAATACAACAGGATACAATGCAAAAAACCAAGTATAAACCAAAGAAACTGAAAAAGGTTTTGCATATGTTTTCTTTTGTCCTTAGCTGCTGAAGTTTACCGATCAGTGAAATAAATGAATACGTTTTCTTCATCTCCAGTGACTGCAATCTTATCTTACCATAAGATTAAATTCTAGCATCATAAATCAGCACTTACAGTTAACATTAGGAATCTGCCAACCAACCCCAGAAAATGTCAATTGATTTGATTCTATTCCTAGGTCTCGATAATTGTCATTTGTCCTATATGTATGTATTTTATATTTAAATGTATTTGTTTAAACAGCATGACAGTCACAGTAGGTATTACCTGCAAATTTCAGGGGTAAGATGGAAACAGAGTGAGGTCATGAGTCACCCACAATTTTCACAGCTTTATCTCCTTTTTAATTCTTTTTCTTTTTTTTTTTTTTTTGGTGTGTGTGTGTTGGATCATATCAGCTCCTGGTTTTGGAAGATGTTACCACACTAGTTTTAAAAAGACAAGCCCTGGAGTTATTTAAGCTTAGCAACACACATTATTTAAATGGCAGGAATAAAACCTCAGAACTGATTGGAACAACCAATTCAACCAATGAAATGTGGTTTGTTGAAGGTTTTCTAAAGTATTCAGAAGATTCCCATTGGCTTAAACAGCTTCCCACTGGCTTTTCCTAGGCTCCAAAATCTTTCCTGAGTCGCTTGTGATTCAGGATTGTGTATTGATGCACTGTAGACCATCCTTCTTCAAGATAGACCATGTGGAGGTGGTTGGTTTATACAGCATGAACCACGCAAGTTACTCCCTCCTTTTCAGTGACATAGGCTGCAGAGCTATTTTGGGATAGCTCTGCTCTGGGACAAGTGCATTTTCCCCATACCACCCAGACACAAGCACAGCAAGAGGGGAGAGCACCCATACAGTAGGTGCTCTCAGGTCTTCCCCAGCTGCTGGCACTGCCTTGTTCACTCTTGCTGAGAAAGCACACAGGGCTCAAAATCTGCTCCACAGAACAGCTCAATGGCTTGCAAACCTCCAGCAAACTCATGGAGTAGGCAGCATTGCTGTTAATATGACCCTGCTTTTGGCTAGGAGTTGCACACTAGGAAGTTATTACACTCCTTCCCACTCCCTTTGAGATCAGATTAGATCCACCTCGCTATTCCCTACCCAGTCACAGTGACAAACCAAGAGGTGGCTAGAGGGGGTAACGCAGAAAACAGAGCTGCTAAATGTTGTGTACCACTCAGCACACACCTGCTAATGAAACTGAGATGTTTAGATGGGGCAACCCAGTTTACATTTGTCATGGAAACGAGACTTTAGCCATGTGAACATGGTGAGGGACAAATGTGTCCCAGAAGAGTGGCCACCTCGGGTGTGAGCAGCTTAGCTGCCAGCCCCAGCAGTGCCACCTCACCCCAGAGAAAACCTGTGACATTGCAAGGCAAAGCCCAGGAAAAAAGGCTCTTCCAAAAACCCCATTCCATGCCCCCCTGGCCTGGGCCCAGTCTACAAGGAGGCCAAGAGGGATCGTGTATCCAGCAGTGATACGGTTCTCATTTAAGGACTGGGTTTCTTCCCTGCTTTGTGGCAATTTTGTCAGTATGCCTATTGTTGAAGCTGAAAAATTGTTTTTCTGAGTATCCTGGGAAGTTTCTGGTCCCCTTTGCACTGTTAATTGTGCTGGCAATCCTCGCTGGGGCAGAATAACAGCAGTGGTACAGCTTTGACTTTTGTCCCATGAAATCCCCAAATTAAAAAATCCCTATATCCTAACAGGCCTGTTCCTAATGAACATTGAGGGGGTTTGGCTTTTTGTTGTTGTTATTATTGTTGTTTGTATTGGGGATTATTTATTGTGATGTAAGTAACTCCATCTCTTTTCATATTTTTTCTGTGGCTGAGAAACTTACTTGTAACTATGCTGCTATGGCGTTATATGAATTGTGTAAAAAAGAGACCAGAAGTAAAGTGCTAAAGGGACTAACTGTTATGCTTCTTCCCTCTTTTGATTTTGATCCAAAAATATCACCTGTCTATGCTTGACCCTCAGTTCTTCCCATTTACTCATCTCTTGTATCACCCACCAATCAATTGGCTTACCTTACATTCAGATCTCCCTCAGTGGGCTAACCACTCGGTATTTCTTGCACATATAGACAGAAGAAACCAAGATAATCTCTGTGCTGTTGCAATCAGCCACAACAAAGCTTCCTATTGTCTTCTTACAGAAGTTTATAACCCCTGGGCTCAGAAAGGTCAGATTTATTGTTGCCTATTTACTGGCATGTGAATTTATGAACATTCAGCTCTGAAGCTCAGTATAAACATACCAGCATTGCCTTTTCACACAACGTTGCCCACAGTTTTGGAGCAGAAGTCACTCAGTATAGCACAGAGTAATCATGCAGCTTTCATACAAGCTGGTACAAGGAAGATCTGCTCTTCTTGTGTCTCAGGAAGCAAGCAATGATGGCTAAGATGCCCTTGCTGAACTTAGAAGAGGAAACATTCAGAAGAGAGAAAGATTGTATCAACAGGAATGATGACAGGCCCCTGATGTTAATCTTTGTTTAGAACAGTTTTTTGCCAATTAAAGTAGTGAATTACTGCTGACTTCTCTCTCTAAAACAATCACAGAATCACAGAATTGTAGGGATTGGAAGGGACCTTCAGAGATCATCTAGTCCAACCTCTCCGCTGCCCAGGTTCACCTAGAGCAGGCTGATCAGGAACACATCCAGTTGGGCTTTTAATATCTTCAGAGAAGGAGACTCCACCACCTCTCTGGTCATCCTGTTCCAGTGCTCTGTCACCCTCTGTCCTGGTTTGAGGTAAAACAAAACTAATTTTCTGTTCAGTGATTTTACTTTCCCAGCTGGGCCTCTTCTAAGTAACGAAACTCTGAAATTAACAGCATATTGTTCAGAAACTGCTCGCTCTCCCAGTGAT
>JAOQGH010000001.1:141112164-141149664 GCA_025769975.1 Gallinago jamesoni
CAAACCTGACCAACAGGGTATTCCATCCCATCCGCATCATGCTCAGTATAAAGCTGAGGGATCAAAGGGCCAACCCTTTTCCTTTAATGGCCGACGTCCGAGGAGGACCCTGTCTGTTCGTCTGCCTTTGATCCCAATCCGAGCGTTCCTGACTCCAGATCCGGAATCCGGCTCCTGTCCATCACCAAGTCCAGCCTGGGACTTTCCCCTGTGCCTGCTGGTGATGTGATGATCATCCTGGGAGCTTGATAGGGTTTTGTATATACTGTATAGGGTTTTTTTATTTTCCTTTTTTTCCTTTTCCTTATTATTATTATTTCGTTATTTATTTATATTTTTTTTCATTAAAGTAGTTTAGTTTTTCTAAACTCAGAAGTTTTTTTTTTTTCCTTTCCCTTTTCCTCTCCTCTCTTTTCCTTAGGGTAGAGAGGGAAGGGAGAGGCCATCTGTCGTTCTGGTTGGTCAATTTGGTCAAAACCACGACACCCTCAAAGAAGTTTTTCCACATATAAAGATAGAACTTTCTGTGTTCCAGTTTGTGTCCCTTGCCCCTTGTCCTGTCACCAGACACCACTGAGAAGAGCCTGACCCCATCCTCTTGACACCCACCCAATGAATTTATTTATGCTAGTTAATGAAATGCTGTGTAAAGAGGATTTTTTTGATGGAGTGAGTTTTAGCCTTTCAGTAACTTTTGGATAAAGTCACTCTATGAGAAGATATTAAGAAGACTTGGTAACCAGGTAGTGAGACATAAGCCTTTTAATGGATCAAAAATTTGCCAGGAAGCAAAGATGTGACTAAAGTGGTCATTTAACCTTGCTGTGAAAAGATCATTACAAGCATGATTAGAGAGTTTTATGGCAACTGATGTTCAAAATTCAGCTCTAAAAACATGTCAAAACATATTTCTATTATCACTTACATCTGTGCATTAATTCTTTAAAATTTGAATGTGTCTCTACTGTGTCCAGTCAAAAGCCAACTGTCCTAATACCCTTGATATCCTTCACAAAGGTCATGGTAGCCAGGGCTGGATATTAGACTAACACATAGACTGATGTTTCTTGAGAATACCTTTGCAATCTCCAACAGTTTGTAACTCAGATATGGGATCATTTTGTTTTATAATCTGTTACGGATTCATCTTCTATATACATTGCTGTTGCTTTTTAAACCCATAGAAAACTTCTGGAATCCAGGAATCTGGAAGGAGGTTTTCACAGGTTAGCTGTGTACAGCCAAAAGAACCATCTCATTTTGGCATTGTGAACCTGCCATCTGCTTATTTCATTTAATGCCTTCTACTTCTTGTATTTCAAAACACAATGAAGGATCATTCCCTAGTTACTCAGTCACTGTCACTCATTATTTTATCAACTGCTGTAGTATCCTCCAACTAAGTAATTCCTTTCCAGGCTGAAGAATGTCAGGCTAATTAATCATTCCTCATGTAGAAGCTGTTCCATAACTTTGGTCATTCTTATCACCTTTCTCTGAACCTTTTACAGCTTTACTACATCTTTGTTGAGATGGAGGGACCAGTAATACACACACCATTCAAGGTGCAGGTGCACCTTAGAATTGTCTAGCTGCATAATGTTGTTCCCTGGATTCTGTATTGCTCTCCTCATAAATTCTAACATTTAGTTTCCCTTTTTGAACACAACTGGGCACTGAGCTGACATTTTCACTATTATAACTCCAGAAGCCCATTGCTGGGTAGTCATATCCAGTTCAGCATCTGGCACTGCAGATATAAAGCTCTGTTTGGTTAATCCCAGGTGCATCACTTCTAATTCTTCTGCTCTGAAATATATCTGCAGTATTATCACTCAGCCTGGTAGACTCCTTCTGCAGTTCTTCACAGCTGAACTTTGTTTTTGCTACTCCGATTAAGTTGGAGAAGCAATTGTAATATACACAAAATGAATAGCCATATTATTTTTCATCCGTTTTTCATGTCTTTTTAAATGTTCTTTTATTCAAAAAAGAAGATAGCATATGTAAAAAATTACATTTGCAGGAAACAAAAAAATCAAAAACCAAATGCAAACTAGCCATGTGAAAACATGAGAAAAATATCATTCATGTAGTTCATAAACGATCAAATCGTCAACAAGTCAAAAATCCTAAACTGCAGATTAAGAGAGGTATGGCCACTTAAATCCTTTCATGTGATTCTTAAACCATGGATTAAAGTTCTGACCTAAAGGACATACAGGAGACATGACCATTTAGTCACATTACTGATTGCTCAACACACCTATTTTCAGAGGTGTCATTAATAATCACCTAAACTATTGTGTTCATAATTTGCCTTTTTCAATTTATTGAGTATTTTGGATCAGATTTAACTTTTCTTATGGGCTCTAGTATTCTATCCCAAGGATAAAAGTGTCAAGCTGAGGTAATCTCTTTAAGAAAAGCCTGGGGGACTGAATAGACATAATTTTCCTTTTTCCTTGTTTTTTGGTATTAGCACTTGCAAGTAAAATGAAAGATTTGATTTGAAATTCAAGGCCAGATCTTAAGAGATGGTGGGCCCTTGTATATCCCAAGTGAGATCAGTGCATTTCAGAACTTGTCCCCAAAACTGGATTTAAAGCATTATTTTTGTTTTGTTATAGCTCCGCTATGGAGTAATCCACTGAGAATTTACTGCCCTTTTGGAAAATATTCCTGGTTTCATGTACGTATTTGTCATTTTTTCCTTTGGCCTTGTCAAACTGAGCATGTTATTTTGTTGTTTGATAAGACGTATATCACTTTATGAATTAACTATTTATACATGCATCAGAATATAGGCTGAAAAGAATGCAGTGCCTTCTTCAAACAGTACTGTAAAAGAGTTCATATATTTTGGTCATATATTGGTCATTCATTGGCTCTACCTAAGCCCCCATTAAAAGAATTAGCCCTGAAATAATTCACAGCATTGGCATTAAACTGTCAGCATATTTCAGAGTTAACACTGGGGTGAAATATCTTCTCAGCAGTCTGCCAATCCACAGCTTTTTTCACAGAATCACAGAATTGTCAGAGTTGGAAGGGACCTCTAGAGATCATCTAGTCCAACTCCCCTACTAAAGCAGGATTGTGCAGAGCACATCACTCAGGATTGCATCAAGGCAGGTCTTGAAATTCTCCAGAGAAGGGGACTCCACAACCTCCGTGGGCAGCCTGTTTGGAAGACTTTGTTTCTCTGTAGATTAGAAAAAAGTTGTTTGTCTAATCAAAGAAAGCTTAAGTTCTGCAAAAGTTGGTGAGGCTGTCCAGCAAGATTTGTATTACTCTAGGTCTCTTATTTACAAATGGCCAGCACATAAAAAAGTGACCAAAAAAAGGCCCACCTAAACAAATCCATGTTTTGACTTACTTACATGAAAGCCTTTAAGGAGACTGGTTTAAGTCAGAAGGTGACAGGGGTAATGAAGGGGTAATGTGTATAAACCTCTTTATTAATTTACTTCCTTTGCTGCTTGCATGCAGATGATTCCAGCTGTGGATAGGGATATTCTGTGGAGAGTCTCGGTTACTGGCTATTGATCACTACCTATCAGTCTCACTGGCATTTTTCAAGCTGTAGGATCCCACTGACCAGTCCTAGACTGATAGGACTAGACCAATAACGTGTAGAATTTCACAGGCCTTTTAGGACATTTCTGTGTTAAAACATTTTGAAGAATTCAAGATTATCTTCTCAGAATATTTATAAGACAGATCCATGGGGGAATTCATCCTGTTCTGTGCAATAGTAGCAGCACAAAGCAGCCTTAAAGTCAGCTTAGGCATCTCTTTGAGGATTTCTCTGACGTACAGAAATCCTGTAGTAATGACTTTTTCCCTTTCCCTCACTGCAAGTTCTACTTCAAAGATGGTATGACTACTGAAGAGAAACTTAGTGCAAGTTTCTCTGTCCTCTGTCCATCATCAGAAGGAATTCTTGTACCTCTTGAGGATCAACAATACCTCAGGATAGCCTTGAAGCTGCTTTAAATTAGCATGAAACTCAAAGGTCAGCCCCAAGATCCCGAGGTTCAGAGGTGTGCTTCTCTTTTCAGTGGTTTCCAGCAATAGGACAGGGGGCAATGGGCTCAAGCTGGAACATAGGAAGTTCTATTCAATTATGAGGAAAAACTTCTTTATGGTGAGGGTGACAGAGCCCTGGAACAGGCTGCCCAGGGAAGTCGTGGAGTCCCCTTCTCTGGAGATCAAGGCCTGCCTGGATGCAGTCCTGAGTAATGTGCTCTGGGCAATCCTGCTTTAGGAGAGGAGTTGGACTAGGTGATCTCTAGAGGTCCCTTCCAACTCTGACAATTTCATGATTCCGTGATTTTCCGTAGAACTTGTTCCATATTACCTCCTTTTCTGAAGTTATAGCACAATGATTCTAGTTTAGTGTTGCACCCTGATACTAGACAGTTGTTTTTTTTTCATCATCAGTGGAGATGGAGAGTGATTTTGATTAATGACTTCATTGTCCCCAGCCAGCAAGAGACTTGCTTTTTTTGGTTTGTATCAGAATGGATGCTGAACGCTGTCCCTAACTGGCAGTAGGTTTCACCTGCTGAGAAGTGAGAAAATTAGTCAGAAAAAAAAAAATGGTCACAAAATAATACTGATTTACTTTAACTTCAACTAGAATGTCAGTGGATGCAAAAGTTTTCTTAAGCTTTTCTAGATTTTTTTCCTAAGACTACACATGCAAGAAAAAAAAAAATTATGAGAATCAAAATGGTCTTAAGATTCAAGTAAATGCCCATTTAATTTTTTTAATTTGGCATTTTTCTGCATATTTTAATATGGGGGAGAAGCAAAAAAGGGGTGTGAATTTATGATGATATTAGCATTAAGGCGTTTTCATGCCAGCTCCTACTCTTGTCCCAGTAAGAAGACTGGGCCTGCCTCAGGAATTTGGGGAATAGTGGTTTATTGGTATGCATATAAGATTTAAAATATAATGTCACAAGTATTAATTCCAGTCACAGGTCATGACTGGATCTTTTAAATCTCAGCTAGATCTGCTCTTCACAGCCAAGAAAGAACTTCTTGGGGACATGACAATAAACATCAGCCTTGACTGTAGTGACCACGAAATTGTGGGGCCCAAGATCCTAAAGTAAGCAAGGAAGGAGAGTAGCAGAATATAGACCCTGAACTTCAGAAAAGCAGAATCCACATCCTTCGGGGAATTAGTAAGTGGGATCACATGGGAGGCACCTGTGAAGGGTGAAGTAGCTCTGGAAAGCTGACAAGCCTTTGAGGACAATCTCTTCCAGCCACAATTATGGGTCATCACGATACTCAGAGAAATAAATAGAAATATCAGGAGACTAGACTGGCTGAACAGGGAACACATGACTAATTTTCAGTGTAAAAAAAAAAGTAGAATATCAGAGATGGAAGCAGGGACAGGCTACAAAGGGTGAATTTATAAACTTTGGGCTTGTGTTAGGAAAGACAAAGCTCACTCAAAGTTGATGCCTGCAAGGATCATAAAGTGTATGATATCCCAGGGTGCATTAGGTAAAGTATTGCCAGCAGAGGAAAGGAGATGATCCTTCCGCTCTTACTCAGCACTGGTGAGGCCACACCGGTGAGGTTCAGTTCTGGGCTCCCCAGTACAGGAGAGAGATGGACATACTGGAGTGAGTTTAAGGAATGATCACTAAGGTGATTAAGGAAATGGAGCATTTTTCATATGAGGAGAGGCTGAGAGGGCTGGGACTGCTCAACCTGGAGAAGAGAAAGCTCAGGAGGGACTTCATCCATGTATGTAAATATTTGAAGGGAGGGTGTGAAGAGATGGAACTAGGCTTTTTTAAGTGGTGGTGAGTGACAGGACAAGAGGAAATGGGCACAAACTGAAACACAGGAGGCTCCATCTGAACATCAGGAAACACTTTTTTACTGTGAGGGTGACCTGGATTACTGAAACAGGTTGCCCAAAGAGGTTATAGAGTTTTCATTCTTGCAGTAGATGATCCTACTTGAGCCAGAGGAATTGGATGAGTTGACTCCAATGAGATGATTCCAACCTTAAACATTCTGGGATCCTGTGATAACAAGAAAATGTTCTACCCCTACATTAATATTCCAAGGTTGAACAAGAAATATGTGGGACTGTTAAGGAATTGGAGGTGGGGAAGAAGGTGTTTGTGTAGGAATTAGTAACAGCAAACACAAAAACCGCTGAGTTACTGATACCTTATTCGCCCTAGTCTTCACCAGCTAGGTCTTCCAGCTCTGTGTTGGAGGCAGGGTTCAGGGATAAGCAGAAGAACCAGCAGGTGGTGAGGATCAACTCAGGAAACTCAAGGGAGCTTGCGGGAACTTGACCCATACAAGTCTATGGGGCCAAAAAAGCTGCCTCCATGGGTGTTAGGAGAGCTGGTGGTGTCCTAACTAAGCTGATGTCTCTCCTCTCTGAAAGTTCATAGATCCTAGGGGAGTTCATTGATTACTGGCAAAAGACAAAATGTGTCCGTCTTTTCAAAAGATTGTAAAGAAGCGGGGGACGGGCCAGTCAGCCTCACTTCAGTTCGTGGGAAATCAAGGAGTGAGTTCTCTTGGACTGAAAAAAGAGAAGAAAGTGACTGGGAACAGCCAGCATGGATTTGTCAAGAGTAAATTATGCCTGACCAACCTGACTGCCTTCTCTCATTGAACGACTACATATATGCATGAAGGGAAAAACATGGATGTTACTTACCTTGCCTTTAGCAAGGCTTCTGACATGGTGTCCCATTATATTTTTGTGCCTGAGTTTGGACAACATGGTCTGGATGTACGCACAACCAGATAGGTAAAAAAACTGGGTGGATGACTGGGCTTAGAGGGTAGTGCTTAATTGGTCACCTACTTCTTTTCCACCTGAAGGCTGGTAACAAGAGAAGTACTGCAGGGATGTTAACTGAGACCTGTTCTGTTTGACAACTTTACCAATGACCTGAAAGAGGTAGTGGAGTGCATCCTGATCAGTTTTGAAGAGTAGGCTAAGTTGGGAGAACCAGTTGCTCAAAGGCAGGGCTGGACGAATGGCCAACAGGAACCACATAAAATTCAACAGGGACAACTGCAAAGTCCTGCACCTGGGAAGAAAAAGCCCAGGGCAACCACACAGCCTGAGAATGGACTGGTAGGGAGCACCTCTGTGGAAAACTCCCTGCAGGTCTTGGTGGGCAGCAAACTGGCCATGAAACTACAATGTGCCCTGGAAGCAAAGATGGCCCAAAGTATGTTTGGCTGTATAAACAGGAGTGTAGCCAGCAGATCGAGGGAAATTATCCTCCCCCCAAAACAGCATTTGCTAGACCACATCTAGAATACTGCATTTCAGTTTTGCACCCCACCTGCCAATACAGGAAATACATCAACAAGATGGAGAAAATCTGGTGGATAACCACCAATACGGTTGATAACTGGAGCACTGTGAAATGAAGAAAGAGTGAGGAAGCTGGGCTTGTCCAGGCAGAAGATTAGATGGCCTCAGCAGATCTCACAGCATCTCCCATACATAGGAGAGGGGCATCAAGGAGACAGCAGTGCATGGTAAGGGGACTAGAGATAGAAGGCACAAGTTAAAGAGGAGGTTCAGACTGCGTATAAGGAGGAACGTTTTTCCCCATAAGGACAGTAGGGTAGTGGAGCAGTTTACCCAGGCCAATTGTGCAACTTGGTCTGATCTCACTACTGATCTTGCTTTGAGCAGCAGGAAGTTGGACAAGAAATCACCCTTCCAACCTCTAATTCTATTATCCTGTGAAATGGGAGAAACTTTTCAATTATTTCTGTGAATATGATAGAAAAGTCTGTGATTATTAGAGTAATATTGATAGGACAAAACCAAAAGTAAATAATTCTGAAAGTACTGTCCAGACGAGCACTGCATCTTATGCCCTTTCAACATCTTAGCCTGGGTGCTTCAGGCTAGTCAGACTGCCTTCCATGACTTCTGCTGCCCTATGAGCTCATTCTGTATAGGTACATATGGAAGATGTGAATGGTTAAATGGATGCACTTCTAAGTATGTTTAAATTAATTTACATTAATGATTGCAATTCCAACAGAAAAAAAAAAAGGTCACTTTCAAGAAGTAGCAGTCTACAAAATCAGTAGTGAATAGAAAACAATTTCTTTCTGTCTTCCATTGCTTCTCTGCTATTTGTAAATATTAACTAGCTCACAAGAATTCACACACAAAATTTTATAAAACAAGCACGGACTCTTGCTGGAGTCAATTTTGCATAGATACAAACAAAAAACTTTTTTTGAACAGGGTGGGGAGCTGTGATCTTCAAGAAACTCTTGTTTGAAGGGTACAGCACTGAATCAAGTGCTGCTTTGAAGCAGCTACAGGTCAATGAAATCAATGAGTTTCTACCTAGGTCTAGTTTTCTTCCCTTGCTTTAGAACTGGTAAATCATACAGCAGTGGTTTCCGAGAAGAAAGTGTATTTTTCCCATTCTCATTTTATGAAAGCTGAGTCATTTTTTCTCATATTTTAATGAACAAATGCTGCATCAATTTGGTCAGATTTTAAGTAAATTCCACCAACATTGGAAAGATTTATTACACTAAGGAAATAAGGGTTCACAGGAATATTGGAAAAACTAAAATAAGGTCTTTTAACTTATTTGTTTTAGTAACTGGCTTTAAAGAAGCTGCAGGAATACTGCCTGCAATGAGCAAATATGGGAAAATCCTTCCCAAGAAAAGTATTTCCTTTTCAGGCCCATTTGCCAAAAAATTGTTTATGTGATGCTTAAGGAGCCCAGTTCCTTTCTATTATCCTTTTCTCCATTTTAAATACATGGAACTTCCATTTCAAACTTTTCTGTAATACCTCGTAATAATCAGGTTCCCAAACTAAGGGTACCTTCTGTTGAAAAGGAGAAGTTTCCTGTCCCATGTATACCATACATTATTTTGTGTACTCTTGAGATGGTCCCTCTTCTACAGGGAAGATATAATTTAGATGTGTTATCCTTATTCACATTCTAATGATTCTGGTTTTATTTTCCTTCTTATATACCTTAATTAAAGTCAGAATTCCCAACACTGAATACAACATTAATTTGAAGCTCTATTGCCAATTTATAAAAATACACAATAATATTTTCCATACTCCTTTTCCTTAATGATCCTAAAATACTTTCACCATTTTCACATGGAACACTGCTGTTCCATGAAAATAAAATAAATAAATAAATAAACCCAAAACCACAACCCCAAATGTTTTTGGGATATTCTAAGTTACTTAAATTGTACTTTTGTAATAGCAATACTTATGTGTACTTAGACACAGACTACTCTGCCACTACAGGTATAATAAAGAAGTGGTTACAGTATTAACAAATAACCTAGCGTGATTACAGATTTATAAATGGAGATGGAGGAAATGTCTGTTTTGCATTTAACATGAACAAAACAAAAAAATTTGGATAAGTATCTCGACATTTGGGAAGAGTAGCTGAAACATTTCCAGTTTCTGAATTTACTGAGTCTGTTAAACTGGTTGGGAAAAGAGGCAAAACCAGGATTTTTTTCTTTATTTTTTGTAAAGTTCCTTTTGCAGTTCTATTTGAAGAGTCTTCTATAGTACTTAGATGTTTGCACTTCTAATGCTGGGTTGAGCAAGAAGGAAGAATGATTTTAGAAGATATTAAGTAGACTTCACTGAAACTCTAAATGTTCCATATTCACTATGGCTTTTGGGCAAAGATAGAAAGTGACTATATGTTACCCATCCAATCCATATATTCACAGTTGAAAAAGATCTCTATTTAGAAAGACGAGCTAAAACTGCTATTTTAATAGAGCATAATAAATGTTATAGTGTTGATCTATGATTGTCCAGACTTCCTGAAGTGTTTATGAACAGAGAGACTGCTAAAGCTCTTGTTTGAGGGAGGATAGTCCAAAATCTGCACTTTTTTTTTAGGACTGACCTGCAACTTTCTTACTATCTAGAACAAACTGTATCCCCTGTACCTGGAGATTAAAGGAAAAGCCTTTCATAAAGAACATAGGCACCTCGGGGACGCTATGGGGAGTAATAACAAGGTCTTCCACCATTTCTAGAATCTGCATTAGCTATTAGTATCTCATACGACCAGGGGTAATCAGTTCTTGTTCATCTCGGTGCTGTGTTTACCTTGAACCATTTCAGAAACACCAGGAAAGTGGGAGCCACAGAAGTGCTAAAGTATTGATTTACACAAATTTACATAACGAAACTGTACCTACATAATGGTTGAGGTCTCTGACCTGTGTTGAAATTTGACACTTGCTTTGTTTCTTAGCTTTAAAAGTAGCAGGAAAAGACGGAAAAGTGTATATATGTGCTCTAAAAGCTACAAGAATACCAAGGGTCAATTTGCCTACATTTCATTCCAGCTCAAGATGGTTTTATTACTAAGCTGTTAGTCATAACTATAAAGTAGTTGTGTTCTCACAGCCCTCACACACTATTTAGACAATGAATGAATATGACTGAAAGAAATTCTTCACTATGTACATTGTGTACTTAATTTCACTTGTCCTCTTCAGCATGGATAAGGTAATATCTTGCCTTTTATTTTAAGATGTACTGTATTAAATGTTGTTGTTAGATCTTTTGGAGGACTGCAAGCTACTCCAAGTAATTTCTGCAAGCAGCATCTCAGGCACTATATATTTTTCCTTGGGACATAAGGAAGAAAAATGAGGCCATTCATCACACAAGATAGAAGATTTAATTGTCAGGGTTTGCTGGAGATGAGCTAGCATTACCTTCATACTGACCATAAATGATAGAACCACAGGGAATCTGATTAGAAGAACCATGCATAAGGTGATGGATATTATGGAGGGTAAAAGAACAGGGAAGGTATTTTGAATGACCCCAAAGAGTTGCCATGTTTTTACAAGCAGGGGCTGACCACGTAGGCTGCCTGAGAGAAAGTTTAGACAGCTTTTATTCCAGAGGAAGGTTTCACTAAATGATAATTAAACTTCCTTGAAAAGTAAGGGCATGAGAGGGGGAGATGGTACGGTGATAATATGCACATCCATACATATTACACCATTATTGGAGGCTAGCTTGTTATATTGTTATAGCAAATGAAAGTCACTAAGACACAAAGAATGTTTTGCTATCAATGCTGAAATTAAAGCAAATGCTAAAATGGAAAAGTTGGAATGTTATTTATCCACAGGTTTTATCCAATTTCTGCTTCTAAATGGTGAGTGTTGACTTCCAATCTGTAGAACAAGCACCAAGGTCAGTGTTGCATTCACCCATGTACTACTCACAGTAGTCAATGTCTTGACATTGTGTAATAAGCATAACACAATCACTACATATATAAATATCTAAAGGCAACTTGGCATTGATACATCATACAAACAAATCTGTAAACAAAACTCCTAAGTGGTTTAAACTGTGCCTGTCATGATGCCAGCTGAAGTGCTTTTTCTGCTAACTAACTTGGGTAACATATACTTTGACTTGCTTTCAAGTCAGTGAAACTCAGTGATGAGAGGTGACTGAAATGATTCCAGGGGACCCTTACTGTCCTCCCGCTCATCTGCAAGGTCATCTGCCCATCTTGGAAGACGTGTGATGGGAGATATTGGCTGCTCAGAGTCTGTGATACAGGGCAGGTCTTCAAGCAGATTGCTTCAGGGACCTCAGAGCTTTCCTTTTCATACTGTTAAGGAGACCTCTAGGAGGACAGCCTTGGGGTAGGAGTTGCCTTGCAAAGAATCTCCTTGTTGGTTTGTTTTCTGGCAAAGCCCCATTTCAAAATGCTGAAATCCTCCACAAAATTGATTTTCCTTCCAGTGTCCTCTCCTGACGAGAGGTTGTATTCAGAAAGGGCTTCCAAATAACAGAAATGAAGAAAATACATCGTCACAAGAATGACTTTCGACACTTAAAAATTGCTTTCTGAACCTATTTGAGATTGTCAGCTAATAGGGTAGGTTTCTTTCATAACTCCTTTATAATAACGCACAGCTGGGTGAAAATCCACCTCAAACAATACTTACTTTTGTCTTTCCTTATTTATCATCATTATCATTACTTTTTACTTTGGTTAGCAGATATTTCTTTAGTGCTCTGACATCCTTTATAATTTGCATATTTGTTAATTTATCTGGCAGAAAAGTCAACATACTGTACAGTATGCACTTTGTATTTAACACATATATGTGTCATATGCAATAAGAAAAGCTCCTTCTGATACCCCCAATACATATTAAATGTACAAATTTAACATACTTTTTAAAATTCATGTATTTGGGCTTTTCTTTTGTGGCATGCAAAAATGTCTGATTATTTAGAGCGCAACTCAAATCCAAGGAGGAATCATTTTGAGTCTACAGTATAAACTCATAGCATTCAGGCTGTGGCTATGATGAACAAATCAGTAATTAATTGGGCATTCATTCCAGTGACCTGTCAGCATTCAAATGCTTTAATTAGATGGAGAAATGGAGGCAAGTAATGAGGGCCAAATCTGTATCCTTTTGAATTCAGTGGCAAAACATCCACTTGCTGCAATAAGATTTAGTCCTAAATGCATGACAGCACACTATAGAAGATGTCGTCTCCACCAACTGTGGTTCAAGTGTATAATACTGATAATGTCACCGGCATTGTATCTTTCGTTAAGGAAACAATGATGCTCTTAGGAAGCTTTTTGTCTGCTCATGCATACAAAATAGGCAATTTTCATAAAGTATTAATTGCAAATTATCTAGTATAAATGAGGGTCCCAAAAAGAAAAATCTACTTTATACTGTATCTGCTGTTTATTTCATTATTAGTATTCTTCATTGTTTTGCTTATGAGGTTCAGCTGAAAGGAAATACCATATCCTGTGTCAAGCAATCACACTTTAAATATGCAGGTGTATGCAGACCTGGAGTTTTCATTCTATTCCCAAGTTTTTTCATAAGTATTCAAACATATATGTATGTGTTTACCTGTGTTTTTCTATGCATTTTTGCCAGTTTCAATTTACACACATAGATGAACCATATTCAAAATTTCCACACTGAATTCAAATGCTGGTCATATTTTTTAAGTGTTTTCCTTGCCTTCTAAAGGTACTGTCTGTAGCTTAGCTACCTAGTTAGCATTGTTTACACTTGAAGTGCAGATTTTAACTACTTGTTATGAAAAATACAGACTATTTTTAAAAACTGATGTGTCATTTGGACATTCTTTCAAATTAAATTTATATGTTCTTCCAAAAGTGCTTTTATTTTCACTATGTCTTTTTTAACAATCATTATAATTTAAAAGATATGCAAAAATGCAATGCCACACAGAGGTACCCACACTATCTTTGAATGAGCAACCTACCTAGGTCCTAGGGGATCATAAGTATCTACATTTCTTCCTCCACTTGCTTCTCCTCCTGGCTGTTAGAAAATGCCTTCTTATTTTGCAGCTTTTATATATTGATGGTCACCTTATAAAATTTTCTTCTTGTGAGTACACTGTTCTCTTTCTTTTTGCTTAGGTATCATTTTCCCTTTGTTTTTAAACATATACTGAACTTCATTTATAAAACAAAAACATATTCTCCATAAGTCTTTGCTTTGTAAGGTTAAGACACTGCAGGTCTCCTGTCAAAGGCATGGTTTCTGTTCCTCTGAACATCCAAGTGTGTTCATCTTTCCTGAACAAAAGTGAATCAAACTGTATGCAATTTTTCAGACAAAGTCTCAGATGTACAGAAGCATTAATAGGTCTCAAACCCTACTGAACATACCTCACGTGACACATTTGGGGATTAGGTTTGTGCTTTTCGCAGCCAAATCAATCTGAAGTTCACAGACTTTCTGTGATCAACTGATACATCATAGGTATTCCCCTCTTCTGTCATTTCAAAATGATGAATTGTCAGCCTATAACAGAGATTTTTGTTATTAGTCCCAAAGTACATGACTTTCCATTTTGTACAATTATACCTCATACCTGCTTTTCTAGTTCACTCAACTCTTCCAATGTTATATTCTGATCCCTCTTTAAATTACTGCTTCCAGTGCTTTGTCGTTGGCTGTTTTCATTCTTCTTCAAGTGACTGACACAAGCCCTCAATCCCTCCCCACCATATGCCTTATACAGTTCCTCATACCTGTTGCATTGAAGTAGATCCCTATTTCATCTAGATTTTTTCCAGAAGGAATGTCACAAGCTGTCTTAAAGACAAGGTTAAACAAGCAAAAGGGTGATAGTTGATATGGTCATCTGAGCCAAGCCATGCAGCCATGGTGACTGGAGAAGTTTGCTACAGCAGTATGATGCTAGCATCACCCCTAAAGATACTTTTAGTCTCCACAACATGCATCTGAAATAGTTCTGCTTACCTCTGGAATTGAGTAAATCTCTGCAGAATTCATCAAATACCTACTTAGTACCAGTCCTATTGCCCAAGCAAGATCACCAGAGCACAGTGTTTTGCAACTCCCTATTTAGCTCAGCTGGTCTTTTACCCTGTCTGCTCAGAAATTGTCTAAAGAACTAGAATCAAGAGTTTTTGAGCTCAGACAATTACCTACCCTCCCAAACTGAGGTTTGATTTTGATATTTTTTTTCCACTGAATGCCTCCAAATACTTCTTGAGACAGCAGGGACATACAGGCTCTCAACATCTATCATACAGCACTCCATCTCTCAGTCTTGTGATGGCTGTGAGATTTCCTCTTGTCATCTAACCCTCTTTGGCAGATTTACACACAAGATTTTTGTTACCAAAGTGACAATCCAGAGGCTTTTACTCTGTGTGCTGGTAGACAAGGCTCATATATTATCACATGCCACAATCTAGCAGGGTGTCTACATTAGCCCCAGTAAAGGAGGTTTTCCTTGCTGTAATTCCCCAAGATACCTCTGATGGTCTGAAAGTCTCCATCTGAAATGATGAACTGTATTACTCTATGATGAGTGCACAACACATACTGTCAAGGGAAAACCCTGTATAAACTGTAGTATCCACCAGACCTTTTTCTTCAATCCCTAGAAAAAAAACAGCCAGTTCCTTGTATCAAGAAACAAAGAAATCATTGTGCTCCCTCACTCTTCCCAGGCTTCATACCAAAAATAGGAATTGTCAAGAGTGTCATGGTAGTGCTGAGCTTTTTGATGCCACAAATTCTGGCCTCGGGTGTTTGAGACTCCATTGGGACCTGAATCGAAATCCTCCCTTCACCTGCCATTCCTTTGACCCAGGCAGCTAGTTGCCTTAGACCAGGGGGTATCAGCATTGTCTCTCAAGGCTTATCCAGTCCCACCAATCATTCACACGAGTTATGAATTTTGCCAAGCCCTCCTGTGCTGCCTATCTCCAGGGTCCTCTCCTTCAGGAGCCTGCGGTGGCTTGCAGTAGCAGAACTTGCACATGCTAGAAAAGAAAGTTGATCATAGTTCTCCCCTCTTCTCTCTCAACAGTTTCAACAGTTGTGCTTTCCGTTAATCAAAGAAAGTCGGAGGCCAGACACCTGGCACAGTCTTAAGCAGCTTGGAACACTTTTAATTACAAGTTCCCTGTCACAGTCATAGCATGAACAACTCTTTCTGCTGAGCAAGTATATATATTTGCACATCTCAGTCTGCAAGATGAATTCTTCCACATCTGAGGCAGGTTTCCACTTCACCTTGGATCAGAATAATTTCTTTTGTGGCAGGTCTTCCTATTTGACCTCTTCATACTGGCAAATATACACATGAAGCTTTGGTTTCCATAGCTGTCCATGTGATGGAAAGCAGTGTGATATTTCATTCCTGTTTAAGGCACCAAAATAAATTTGGTGCTTTAGTCCTACTTGACTTCATGAGACCCTACCTCCGCTATACAAAGTTTTACACTGCTTTCAGATTTTGTTTTAAAAATGGATGTGTATTTTACACTTCTGGTTTGTAAATTAAGCTCATACTCATAAACAGCTTCAGAAAAGTAGAATATGCCTGAGTCTTCAGACAGTCTGAAATGAGAAATGGGGCTGATCCAAACACCTCTGGTTTAGGACTATTGTCAATTATGGGTGGTCTGCAACTATTATATCCTCAGTTGGGTTATCCAATATAACAACTTTCATTGATTTCCCACCTCATACATCTTGCAGGATGACCACCAAAGTGAGAAATATACAGATGAATGTAGCAGTCATCACATTTGAAATCTCCAGGTATCTGCTTTAGCATTACCTCAACAACTGTGTCTAGAAACTGAAGAGTTTTGATGATATATGGACCATAATGATATCTTTGGACAATTGATAGATGCAGCCATACCATGCCTGCCAGAATCACCATCATAAGTGTCCAAGTGCCAGTGCAGCAGATAAACAAACATATTCTTAACTTGCCAGAATTATGTGTTTATATTATAATTTTCCAGTGTCTAGTCTGTCCTACTTCATTCTTTATTCCAGGTGTTATAACCAAGGGATCTGAGGGACCTATTTAATGAGCACAAGTGGCACTGGATATCAAAAAGTCTGCTATTTCTCCTTCAGAAATATAAATGGCATACTAAGTTAAAAAATAACCACAGTAATATTTATATAATTCGTTGTCCTTTTTAGTGCCTCTTATCTTAGCATCCAAATATTACAATGGCTTCCAGATATGGCCAAAAAGAGGAGTTTTCTGTGTGGGAAGCCTATCGCTGAATCAAAGCACATGCTTTTTTTCAAACATCACAATCACAACTGTGTTTCTTCTTACTTCTAGCAGTGTTTGCCCAAGATTCCTCACCCTGCTGGCAGGTGTTGATCCAGCTGGGAAAGTGCAAACGAGGTATTTTGCTGACTCAGTAACAAAACCAGCTCATTATTCCACTCAGATATAAGAGAAATACAGAGAAATCATCACAGAGAGAGTGGTAAGCTTTGGGTAAGCATGTCCTGAGGGAACAAGGCATAGGGAAAACCAAATCCAAGGAAAAGTTTCAGGTTGTGGTTTCATAGCAAATTCTTTCAGGATGACCTTTGTGTTAATAAGTGAGGTTTATTAATGAATAAATCCACTTTCCTGCACCCAAACATGCATGAATATTAGTCAATATTCTTTTTAATAGCTGCTTTCTCTTGCGTGAATGTCTATCAGCCACCCGTAATTCTCAGACAACATGTCTGCAGCCAGCTTTTGTGAACATGTTAATTAGGAAGTCTGTACCAGCTGAGTTTCTAAGATGAAGAGCAAATAGTACTGCTCATGCACCCCACCCCCACGGCAGGCACCCAAACAGCATGGTTTATTCAGCAGAAATCATAGAGAGGAGAGGGACCAGGTACATTTGGAAGCTCAGAGCTGTAATATACAAAACTATAAATCCTGCCCACATAGAGAGTTTAAGTGCCATGCTGGCATTCAGTGACAAACAGTGGTCTCAAATCTTGGATTTTATGGTTGCCTCAAGTAGCAAAAATGGTTCATTTCATAACATTGCGGAGAACCTATTGGGCCCCAGCACACACAAATATGCTGAAAAGGAAGCAGAGAGTAATTTGTTCTTTACCCTCCAACACGCAGAGAGGTAACCTGCCACAGAACGTATGACCATGAATTAACTTTCCTTACCCCAAGGTAATCATTTGGTTTTATAGATAAAATTTGGGATTATAAATTATCTGCTTCAGCACAATTACTTTGGTAAATGATTTCTTGGCTACTAACGACACAACTAAAATCTTCCTAAGATGGGGCTGTTCCATGTTCAATGGGGTTGATACCAAGAAAATAAAAGCCTGTGAAAATCTGAATATCTGAATATCAGCCTGTGAAAATAGTGGTAGTGTAAATGTTTGTTTGGAGAATTAATGGTGGCATGGAGAATTAATGGTGGCACAGCTGTATTGAATACACTGCAGCCACTGTATATGTGCTTTAGGATGGAGGGAGTTATTATACAGCTTGAAGAAAGAAATGTGTAAATATTGCTTTACATAAGACAGTTACTCATAGTAAGGTAGGATGTAAGCTTACAGTATTGTGATTCTTTCATGGAAATTTCTCTGTAGGCTTTGTGGAGAACAGGGTAAGAAACTTCTCATACTGTCACGTTGGTTGGAGATATCTATTGTGCTAAGACACTTCGTATTGGCTCATTTTTTATGACTTTGATAGCATTTAAAAAAAAAAAACACCAAAACTGTATTTCAGACTACAAGTAATGCAATAAAAAAGGAGAGGAGGAGCAGAGAAACCTTCTCTGAGGTTCCAAGCAATAATACCTCACTGCAAAGCTTTGTAGTTTGCCAGTAAAAGGTCATGTTCCCAGAATCAAAAGCCCAAACCTAATCTAAAAGTACTGAGCAGCACTGGAGAAATAAGTACAGTCCATTCACAGGTAGAAATTGTCTGCTACTGTTATAATTTTTTCTTCAACAATGTAAGTTTTTCACAAAGCGGCACTTGTTTGAAAACAGCTTGTTTAAAAATAGAAGAGGCAGGAAAAGTTGGTGCTTTGCAGAGGTATCTTCATGAAGTGTGGGGAGGGGTCTCAGTGGCTTGTTGTGCTTTCTATTTCCCCAGGAAACTGTAGGGCAAGAGGGTGTTGGTTATGTGAGGCACCACTAAAGACATGCATGTGGGGAAATGAGGCTGCAGCTCTTCCAACCTGCCATCGAGAAGAAAATAAATGACAGAAATGTGTTCTGTCTGAAATTTAAGCTTTCCCTTCTCCACTGCTGCTATCTGACCCTCCACGCCCTTGCCAGCACTTATCTATGTTATCTCAGTATTATTTTCACCTTTTTCCCCTTTCTGCCTCCTAAACACACACACACACACAGAGTCCATCACTTTTAGCTACAGTTTCCACAATCTGAGAAGTCATCCCTCAGAAGCCATTTTCACATCAGGGCTACTCTAAAATCTGCACCTTCTTGGCTGTCAATTTTTAAAAGTAACTTTTCCCATGAAAAACATGTGTATCAGAATGAGAACTGCTCGAACATAATAGCATTTCTACATATTACTGTTAACTGTTTCACCCTCAAGTATTTCTTGCATTTTTATTGTCTTTAAAATGCAATCAAAAGAACATTTCCTCTTTGGAGCTTTTGAAAACCCAAGTTATTCATACATTTAGAAAGCTGTTGGTTATCCCAGAGAGGCCTGAAATTCCCCTGAAAATTTCAAAATTTAGGCAAATTAAAAAATCACTTCAGGTATCAATTATTCTCTGCTACAGTTCCTTGCATGTTTCTCATACCCATCACTGGGGCTTGCACAGCAGCAGAAGTCAAATCTCCCTATAAAAAATGCAAACTTCTCTCTCCCTCTTACCAAAAGGCACACTGGGAGACACAACTATATTTATTAGTTTTTCAGTTAAATCTTTAAAAATGTCTGTGGAAAAAAATGGCATATTTGGAAAGTTTTTTCCATGTTAATAATGGGCCTAACATATCTCAATTAACATTGATCAGACAGTGTTCCGGGTTCAGTTATAAATAGTTGATCAACACTCAGTGAGCTTATGAATACCTTTGTCATGAGAAATGCAAACGCTCAAGAGCATGTTAAGAAACAATATTTACTTTATATAGTATAATACCTTTATATAGATGCATGACATATGGTAAAATTAAAAAAAAAAATGTCCCTCACGCATAAAAACATTCACTCTCCACATCAGCATGGCAACAAAAGGATCATGAGTATAGCTATTCAGGCTACAGCTGTTGAGGCTCAGCACAGTACCCCAACTAGATTTCGGGAAGGACTTCTAGTGAAAACATGCACTTCCACAAGTTTCACAAGCTGGGCTTTTTTTCCTACTGGGGTTTTCTGAGATTTTATTAACTTTTTTTTAAGGAATCATAGTTTTAAAAAGTGTTATGAAGTAAAGAGAAAGCCTCATTTCCACTTCTAATAATGAGTCAGAGGTTGCAGAATGGTAGTGTGAGAAGAACCTCAAGTTCTGTAGGGCATTATCCATTTTATTAAGAATGTGAAAACGTTGGGTGAGAAAGGGGCCATTTTTGTCTGAAGACATCTAAAGTAATTAGTGAGTTTGTGTCAAACACGCAATTTTTTCCTAGAAATTAAGGCAGTGTCTGCATATATTTGTATTATTATTTGCCAGTTTATCTTGGAGGCTTTGGTTTGGTTTAGTTTGTTTGTTTCAGATTGATTTCATTTGCCTAGAGTTTTTGCTTCGATTTATTTTGCTTTTCTCCTAATTGTGCAGGGATCAATTTTATTGTGGACAGTGATTTTTATTTTTTTTCTTTAAGCACGTAACAATGTTTTTCCTTATGGTCATTTTCAGAAAGAGGGAAAAAAAAAATATCCCCACATGCTGATTTACTATTGTCCCTGTGACTTACCTGGGTACTTTTCCGTGCACATCTAGAAAGGAGGACACCCTTGCTTCTGGAATATAGCCTACTGCATCCTCATTAATACAGCAATTCCTTAACACAATGACAGATAAAAGAACTTTCCTTTTATTGAACTAAATGCTGGTTTTACATAAAATAGACTATAATTCAGAGTCTGTAATGTCTACTGAAAGGTTAGACTCGTTACCATCCAAATAGGCTGAGCTAATAAAAATTATATTTGTTACAATCCAAATAGATTAACCGGCCTTAAGAGCTTAGCTATGTATCACACTTTTCAATTTTCTTATAATTAAATTAACATAAAACAGACTTGACAAATAAATGACTGTATCAGAAACAGTTAAGCTCTATTTAACCAAAATAAAGGTTCTATTTACATATACAGCTACCTGTGTCTATTTTGGGAGCTATAAGAAGCCTGTCTAGTTAGCAAATCCTTGGGTGCCCACAGTCTGCTAACAGCCTTGGTCCTGGCCTTTCTCTGAACCACATATACCCTAGAAGATAAACTTTGTGGCTTAGCTCCTGCATTCCCTGTTGGTTCCCTCTCAACCAGATACCTCTGCTGGTGCCCTGTCACACCTAAGTGATGGCCTTGAAAGGCTTCATATGCAGAGCCAAGCTTTACTCACTGAGTAGCCCTTTTGACTGAATGATTTCAGTGGGATTACTTATATTTTATGAAGCTAAGCACATGTGTAAGTCTTTGCAGGACAGTGATTTTAGTCTCTTCACCACATTTTCCCCATCCATCCATAGATCTGCTGCCCATATATCTAAGCTGAAACAAGGTCTCTGGTAACTTCTCCTGGATGACAGCAGGCTAACTCTTTAATAGCTTTAGCAGTTCATTAGTGAAGGCTGCATGGTTTATTCAGCAGCACTGACTTTCCTAAAAACACCCTGGCTCTCCATAAACTATGTCTCTACCTATTAGCTTTCTGGCCTTCTTTCCCTCTCTTCCATTCCACTGTAAATCTTGAAACCATAATACTCAGAACCTTAATTTTCACCATGTCTCCTACTTACCTCTAAAAAGAAAGAATGAGATACAAATGGCACTCCAGCTTATAGTCTCCTCTGTGGTCACCCCATTGGATGAAAGACCACAGGCATAACCTTAGTGGTTGGCAAGGGCACAAATATGAGACAGTGGGTTGAAATACTCATTTTCCCTTATGTTTCACTTAGGAGTGTGTTTGTGCACATGGCTGGGGAAGGGTCTCCCTTGAGGAGGGCAATTGGAAAGCTTTACACAGAAGTTTTGTTTCCCTTTCTGGTGCTGATATTAAAAACATAGTATGACATGGCATCGAGTAAAAAGTTTACAAAGACCATACCGGGTGCCTGCGATATAGCATGTTTTGGATGTGGTCATGTTTTTCTAGAGCTTTTTGTGTCACACTTTCACATAGCAAGTGAAACAACAAAATTGATGTGTAACCTGGTTTTGCAAAAGCTCTGAAACTCTAGCTGCTATGCTGTAATGTGTGTGTGGTTTGGCAAATGGTGAAGAGAATAGTTTCCACTTTCCATAAAGCCATGCAAAATCCACTTAAGTTTCTTAGGGCTTTGTGCTATAATTAACCATTCTGAGAGTGCCATTGTCTGAGGACTGTGCCTTTAAGCCCCTTCTCCTCCCTGTAGGACCTCACTCAGAGCAGAGGAGTGCAAATGAAGTTGAGAACAGCAAGCTGGATACTTACAGGCTTCTTTTGCCACTGCTTTTCTGGTACCTATTGTATGAACAATGGGCTGTCTATTGCAGAAATGATCAGTATTGCACCTCAGGTATTCTCCCTAAATTACAATTGTGCTGCCAAATCTAAGCTATAAATATCAATGTATATCAGAGAATTTTGCTTTAAAAAGAAAGAAAAAGAGAAATGGATATTATTTTTAAATGCAGCCGAAGAATCAGGTGGCTTCACGCTGTTACGATAAGGACCTCAGTGGCACTGGCTGAGAAGGAGGTCTAAGCAGCAGCATAACCTCCTCTCCCTGCAGCTGGCCTGATAATCAGGAACCTGTGCTCTGACGGGTGGGAAGGGAACAAGGTGATGATTATTGTTTTACCTTAGGCTTCCTCGGGGGAATTAAATTAACGGAGCTTTTGAAATTCAGTTCTCCAGGGTGTAGTCTTCATGGCTTTCCCTTGTGCAGACTCATAATAGCCTTTCCGCTCAACTCATGCAAAAGCCAATAGCAAAGGAGAGGGCCAGAGCTGTTCAAAAATCACCCTAAAAGGAGACCAGGTGACCTTAACAGACCTTAGCATCCTGCAAGTTACGGGTAACCCAGGACCAGTCTGGAGCAGATCAGACACTTGGTCCTGTGAGATGAAGGGTTAATAAGACAGCTTCCTAAGCTAAGATTCAAGGTGAGTTTTCCATCCTTTTCCCGCCTTCTCTATATGTAATGACTTGGCCTTCTGGGGTTTGGTTTCGGATTGCATTTAAACTATAGGAGATTGAGGGCAACTGGCAACTTTGGACAGTGCAAGGGCTATTGCAGTATAAACCTCTCAGAAGATGTTTTATAACATTTGTTCTTGTAAATATGGGATTTACAAGGCCAGAGGAAAAAGAAGAAGGGAAAAATTGAAAACAAACAAACAAAAAAAAAAACAAACAAAATGGGGGGGATAAGGGGGTGAGGGGGTAGGCTGTGAAAAAATGCATCTTTTGTTCTGCAAGCTGAAAGATGTTGAAAACTGTTAACTCTTTAGGACTTACCACACACTGTTTCCTTTACGTGCCACCCAGTACCTCCCTCTAAACTATCCCGGGTTCTCCACCTTCACCTTTGGTGAAGCCCAACCATATCTGGGTTAAACGCAGAGCAGTACAGTATTCACAAACTCAGAGCTCCTCAGTAGCTGTGCCTTGACTTCTGAGTTATTCTCTGTGCTCCCTTTTCCTCAGCTTTATGTATTAAAGCTTATTTTTAACTAAAGCTATGATCCTAAGCTTCTTCACAGCCTCAACTAAGCTGTGTGATTCATGTTTCAAAGCCTAATATTTTAGCCTCAAAAGCAGGATGAAATACTGTCATTTGAGTTTTTTAATGACTGTGGACTAGTACATGGTTTTTCAGCCTTTCCTCAAAGGCTCCAAATTAGAATAAAACTAATTTCCACAGCACATGTAAGCCAATAAAAAGAGTATAGCAAGAGGAGGATACGGAGCTGGAAGAGAATAGCATGGTACCGGGATTTGAGCTGAGTTTGTAGTGTATAATGATAAATTATGTACAAATAGTCTTACTATTATTATTATGTATTATTATTCTGTGCCAGCACTCTCTGCTGGTGTGTCAGTCCAGAATGCAAAATTCCTCTGTTTTTCCTCCCCTTTGCACAGTCTGAATAATGGGGCTTATTTTGTGCAAGTTTTGCCCCAGGGTTTCCCTTCTCTGACTGGCAGATGAATATGTGGTTATAGCCTTCCGCTCTGAGCCTGTGGAGCCACCCAGCTCCTCTGCTGTGATGCTTTCTGTAGCATAATACTCATGTGGAGCTTTACAACAGAGAGGACAAGTGGTCATGGAAGTTTAGCTGGTAATCCAAAACCCCTTGAAACCAAAGGGCACTCTCCCGTTGGCCTCAGTGTGCTGCCAACGCGCTGCCAAATTCTACTCTTGGAGGCAGAGGAAAGGGAAAACTGTGTGAGAAATTTAGGGAGGGTAGAGGAATGAGGAAAATGGGTCAGGGAAGCTGAAGGGAAAGGAAAAAGGGAAATGGGAGTAAGAGGTGGTATTTAATAATGAGGGTGTTTTAGGAATAAATTGCAGTAAGCACTAAACAGCAAAAGTGAGGTGGTAGCCCTGCAGTAAGGATCTGTGAAAGGGATGGAGACCAACACAATGTCATCTTCATAAAAGAATGCAGACGAGACTTTTTTGCACAAACCTGGAGGCAGAAAAATGAAAAGTCTTCCAGACTTCCTGAGGTAAATTGGAGATTCAGACTGAGGCACCCTTCCTGTGGATTTGTCTTTCTGTTCTTGTCTTTGTGGCGCGAATCGGGAGTTGCCTAATTACCTACCTCAGCATGGGCACAGTTTGAGATAGAAGTCTTATTGTTTGGCATCTTATATTATCTCCAAGAATCTGAATAATCAAATTTTTGATGATACAGCAGGCAGAGAACAAGAAGCTACACAGTGCTGTGTAGCAATTTTTTCACGGGCTATCCCAAGGAAAAGAACACCACAGCCAAAAGAGTGGCAAAGAGCTGCTGTATTCATTTAGTCACTTGACTCCTTCTTTTTATAAACAGTCATAGCAAAACAGACTAGCTCTGTGTAGAAATGGTATCTAAGGCACATATATAGTCAGAGACATTTGATTTGCAGAGATTGCCCCTTTGGAGCTCAGGAAACAAACACACAGAGTCCTCTGTCACTGAAGAAAACAAAACAAATCGTTGACAAAAGTGTTGGGGTGTTCCTCGAGTTCTGCCAGTTCCATTCCTCTGATGTAACTGCGGCTTGCAAACCCGCTGTACCACACTTGGCATATTGCTGGGGTGGTTGTAAGCCAAAATTGACTTTTCCCAGGCTATGTTGGTCATCAGGTTTCAATGATCACCAATAAAATCATAAACACCTTATACAACAGAGGCATTAAGGTCACAGACACTTCTTTGGCAGTATAGAATGCTTTTCAACACCTAAGTATTTTTCTTTACCATCCTATAAAGATATAGAAGTTGCAGTTAATGAAGGATGAAAAGATTGAGAATTATATTTTTTCAACTGCATGAAAACATAAGCATATCTTGGTTACAAGGAAAGAAAAATCTGTGTGAATTATTTACAATGAGAAATGCAAAGAATAAGACTGAGTAAAAATAATAAGCACTATTCAAATGCAATAGAAGCCAGCAGAAGGCGGGTACTTGCATTTAAAAAGTTATTGTATTCATGGTTTCATTTATTTTGGTGGTGGTAGAATGTAAAGAACAAAATAAATTAGAACCAAAAATGGAAAAGACGGGATTAATATACAGCAGGGCTGTGAATGATTTGTTTCTCTTCCCACAATGCCCCTCTCCAGCTTATCTGAACACTTAGCTATGTTTATTTCCATAAAGAATGCATTTTATTCTGAAGGAAGCTAGGATGTGCTTTTTAAAATAAAGCGAAAACTTTATTAAAATTCAAAAGAAAAGTAAACAGAGATGATTTGGGAAGCTTTATTCATTTATTTGGGCAAACACTGCTAAAAACATTTAGGTGCACTGCGTGTTTAAAAAGTAATAAATAGCTATTGTGCTTACTTCATAAACTTGTCAGAGTGTCTTCATTTTATTTTCCTGAACAAACTGAATTTCTGTACTGCTCATCCCCAGCCAGTTAATAAATACATCACCCTAAAAAGTGCTGTGGTATTAAATTTACAGCAGATAAAATATGGATGAAGTTGCTGTGCTTCAGGTACGTCAACTGTGATTTAATATCTCTGACTACCCTTATGAGGAGTAAAAGATTACTCGGCTGCTCCAACAGCAAGATACTGACCTTTGCTCCCAAGTAACAGCCACTCAGCAAATAGTACCAAATGAAGAAGTAGAATAACATATAGATTTGCCATAAGAAAAAATTGATCTAAATCCATATATCAAATCTGCTGATCAGAGCTCTGCAGAAAAAGTACTTCATAATCTTTAGTGTGGAATTGCAAAAACTTTTGGTGGAACAGAAACTGTGGGGTTTATTTTAAAGTAAAAAATTTCTTGGGGCAAAAGGGTTTTGTATCTGTACGCGTGGTGTGGGGAGAGAGACTTGCATATATACATGCATATATTTGCTGCCTTGAGACATCTTCAAGTACAAAAACATCCACATCTATTAGATCATCAGCTAGTGATTTAGCAATGTCTTATCCCCATTTTCCATTTCTACTGTTAATTCTGTGAAAGAATGGAAAAAAGTATAACATTGTCTCTGTAAATGAAGGCAAAATTCCTCTGAGAAATCTCATAACAGTCTGATTTAATTTGTATCTTTAAAAAAGTTATATCTAAAGGTGATAAAAAACCCCAGGAAGAAAT
Source organism: Gallinago jamesoni (assembly GCA_025769975.1). Classification (NCBI taxonomy): domain Eukaryota; kingdom Metazoa; phylum Chordata; class Aves; order Charadriiformes; family Scolopacidae; genus Gallinago; species Gallinago jamesoni. The sequence goes on from JAOQGH010000001.1 coordinate 141,138,575, forward strand.
GTTTGTTAGCAAAGAAAATAAATTCTTGTGATTTACATTTTGCCTTCAAATAGGGTGGGTGAGTTAAAGAGTGCTGCTCTGCACTTCAAAGCAAAAGCAAATGAAAAATTTTCAACAACAAAGCCAAAATATGAAACAGACAAATCACTCTGTTGAGTACTTTTTAACCCAAGGTGGCACATGTTAACAAAGCAACTGCTGTATATATAATAAGGATTGAAAAGGTAATCTTTAAATGTGGAAGTAAAATAAAAAACTTCCCTAATTAGTGCTGATTAGTCCTACTTAAGGAGGTAGAACTTGATTTACAATGGTAAAATCAGTAGATTTATACCAGTGTTAAACTTAAACAGGTAAGATTATCTCAGGCCATTAAAAAAAAAAGATTTAGAAATTTCTTGCTCTAGCACCCATAATTTTAACATGATCTAATAATATTTATGCTTTATATTTTGACAGTTATGCATTTGACAGTTATTGACATATTATAACTTGATATCGTAGGTAATTTCTGAATACAATGTGTTTGTGTCCGTACAAAAAACAAAGCCTTGCTCAATCCTCAGTTCTGGGCAAGATAGTATTTTTAATAGGCTGGATGTTTTTCCTGAAGAGGTGATTTGACTAACAAGTCCTAGAAAAATTACTTTATATTTGTCTCAAATGTCTGCTGTGGTTATATTATGAATGGTAAATCATGACCCCTAAAGACTATCAATGCATTTTTGTGAAAGCTAGATTTCTTTCCAATGAAAACTTAGAAAATAATGGGATTTAAAGATGTGGATGCGGTGACATTTGTCTCAAGATTTTGGTTGGGGTTTTCCTTTCAATTAAAACACTCTTTGCTATTAAGATGCACTGGCTTGGTTGAACAAGAATGTGCATCCTGCCCAGATGTTACTTATTCAAACAGACGTCAGCCTATAAACCTTTCCAAACAAGTGCTTTCTCCACTCTGATTGCACAATGGATATGGTTGGGCAAGATGACATTTTCTTGAGTGACAGATGCTTATGCTGCAGCAGTACCACGGACACTCATAATGTCCTTGCAGAGCAGCTGCTCCTTGAGGATTTTATACTTTTTTCTTTGTGTTTGTAATATTAAAGAAAAAAAAAATCTTACCCTTTATACTTGGGGAGTTAAAAAACACAGACAGCAATGAGAGCCAAGAATTACTAGAAGGATTTAGAAAGTCTCAGAAGCTGAAGACGTGCAGATAGTGTGAACCTTTTAATGGCACATCACTTCAAACAACATAAAAGTATTTTATTGGGCATTCCTGCCCTGCCTGAACTAGTAGCAGAAAGAGGCACAGGAGGGATCACAGGAGATGGAGGGAGGAAAAGAGGAAGAAGAAAGGATCATTGCCAGATAGACTGAGGGGCTCAATTTTTTGCAAAATAGGTGGGTGGTTTCTAAAATTTATGGATAGTTCCTAAATGTTATTTGATTGCAACTGGACTTTTAACAAGCAAGAAGAGAACAGATATGGTTTTTTAAATATACATTTTTATCATAATAATAGAAATTGTAAGCAGCAACATCTGCCGTCAATGCATATTAGTCCAAACACTAGGAATTACCTCTGAATAGCTTATTGCAAAATGGATTTCAAATTAATTCCAGAATAGAGAACTTCAGGAAAGCTGGTAGCACCCTAAAACGGAGGTAGGTAAGATCAAACAGCATTTCTTAGCATCTCTTTTTTGTCTCTGGCCAACAGAGTAGTTAGTATCTCTGGTACAACCAACGCAGTGTCAGTGACATCATGCCACAGCCCATTACAGCATTCCTGAGCTCAGATGGCTGCAATATAAGCTCATTGAGCTGTTCCCTGTATGTCATGGAATATGACATGCCACAAATATTCATAGAATTCAGCTGAATATTTTTCTCATTGCTACTTGGGTGTCACTTCACATAGCTAATACCCAGCCTCAATCCTAGCCTATAATCAGCAGTTAAGACTCTGCCTGTGGTGCTTGTATGCTGATCAGGAGTGCTGGCATGAACAGAGGGTAACACTTCACCTTGAAATCCCATCTAAGAATATGAAAATGGAGGGTCTGATGCTGAGAAACTGTGCTGTCTTGATCCCACAAGCAAGGTATTTTTTATTGTACAGTTTTCTGTGGACTGCTGAGCTGAATTTGTCCCAGCCTGGTATGCATCCTCACTCAGGGACATACAGATGAGATGAAAACCACCCCTGCTTTCTCAGGATCCTATGGAAGAAGGCACTTAACATTGAGGAAAAAAAAAAAATAAACACAGCTAAAGCTAGCATGAATGTTAGCTGTTTGCCTAGGTAAGCCAAATTTAGGAGATATGACTTGCCATCGAGACCCTGCTGCTCATCATGTCAAGTCAGACTCAAGTGCCACTGGCCAGGAAATATAAGGTATTTATTGTTTTGCTGGTGCCTGCATTGAACCTGCCCTGTGGCTAACAAACAGAGTTCATTTTTTAAATAAATAAGCACTTTTTTTTTAAGAAAAGAAAGTTGTTCTAAAGCACAAAGTAAAACAATCTTTCAAGGATATCACTCTCTTAGAGAATGACATTTAATCACTCTTAAAATTGCTATAGAGTATTCCAGAGAATAATCTTTGGATAGGATAGTCCAAATCTAAAAGGCTCTGCTGGCAAACAGTGACTAAATAGATTTACATGTTTTAAAATCTGCAGTTTCATTAGTATTGTCCTGAAGTAATAGTGAATCTGATATTGAAAATACAGCATCAACACAGTTTTCTAGTTCTTAAAACTTCCCTGCAGGGACAGGGAGCAGAGGGTGAAGAGTTGAAGGCAGGAGAAAGAGGAGCTGTGAATGGATTTTGCTTCTTTAGCCATTACAGAGAAACTGAGAGAAAATATGCTGATCAGAACCCTGGAAATCAGAGTCAGGGGCTTTTGGGCATGTGAGGAGATATTTAAGCCCACATTTATGCAGACATGGAAAAGGATGTGGACTAGATAGGCAAAAATAAAATATAAAATCTTTTCAAGGTTCAAGGACATCTGAGGGGGCAGCAGTAATGAATACAGCATGCTGGAAAGGGCAAAAGGGGAGCAGGGAAAACCTAGGCTTCTAGGAAGTAACGCTGGGAGATGCAGCATCAGACAGAATATGGGTTCGCTGAGCAAGGGAACGTGCAAAAAAACCCTTTTGGGAGGTTGTAAACAGGATCTGAGGACTCAGAGTTGCAGCAGGGCCTTTATTAGCAGAAAGCTTGCAGCAGGCTTGCCAGCTCCGGGAGACCTGGCTGAAGCACCAAGGACATGGAGCCTCCTAATAAGCAGAGAGAGAAACCGTGAAGAAAAGCCTGGTGTGCTCTCCTTAGCCTAAAGCCGGTTCCCTGCGTTAAGGACATCACAGCACAATGTCTGCAGAAGGCTGAAGACTTAACCCAGATTTTATTCAGTGAGGATTGTTTAATAGCACAGTCTCCCCTGTGGCTGCTGCTGAGAACCGAGCGCTGCCCGTGCCGCCGTACGCTGAAGGATTGATTCTGCAAGCTGCTGAGCACACCTGGGAACCCTTCAGAACACCTGAGTTCAGTGGGGCTTGTGAACACTCAAATCCTCGCAGAAGTGATTGGCAGTTGCCGGATGGCGTCCTTAGAGAATAAATTTTGCTGGATGTTCCTTCACCTCCTTATTAGTAGTAAATTATACCTGCAGCTGTCCAAGATTTTTTGACTCTGGCCTGTCCCATCCTTAATCAATTGCTGATACATGTGTGTGCAAGAGGTGAAAAAGCATACTCGTTCCTTTCCTTTCAAATATTGGGCCAAGAGACAAAATTAAAAGAGGGCAGGGAGGAAGTAGATAGTCACAAACATTCTTGCAAATAAAATCCATTCATTTACTCAGAATTTTGCTAATTCACAAAGATCTACAAGAGTAAGAATTTATTCCCAGAAATGTTCACAGAAAAGCAGAAGCAGAGCAAATCCTACCATGAATAAATATTCATGGGAGTATTTGCACTGGGAGAGCTCCCCTGGCTATTCTAAAAGCCTTTTTTTTTTTCCTGTGGTGTGGCTGGAAAGGATAGAATTAAGTAGTTGCAAGAAGTGAAAAGGGAACACGAAGTAGTAGTCCAAGAGAAGTGCATTTGCTGTTATCGCAGCCAGGAGCAGTGAAGCTGTTCACCCGGCAAGTGATTGCTCCACCTTATGACTGGTTTGCCTTCAGTCGTGAGGCTGGAAACTGGTGGTGCAGGGAGACATGGCACAGGTAGCTTAGCTGCCTGTGTGGCGTAAACCAGACTGCAAGCTGGGGGGTTATTCATTAGATGTCCCAGTGCAAACTTTCCCTGACCATGAAAGGGGAGGTGTGCGTTTAGGAAGCCACCACTTAGCTGGCACTGGACTCCATAGGTAGGGAATTTCCATAGGCTCTTTAAGTCATCATGGAGAAGATAGTGGGACAGCCATCCTAACAGGGACCAAGAGAGAGTTCTTCCCTGCTGTGCTGTGGTTCTATCAGCAGTTACAGAGCCTCCTACTTTTTACCTGACCTGGTAAAATCAAGAATTTTTTCCTGCACAGTGGCACATCTCCAACAGTGCCCTGCTCAGACTTACTTGTTACTTGAGGATTATGGGCTTGGAAACCTTTCAAGTGGAAGAGAGAAATGTTCCAGCAGAGCTGTTGCTGCTACCACCACCATTCTTCTGCAGGAACCCAGCTCCAGGGCTCTCTAAAGGAGAAACAAGTTGTTTTCAGCCATGAGAGGCACCTCAGGGCTATCTGCTGCTCCTTGGCATTCATCTGCTCCCTAACCGTTGCCAGTCTCTGCTCAGCAGCTTGAATATAACCCAGCACGGGCTTCACCCTCTGGTGGAAACTGTGGTGGCTGAATAGATGATGCCAGTCCCATCTCTACCCCTGCCAGGGAAACCCCAATATGCTGCCAGTAGCTTCAGTCCCAGTAGCTAAACCGTTCTGCAGTCACCAATGATGAGATTGACCCCCTTGTCACTTGGACAAGGGGTGAACTGCTGAATGCTTGTGCATGCACACATGTATAACAGTTAAAATTCGGGGCAGTAGCTCCAGGAATTAAAAATCCCTCCTCTTTCCCCTTGACAGATTCACACACCCCTCTCTAATAGCAGCCTTACAGTACCTGAGGGGGGCCTACAGGAAGGGAGAATCTATTTACAAAGGTGGGCAGTGACAGGACGAGGGGCAATGGCTTTAAACTGGAGAAGAGCAGATTTAGATTAGACATTAGGAAAAAGTTCTTTACTATGAGGGTGGTGGAGCACTGGAACAGGTTGCCCAGGGAAGTGGTTGAGGCCCCTTCCCTGGAGACATTCAAGGTGAGGCTCAACGAGGCCCTGGGCAACCTGGTCTAATTGGGGGTGTCTCTGTGACTGCAGAGGGTCGGACTAGATGACCTTTGAAGGGCCCTTCTGGCCCAGATGATTCTATGATTCTGTGATTCTATGATTCTCTTATGCAGAAAATTACTAACACTCATTTATATTAGCATAAAGGCCCAATTACATTTTAGGTAGATTCTTGGAATATATCTTTATAGACAATTGAGACAATTTTGTGCTCAAATATTTAAAAAAAAACCACCAAACCCACAATCACCAAGCCCAGAAACCTTACCCGTTGCCTGGAAAGCTAACAGCACCCCAAAAAAAAGTGTGGCACTTCATTCCTTCATTCTATGTTTTCAGTAAAAACAACAAAACTGAGAACCAGGGCTTACTTGACTTTGTTAGCACTTTTATTTATTTATTTTCCTTCCAGTTTTTCACCCTTGATGTATCTCCTAAGACTGTGAGCAGGATACACAGTGCTTCATATTCCAAGTGCTGAGGTCTATCTATCAAAAGCTGACTGAAGTGGGTGGTGAAATACAGTAGGAGGTGGCTAGCTACACAGTTGTACTATTAAATTACTGTCTGTCCAAGGAGAGTAATCTCTTGTTTCAGCAGCAGGTACTACTACCAGAGACTGTAAAAACCTCAAGCACTCTGAAATAGGCTGTCATATGGAGCACCATAAATTACATGAGTCAAATATTCCATCATTCATTCACTCCATGGTCTTACAGTGGGATGAATAGTCTGCTCAAGGGAGAAAAACAACCACCAACTTTCTGATTCCTTTTCTATTTACTTTCTGGGAAAGCTTCAGGGGCCACTTTCCTATGGGAAGTTTTAATTAACCATAAAATATAATTTTCCATTTGCATAGCTGCAGGTTTCCGGGACCACACAGGTTGCTCCCCAAAATGCAGCAGAGATGTGGGATTTTCTATTTCTCGAACTGCAGCTATTGTTATCCAGCCTTTTATTAAGAAGTTTAAGAAGTGCAGCATCAATGACTTCCTTTTCATCTTTGTGGAACGGAACATTTGACAGTAAGTTAAAATCCTAAATAAAATATGAAAGCTGCCAGCACATGCCAAAAGTCTCTCGGAGAGCATCTATGAAAAGTTGCTCCTAAGACGCAAATGTCACTAATACCATATGAAAATTGCAAAAAGGTATATGAAAGTCACTAATGTGACATGAAAGAACAAAAGTCTTCAAATTATGTGAAAGTTGCTGTTCCAATATGTTACCCTTACTGTTCTAGTTACTTTCTATCCTATCTTATTAGCGACTTCCATTTCAACCTAATCTTTGATAAAAGTCTTATTACATTAACAGTTTTTCTTAAGTATCAGAAAATTGTATTTCCAGTTGCACTGAGTGAAGTGTGACCTCATTAGCAGACTTCTGTATCAGTGCGTGGGTTTTTTACTCTCTTTCCTTCAGGAAATACATGCATTCCTGCAGCCATGCTCTCTGCTCGCTTTGCCTTTATAAAGGTATGTATATATACTGTCTATGCTTCCCATGAAAGGTTAAGAGCAGACTCCAGGTTTTGGAATGGAGGTTTCCATCACCTGTACACTCTCAGTCCCCATTGTTAGTCACAGAGCTGTTTAAAGATATATATCTAGGAAGAGCCATGATCTCTAGGAAACCCTATCCAAATGAGAGCCTGACTCCACAGTAAGGTGCCACTCATGTCTGTCTTCTCCTTTCAGTGGAGAGCTCTGGTGCAGGGTTTAAATCCATATGTGAGCAGGGAGGGTGCATTTTTACAAATCCCAAATGGACAGTATTCAGTAAATCCCTACTTCTGAACTCACAGATGGGTGTCCTTGTGGACCCCTTGAATGACAGTGAGACATCACGAATATTTAAGAGCAGGGCAGCACAAAGCAAAATTCAGGGGTTTTAGTACTTCAGAGCTATTTCTCTACAGACCAGTGCCCGTGGAAGTGTCAAAGCTGAAATGATCTAGAACATGGACATTATAGGCTTTGGGCTTTATGGCTCCACTGATTTGGAAGAATTTTATTTCTTCTTTTCTTTTTGAAATCTTCTGTGAAGGTGACGAAATACATTGCGTTGCTAGTTCTAGCTGCTGAAGTCCTGTGTTTCTCCCATGTAACTCATGCAAGCAAAACACCAGGTCAAGCATGCTATGAGAGGGTCAGGATGCTAATAGGAGATGAAAACATGAATAGAGGACAAACATTTGTAGTGCAGATTTCCTGGCTCCATGTGCAAGCCAGACCTGACCTCTGCAGACTGTGAGGGGGTGGCTGTATTCCCCCACGGTGCTGTAGTGAGTCCTTATGGTGAGCTTGGAAAAAGGTACCTTCCACAAGTGAAATGCCCGTTGAATACCAAGTGGTAAAGCCCTGTCCCAACGTAGATCAAAACAATGCATTGAGTGACATTAAACATTGCATCCTATTAACAGTTATATTTGATTTTGGTAATGGGAAACTAAACAATTAAATGCTATAAATGCACCAGTTACACATCAGGTGACTGTTCCTAAGCAAGAACCTATAATTTGCCCCCAACAGACCCTTCTCCTTTGATTATTGGTCAGAACATAATGCGGTTTGTACATGTAATAACACTTTGGGTATACTGCTAAAAGATGAAGTTATTTTAACACTGTATTTACAAAAAAAAAAAGCAACAACTAACTTTGAAGCTAATATTCAAAAGATTAGAGAAAGGATATCTTTTAATTAATTTCAAACCCTGGATTGAGTATTAAATAGAAACATGAAAGAAAGATTTCCAATTGGAAGGGCTGGTAACTGAAGAGTCTCCACTCTCTTGAGGATTACCATTTAATTTTAAACATTGATTTAAAATAAATGATGGTACAGTCCCCAAGGAAAGATGTATTTCAGTTGTAAACATAACAGTGATGTATAATAAATGAAATATATAACATTTTCCTTGAGGAGTTTTTTTACTTTATTGTGCAATCATGCTATGGGAATTATTTATACCCTTTAACTTGAGTCTCAGACAAAAACTATCAGGTATCTTGTAGTAATCAGCTTTTCCTTTATTTATTTGCCTGTATTTACATTTTTGAAAATTTGTCTGTGATACCAGTTTTTCTATCACCATCCAGGTTTACTCTGGATTATCTTCTGAATGCCAAGGGTCTCATACCAGTCCTTACCAAGTCTGTACCATCTCACCTTATAGAATGCCTCATAGTTCCCCACGCCACAGCCAGTTTTCTCACTTATTTCATCCTAGACTGTGAAGTCTTTCTCATTCATGACTGTTTTTGTCAGCTCTTCACTTTGTTGCAGTCCTCCCACTTTCTGATTTCTCCTTCCTAAATATTAAGATATATTGTACCCTAGTTCTAGGAGAAGCAGCTTTTCCGCTCCATTTGTTTTGTGTCCTGTCAGCAGCTAGGTGAACACAATAATTAATTATGAATAGTTGTTTCAGTACTTCTAGGGAATTAGGGAATCTGTTTTTTCTACGTGTTCTCTTTACACTGTTTTTTCTTGCAATTTTCTTTTTAGGGAAAATATACGCGCTATTGACTCAGCTCTGGAGATCTGTTTTTAAGGTTTCAGGGCTTACATTAATCCAGCTAAAGGACAAAGACACGTTTAGTGACCTAGCTGTCCAGTCAAGACTCCATCTCTTTATCTTCTAAATCTCACCTTTCTTGAGAATTTCTTGGCTCTGAGTGTGAAAAAAAGAAGCGTTCCCCAAGATGGCTGAGGCACAGTTTAGGATACACTTTGAAAACCAGAACAGGTACTTCTTAACAGGGCCTGACGGTTCCTGCGTAAAAGACCCAGCTAGTAAAGTATGAATGTGCATTCAGTTGGCTGATGTCTTCCACCAATTCCTGATTCCTCTGCCCTTTTACAAAAGTCCAACATATCCCGTTTTCAGAAGTCAACTTCTTATTTTTTCTTGTTTGGATACTACTGCATACTGTTGTCCTTATAGAGCTTTTTGGTTAGAAGTGCATTGTAACTACATTTAATATGACACAGTGCAATGGAAGGTGAATAAAGAGATGGGAGATGGAGTGTATTTCTTAATTAATTACAATATTAATAAAATAATTATAGTTGTAACATATTACTCAAGGATTAGTCATGTCTCACCATGAAAATCCTTTTGCACACAAAGTTGCATGTGGAGAGATGCTTTCCTTTAGTTCATCATGTGGGGCTTTGAGGTACTTGGTAATTTTGGTTATGTGGAGTTCTCAGTAGACCTAATAATGTGGGCAAAATGGAAACTCCCTACTCCATTCTCCACACGTAAACAACTAGACAACAGCATTTTTCATAGTACAATTTGTTGTTGTGTGAACACTGGGTGTGTGGGTAGAAGTCAGTGGAGCACAGCTTGAAGAACCTTAATATTTGCCTATCTGAAGAATGTTGAACTCATGAAAGTAAAATGTTGCTTTTAAGGAAACTTGCTTTTTCAGATTTTTCTTCTGACTTGGTGATGGTTGTGTTGGCAGAGCTGGTCCCTCAAAGATGAGATACTCCCTACATACAAAGCCTTCAGCACTCAGCACACACTGGGAAATGTTCACTTTCCCAGCTTTGTTTCTAATAATCTGAGGAAATAAAAGAGTTGTGTTTCTTTATGTCCTCCTCTTGAGTGGAGTTTCAAACAAGTACATTAGCACCCCGCATTCAAAAATCAGTAGGTTTGGTGTGTTGTTTAAACAAGTCAGCTTCTTGGATTGATCATGGGGTCAAACAATTGGTCAAGGATCCTCTGTGGACCCGAGGTCTCATTTTGGTGAAAGAACCCCAGCTATCAGCACTTGCTGTAAGAACTGGCTAAAGTATTGCTGATCAGTTTATCAAACCTAGCCCTAGATTCAATGAGAGAGTACCTGCCATGTCTTCTTTTCCAAAAGTCAATCAAAACTTGTAGAAATTGGTCATGCAATCCAACTTTGCCTCTTGGAGAGACAGTGAAGGTCCCCTGGACCCTCTGCCCAAGAGCAGGATATAGTCTCAGGCACTAGTAGGCTTCAAAGAGGTAGGAAGTGCTAGAAGGCTCACCTGAAGCAGATGAAGAAACTGGGCTCACCTGTGTTTGCCAAGTGCACTGTTTTTTAAACATTAAATGTTGGCAGATTTGTACTTGAAAGTCTACTCAAAGAATCATAGAATCATAGAATCGTCTAGGTTGGAAAGGACCTTTAAGATCATCTAGTCCAACTATCAATCTAACTCTGATAAAAAAACCCAAAAGAAAACCATACAAAAAAAATTACCCTACATTACTAAACTATGCCTCTAAGCACTATGTCAACCCATCTTTTGAACACCTCCAGGGATGGTGCCTTAACCACATCCTGGGCAGCCCATTCCAATGCTTAATAACCTTTTCAATATAAAAATTTTTCCTAATATCCAATCTGAAAGAAGATACATAAAGGTATGAATCTCACATTTCTGAAGGGACTAAGTGCCCAGACCAGCACCGCTGAAAACCAGAACAAAATGAGTAGCCTAGAGTTCCCATGAGACCTGCTGATTCAACATGTCTTCAGTGGCCTGGTCTCCAGCCCTGATCTCCTGGCCATTTTCTCCCAGGATGCTTCCAGGAGAGGGCAGCAATGGATCTACTGGCTACTTTCCCCCAGAGATGAAGCCCCACCATGCACACACCCTTTCTCCATTGGGTGCTAGTGTATGTAGAGAGTTCCTGATTTTGCCTCAGGGGTTACTCAAGCCAATTG
>JAOQGH010000001.1:141152164-141262456 GCA_025769975.1 Gallinago jamesoni
GGAGAAAGAACTTGGGTAGGAGCTACATCATTTCTGGTGGGAGTTTTTTCACAAAAGGCACATTATTTCTGCTGAGATTTGCAATGCCAATTTGTTTAATTATGCCTGATGTTTCACCCGTGATCCTGTGAAAATCTTCACAAAAAGTGGGAGGAGGGGGGAGGAGGAAGGGGGAAAGCCCCAGCTTACCTCCTTGAGAGAAAAGAACAAACCAACAGAATAATTTAAATATAGGTGCTAATATATTTTCCCCAAGCCAGTTCGTTCCAAGCACTGGAAGAAGACAAGCTGTTGTGGGGTTTTTTTTTCCTCTGAAGAATCTGACAGATGTGATAGGTAAACTATCAGGGCTAAGCGGGCAAAAATGTTACTATAAACCCTGGTAGCAATATATCTTCTGCAGGAAAGGTTTAGTTCCTCAGCTGAAGCTGAATATTTTTCCAAGAGTTGAGTTGGTTTTATGAAGTGGAAGTAGGAAGCTGTGCATATCTGATCTGAGTTTGTGAATTAATTAATTCAAGACCAACTTCCCTGTGCTGCCTTTTCTGCATTTAGTGTCTATAAGGAAATCTTTTGCTAATTCACTTTTGGGGAGGTTAAGTTTTTTCTTTACTTTTCCTTTCTTTTTTTTTTTTCTTTTTCTTTTTTCCCCTTACTTTTAACAGTGCTGTGAACTATAAGGAACAGGATAAGCAAAGGGTAAACCACTGGGTCATGACCACATAAATGTATACGAGCTGAGTCGATGTCCCCCGCACACATGTAAAGCAGCTCCACGTGCTGAGCAGAACTCCCAGTCTGTTGGTAGGGGTGGGAGCAAAGCAGAAAAACACTGAGCAAGTTCATTTCCCCATTTCTGTCTTACAAATCTTTCCTGAGACAATGCCATCACTCAAGCTTTTCAGGTCTTACCTGGCCTTACCACTGGTTGCAAGACTAAGGTAGTATACAGGACATTAGAAACAGCGTAAGGAAATTACTACAAATCTTCCCCCTCTCAAAAAAGCCTCCAAATACTTCCTAGATACCCTCCCAGCACACAATTTAATGTTTTTTTCATCCTGACATCGAGGTCACCTAAGACAGTTATGACCCTGAAGGAGCAAGTGCAAATGACTCCTCTCGCTCTGTGCTCCAGAAGGTAGTCTGAAACATCCAGGGCGTGTTATGTATCACCATCCAGAGCCTTAAACGTTCCTTTCAGCAACCTTAGGTTTTAGGGTAATCTGCCAGGCTTCCTTCATTATCACATTCACGTTTTCATAGCCGTACCTGCTGTAAAGCAAACTCTCCTGTTTCCTTCTTTTGTTTCTCTGGTGACACAGACCCCAGCAAACGTAAGCTGGGAATGTAAGGCTTGGAAAAAAACCTGGCCACCATGAAAGAGAGCAGCGTGGTGATTTTGGTGCAAGCCACTGAATAACCACCGTAGCGTGGCTTTCAATCACTGTCAGCAGCGGGTCAAAAATGAACTGCTAATTCATCACCCTTCTAACCTTGTGCAGGGGAAGGTCACACAGGCATGTGGCTAATTTGGGGGGCAGGATGATATCCTTCCAGTTCCTGCCTGATCGTGGCCCAAAGCTCATGTTATCCATTTCATCAGCTTACCTTCGCCTTGTACTCAGAAGCATGCTCAAAGTATCATTCAATTCAAGTTTAAATCTGGCCTTTTCAGGGCACAGAGTCCCCAGACCAGTCCTCAAGCCCTCATCTGACAACATTCTCAAACCATCTCAAAACTTCAGTAATAATCTGAGCCAGAGATGAAACAGAAGGAGAGTCAGTCCCCTGGAGGTAAAAAGCTCCTCATCACCTTATTAGCCAGGCCTTGATCAAATTTGGCTCACTTTGATCCTTTTTTGCCAATCTCTTATGCTTGAGCAGAATTCTTTTGCCCCAAGGCCAAAGGGAGGCAGAAGAGAGAAGAAGAGCTTTCACCTGTTTGTTCTTCATTTGTAATAATAATTCATATTTCTGAAAGCATGTATTGCTAAGAAAAATGATGCTTTCACTTTTCCTTAATGTGATTTTTCAGGAAGGATTTTTTTTTTTCACATATAAATAAGGGGAACCTATTCAAGGCATTTTTGTTTATTAATACTCAGATTCTTTCTCTAAAAAAAATAAAAAACAGCCTCCATAACACCTTGATTGCGTTACTACTTCATATTTGCTTACATAAATAAACCTGAAGTTTTACTGCAAGAGAGGCAGCTATTTTAAAGATGGCAAAATGTCAGCTTTTGGATGGTTGGTTTCATTTAACAGGGCTCCACATGAATTTATGAACTGTTCCGTAACGTCTTCTGCCTGCACCAAATGGCAGACTTTAGGCAGAAACCCAATGTATGTTTAGCTAATGTATAACAAACGGAGTATTTACATGGTCAGTGGACCCTATTAGGTATTAAGAATGGTCTCTTTCTAAATTTACTGTTAATTCCCTTCCGCAACAACCTAAATAAAGTGTTCACTTCTCAGAGAAAGCTAGGAAAATGTGTGCATCTGTGTGGACGTGTGTACGGGTCTTTCATTTTAAAAAGTCTTTAACAAAACTTCTGACAGTTATCTTATTTTCTTTTTGCTGCAAGGGTGACAATGTAGTTTAAGATATTGTTTCCTGACTTTAAAGGTGCCTTGTGATTTTTAAGGATATTTCAGCAGCTAAAGAAATCCTACTGCAGACACAGTGTAACAGTTCATTTCTTAAGCAATAAACAGCAAGCAGGGTGGTGCTGAATAAGCATGCTTATATGGAATTTCTCTTTGAAAAGCCCACTAGTTAGGCCCTATAACACTTCAGTTGATATTTCTACAGTGCAAACACGATAGTGGAAATTAAGTTGCCCCAGCAAATTCAGTTTAGGAGAAATTTGTTATGAATAAAATGCTGCTGCTGGCCTTAGAACATTGAATTTATCCACCAAATAATATCTTAGAAATACCACTTCAGAAGAAATCAGCTCTAAATAATTGATAAATTTGGTTTGTTTAGAAACCTTTTGACCCCTGTAATAGAAAGTAAAAACACATTTCAGTTATTAAAGTCACATATATTCCCTCTGGTAGGGGAAGCTTTTAATTTTAAGCTGGTCTCTGTTGGGGCCATTTGATAAAGCTTGGAAAAACCTTTTCAACTGCTGCTGGTGGATTTGGGTCAGCTTCCCTTGGGAAAATGGCAAAAGATAAATTTGTAGCTTTTCATAACACATAAGAAAACTTCAGAGATTTTAAACATCAAGAACTATTGGAACTGAAAGACAGAGTTTCTCTTTTGTTTCTCCCCCTCCTCCTCCTGCTTCTTCTTCTCTTTTTTTTTCCAAAAAGAACTTTAAATTCTTTTGTTGTTTTAATATTTTTTTTTGAACCATGGAGGTTAGAATGTTTTGGCCTCTCTAACTACACTACCAGTGGTCCTTATTAACATAAGATTTATTTTGAGATAGAAACATCATTATGCTGGTTTTGTTTTCAAATGGAGCCATTTCATTCCATTGTTTTCAAAGCCAAAAGCAAAATAAAAAATGCTCTATCACATGGGGTTTTTTTAAAATACATTTCTTAAACTTTGCTTCAGTCACTGTTACCAGATCTTTATGTCCACTAGCATAAGCTGGTCTCTTTTCATCAGGACAGTAATCACAGCTTACGAATGAGGGAACTGATTCTACTGGAGTTGCCAAAATGGACCTAAACTCACCACTTTGCTGTTTCACAAGAGGAACAGGGGTGTGGGAGAATAAATGTATTTAAAGCGTAGGGGGAAAAAAAAAGAAAGACAGAATAACAATCCAAAGTCAAATATTTAAGTAGCCATTTGTGCATAAAGCAAATATTTGCAGGCAACAAGGTAGACCATGCTGCCCCCTGAACCTCAGACCTTCAAGCATCCCTGTTCATATGAAGAGATTGCTGTTGCTGTTGTTCCACATCCCTTCAGGAGTTATCTCTGAGAAGTACCACCCAAAATCTTTGTGATAGACATCCATTTCTATACGTTCCCCTGAGATTACCAGATTCATTTCACATAAATTACTGAATGTCCATCATTCAGTAAAAACAACACCACCTTTAACCCGGGCTGAATGAGAACAAACACCCAAGAACAAAACAGGAGGTCTATGTATTCTTTTACAGTCTCTACAACGATTCAGCCTCTCTCCTCTGTTGTCAGTAAGACCCTGAGATACACTGGTGAGCATAGGCAGACACTGGGGCTGTAGATGCCTCTGGCAAGCTGAGTTCCTGCTCCTGAATTTCATGGCGAATGTTGTGCTGGCATTTTTGAGACTACAGATTATCTGAATTTTTTTGAAAACTGAACGACTCCCCAACAATCTCTCTTACACACAGTGCGTAAGGAGTGCACAGCAGGAAACTGGTAGAAACAAAGTTTTCTTCCTAGCCAACTAGCCTTTCTTGAGCAGCCAGCGATTTCTTTTTGCCGTTTCATGCTTGGTTGCTATTCCCAGTGTAAGAGACTTTGTTGCACAGACTCAGTGGTAAATTATTAAAAGGGTCTCTACTGGGTATCCGTTCATGCAGCCACAAATTATGTGTTCGTGTACCTCTGCCTATTCTTGGCAGGTGCAGTTCCTCTGTGAGTACTTTAGCAATTCAAACACCTGCATTATTTCATTATGTTAGAGCTGTTCTTCAAACAGTTGCACCTACACCCCATTAGCACCCACAGGGGGAGGCCAACCCTTGGTAATTTATGTTGTGAAGGGATTGCCTTCTTGGACAAGAAAGATGCCATGCAGGAAGCTATGCTGTGATTTAACAGCCACTCTGTTCCAGCTTCCCAAATAAACACACTTAGCACGTCTTCACGGTCACTTGCTCCACTTGCACGAGTGAATTGGGCCTCTTTGTTCACATGAGTGAACACAAGAGTCCCTCACTCACAAGAAATGAGTGAGGAGCCACCAAAGTGTATTTCATGGTGTCTTCCTTGTGCAGGAATGTCTTGGAAGGGTGTGACATTTTGCATTGGAAAATTTCCTCTCTTTTTTTTTTCTTTTTGGGGGTGTGTGTTTTTTTGTTTTTATTTTGCCATTTATTTCTGTTGATGCTCTTCACCTGGTGTCTAATGTTCTGTTTGTACTAAATCAATGTAGGCTGTTCATCATTTGTCTCAGACACAGTCTCACAACTCAACACATTCTCTGACACATAGGCATTTTTTCATTGTTGAAGTGAACTATTCAATGCCATCTAATAATACACTTTGTCCTGCAGTTTTCGTCCAGTTGCACTCGATATCCTGGAAACATAGGCAACTGCCTTATCCAGTCTTTTCTTTGACTATGGCCTGATGTTACAGGCACTTTATCTTGGGTTTTTTTTCTTTTCTCTCTCCTTACCCTTTTTTTTTTTTTTTAAAGTTCTTCCCCCATTCTTATTCTACTTTCTCTTCCACCCACCTCTTCATAACCTCCAGGATATAGACAACTGCTGGCTGATCCTGCCTTTCTCATACTTCAGTAGGTTGATTCTTCCTACCTACTGCATCACACAAACTACTGCTGGCTAATTCCTCATCCTTAACAATTGCTAGCAGTATCTTCCCACGCATATGCACCAGCACATATTCACCTGCTCGAAGCCTCTTCATGCTTTTCACTGAAATACAGACTGTTTCTGGCCAAAACAATTGGATGGTTACAGAGGAAGGAGCCAGCATATGCAAAACTCAATCATTACAATTACCCCGAGTGATTATCTAGAAGAAAAATCACCACATAAAGAAGAATAAAAAATTATTTTTAAGTTTATGTAGAACCTAAACCATGAGTACAAACTTCTGCAAACTGATAGCCCAATAACAAAAAATCACAAGTCACAAAGCAGTGGAAATACACTCTTTTTTTGGAGGGTGGGGTTAGGGGTGGGAGTGGAGAAGAGGAATCTTGCAAATTTTTTTTAAACAAGCAGTTCTTGATGAATACATGTTGGGTCAAAAGCCAATCAAACTTAATAAGTAATGTCTGACCATGGTGAAATTTGGCAACCATTTTAAAGAATCTTTTTTAAAAAGGTGAAAAGCAACGGAAAGAAAGTGATAATGTTAAGAAGATAAATTGTTGAGCATATTTACATATTTAATGTACTTGGTAGTTTCTTCTGCAAGACAGATTTTCCAGAGCACTTGTCTATTGAGTAGCAAAAGAAGAAAACCACAGTAAAATGACAGCTCCAGAACACTGTTGACTATTTTCCACACAAATGTTATTAATTGCAAATGAAAAGCACAAAATAGATCTACCTTTTCAGTGCTGGAAGGGGGTAACTCCAGATGAACAGCCACCAGAAGAGGCAAAATTATCCAGAGGATAAAAATGTTGGAGCACCATAATAATAAGATAACCTCTTTGACTCTCTGTGAAGAACACCACTGTGTCACTGTAGCTTAAAGCAAGAAATCAGAAACGGTAGCATTATCCCTCATAGTTCTTTACATAATTAGAAAACAGAATCTGAGATGTCTTATCAAAAATAAAACAGCTAAAAATGAAATCAGCAGTAAATACTGTAAAGCAAATGCAAACAAAGCACTGAAACCTCATGAGATCTGTGATCGTGTCAGCCTAATGTTAGAACAGATTTATTTGAATCAAATGGGAAGGATTACCTCTTGTAATGATTATTTCTTGAGCATTTTTTAAATTGAGCTGTTGAACAACCCATTGATGCAACAATGTAATGACACATTGAAAATCACAGTTTGCTCATCACAGGATTCCAGATGAGTTAATAGCAGATAATTGCACATATTTCACAAGCATCTCATTTCAACAGTTCTCTTTGATATTTCAATTTTAGTGCACCTTGTAAACTCCGGCTATGTATAACCAAGTGTGTTGCAAAAATACTAATTCCAACAAGAACTGAACTTAAAACAACAAGATTAAAAACAAACCCAAAACCAGTAACCCAACCAAAAAGCATACATTTTCTAGGTTAAAATGTTTTGATCAGAAAGGCATAATGTTAGTGTCAAAATCTAACAAGCTCTCTGAATAAAAGATATTTAAACCTAAGTTAGTTTCAAAAAATACCTTTACGCTGGAAGCTAGGAAATATGAGAATAAGAATGCCGTAACTTATCTGCATTAGCAGCAGAACATTACTTCCAGGAGTTACGTCACCAACACCAAGACCATATACCTTCCAACCCAAACTATTCTATGATTCTATGACTCTATGATTCTATGATTACTGGTGAAACATAAGTCCTTAAAGAGCACCCAGGGGGACACTGCTACTCTGGACACTGTTACAGATGTAGCCTTCTACACGTCATTGACATTGGCTCCTTGCTGGAAGGACGATGACAATTCTGGGGCGTACTGCATTTTGTCCTAATGTAAACACCTAAACCAAGTGTGACTTGGTTTACTTTAGTCAATTAAATCCCACCCACACTCAACAGCAATCCCGTCCAACAGCAGTAGCATACAAACCCATGTGCACATGATGCGTCATGAATGTGAATTCACTTTGGCAACTGCATTTGCCATAGAAAAAAGAATTGTTTGGGGAACAAATGAGACCAGATGATTTCAACGATAGTTACTGATGGTCGTCCTAAGTGCCACCTGGGACATTTCTATTCATGTGTGTGTCATGAATAAGTGTCACAAGTTGGTAATGTCTTTGTTTCAGCTGGTTTCATTACCTGCATTTCATTTCCAAAGGAGTGGCGATACAGATCTCATGGTACCCACTGCAATTAGTAAAATTGATTTCTGCCCTGTTTATATCCACAGAGAGGCTGAGCGATCCTCCGAGCAGCATGGCTTCTGAGCCTCTGCCCTGGTGCTAGCGTCTCCAGTTTTATGTCTTTTTAATTGGTAGTAAGAGGTGGGGCAATCATCAGAGCCTCGGTTTATCCATTTAATGCAGCTCCGACACGTGCTGCCAAGCATCGGCATGGTTGGGGCCTTGTAACGCATTCTTAGCCCTTTCCCTGCTGGAAGCAAACAGCAAGTAGGAGGTGGCACGTTCCCATAAGGCTTGGCACAGTGCTCAACGTCTCCCCATGCTGCAGAAGGCCATCTTATCTGGAAATATTATACAAATGCATTTAGTCATTAGAAATTTGGTTCACATTTTTGTACTAGCAGTAATCTCCATAGAAAGGGACCGAAGAAGCTAGTCTATTTGTTCAAATATAGATATAAGGACCTTTATACCACACAGATAAAGATTTCTACACTAGGTTAAAAACATTTTAAGGTATGTGGTTGAGACTTTGAACTGCTGCTATTCTGGAGTGAGCAGAAGTGAAGCTAGCTAGAATCACGTCAACTTTACTCATCAGCTGCCAAGTTCCTGAAAGCATATTTCATTTCAGAAGCCCCTGTGAGGGTTCAAAAAACCCCAGAATTCCTATGTCATGAGAAGTTCTGAAAGCAAAATATGATTTATCTCTGAATCGGTATGAAACTAAAGCCTTGAAATGCCTCTAAATTAGAAATTTATTTTTCACCTAAGTCTAGTTATGAAAAGCTTCAGTCAAAGCTGAATATGATCCTCTTCATATGTGTGTGTGGTCCTCTCCAGGATGTGATGATTGTGAATCCTGGATAAAATTGACCCCTGAGCACAGTAAGCAGTATAGGTGTGTGCTTCAACGGTGAAGAAGCAAATTCTAGCTTTTTGTTCCAGAGCAAAGAATATTCTTCCATCAAGTTCTGAGCAGGATCTCTCCGCATAAGAAGTAAAATATAGGAGTGTGCAATGGCTTCAGTGACTGAATACACAAATCACACTAATTTGTGAGGTTATCATGGGTTCTAGGAAGTTCTTTGGAATTCTAAAATCTTGTAACTTTTTAACCAAAGAATGACAGACATGAACTAAGATTGACTTTAGTGGATAACATGTGTTATTTCTGAATATAAGAACATATGAGATTCCAGGCTCATAAGCTGCTAGGAAAAAAAAAGATTACTTGGACTGTAAAATCAAGCATTTAAGAATCAAGTATCAACATTTTAGTTTACGTGTTAACCTCCTCTTACTCCCTGAATACCTCCACCCTGAATACTGATATGATCATATGAAATATACATTTGTACCAGAGTGCATTCATGTAAAAGGGGATAAATTAGGGTTCAGAGGTACTTCTTAACTCTCAAGTAGCAGCTATTACAGCCTTAGGAAAGTTAATTTAAAGTTAGCTCCACTGTAAATTACTTTAACAGTCCCTTTCTTCTTATTTCTGGCATCATAAGCTACACATGAATCTTGAACCCTCTGTGTTGCAGTACAGGATTCTATTGCTAGAGTTAACAAGAACTTTAAGTGTACAGATGGACATTAGCTGAGGAAAGGTGCTTTTGTGCGTGAGTGTATGAACAAGGAAAACATCTGGAGTCTACAAGGTATCAAGAAGCAGCCTGATCTGGCTTACCTTACTCCTACCCCTTGAGCTAAGGATTTCAGGAAGCAGTTTGGGATGGAAGCTGCTCACTGCTCACTTAGGATGTTTTTATAACGCAAAGACTTAAGTGGAATAAAACCATAAGACCGCAGACCTTCTTCACCCGTCTTTCCTTTATTTTTTTGGCTTCAGCTGGTCCAGTGTGTCTCTTGGTGCTGGCCAGTATGTGCCAGTATGAGCCTGGTCAGCAGCCTGAAGCCTACCAGTGTTTTCCCAAGAGATAAAAATAAGAGAAGAATAATGGCAATTTTTGTCACTTTGCATCCTAAACAGAATATCAGGGGACAAAGAGAAGACACTTCTGTGGCCCACAGGGATTTCCTTTGCTGAATATCAAACACCTTCTACAAACAACAGAAATGTGAGAGATTCTCAAAATAAAAGGTCACAGGGATTTTCTATAATGGAAAGGCTTTAGCGACCTGAACACAGGGTGTTGTTACCAGCTGCCCCTACAATGAATCAGGGAAAATCTTGGAGAAGAGCTTCCTCAGTATGTTTTCCTGCAATTCTGTGTAACCACTAATTTGGGGGATAGTCACTGGAATTGTCCAACTTCGAGTTCAGGAGTGTGGTGTACCTTTAGTGGCAGCCCTGAAAACAGAGAAGGGAAATAAGAAAGGAATCAAAGCAGAAAAGGAGATGACCATCATACTTGAGACGGCTCAGTCGCTCTGCACAGGTAGCATCCATGTGTCAGACAGAGGGAACAGCATTCAGTTGTGTGCTGAGAAGAGCCCGAGCTTGTTATAGGAAGGGCAGGGGAGGAACATGGCTGGCTAATGATCGCTGACTGCCTGCAGCAGTGAATGGCCTGGCAGCTGCGGAGAGAAAGAGGCTCTTCCTCTGCCCACCCCCCACTGGGAAACAAGGCATAAACGTTTATTTGTGGCCAAATTTGGCTTGGAAACAGATCAAGAATGAGTAAGACTGGAGAGCTACAAAAGGGCAAGAGGCACTGTGCCCATCCTTGCACCTCATTATGTATCCTCAGAGGTGGGAGCTTCTCCTTTCCAGGGGTGAAAAGGAGCAAGCCCCACAGCTGGACCAGGCTATTCCTCTCACTCCAGAAGTTTGTGTGCTTGAGGGGTTACAGGCACATGTGGGAGTACAGCGATATCAAGTAATTTCAGCATGTGAAGAGCATACTAGGAGCAAGTTCTCTCCTGCCCTTCTCTCTCCCCTAGCCCTGGCTCCTTCTAGCTGTCATCATCCCCATCTGGCCATCTCCATTCTCTTCCCCAACCCACCCCTTTCCTTAGGACTCACAAGCTTCACTTCTTGACTCTGGTCAGCACAGGAAGGCATAGGAGGAGGAAAAGCAGCTGCACCCCATACATTTTCAGAACAAAGAATTTGACTTTCAGACCTGAAGAAACTGAAGAGGCAGGGTGTGTGACACATTTGTCTGTGCTCAGGACATGTATCATGGTCACAGTGAGAGGTCTGTTAGCTAGTTCTATCACGTGGAAAGACAATGATAATTAATAGGGACTTTGAATATTCAGGAGTATGAAAGTAACATTGCATTTATATGTGTTCTGTAGATAAAAAAGAAGCAATATTGTTGGGATGTGTGAGATTTCAAAATTTGACTTCATATTAAGCTTGAAACACCTCCTAAAACACATGTTGTGGGTCCAGAAGAACACATCTTTCAGTCTTTGAGAAGTATTTAAAATGCTCCAGCAGATGAAGGTAAGAAAACATTCATTTCAGCTAGTCTTTCACTTTGATACATGCCGATGAGTACAGAAATGTGAAAATGAAACAACTTAAGAATGTGTAACTCAAATTACATATGAAAATCGTCCATTCGAAGTGTGGATTTAATCATTTTTGTCTTAGTCAGCTCATTCTTTCAAACACCCGTTTCCCATTCCAGGTTACAATACTTACACTGTAGTGTAGATTACTATAATTAACAGGTTAAACACATGAAAACAGTTTTTTTCCCCTTGATGTGCCTTTGGATCCTTTATTTTGTTAGCAGTTATACAGTAGAGTCACTTCTTACAAAGGAGAAACAACTGCTGCAGGGTTTCTTAGTGCTGTTAATGTTCTTTTCTTTCCCTCCAGTAATAACAGTGAGAAATTATTGTCTGTAAATAAAAAAAATATATAATGGAGAATATATGTCAGGAAAAGTATGTTAAAAGCTGTATGCATATCATCCATTTGTACAGAGCACTTATATTTACAGACTAGCCAATGTTATTTTTTATTAAGAAGCCACAATGTGAACCTTTCTAACCTGAATTTACAGAGAAGATCTTTCTGAACCAAAGAAGCCCATTCAGTTAGAATACAATTTAATTCTACAGAATAAGAAAGAAAATATCCTATAAATGTCTTTTGTGCTGTGATATTTACAGTAAAGATCAACCTTGTTCTTACTTTGTTTTCTCCACCAACACATGCCATGTGGCATATTCGAAGATTTATTTATTTTTTAATCATATGTCCTGCTGGTTATAACATAACTTAATGTACCAGCTGCAATTAACAGGCTGTCAAAGGATCAACTAACAAGTGCTGATAAGCTTCATTTAACTAATTTGAGGAGTGGAAGTTTGATTTTCTTTTTTTTTTTTTCCAGGAAGGTAGCTTGTTTCCTTATTTCCTGTCAAGTGAGCCAACTCCTGTGACCTGTAGTTAAAAGGGCCCTTTGTAATTAAGGCAGTGAGTCTCCAAGTGAACAGTTCTCACAGTGGGTGGGTGGGGGTGGGGAGGGGGGGGAAGAGGAAAAAAAAGAGAAAAAAAATAAAAGGAGGAGGATGCACGACACTACTTAACTAACTAATCGGAGCTGAGCCAATCCATTTTCCTGCAGGCCAGTCAGAGTACCATGAGCGCACAGAATCTCGCCCGTCATTGGCTTCATGTCCATTTTATGGACCAACGAGTCTATTAAGATCTTGGTGAGTGGCCCTATTCAAGGGCAGGGCTCTCTCCTCCTCATCTGCCCATAGACTACCAGAAACTGATCAGCCGTGTTATATCAATAACGTTCTCACACCAGGTTGTGTAAATTGATCTTTTACAATTTCTCTTGGTGACAGTCTCTGTAACCAACAAGATAAATCATTCCTCCTGTGGCTTTTTTATTGATTGCTGAGACCTGTATAAAATTACACTGCTCAAGCTGTGAAGTGAACATCCTCATAAAAGAAGACTTTCTATTTACAATCAAAATACGTTTGGGTCCAGATCAAGCACAGATTTACTATCCCAGCACCATAAGAGACCAGAATTTCACTGACATTTGAAGCACTGACAAAGTAACCCACATAAACTTTTAAAATACAAATGGTTCACTGCAACTCCAAGCAAACAAACAAACAAACAAACAATCAAAAAATCTTCCAAGGTTATAAAGTCTTGTTGAAGTAAAGGCAGTCATAATAGTAAACCATCCGTTAAAAACAATGATGCAGAAACAAGCAACACAATCAGCCAGCCTTTTTTTTTTCGCAATTATTTGTAAAAGCACTAACACAAATTACCTTCTGATACCATTTCATCATCCATGCAAATATATATTTTTAAATGGAAAAATAAGATTTGAGAGGTCCTTGCCTCTTCAGAAAAGGAATATTCTACAACTTCGGAAGATCTGGCAGCAGTAATATCATTCTAGAGAAATTGATTTAAGCTGCTGTATAGTATTGGCTTTATTGTATTATTAAAGTAAAAAGTCTAATGGTGTTTGACATAGGCAATCAAATGCATCCATTGTTTTTAGGCAGCATCAACTTCACAATGATTATATTCCTTCCACTTTATACCATCAATTTAACTCTGTTAAAATAGTCACTAACTTCTGGGTTTTAATTATTTAAACCTTATGCTAATATGGTTTATATACACAGTTTATAAGAGAGTCTTTTGAAGCAGGTGGACTTATACTGAACAAAATTGTTAAATGTTAAATCATCAAGCACGATGAAAGAATTAACAAGTGATTCAGAGGGATGAAGAGTCAGATACCGATTCCATTTCTTGTACTGACACAGCCTGTGGCTTTGGATAAGATACTTGCTAACCAATACCTCAATTTACCCATCTGTAAAAAGGGTATTATAGGATCGGGAAGGAAAAGGTCATTCCTGTATCATGCTAATTTAAATCAGTATAGATACACCCAAGTCAGCCTTGTCCTCTGGAAAACTGTGAAGTTTAAATTAGTGTTCGCAAAGTACTCTGAAACCCTTGATGATGAGAACTACAAGAATGCAAGCTGTTGTTATTATGATTCTCTGACACAAAGAAAATGAAAGATGCATTCAAGTATTTCATGTTATCAGAAAACTGTACAGCAATGATTAGTGCTACCTGGGAGAACTCTGTACCAATTAGTCTCTCAAAATGAATTATTTTGTTAAAGGATTGACACAGTTCCTATGAGGTCCAAAAAGTTAATTTTTTCTGTGGATATCAAAATCTGTGGTAGTGCTAAATGTCTGTGATGTTTGGGAAAAGATAGAAAAAATCATTCAAAACATTTTGTTTAAAAGAAATTGTGTGTGCATATCTAGATGTTACATATTTAGAACTGTTAGGTTCTAGACCATACTAAATTATTTAAAATGGCAAAAACATTGGCTATTTTTACCATTCAGAAACTGATGGCTCAGTCTTTGCTACAGAGAGAAACCTCAGAAATAAGATGTTGTGCATTAGTCTGAAAACTCAGAGTATGAAAATGATGAACTTTTTGCTAATGCTATAAATCTGTCCCTAAATGGCAGAAGCACCTCTATATTTGCTCAGTGAGCAAGATGATTTCTCCACTTAAATAGAAAAGAAGGCAGGCAAGGAGATTTTTTTTTAATTTTATTTTTTGTTAATAACCATGGTTATGACGGCACTCTTATTGTCTAGAGAGGGAGCTGACTTCAGGATGAAATCTGATGATACTTTCCATTCACTTCTCTATTCCTCTTTCTCTCTCTTCTCAAGGCATTTTGAAAGGGGAAGAGTTGAAACAGTATTTATTAGAAAAACTTGGGAGAAGTCAGTTCAAGGCTCAGCATCCAAAGACAAAGGACTAGTGCAAACAAAGGATTGCCTGTGAACAGTAAAAGTAGTGAAATATAAAATGATGGTATAAAATATATTTTGTCTATGTTTTGGCATACTCTGGCAAAGAACTTGAATTATCCAAGTCAGAAGAGTATCTTTTCATTACTAGCTTTATTTATGTGCTTTTCTCTTGCATCTTAGTGGTGAACTGACAAAGATCATCAGTATCGTTTGGGATTGAAGGGTTTTGTTTGTTTCCTTTAGGCAAGAATGGAAAATAACTGGAGCTAATTTTTAGCAGCATCCTCTTGATTTCTCTTAATCCTGGATTGTGATGACTCTTCAAGCAGCTCATTGGAAGCAATTGTGGGAAAAAGGCCATTCTCTTTTCAGCTGTTCTTCCAAACCCTAATGAGTTAACAATTGAAATACAGAAAGTTGCTTCAGAGGTCAGGAGAGTATATTCTACACAATGGTCGCAGCATTTGAAACCATGACAGCACTATAAATTGACAAACTAAAGCAGAGCACTTGGTGGTCTGAAGTGGAGAAAAGAACATCAGCCGAGAGCGGTAAAAAGACGAGCCATGAAACCACACAGAAAAAAATGAGTGATTTTTTTCAGATCACCTTGTTAGAATTTAGTGTATCGGAGGTCAGACAAGTAGAACAATAATAAGGTCCAAGGTTGAATACCAGTGGGGAAGCTTAACCCAGAAGCTCCAGGTCAACCATAAGTGAATGAGGTAGAACAGTGAAACAGTAGTTGCCCGGGAAGGGAACGCACAAAAGTCAGCGGGTTGCGGGGAGGAGCCCGACGGTTATCAATTAGACTAAGAGACAGCCCAGGCTCAAGCACCTGGGAGAGAAAAATAATCCCAGTGTGATGAAGAGAGATTTTCTCCCGTGCACGGTTCTCACTCTCTGGTTTTCAGGTTTTGAGAAATTCAAACTGTTGTGGAGCTAACGGTCTTAAATCTGCAACAGACACGAAAATGCAGGCCCGTTGGATGTGTTTTCCCTGTGTCTTACGTGCATATGACAATGTTTTCATCCCACACCGGACACTCTGCTGAGATAAAGGAGGCATAAAAGTAAAGTTCTTTTAAAAATATGAACAAACACATGCACACATGCGCGCACACACATATACACCCTTGCAAGATGTTTTTTTAACTTCTATTTTGTCTTTAGAAAAGCATAATTCACACCAGTTTTATTTTTAACTTATGAGGAGGAATTTCTCAAGATTTGTGAAGAAAACTGCTTCAAGTGATGGAATAGAGAATATTTAAGTGACATTTTACAATATAGAACGTATATGTGTTTTTGCAAAATGCCTATACAACTTCCACTTCCTATGAACATGCATCAACCTAGTTCAGTACAAATTTTGCCATTTCAAAGGACCTAGAACAGACCCAAAACAAAGCAGATCAGGTCTGACATCCTGTAGTTCAGAGTACATCAAAAATATCCAAGCTAAGCTAGCCTTAACTATCCACTAATATGGACAAGTTTTTTTCTGCTCTGGAGATTTCCACGATTGTTGTAAGACATGAACAACTAGGGCATCACCTTCGTAAACATCCATGCGCATGGGCTGGGGGCAAAGGGGAAGAATGTGCGTGTGTCCACATGGCAGGAGTTTTGTGCAACATCTACAATATATAGCTGAAATATTATTCAGGCCTTGTGAGCAATATGTAGTAAAAGGGCAAGGATCTATAATGTCAGCTAAAGATAAGCTCTAAACATACTCTACTTGTAACCCACCACCCTATTTTTCTATTTGTCTATTCTTAACCTCACATTTCTGAGGCATTACATGGTCCTGGACTGCTGCTAAAACCAGCAAAACTCTTACAGGCAAAGTCTCACCAGCTCTAGTAAAGCTACAATACAGTATCCCTACTATCCTCTGTTCTGTACATGCTATGTTTTTGGGTTACAAAAGACCCATTGTAAAAGTATTGTGATAACTTTTCGAACTCCTTACCTTTTGCCTCTCCAGAACAACAGCACTAGTGCAGATAAAGCGGGGACTGAGTGTTGAGCACACAGGTACACCCTGCTCCACAGCCAACTCCTGCCCACCACCACCACCAAAGCAGATGCAGGGATTACATCGCCGAGTGGCAGCTTTCTGCTTTAAACAAGATGAGTTTTCTGACCTGAAAGCTCCTCCTCCAAACACTGAAGCAGAGAAGCCCAGAAACAAAAACAACCCCCAAACAAACATTCAAAAGAACGTCAATGGTGGCCCCTGAAATCTATCAGGACTGGAGACAAAATATGGCCTACTTAAAGAAACTGGGAAAGGGAAAAAGTTTAGGAAAGGAACATATGATTTAAGAACTACAGTTTTCAAGCTCATGATTGGGTATTGTCCTTGTTTGGGAAAAATGGTATAACATGAAGCTATGATCTTATTGCATGTGATGGAGGAAAAAGGTTGTAACTTCAGGAGTTGATTTAAAGATATGGTTCTTCTGGTTTGTCCAGAAGAAGAGATACTTGAATTTGATATATTTATCTCTAAATGGTTCAGCTAGATCTACATCCTGGGTATTATGAGAGCTCATGCCAGATGTAAACAGGGGAATCAAGAAAAAAGGATTAAAATGTCCCTTGTCTTAAGAGGGGAGATCCTTTATAAAATATTCTGCAGAAGCGTGGGTGGCAATAGTTTTTCTTTTGTGTGCAGCAGGGGAAGTTGGATTAAGTAGCATTACAATTTAATATGCTTTTCTTAGAAGAAAGTTTGTTTCTTTAACTTCACACAAGGCAGAAAAATGGTACAACATTCAGTTTAATGACGATTTTTGCCTTCTCACAGAAAAAGTCAGCTTCAAATTCAAGTTCTTAACTTCTGTCGAGGAGGCTGCTACCCAGAAAGACAAGTCATTGTTTGCAACATTCCCAAATAGTGTTGCATTTGCCCTCATGCACCAGTAAAAGTACTCTGTATGCATTAAAGCTCATATATTTAAGATTTTTTTAAGACGGGTGGATCAGGAAGTGCTGAAGAAATAATTGGAAGAAGAAGAATCTGAGACAACCATTATACATGTTTCAAGGGGACATAGTCAAGGAAATGGGGTTTGTTGAGTATGCAAGAAGACCAGTAATGTTTCCTTCCTTGCTTGCTTCCTTGCCTGCACATTCATAATATGGTGGAGACTAAAATGTATTTGTCTTGTGGGGAAAAAAAGGAAAAGACGATAGATGTTCAAAAAAATAAAAGAAGTACAGGAGTAGGAGTTGGGGAAAGGCCATCTGGGGATGTGGTGGAAGCATTTACTATGACATGTGAGATGCTGAGAGCTTCCTTTGAGCTCCTGAAGAAACTGTGTGCCTTCAATGGGAAGCACTCAGTCATTTGATGTATTTGCCCCATCCGTGGGAAACCCTCGTCTGGCAGATGCGGCTGCCCTGTGATTCTGGAAAAGGGATCCCTGACTGCAAGGAATGGCAGATGTAACACTTCAGCTCCCCTGCCCCCAGCAGATTTAGATTCTGCAGGTTTAAAATGGGTCTTCAGCAGTTAAAATGTCAATAGACTCTTATCAGAGGCATGCTATTAGCTGTACCTCATATTCCTGTACAGTTAGAAAAACTGTATAAATCGGTTATGCAGATTTATCAGTTTGTTAGACAGCAAGACAAGCTCTGGTCACCTTATAGTATCTCTTAGCACATTTTTCCCAGTTGAATGAAGACCAAAATGACTGATTACATCTTTGTTAAAGATTGCAGGGGGGAGACACTGGGTAACTGTGGGAGTAGGAGTTCATTGAAGGAAATCATGTGTACTCTCTTATGCTAGTGCAGTGTGGCAGAGTGGATAGACAACCAGCGTGATCCAGCCTGTCTGTTTTCATAAAACCAGCAAATATCTGACTATGAGCTCTAAAGGGCTCTGATTGTCAAAAAACTGGCTAAAAGACCACAGTTAAAAATTACAGTGTTGGTGTCAGACAACCCTGTTATTCAACCTTCAGTATGGAAAATATGCAAAGCTCTCACTAGGGAAGAAAGATAGATATAAATATGAGATAAATTATTATCATGGAGGCCATAATTCCCTCTACTCACCCATAACAGAAGAGATCAGTTCAGAAGAAAGACTGTACAGTTTTCAAAGATTTTGCAAAACCAGTGGTCCTGTGCAAATCAACACCAAATATGCTGTTTCAAACAGTGCTTCTTGTACAAAAACAATATTATTTTGTGGCAGTGCTGGACCAAGTTGATACAATAGGAATTCTGTGGGAAATAAAATTAATGGCACCACCAATAACTTGCTTCCAAATTCAATAGAGAAAGATGTCTAGCAAGCGGGTAGTCAGAAATAAGGGCATTACCTATCCCCTTTCAAAAAGGGGCAAAAATATATCCTTAGAAAGTTCAGTTCACTCTGGTGAGGGGGTGGAATGATTTTCACCCTTTTCTCATCAACTAGAATGCTTTTCACAGCCAACAAATCACAAGGTACACTTAGATATAAGACCACTTCTGTAGGAAAATGTGTTCATGTTAAAAATGAATAGAAATTATAGCAACAGAAGAAAATGAAACTTGCAAGCCTGGAGAAATAAAACAACTTGTTATTTATGATAAACAACAGGGGATTGTTGTAGGTCTGAAGCAATCAAAAGAATCTTGCACCACAAAGCAAATCTGAACAAAAATAATAATAATACTTAGAATTCAGACTTTTCATTTATTGAATTGTTTCTGTACAACAAGCTGTACAGATTAACACAATACATGCTAATGCTCTGGAATTAGTAATGAAATAACCTAGTTGTAAAGAAATATAGAGCTATACAGAACAGAGAGCTGTTATTTTGTTGGTTCACATGCTTCTTACTCAAAT
Organism: Gallinago jamesoni; assembly: GCA_025769975.1. NCBI lineage: Eukaryota > Metazoa > Chordata > Aves > Charadriiformes > Scolopacidae > Gallinago > Gallinago jamesoni. The sequence continues at coordinate 141,171,526 of JAOQGH010000001.1, forward strand.
ATCCATTGTGTGTACTTTTCTTCTCTGTCCAAGAAGTGTTCCTCACATTAGTTTTTAAGAGCATAGGAGTGCATTTAATGATTAACTGGGAGAAATAACTGCTCAATAATGCATTACCATGTGTGGACCTAAACTGGATCACAGTCTTTTATTTCAGTGCCTTTTCAATTCCCTTTGTTATTATTTTTATGGTATACTCCCCAGTCCAAAATCTGCCTTCTTCCATGGCATTTGATTTGTGCCCTTGTTCACACTTGATACATCTGCTAAATTCAAAGGGATGAATATAGTTCTTTTGCAAGCCCAAATCATAGGTCACAAAGAAATTAGTAATCACTGTCAGATTACATACTTCTTTTTACAAATTTGCAAAACCCTAACAAATCTTATCTCAGTCTGCTCAAAAAATTCAACATTCCAGTGGTGCACAAGTAAGAACTATATGGTCTTATGCCCATTTAAGAAAAACACTGAATGTCTGTCAATGCCATCCACAAAATTGAAAATAATTTTTAATTCAGTTGCATTTAATACTTAGACTTTCTTGTATCCTTGCAATCAAATAAAAGCTCTCCAGAAAGATAGTCTGAAGGCTTTGTCAGGGAAATATTTCTTTTTTTGGTCCTCAGCTGCAGTGCAAGCACAGAAGGAGGAAACATTTTCCTCCAAAAAGTTTAGTGGAGCTGATGTGCCCAGAGCAGAAAGAATTTTCTTCCTCCTTGAAGAAATCCAACACACCTTATTATCCTTGGAGTATCTGGAGAACAGGAAGGAATTACCCTACTGTGTCATTTCAAGTCTGTCAAAATACGTCCAGGCTCTCTCAGGAGACTGACGATCCCTTCCCAGCAACTACCTTCTCCAGTGGAGTCTTCATCATCTTGCTCAATTATTAAAGAATAAACATACATACACAGCAAATATAGGTTAAGAGCTGCTTATATGCTAAAATTTCCCTGCATGGTAAGTGTATCTATGAGTTTAAATAATGAACACCTCCACCGTGTGCAAAGTCTATCTGAACTGACCTTTGAAGCTTTTGCTTTGCAAAAAGCAAAGGGGACGAAATATAACATATTGTTATAACTTGTTCACCTAAGTCTTTCAAAGGCTGCTAGATGCCAAAAAGTGTATTTTATCCACTAAGATAGGTGAATATGAATATGGAAAGTTAATCACGCAATATTGATAAAATGGGGAGAAATTAATGCAATAAGATACATTTTGTCTCAATTTTATTGAAATGAAATGGAAAGATTTTTGTGTATGAAAAGAAGGTACACAATGATAGTAAGAAAAAAAAATAAAAGCTAGAAGAGACAGAAATTCTCTAGCTACAAAGCATAAGCCATTCACTGGTTGTCTGGAATAAGAAAGAAGAATCAAAAGCTGGATATTTCCGTAAGTGTCTTGTTCATACTTCATTGCACCTTCCTTTGAAGTGTGTGTCTTTGATCACTGTTCACAGGACAGTGGACCAAATGGACTTCGAGTGTGATACAACTTAACATTCCTGTGATCCTGAATGCTGCAGGATTCCTTCATGCTAGAAGACATTCAGCATGATGGATAAACTTGTGAGACTCTTCAGGGAGTAACAGATATCCTAGATCGCTTTTGTCTTTCTTCAAGAACTGTTTTTCTCAGCCGTTGTCCTTCCTCTATATTATTTTTGATGTTAATAAGACTTTTTCTATTTTTACTGCCCAGGCAAGTTGGCCTCACAGAAAATCTTATGAAACTGAAAGAAAGTTGGTCAGGGAGAAGGTAGCAACAGGTGAGAGAACAGATATAGCTCAGAAATCTCATTTCATTCCCAGTTCTGCAGTGGGATAGAACATCTGCATTTTTTTCTCCAGACTTTACCCAAAAGCCCCACAGGGACATGATCACAGAAATTGAAGGTTCTATTCAGAACATAGCTGTGCCAGGATAAACCAGGTTCTCATGGATGTTCATAGGACCAAATTTTGTTATTCCCTCTCTAACCTTACACAAACTGAAAATCAAGGCCTGCGGACCAGAATACATGAAGCTTCTTTGCTGACTAAAAAGTGCATGGGTCAAAGCTCTGTTGACATGATCCTGTGATTTTCACAGCAGCCTTTTGTCCAGGATTATTGCTTTTAATTTGAACTGCTCAAAGTGATTTTTCTCTCTCTCTTTTTGGCACAAACCAGTGTACAGGGAAATGTTTCTGTAAAGAAACAAAATCTCCTTCATTTTGTGGAATCCACTAGACAATGAAGAATATTCAATTATACCCCCTCCAAACACATATTTAATTTCCCATGTTTTCCAAACTGTCTGATAATATTAGACTGTTCATCTTTCTCACTCTCTATCTGTGTGTATATATATGTATTTTTTTCTTTTATTATGAAACTTTTTTAAATATTGAAAAATTGCCTTCACCACTGGAATCATTACTATTAGTGTATTTCATGGAATCATCGTCTCTCCTACAAAAGCCCCTTACTCGTCATGATGCCTGATCTTGGCCCCAAGATTATTGGACCTAAGCCAAATTTCTTCACAGTTCAGCAATGTTTGTTCGATTCTTGTCATTCCACCACAGGGATGGTTAATAAAGAGTTGATAAAATCAATAGAAAATATTTTATAAAAGTAACCTTTTATTCACTAAAGAAGATGAGCAGCTTCCTTTTTGAAAAGGAAACTTTTTCACTGAAAATTTCCATACTTCTAAAATCTCTAGTTAGTTTCCAATTGAAACATTTTTTTTTGTCTTCCAAAAAACCTGCTTTTTGTTTAGTTTCACTCCTCTTTCTCTCCCTCTCTTTGTTTTTTAAGAATCTATTTCTTTTTTCTCAAGGAAGGCAAAACACTAACAGTCCATAAATTATTTTTCACTCTTAATTTTCCACTGATACTCTAGTTTGTAAAGTTGTAGCATGAAAAAAAAACAAAGGAAGTTGCTGGAAGAACTATACAGTTGCCAAGATGGACCAAAGCTGTTCTCTCCCTTCTTGGACATGGATCTTTGCTCAACACGGTACCTTTTCAATGATCAAATAGCAGGATTTGTCAACCACACTGTTCTTGGAGCCAGTTCTGAAATTCAGCCAGAAAACTCCACTGTTTTAGTAACTACTAGTTAGCCCATTAAGTGATATGGGATAACTGGGTGTCGAGGAGTCCATGGTCTGCTCTAAAAACCCACACTGTCCTGGGTAAATTTCAATATTCCAGTATTTCTTTCACTGGCAAGTGGGTCTAGATGTCTGAAAGACTGCCTCTCCCACTACAAGATTTTTCTGCTGTAGAAACTAAATCCAGCGAAACGCAACTTTCTGGGACCAGAGCCAGGTCACTTTCAGTTCAGTGGCCTTATCTTTGAATTTAGAATTAAGGGCTCATGCATGTCTCCTTTCATGAGAGGCAAACCTCATTCTTTCAGTGATCCATCCCCTCAAACATTGAACTGGTGATACCAGTAGACTGCATCTTTGCACACATGATGAGATTTTGCTGGCAAAAATTGCTGTAGAGTTTTATTCCTCCTTGACTGAATATCTGTCACTTCCAAACTGATGTTAATTGATGCCTCCTTGCTGTGGTGGTGGGAGTTCCAGAACAGATGTTAATATAGCAATGAGCATGTTAAGGAAATTTAAAATATAAAAAGACTATCTTCTGCTTACAGTCTATATATGCTACTGCAGATTTATTGAAAAACAAAATAAAGAATATACTTAGCTGCTGGGGGTGGGGTCTGAGATTAACACATTCACTGCATTTCTCAAACTAAAGCTGTAGGAGTAGACCTAATTCCCTTCCTCCTTAAGTAGCATTTTAAAAGTACCACATTTCTTTTTTCTGCACCAGGTAAGCATCTGGGATAGTAGGGCCTGCCCATACACTGTTTTTCAATCTAGCACTGGCATCTAGCATGAGAGGTTCAAGTCAGCTGAACTTAGAAAATATTGCCGTTAAATAATTACACAGTATCTTTAAATTATGGCTTACTGTTTCTGAAAATGACTGTATCATCCATCAAAGTATACTGTAAGCTTTTTAAATAAATGTATCATGTAAATGTATCTTGTAAGATTACATGCAAATGCATTTTTTTCATTTGTATTCATATTTAATCGTAAGTCCATTATTTGAGATTCAAGATGGGATAAATCTAAATGTGAAGCTTTTATACTGGCCTGTAAGTTATACAGTATAGTTTAATATTAAGATTTTACTAGACAGTTACACAGTACTCAGTTTTAATACAGAATACTTCATCATGTTCATTATTGCCTATTTAGAATCATGTAAACTGACACTCCTGAAATAAGCAAGCTTTAAAATGTTAATATAAATGTTATGCCTCTTTTAATTGCAATAGACATCTCATTAAGTAATCTAATGCCGATGGGACCTCTTACCAATACACAAAAAACATACTTTGCCCAGCTTTTATATACAGTACAATATGATGGAAATATTATTTTTTTTTGCCGCGGTGATGTTCATGGGCTTTCCCCTTGTTATCCATCCCCTGCGTGAGGAAGCCCCAGAAGCAGTCTGCCTCAGCAGGCTGGGGTAGTTGGCTCAAACCAGAGCTCCTTGCTAAAGCAAGGCTGTACCTGCTTGCTCAGGATTAACTAGCACCGGACAAGCGAGAGCTACCTAGACCATGACCATGGTGGAATTAGTTCTTCATCTAGGTGGAGAGAAAAACATGCATGACATTTTCATTAGCCTAGAAGGCAGAAACATCTGGTTACTTGGTTCAGCTCATCAGCAGGAGAGCCTGTAGTTGATTAGCCCTTCTCTCAGTAGTAGGCGTTACTACAGTCAGTGGGAATTACTAAACATGGTTTCAGGGGACTGACGTTAATTTGGCTTGCCAAAATAATATGCAATTTTTTAAGGAGTTTGTGTTAATTAGTTGTATAATTTGATGTGATGTGATTGGGTTTGCACAAAGAAAAGCAGAACAGGGTTTGCTATTAGAAGCCGCAGTAGGAGAATCAAGAGGTGGCACTTAAATAGTGCACAGTATGAATTTGCAGCGGTGAAAGGCCTTAGTTCATGATCTAATTATACAATGGGATTCCCTTTCTCAAAAGCTAAAAGCTTTTTAATTCATATTTTTTCTTTTAAGATGTTTTATTTTGATTACTGCACTATTAATTCCTGTGTACCTACTATTTTACCACAGATTAAGTCAATTTGGATACTTCATTTTGGCCCGTTTTGTATACTATCCCACTTTTAGCAGAAAAGGAATATATAAAATGAGAAATAGGCAATTTATAGTTTGTATAATTCCTCACTGCATCCCTCTGCCTGCCTTCTACTCTTCATTCACTAGCTCTTTCACAACTATTATTGGCAATTTAGGCTTCTTTGCTACCTGTGAAATGATAATCAGTGGTAGCACTGATGTCAGAACTACAATTTCTGCCAGGCTAACTGATAACTGTGTAGTCTGGGAACTTAGATGAGGTAGTCAACATCCTCTCATTAAAAGAACCTGCTGCCTGCCGCATGTTGGAAACAATTTTGGAAAGTTGCACCAAAGGGTGTCTGCTGAGGGTTCTGGCTGAATGAAAGAGTTGTTGGACTTTTTTCATCAGGATTTACTGACTGTGGGATTAGACAACTGAAGAAAAATCTCAGAAATAACATACCCTTCTGCGTTTTTCTGTTCTTCTCATCTTCCTTGTCTATTTGGATGGCTTATTCTTTGGGCTGATGGCTCTTTCTTCCTATGTGTTTGTACAGTGCTCTGCACACTAAGTTGCCAGTCCTGGCAGTGACCTCCAGGCACAGCTCTCATAGATATGCCAGTTAATTAACACAGAACTCTCTTCCATTCTCTGCCACCCCCCACCTACTATTTTAATATTTCATGTAACCTCCATGAGGAACAGGGGGCAAGAGTTTATTTATCACTACTTCCATGGGAAAGTCTGAAACTTATGGTATGAGGTATTAACGCTACCCAAATTTAGCCACATACTTATTCAGGAAATTTGTGTCCTTAAGCTGTCTGTGTTGTTAATGGCTACTGCTTCAGATCATCCCTGAAGAGACACTGTCTTCATCCGTTAATTGTCAGATGCCAGAAGTCAGAAAGCATGGACAAACCTCAGGAATTCCATTTCTATCCTACTGCAAGAAAACAACTTGATAGATGCATCCAGCTTTGGAGTCCTCAACACAGGAAGGACATGGGCCTGTTGGAACAGGTCCAGCGGAGGGCCACGAGGATGATCAGAGGGATGGAGCACCTCTCTTATGAAGACAGGCTGAGAGAGTTGGGTTTGTTCAGCCTGGAGAAGAGAAGGCTCCAGGGAGACCTTATAATGGCCTTCCAGTATCTGAAGGGGTCCTACAGAACAGATGGGGAGGGACTCTTTATCAGGGATTGTAGTGATAGAACAAGGGGTAATGGTTTTTAATTGGAAGAGGGGAGATTTAGATTAGATATTAGAAAGAAATTCTTTACAGTGAGGGTGGTGAGGCACTGGAACAGGTTGCCCAGGGAGGTCGTGGATGCCCCATCCCTGGAGGTGTTCAAGGCCAGGCTGGATGGGGCTTTGAGCAACCTGCTCTAGTGGGAGGTGTCCCTGCCCATAGCAGGGGGGTTGGAACTCGAGGATCTTTAAGGTCCCTTCCAACCCAAACAATTCTATGCTTCTATGATTCTATGATATCTTTGAAACTCTACCCACCAGGGATGGCCAAGAAGTAGAGAGAAACTTATTTGCATGTTGCATTTGCATATCCTCTTGGGACTGAGGTTTGCTACAAACTTGCTGGGCAACCGGGAGCCTTCTTACACACTGCTGAAAGTTTGCCTGAACCCTGCCCGCTGATGTGCAAACTTCTCAGAGATGTTCACAAATCTCAGAGTTGCCTGAAATCTCCTACAATGTAGGTTTTCTATCACACAAGATTCCCTTATAAATGTTTCACAGACCTCTCCTCTTCAAGTTTCTAAAAAGAGGCACTGCATAATTTATGGGATGCTCTGTTCAACATCCAACCCCTGTGAAAAAGCCCTGTAGTTTAGGTATGACTTCATATAGAATAGCAAGTCCACCAAACACAGAAGAGAAAAGAGTCATAATAGACTCTTTGTCTGAATCATCAAGGCTTGGGAGATATGAGCTTACTAGTGTGAAGTTTTTAAGAGCCCTAGGTACAGAAAGACTGGTGTCAAAGGAAGCATGTGTAGTCAGTGGAGTAGAGTTGGTATTACACATAAATAAGAGGAAAGTGTGTAAGTACAAAAGGCTGTAATTCCATTGAGCGGCTCTAATAACAGAAAATGGGGAAAAAAAAAAAACAATGCCTGGACAGATTCCAGGTAATTTCCATTAGGTTCAGAGAGGGTGCTGGTGTCCATCAGGGAGGCTGTCTGTGCAAAGCTGAGCTGTCTGTCATAGGATGACTTGAACTCTTTATGGAATTAGAGCTTTATAATGCTTACATACTTGTTAGCTGTTTTCTGTTCAAATATCATTTATTACTGAAACCACATTTGTTTACCTTGAGCAGTCAGTTGGTACATACACATCAATTTATAGTTACTCTTTAGCCCCTTATGCACAGTACCTACCATACTGACCAATGTTGCCTGCTTCTCTTATGCCCTCAATTATCTGCTGCTCTTTGACTGTTGTTGCCTATCTTATGCTTAGCTTTCAAGCTCAGGGAGACTGAATTTCTGTATTGCTTTCAAGCTTTTGCAGAATGAGTTTCTGTATTTGGTTCTGTATTTTCTACTCCATCTATCACAGCGGTATCCATGACTGGGAATACTAGGAACTACAAAAATGCTAATACTGAGGAAGATTGATAGGAGAGAATTAATGCATCTGAGAAACACTAAAAAATAAATGTGTAATTTTGTTCACTGAGGACACTTCATAGAAAAGGATGTTGTAAGGCCAATGGTTTAATTACTTGTTGTAAGCCACACAGAAACAGCAAAGTAAACAGACTCGGAAAGTTTCTCATTATGATCAACTCCTGTGCTCTATATGTCTAAATATTTCTTATATTAGAAATATATGCCACTCAATTCATTATTAATTTACCAAAAAAAAAAAAAAAAAAAGAAAGAAACTTCTTTGAGGAAACGATTGTTTTAGGTCCAATTGACTTCTACAGTCTCATAGTACAACTACAGAAATATTTCTATTGATGTAGAAAGGTTGCATCTTTGCTTATTTAATGAAAGGTGGTAGCAATCAATGGAAAACTAGGGCATAAGTACCATGCTAGTGACTAGGACTAGTTACGCTAGCCTATGCAAATCTATCTTAATTGTAAAAGAACTTTGAGACAGGTAAATTAGTTCCAGTGAATATGAAGAAAATTTTCAGATTTTACTTGGGTACACAAGAAGAAAGGGGTATAGAGATTAATAGTGAATTTCCTTTCTTATCAAAACTGTCTTTTCTTTGTTTCTCTCTCTCCCATCCCCTTCACTTCACCAAGTGATATCAGAAGGACTCAAGCCAGGCAATTTTCCTACTTTGTAGGAAGCCTGAGAACAATTGCTGGATGAATGCATTTTAAAGTCAGCAGTGGTGTCGATACTGATGGAGATACAGAACAGACAGCTGAGCTTTACCTGGAACAACAAGGCTGTCATTTCTTAGGTGCTGGCATACACTGCGATATTCTCATGTGAACTTCTAGACTCATGAAATGCAACGGCAGGGTTTTCATCTGTGTCAGTGGCACTAAAATTTCACCTGATGTGATCACCCAGAATTTTCCTGGAGGACTTGTTGTACTATCATTTTTGTTCCTCTTACCCACGTGTATTTTCCTTGTGAAGTATGTCACAGCTTGGGAGTGCCCAGTCCTGTGAAAGGTACACTAGTCAGGAGTGCCTAAATCAAAAGCTTCACAACAGAAATCACAAGGAAATCTAGAAGAGTAAGTACTGATAAACAGAACAGTTGATTTAAATATGCATCTTCGGTTTCTTTATAGCTCATGACTTTAAGTCACTCTTCATCTTTTGAAGCAGGGTTGAATTCTCCATGCTTCATCCCATTTTCAGATGCGATGACTCCAATATTTAAGTTAAATCGTAAGTTCAAATAACAGTTCGAGTGGATACTTTCCTTAAAAAAAAACAAAAAACAAACAAACCAAACCCAAACCAAGCACAACTAAAACTTGTTGAAACTTCTTATTCTAGAAGTCAAATTCAAAAGGCCAACAACTAACATTCAGAAAGTACCATCTATGTGTACTTAACTTGAAAATTACCCACTGTCAAATAAGACATGTACAATCATTTGAAAATGAGTTACAATTTACATGAATTTGAAAAGTCTTTTTTTAACCATTTAGCCACAAACTTTTTCCTAAAACTATTTAAGATTCCAGCTCTCTACCTTAAAAGTTTCCTAAGTTTTATTCATGCATCCTCTGATATTTGGATCTTGAAAAGAACTACAGAACAACATAATGTCATGGCTTTGGACTTAGGACACATCAGTGTCACAGGTTAAGTGTTTTATTTGAGGACCTGCAAAATGGCAAAACACAGAACCAGTAATGGGCAATATAATTAGATTGTGTCACAAGGTGTTCATGGAGAGGCAGGAAAATAGTCCATGCAACCTTAACTTTCATATTTCTGACTTCTAAATAATATGCATCTCATCTAGGAGAGTCCAAACATAGATCTGGTATGGAATCGTGCAGTAAGATCCCCAAATTAAACAATTAAGTAATACAATTAAAAAGCTTTTTTATTAATAAAAGTTGAAGAGTAATGAGGCAACAAGGATCCACCGTCTGGCAACATTTCATTATGAAACTCAGTTACAAAGCAAAACTATCTGTTTTCCCTTGTTGCCTTCCAAGAAAATGCTGTTACTTTCCAGAAGACATTATGCTCAATTAATCCCTAGTGGCATCGAGGGATGCTAGCTGCGTGTTCCTCCACCAGAAGCATTCTGTGCACAGCGAAGATGGCAGGCTAATTTGCACAACTTCCCTCCAGCAGGGATTTTGCCATATTTTGGCACCCATTTTTTCGGGTGTAACTCCAAACACTATATTTACCTCTAGCCTTCCCTTCCCTCTACCCCTTATCTAATGCTGAGCTATTTGTTTACATGCAAAATCTGATGACATTACAAACTTCCCCTGCTCTTTAGACTTTTTTCTTCCCCTCAACATTCACTTTTGCTTTTTTCCCTGTCACCTTTGCAAAACCTGCCAAGGAGGAAGGGTAATCAGCCCTCACTAAGCCTGTGTTCCTGGGGCTAGCTTACCTAACTGCCTATCTTAAAACTGACTCCAGTTTCTTCATGCTGCATGCAGTCACTTCTCTCTTCTGACTACAACATAGACATAAATTTAGCTCAAGAATGCTTTGGAGGGGGAGGCTGTCTTTTCATTACATGCTCAATATCCATTATAATGCAACCTGGCTTCTAGTTCAGGGCCTGAAGGCATATCACAATGCAAATAATAGACAATAATGATAATAAAAAGAAAATTTTCATCACAAGAAACTTGATTAGTCTCCTGCATCCTAGGTAAAAGTGTCTATATTTATATAAAGTTTTACAATTTTTGTTTTGTGTTTTTAAATACAGTGCCAGTTAAGACTAATACCCTATTTCTCCTGATTTCCATGCAGATATATTTATGTCTCAGTATTCCAGTGAGTTCCCTTGGCTGATGTTTGAAATGAATCTCTAAAATTACTGTATCATCCCAAATTTAAGCTTATGGAATCTCCACAGCAACAATTGTATCTGGGAAACAAATTGTTTGTTAAATGGAAATGGAAATGATCAACTATGTGGGTTATTTCTTGTGATATTCTTGCAGTACAACTCTTTCATTCACATGCTGTTAGGGACTTACTGTGACATGCAGCAATGTTTTCAAGATGCCCTACAGCTCCCAAAGGTGCCATCATGAGAATTAGAGGTCTCAGCAGTTTCTTGATGGGATGGGATTTAAAGTAATATTTGTACATTACTTTCTTGTTTGAACATTACCCCTAATAGCATATCCAGCTATATCTTCTTTTCTCTCTTCACTCATACAGAGATGGGAAGAGCCTACAAGACAAGCAATTGACTTGTGGTAGACTTGCAGTTTTGAATAACATATAATTCAATCACTTGGAGGTCTGCTCTGGATCAGTAGTATCAATCCTATAGCAACTGCACATGAGCAGGAATAAGTTTTCTTTTGGGTTAATTTTCTACATGTCACAGTGCCCAAAATTAATGATATAGGCTTTTATTTTAGTATTTACATTACTAATTTGGTTCAAATCCTTTGGGCCCCATTATGCAGTAAAGATAACTGAATATAGTAAAGAAATAATTTAAGAAAAATCAATAGAAGAGATTTCTATGGCAAAAATAATTGTCCGTACACAGATATCAAACAACATAGGGAGAATATGGATAAGTACCCATTTAATCACTTTCACAGAAGTTTATATGCAGATCTGCCCTAGCTGAATTAAATTTTAAGAATAATTTGATAAGATTTGTGTTGTAGCATTCTTTACGGTAAATGATTCTGTGGGAATTGATTCTCCATTCAATAACAGCCAGAGATACTGCTGCCACAATTTTATGTTGGCTGTTCACTTGGAGTTTCCTAAAATTCATCGACATATACTTCATTGTTACTGAGGCTACAGCATTTAGACCATTCCCTACTGCTGGCAACTCAGTGCTATTTGCTTTCTTCAGGGTGTGGCAGAATGTGACTGAGTCTGGGGTGAACATGGTGAGAAAGTACCATCAAAACATTGAGATCAGATATGCATAAATGACTAGTAAAAATATTAGTGTATCTACTATCACCTTAGCGGAAGATTAAGCATGCATTTTTTTCTACTTCATTAACATGTAACGTCTTCAAGGGCCTGATGACAGGCCCATCCTTCCTGGATTTTTCATATTAGGGGCAAGTCTTTTATCTTAAAACGGAGGATGCTTCACCTTCTCTGAGCTTCCCAGCCTCCGTTCCCACCATCCTCCCAAAGAAAGCCTTGCTTTCTTCTTCTACCTCTTCTCCTGTGAACTTGCCCATCTGTTTCTATTTACTACCAGATTCCCCCCTCCCACACTCCCCATACAGTCACTGAACCGCACAGTACTCTCCTCCTGCCTCTTCCTCCCCCAGAGATTGTCCATGGCAGATCTCCCTCCTCTTCCTGAGGACCCTTTTCCCTCAGCGAGGGCGCGGCTCGCACCAGGCTTGCTGTCCCCAAGGTTTGCGTGGCAACTTGCCTCTGGGCTACAAGAGATTGCCAACTGACCTTGCAGCTCTGCCGACTCCCCGTCAATCCCTGCCACCCACCAGCTCCTCTGCTCAAGCCTCAGGACACAGAGCACAACAACACAGCACATGGAGGCGTCTGTGCTGCGGGACGTCGTCAGAGGCAGCGTAAAACCGATGCCGTTTCTCGAGGAGGACATCCCACTCTCGGGCACACATCCACACATGTGCCTGCCATGTTTCCAGCACAACAGCTCCTTAATGAGTGTGTTGCTTCTTGCTCCCTCACCTCTTTGTGTGTTGGCTCACAGGAAGACATTGCTTTCTTAAACGCTTCGGCTTGGTGCAGAGACCCTGCAAAGCCAAGGGCACACAGCAGTAAAGATGCTAGAAACAGGTAATGAATGGGAGACTTCAGAAATATAGGAGGGAAACAAAGAGCAGGAGCTGACAGGGTAAATATTTGCAAAATAATAGTAGGGGTCAATGAGGAACTTGCATCCTCCCTCTCCTATCATCACATCAGGGTAAGGAAATGCTGCCTGAAAGTAAAAGCTGATCTTTGGAAAATCATGAAGAAAAAAAATTTCCCATCCCCCAGCCACAGTGTATAATTAGCTGTGGTAATAACTGCCCTTGTGTGACACTGAGGCCAAGTACTCCATAGGACACTTACACAGATAGCACAAAATACTTGTAGTTATCTATATTGTAAAAGTAATACTAATCCCATGCTTCAGGCTTTAGTTCAGTCTCTGTTAAAGAAAAGGAGACCTGATACACTGGTACTTTCAGAGAGATTGAATATTATACCTGAGAGACCTATCATCTGATGCTGTGTGGCACTTTCTACAGGAAAGAGAGCAAGGAAGAAGCAGAAGGCTGGAAGGCAAAGAAGAAAAGTGTGGATAAAAAAATAAAAAAGATCCATCAGAATAAAATAACAGTAGAGAAAAAAATCTACAACTGATGTTTAGATAAAACTCTCTTTTACTTTGTTCCAGTTTAATGTTTCAGTGGGGCTGTCCAGATTTTTATTTAAAGACTATGCGTTTACCTGTGTTTTATAGAAAAATGGTTTTGAGGATCATATTATTTGACTTGGAAGCTACCTTCATTGTTTACCTAGGTGATTATGAATATTCCAGTAAGTCTGATTTTGTTCCCAGTTCCATTTACAGTAATATTGATTTATTACTACAATTAATTAATCCTAGAAAGGAATGTCCAACAAGTAGCAATTTGTGAAGATCAGATACTATGTGCTGTTGCCATTAAAGTATATATTTTAAAGCTCACTACTTGTATACCAGGTGTAAAGACAAAAAAATTATCCACTTTAAATAAAAGGCTTTGAGAAAATATGATTAAAAGGTATCTAATTAATGCATAAAGTAGGACAGATAGCAAAAGACTGATGATCCTTTCTGGACAGGATAACAAGCTAAACATTTGTTGAGATTTGAACAACTTTGGTTTGGTTTTGCTTTGTTTTGCTCCTCATGTCTTCCAAGGTTCCTCCCCTGCGAGCCAGCCCCCAAGAAAGAGCGAGCAACTGATTTAATAAAAAATATTAAGACAAACTTTATATTTCATATGTTACTGACCCATCTGAAACCATAACTGGATATAGTCTTACATGGAAACCTGAACAAAGTGGCACAAAGTTGATCAGAATCATTGCATTTATTCTGAAACATGTTGGAGTTTCTCCTTTCCAGTATTTGTTGGACTGTCCTTAGTCCAAGTGAACTTGGTGTCTCAAAAATTTCTACTTCAAAAAAACTGTAGCCTGGAAACAGGGTGGCTCCCTCCACAGAAAACAGAAGCATTGACTGCAAGAACGGTATGTCCACCAATCAAAGCAGTGCTCCACAGTGTAATTTTTAGTCTGTGTTTTCAGTTTAACTGGTAGCTCACCGTTGTTTGGAGAAAAACATAGTAAGGAGTGCCAATGAAACCTTAAAACACAGAAAATTAAGTCTGGGACAGAAATATCCCATGCACACATCCGTCTCATTGAATTACTTTAGTGTTACTGAGTTTTGCCTGGTGTTCACGCAAGACAGTAATAATTGCAGCATAAACAAGTAAAGAGCAAATATATCTTTATTTGGGTTACTCAGCTTTCTATCCTACTGTTTTCTCCTTTATATTAGCCCCTATTCCATGCCCCAGGGCTCCTTACCAGCTCCTCATTAAGGCATGCACCTCCTCATGGCTCCCTATCAGCCTCCTGCACTGCAGCAATTAACCCATTATAGCACCAAGTACACGACTGTTGCAGCATTTATTCAGATTCATAATATTCTCTCATTGCATGCCAGGTTTTAAAATTAATTTTGAAGGAAATGAGAGATGTGTTGAAATACGTCAGGTTTTTACCAAAAATAGATCGTGCCATACTGCTCTCATAACTTTCTTTCATAAATAATGGAGTTTTTTCAAAGAAAAGAAATACAATAGATCTCGCTCCTGTGGGCATCCGTAAATCACATTATAGGGAGTTGCCGGGGGGGGAGGGTATTATTTAAACTAGAGAAAGCAAAGATCTGTAAGGAACTGACTGGAGAAGAGATGACTGTGGGTTGTGCTGAAAAAGGCTCTATTGGAATGGGCAGATATTAGTAGAGAAGTCCTATACAGGCTGCTCTAGGACTGATAATTTCATGGGGTCATTGTTTTCAATAAATAACTTGATGATTCCTTCCAATCTGAACCATTAATAAGCACACTACAGAAAAGGAAGTAGATGCTGTTGAGATTTGGTGATTACACAAAGCTAGGAAAAACAACCAATATTGAGTTATAATAGCGCAAGCAGAGGAAGGGGAAGCAAAGGAATAGGAAGGGACCAAGTGACATTCAGGAGTGTAGTCTGAGGATGGTACACTTCAGAACACAAATAATGAAGCAGTGGGTTTAGGCACCCAGTTTGGATGGACAGCATTGCTTCAGCTGTTGGCTAAAAAAAAAAAAAAAAGAGATACAGGTTAGGTACTTAAACACTTTGGATCACAGTCCTTGCTAAAAAAAGGTGGCTGTGAGCCTTAGATAAACTATGCCTATAAAACAAAAGCGTGATGGAGAGTTATCTGGGTGGGGTTTTTTTCTGTTTTTCACTGAATGCTGTTGCTCTAGACAAAGTACAGGCACACAGTGCACAACTTGGGTCACCCATGTGCAAGAAAATTAATTCAAACTGAGACAAGCACTGAGAAGGTAGAGGCAGGAGGAGGAGAGATTGTCTAATAAGGGAGACTAAAAGTGCTTCACTTGTTTACATAAATAAAACAAAGGCTGAGAAGGAACGTAACTGTTGTCTATAAATACACAAGGAGGGAGAAGAGCTATTTAAAGGACGATGTTGACATAAGAACAAATGGTTATAAGATGGCCATGAACAAACTCAAACAGGAAATTAGGAGGAAGCGCTGGAATGAAATCCCGGAGCAGCCCTCCAAGAGTAGGGGGAGCAAGAAACTTCACTGGTTCCAGTGTGAAACTTGAGCCCTTCATGAAACCAATTACATGACGTGTGGTTGACAGCAAAAGCTGGGGTTTGAGCTTGATGCAAGAGGTCCTTTTAAATCCTATTTCCTACGTTTCCAGGGGAAGCTGATTTAAATCTTCGGCAAGAGAAGTCTTAGATGCTGATAACAATAATTAATACCTTACACTCCAGTAATACCCCTCCATCTAAAGACCGCAAAGCACATTGAGCACATGTGGGAATTAAACATCTAAATATCCACCTGTGTTGTTACTGTTATTTTGCAGCCAGGAAATGGGATGTCCTGAGCAACTCTTTTCGGATGACTTAGAAAAATCTGTAAAAATGAAGAATAGACCTCACAGATCTCCTACTCTTAAGAAAAAAACCTATAGTTCTGAAAATTGTCATCATGTTTTCAAGGCTTTTTAATTCCAGAAAATGTATGAATTGTATACAATTGCTTGTACAAAGCCATAAGCCATATGCTGTTTAGCTTAAAATGTCAATGAACAAGTCAGCAACAACAAGAAAATGAAGGTGTTTGTAAATGTTGCATTTAAAAAGCATTTAGAAAAATGAGAGCGGTCCTCCAAAGATGTACACATCTTCAAAATCAGAACAGTGCAGTGTTTCACAGTCATTAAATAACGTGTCACGTAGCTACAAACAAAAATCATATAGCTTGAAAAAATGTTGTTTTCCTCTTGGGGAGTTGGAACAGCACCAGTTCCGTGTGTGTTAATTCCCACTCTGACTTCCACCGGGAAAGGTGCCAGGGGTGGGGAGGGACGGGGAGCAGTTTCTCCCTGGCTCTTCTCTCTGCCCTGAAACCCTTCCCTCTCAAACCTGCAGAATCCCAGCCACACTTTGCCAGCACGCAGACAGGCATCCAGGAGACAGAAGAGACTAAACATGCTGGTTTGGCTTCTCTCTGAGGGCTTAAAGCCCTCTGACTTGTCCCCAGTCTTCCACCTCCATCAAGGGAGGATAAGTCCCCCCTGGTTTCTTACTTGCCACAGGGCTGCTTGCACTGTGCTGGTCCCTAAGTAGTGAAACACTGCGTATAGAAGTGCATTCAGAGGAAGAGCTGATGTGCACAATTCCCACCTACCAATACCCTCCTGCTTCTTCCAGTGCCATATCAGGTGCTGGATACAGCCCCTGAACAGAGCAGTAAGGACATTACCCACAGCACCTTCAAAATCCTCCCTTCTGTTGCCCCTGCCAGGGCTTTTACGAGCCCCAAGCAAAGGGGAGCCAGCTGGGCTCCCGTGCCAATGCAGAGCCATACCCCGAAACGACAAACTCTGCCCAGAAAAATATATACTCTAAGTCAAAGGAAACCACACACGTGTAGCTGAGCACAGAAGTTGGCTCCAGCAGTGAGCAGAACCTGTTAAAAGCAGGTGCTTGAAACAAGACCAAGTACCTGCCCAGGGCAAACCAGCTTTAAGGCTGAAGACTACGGTTCAGCAAACGTGGTATGGGAAGCAGTGTTGTGCTGGGGGCCGGGAAGGATGAGAGATTTTTTCAGTCATCTGAATACATTCCATTTTAAGAAAGTCAGTTATCTTCTAGGTGGCTAAATTTTACGTACTTTTTTTGTAATTGGCAAAGATGTAACTGTGTAGAGGACTGATGGTGAGACGGCCCACACCCTTCACACGCCGCTGGTTCTCCTGGACCGTAATGTCTCCAGTGGACAGTACAAAGAGGCTTGTTTTCCCAAACTTCATAACAATGAGGCCCTGATCCTTGTAGTGCCACACAAATAATAAACACATCATAAGAATTCCCATACACAAAAAGGCCAGATTCTGCCCATAAAAATATATGCACTGTCTAAGTCAAAGGAAATTGCACGTGTGTAGCTGAGCACAGAAGTTGGCTCAAAGCCCACTTGTAACTAAGCCATGCATGTGAGGACAGAATAGAGCCCATTGTCTCTTGAGAGCTTTTTAATTTTTCTTTGTTGTTCTCTGGACATGAATTACCTAAACTGAAAACCAGAATTTTTCTCTAACCTAATGTGTCTCTGACAGGCAATTTTTTTTTATTATTATTATTGTTTGGCTGTTTTTTTTTTTAATCTGTTAATTCCCACTTTAGAGATTGCTGAGAGAAAGTAATGTATGTCTACTGTCTCTTCCTATAGACCTACGCAAAGAAAGTTTAATCTGATGTGGATGGTGCCTGGGGCAGCCTTTAATCAAGTTCTGCCCCAGTTTATTTAATCCAAGACAAGGGCTGAAGGGTTTCCTCCCTCAAATTCCCACACAGCCTTTTCAAGGCCACACTTCGCCACATACAGACTAGAAGACAGGCTGCACTAGAAGACAGAGTGGGAAAGTGTCCTTTCTGGCTTTCCTTATCTTACAATATGGATTTACTGCCCTTCCCCTGGTTTTTGCCAGTGCCTCTATTTAAGGGCCTTCTGAAGAGCAAAGTGAAATATAAAGATTAATACAGTTTCCAACCACATTAACTTTCCAGCAGTTTTTCTGCAGAGTCTTAGCACAGTGGTGCCAATTCTTTCCTATTCCTCCCCTCTTTACCTCCAGCATTTTCTCCTTGTCTCTCCAGAAGATCTTTGCAGAAACCCAAACAGAAGAAAAGCAACATGAAGGCTTGTTTCCCTACTTTGCTACAGAAAGATAATAGTGTGAGAGAGACATTTAGCCTTAGTGGCTGCTGCTTCTGCCCTGGGACACACTGGCATATCATCTCAGATCAGCTTTTTCAGAAAGTTTTGTACATATTTTTATTGGACAATCTGCCTTGGTTCCAGATAGAACTCCTAAAATCTAAAGAGGAGCTGGCTGGAAATCTTGAGGAGTGTCCATCTGGCTAGAAGCAACCTAGGACCAAATTCAACAGCCAGTCTTCTAGACCTTGGCCCCACTTCCTCCTCTCCCAGCCTCAGTTCCCCCCCTGAAAGGGTTCCGATGAACAGGCAGAACTGCATTGCTAAAAATTAATACCCAGCTTAACAATACTCATTTGTCCACTCTCTCACATCCAAAACCCCAATACCAAAAAACAAAGGTGTTTTCATTTTGGTTTCAAAGCATCTTAGGTAGAGCAGAAGAAAATTCAGAAACTTGATGAAAACTGGAGAAATAAAATAGCTGATGTTGAGCTGATAATATATGACCTAAGGGTATTTTACCAGCATTTCACAACACAGTGGAGGGAAGGAAGCATTGAAAGAGCAGTTGTTTACTTATTATTTTCAACTTGAGCATTCATTTGATACATATTAGAGGGCTCAAATGCAACCACATTAGCAGTTAGGAGGTGAACTTCGCTGTGAGCTTGTGGGAGGTCTTGTGCTTGAAGATGCTGAAGTATTTTGCTTTTAAATGCTCTGTGCTTTTTCCTTCTTTTTTTTTTTTAATAAAAGAAAAAAAAGAGTTATGGGATTTAATTAAATTGGTGGTCTGCTGGCTTTTTCCAGTCAGAAGTTACACATAAGCCGTCTCCTGTATCCCTCGCTCTTCCTCTCTCCTCCTCTCTCTCCTTTTCCCTTGAAGAAGGTTTTCCTAGGCATGTACATCCATTTCAGAATCTAATCATAGACAACTTAAATCTTCCCAACGTTACCCACATTAGTAATTGCAAAATAATAAACATGACAAAATTCAGATTAATAGGGCATCCTGCGCAACTCGGATGGCAGGGAGAGCCCTCTGGAATTCGAAGCGTAATAGGTCTGTGTTTATTTCTCAACCGACGGCATAATGTGACTGATTTACAAGAGTTTAACTCAAGTGTTAATCTGACAGTGACGAAGAGCTTCTCAGTGGCAGAATCACTTACACTATCATATTAGTTGCCTCCTCTATTAAAGCAGTGTGGTCGATAATTGGAATGCTTTTATGTCTAGTGCTTCTGACAAGGCTCTCTTTAGGTCACATATGGGCGGTCTGGCTTGCTGCACAGCTGAACAGTGGCAAATGATTTAAACTGAGAAAGTATTGTTCTCCTCGTATTATGGAGCAAGGGCAGTTCAAGGAAAGTAAGGCTCTGCACCGGCTACCTGCTGGTGTGTAGTAAAATAAGATGGACATGATACTGGGTTGGGAGTACAATTAAATCTATTTTGCGCCGATGTGTTGGTGGACAGATGAGTTTCCACATGGCAGAGCTTTATGATCTTTAAGGTAGACTGAACTAATAGATTGGTGTGGAGTGCACTGAAGTTACTAAGGATGAGAAAGCAAGCAGCAGTACATTTGAACTACAGGTTTCTCATATGCTCCACGTCATGCTGAGTTTTTATAGCTCCTGGCTTTCAAAAAGCCTGTTTCAAAGAGGTTTGCGCTAGACTGGGCATGCAGTTTTGCTCTGCAGATATTGTCGCTACCGATTTAGTGGAATGCAATTAGGAAGCCTAAATTAAGTGGTAATGGAGAACCAGCTCTTGAAACTGGGGTTTCCACGGCAACCACTGCTTACAATACAGCCTTCAGTTAGTTTTCCCACTTTATCTGCAAAATGCACAATTGAGCTTTAAAACAGCTTTGTGCTGAAAAGCGCACTGTAAACAACTGTTTGCAATGAGAGTTTTACACTGTCTTTAAATACAACAAGCTATCAAATAAAATTTACTTGTCCACACTAATAAAAAAAAAAATCCATACAGTACAAAACACTAAAAGGTCCAGAAACTTAATATTCATTCTGGAAATTTATATATAATCCAAAAATTCGAGATCTTGTGGGTCCTCAATTTGTCTTTTAAGTCTTATCGTTACTCCTCAATTTTAAGACACATAATCCCATATCTCTCAGTAGTAAGAAGAACTGAGCATTTTGGTACAAATACTGCATTTATCGCAATAGCAACACTATATAATTATAAAGTGCTTTTTGTCTAATATGAACTAATAAATGTGCATTTTTATTAGACTTCCTTTAACATCTAGCAATCTTTTACAGATTATTTTTTTATTTTTTTCCCTTTATACTGCATTACTATATACTTCATAAATGTTCATATTTTATGGCAAAGTAACACTGTGACATTTCTGAACTGCTTAACATTCTTGATTGCTTTAGGATCATAGCCCAACTTTTGCATCTTGTCAAATGTAACTGCAGGTGATTAAATATGCGTAAAATATGGGAAAGTGGAAAGGATGATGTTAAGGTCATATGTGTAATTTGTATTGACCGCCCTTTGTATGATAACCCCGTCAAACTGAATCTCTAAGCTGAAATTATGTATTTGCAACCAATTGTTTCTCCTCTGTTGTACAGTCCCTGGTCATGGACTAATATTGTCAGGTGATTTGTAAGAGTTAAGATCTTGGCAGTTTTTCATTTTTCTTTTTTTTTTCTTCCCACTTTATACTTATGTGTTTTAATCAAGACAAAAGTCTCAGAGAAAACATTGTGTAAACTTCACTGAGATCATTTCAGAAGACACACATCACGTAATTTTGATTTTTGGCCTATCAGCTTCTTTTAAGGCAGAGCTCTTTGGAAAAAGAGAAAAAAAAAACTTACACCACCAAAGGATCACACAGCAAGTCAAAACACACCTGATTTGTGCCTCAGCTGAAGTACAGCAATCCAAGCACCTCACAGCATTTCAAGATTGACACCCTTGTGTGAGCGTGTGTGTTTGTGTGTGTGATAGCAGCCACGCCAGGTCGATGCAGAAAGAGAGAAAAAGGGTCTGGGGGTGAAGGTGGTGGGCAGAGGAGAGAGGGGGGAGGTGTGGGTGCCTTCCCTCGGGAGCCATCTGGTCAGAGGACTGTGTCTTGGCATCCTCAGTCACGGATAAATCTGGATTTGATATAGTCTCCGCAGACTTTGAATGTGCCAGGCAGGGAAACTTGCCCTTCACAGTACGGGTGCGCTTTCAGCCGCGGCGATGGGGCTGCGCCTATTCTGATCTGCTCGGAACAGCCTTTTCAGCCCTAACCGAAACCAGAACAAGGATGGGAAGGCTGACTGCAAAGTTCACATCTCCTCCGCTGTGTGCCGGTGCTAATGGGAGTTTCTCCGGTGATGGGCAGGTCATAAAACACACAGCTGTAGAGAACCGTGCAGGGTGAGCGAATCAAAGAACTTAGTAATAAAAATGATGTGTGTGCCAATATTATTTAATATTAACTTGTGAAAATAGTTGAAGAAACCTATCTTCGTCATATATCAGAATTGGCTCTAAAGTTGAATCAACAGATTAATAGGGTTATTTGTAATGATATTGTCCTCGTAAAGGCTTTATTATTTAGGAATCAGTGTTGGAAATTGTAATTTCTTTAATGATTTTTCATCACATAAATTAGCCTGCCTCAAGTCCTCCGTCTAGAAGGCAAAAGGAGAGGTTGAGCTGGTCCCCTTCCTCATTCTTACACAAAATCTGCTCATTTGGATGGAGCCCAAATTTTAAAGAAACAAGTTCCTGGAAGAAATGCAGGATGCCAGTGCGCACAAGACTTTCACAGGGCATCTCGTTTCAACACTGACTGCCTGCATTTTATCGGAGTACTAAAGGACACGTTGAAATTATTTTGCTCTGGCACCGGTGCGCATTGTGATGTGTATGCATTCAATTGCACTTGACAAATCTTTGGGGCAAACAAAACGGTCTAATGTAAGGAAATATCTCAGCATATTCCAAAATGACATTTTTAGACCAAACATGTGTTCGATTGATTTGCCTCCTCCAGAGATCACTTTTGAATCCAGGCCAGCGATAAGCAGGGCTGGGGGGGGGAAGGGGGGGGGAGCTGGGGAAGAGGGGGGGGGGGGGTGGGAGGCAGGCTCTCACTGAAGGCCAGGCGGGTCAGCCGTGCTTCCGCTGGTATTTCCTGCGCGGCAGAGTCCCGTACCTAACTGTACAAATAGCTCCACATGGCACCCGGAGAGTGTGCCAGGGAATTTTATGATCACACGCCAAGTATGGTTGTCAGGTTCCACTCCACTGCTGTGTGTGTATGTGTGTGCTCATATGTGTGTGTGGCGGGAGCTAACTTCAGAATGAGTAATTACCATAATCCAAACAGGGCCTTTACCATCTTATTTGCATTCAGCCAGCAGTGCTGTTTTTATCAGCACCACTACTGAATTGTTGCAAAGTTTTAATTATCTTGACAACTCTCCTTTTTTTTTTTTTTTTTTCATTCGTTCCTTCTCTTTTTTTTTTTTTCTTTTTTTTTCCTCCCCCCCCTTGGGTTGTGTTTGGATTTCAGCAGTCATCTCCCTACGGCAGCAATCAGATTTCTGCAATAAGAAGTTTTCTCTTTTTCTTCTTCTACTGGTAATTTATAGTATTCCACCTCAAAAGCTGCTCAGAGTGGGTACAGAGGCAGAGGGAGGTTGTCTTTATTAATTAATGCCTAATATTTTTGCAGAAAAAGTCACTCCAAATGCTTCTTTTTAAATTGTATTTGAAGCCCTGGTGTAACTTTACACGTGCGTAGGCTTGCTGAACTGAAAGAAACCATTTCCTATGCAGAAAGCTACCCCCTTGCATAAATGTTTGCCAGACCAGAGCTTTAGTTGTCATGTTTTCTGTATTTCCGTAATCTTTTGATTTAGGATTAGTATAAAATGTATCATGTCACTTATATTTGCTCGCTCTCAAACGCTCCACGTTTTCAGTATTTGAATGCGAAGTTAGACAAATTCAACCTTGAAATAAGACACTGTTTCCTAGCAGTAAGGGTAATTAAACACTGGAAGAGCTTACCCAGGGAGGAGGTGGACTCACCATAGCTTGGAGTCTTTAAAATGAGATTAGACATCTTTCTGAAAGACATGATTTAATCCATCTTCTGGAGAAAGATTCTAAGTTACGGATACAGAAGGTCAGAGGAGACAGTCGCCAAAGTCCTTTTCAACTTCTGAGCCTGTTGGCCTAGAAATCTGAGTTCAGATATGTTTTGGTTCACATTTAACATCAGCTATAATATCTACACAGAGAAATTGTCTTTTGGGAATATTAAGATGAAATATTTTTCAAAATTGTGCTGTCCGCTGCAGGCAATAAGGTTTTGCTTGCTAAGTTTTGCCTTTTGTTTTTTCTTTTACAAGCAGTTAAAAATCACAAAGGTTAATACAGATTAAAATATTCTAGTAGGAGATCATTATGGAGGAATAAAAGGCTTTAAAGCCTAAAGATTCATGAACTGAACAAACGCAAAAATGATTTCTCGGCTGTTGGTTTCTCAGGTGCAATAAATGCTTTAAAAAGAAGGACAATTAATATTTTTCTAACCATAGAATACCATGATCATGTTTAGCTTATCATCTTGTATGAAGTTTATGCATCAGATTGCATATAATTGCTATCAAACAGTATGTTAGTATTCTCTTCATCTGAAAGGTAAACAATTTCTGTTTAACAGTCTATTAGGCATTTGTTTTGCTGCAGTTTGGCCTTATAAACACCTTATCCTTGTTTTCCCTTTAAAAGGAAAAAAATTAAAGGTAAGAACCATTAGGGATTTCTCTTTAAATCCAGCAATCTATGCATACTACTAAGAATCAATGCTCTGTAAACTGTCTGGTGTTCTGCAATAAATTCCAGCTTTTATAGACTTTTCCTGGGCCAGGTAGCTGCTAATGCCATAGAAATTGATTATTTGTGGTGTTCTTATCACTTCTTAAAATATCTAATTGCTTTTTCTCCACAGATTTGGATTTGGCTCGCTTGATGCTGGACGATTAATGAAGGAAGCCCTAACTGGACAAATGTTGGTCTCCTGAGACAATGTGTTGTTGATAACAGGTCTGATTTGAGCAAGTCTAGTCAAATTCAATTTTAATAGTATTTAAAGGCACACACAGGACACATATCACCAAGTTTTGGGCTGGTTTGTTTGGATTTTAAGTCTGTTGTGCTACCAAAGTTTATTCCCATTAAGTACTAAGATTTGCAAAGCAGCAAAACCACATACCTGTCAGCTGCGGAGATATGTATTTTGCCTCAGTATAGCAAGTTTTGTTCAAAATTTGCCTTTATTCTTTCATACTTATGCAGACCTGGGTATGTAATTCATCACTGTACAACTGTTCCTGTGGAGGAATTATTGCACTCTGATTATTTTGAACCCTAAAAATTATTGATTGAGGTGAAGAAGAGACAAGAAGGTGTTGCAATCAGTTCTCAATCTAGTAAGGGCAGCCTTCTTTAAAGGCAGCTAATCCTTAGCCTAGAAGACGTATGCAGTTGCTGCTGCTCCCCTAAGATTTTTCACATAGCCTGTGTCATTTATGTGAAGTACAAATCGTTTTCCACTGCACTACCAAATCAAGATAACCACCAAACATCAAGTCACCATCTTACTGGATCTCTGCTTTGAGCATGAAATTTAGCTCACAGCTCAGGCACAGCTCCAGCTGAGAAGGAAAAGATCTCCCATCCCACCAGAAAAAATGGACTCCAGGATGTTTCCCTTCTTCATCAAGATGCAGAAGCAATGACATCTAGAGTCAGTAGGGTCCAGAATACTTTCCTCCTTCCAAGAGCTCCCATTTTCTATAGACAGGTAAACCAAAATGAAGAGGGACTTGCCTCCCTGCACCTTGCACCCTTGCTAACCGTGGTGCCAGTCTTTCTCTCTTTGTCCCCAAAAGGGGTATTGAAAGAGGGTCTACAGCTAACTCCTCAACGGTCTAGGCACCTCACCAAAGGTCTAGCCACTGCACTGCACATCATTTTTAAGAACCAGTTTGCAGAATTGACTACAGACACTTGTGTTTGTTGTCTTTTAATCACTATGAGGGAAAAGTAGAAATCTCAGAGTGGGAACGAAAATGGCTGGACAGGGAAAAGCTCAAGTATAAGGACTGTACTCCAGCACGTATCTGTAATCATAGCTCTTTTCAGAGATGTGGCTGCGAGCCAGCTTAGGGCCTGGAGTCCTCTCCTCAAGCTGACACTAACAATATTCGATTCAAACAAATTAATAACCCCATTCTTGTCTTTTGCAGCATTATCAAAGTCATAGCAGTGATGCTGTAAACCAATCTTTTACCTAACAACCTAATAGTGGTTTAGTCAATGTTTCATGTATGAGGACACTCCAGGTCAGTTCTCTCTCCAGGTCAGAGCCTTGTCACTGCCACCTTGCAGGGACACTGCTTAGCCACTGTGTTCTGAATCAGGGTGTTCCCTCTGTTGGAGACCTGCCACACTTTAAGAAACAATTTAAGGTTAGTTGACCTGGAGAAAACAAAGAGGTACCATAATTATTTTATTTTTCTTTTTTGTGCTGTGCAGTAGAGAGCAGTTGTCTGGGAGGAATTCATCCCACAAGCCAAGGCATGTTATTGCTTATCTATTTTAGCCAGATTAATGTTAATATAGACTATGCAAGCGGCTGGGTTTGTGCACCTATGGATCAGTGACTTCTGCATGTTTTTCAAGCATTTCTGAAGAAAGGGCAGGAAACATGCACTAGAAACATCCAGTCCTGTGGAACAATTGCTTCCCAAAGATGTCTCTTCCACACAGTCCTGAAGTGATTGTCCAGCAAAGCAATGGCTGAGGAACAGAAGCACTCTCCCTTTCTCTCTGGATCAATGTTATTGTGTAAAAGACACAGCAAGGAAGTCTGTTTCTTGATATTACACCTACTTGAGGCTCCTGAAAGTGTGATTAATTAGGTGTGATTAATTAAACCATGAGTCATGACCTTCTTTTTTTCCTGTCACATTACTTATAAACAAGAAGGCAGTCAGTGAAGTTAAATGGTACAGGATAGTAAATTTAGAGGAAATAAAAAGAAATGGGTTGTGTTGCATGTGGTCAACTTATGGGATTTGCTGCTACAGGTGACCATATGATAAATAAGGTTCCTTGGCTGGAAAGAGCAGGTGTTAATGCTATTACCATAATAGATGGGACCAATCCTGTGCTCCTGGGACTTCTGAGTGCACTGGGAAGGCAGAAGTGAGTCCTACTTGGCTAATAAAGTAAGAGCAAGTGTTCCATGTGCTGGGAAGTCAGGCAGGAATGTTGTTCTCCATGGACAGCAGCGCTGCTCTATTAGCTTGATCTATGACTTGCCATTTCGTGGTTTGGTTGTTTGTTTATTTGCCTGTCTTTTTAAATTCCTCTGGAAAATACTGTGCTGACTCTCTCTGTTGACTGAATGACCAGCCTTGGGCAGAAGATATAATATTCTTCTTCTCTGACCTTTATATCAAAATTGATTAACAATAATTCTTTTGCAGAAAAAGACTGACAATGAGATGTGGATGTTCATCTTTAATGAACTCTAGTTACCAAAGTGGAAACCAGCTAACTTTGATGGTGCAACTGACCACCTTCTCAGCAATAGCTGAGTATTTACTCCTCCTTGAAATGGTAAAGTAATGCTGTATCCATAGATAAGATGAAGAACCACCTGTTGCTCTACTTGTTTTTTCCTCTCTCACATATCATTGATTTCTTGGGACCTTTCTCATTACTGGCAGTAGCAGGATGTGCTGGCTGGCATTTATACAGTCAGAATGGCATAACTTAGAATTAGAGCCTGTATAATCCTGTCAAGTACTCAGAATTATTATGTTTATGTATTTTAATCTTTGTAAAGTAAGGAGTCCACTCATAATCTAATTGTTTTTGTTTATTATCATGTTTGCCATTTACAGAATAGTTCACTGGAAGGTGCCTACTTTATATTGTTCTCACTTCCTAATAAAAGATCTTATTTAAAAGAATCTTTCTTTTCAATTATGAAAATACTTTTCTTATCTCATTAAGCCCAAAAAAGATGAAGTGTTATTTTTCCTTTTTATTTGTGACAATACAAATTAAACACACCTATGGCGAAGTAATTACTATGTTTATTTTTTTTTTATACAGAGCAAGACTGTTAACTGTGAATGTGAAGAGATGAAGCAAGCAAAAAACAAAGTGAAGTGTGAAGAGCTTTGCTGCCATATCGTCTATGACACTGTATCAGCTCCTCATTTTAGGATCAATGAGTATGTAAAAGAGACACTATTATTTTATAGAGAAGTTATTTCAAAGGAAATAAAAAAAAATTAAAAGGCATATAAATGTATTCTCTATGTATATATATGGAGAATGTATATAGACACTATATGATGACAACACTAGACAGGGAGCTTCATTTGATCTTTTAATTTCAGTGGAAAAGTATTGCACAGAAGTCTAGATAATCATGTCCTTGATCTTATCAAGTATTGCCAGAGTACTAGTATTGCCACTTTCCTGTTGAAGTTACTCATGTGAGAGAAACCACTCTGTTGTACAAGTTAAAGGTTCACCTTCTGTTGTTCATTTTTGTACTTAAATCAGATTTGGGCATTTCAATGTTCATGCAAATTGCAGCATCTTTCAGAGTTGTGCACTTCACATCATAAGACACTTTGTTAATTGTAGAGGTAATAGATATTATCACCTTTGTTTAACCATGGAAGTGTGGATTTTCAAATTACTTGAAGTTTTAATTATTGTGATTATAACTCAGTACTACCTCCATGACACTTCACAGGCAAAAGTTACATCTGTGTAAACCACTTGGGATAACAGGCAGAAATAAATAGCTTTTTCACTGTATATTCATAGTATACTGGAAATTGAGAGGCCAAGACTTCTTACAGAGAAAACTATCCATTGCTGTTGTTTCTCTCCATGGACGTCCATGCTACATTCCCTTCCTCCCTTACATACCAGAGCGAGAAAAATGATACCCTCAATAGCAAGAATTCAGTGGTCATCTTTATGGCAAAAGTTTTGGTGCTTTACAAGACTGCTGCCTTGGAAAAGATATGGGGGATGTCTGGTATAGCTGCCTTTGTTTACCCAAGGCAAGGGAACACACTTGACCAGGAGCCACGAACTTACCTTTCTTCAGGCTGGCCCTGATGGCCAAATATAGACATAAACTGGAGAGTTCAGTCTGCCTGACATCGATTCTATCCGCATAAAATGACCTTTGTCAGCATTAGGTGTTGGCATTAAATGGCAGAGGTGGAGGGGTTTTAGAAAGAGCTGAAAAAAAACCTGTCGATGAATTTGCACTTCTCAGAATTTGCACTTTAACTTTTCTGTTAAAAAGATGACAGAAAGGGACTAAATGAGGCAGGAGGAGAAGCAAACACAGAGGGGAAGAAATGGCAAAAATCAAGCATTAAATATTTCCTTTAACTGCAGTCAGTAACTACAGATGGAGATCATATTTGACCAAACAAAATCCTCCACTGCAAGTCAGGACTAAGACTGACTTCGTTTTCTATTATTTCAGGGCTCTCCATAGAAAGGAGCCGGTCAGTTATTCTCTGTGTCTTAAATAGTGTACTAGCATTACTGATAGACCAAGCAGATGGTTTTGTTTTATTGTCTGAATGCTGTAATATTTTACTGTAAATATATAAACAGGATATTCACTTGCCTTCTACAAGTTCCCAATGTACTTTATAATAAACCAAGTAATTTTGACAGAAAAATGTTGACCAACACTAGCCTAACACCATTGAGACAATGAGCTCAATACTGGCACAAATCTCATCCATTAAAAAAGTCAGTGGTATTACATTTACTTTTACAATTTGAAGGATAAAGAGAGAAATGCAAGAGATAGAGCAATAAGAACCATGTGGTTCCTCCTCTTCAAGGGTCTCATCCAGAGCCTATTAAGTTAATGTACATACTCCCTTTGATTTTAATAGGCTTTGCATAAGTCAGAAATTACTGAAAATGAATAGCAGGAAAAAGAACCACTCTGTTTACATTTGTTGGGTTATATCCATAATAAACTTGTAAAAAATGAAAACAGTAGAAAACATTAAAACAGATCCAAATACTAACTTTATTTTAGAATTCAAGATGACCTCATTTCCTGCTCCAACATAAGTACGTGATGTCATGAACATCAGAAGATTTTTTCAAAACCCTTACTGAAAACATTCCTCTTCCCATCATTGAATACTTCATCTTGCTTTCTTCTTGCAGCTGTTCCTTCTAAAAGACACATATCTTTGGGCAAGCAGTTATGAATATCACAAAGTAGTCAGGACCGCACCACCACCTGTAACACCAAAGGTTTACAGATTGCTCTCATAGCAACTGCTGCGTGGGTGCTGATGGTGGGTCAGAAAACCGTCCAGCTAAAGCAGGGTGCCAAGGAGCACCCCAGGGATCAGAAGCAAAGCCAAACATCACTCTTCCAAAGAAAGATTTCTAAAATAACCTAGATTTTTCATTCCTTGTTAGAGCAGACAGATTTTATTCTTACAGTGGAACTAGGTTACTTCACAGATAAAATCAAGCATGCAAAAGGACAATAAGATTAGATCCTAATTCTCCGCTTCACCAAAGGAGAACTGAGGAAAAGACAGATGGAGTGATTTTGGGGGGCAAGAAGAGCCCTTCATGGGACCAGATCCCCTGTCCCGTTCAGAGGCTGCCCTTTCCTGCCTGTGCTGTGGAAGAAACTTAGCCATTATTAGACACCTGCAAAAGCCTCCACCTGTTTTTGCTCAAAGAGACGGAGCCCAGAGGATGATGTGCATGTTCCCCACTAGTCTGTAGAGAGCGTGATGTTGCTGATGCAATTCCCGGCTCCTGCACACCTGCAAGGTCTCATTGATCTGCTGCTCAGTGCTCTGAAAACTCAGAAATCTATTATCAGTGTGAGCGTGTGCTTATTGATCAGATTACCTGCTTCTGCTCCCAGTGCGTACCAAATTGTACCAGTGTGTACACACACACACACGTAAATATGCACAAACACATGCACATATACAGGCACACACACATGGGTTATTAGGATGTCTGTATGTTAAAGGCTTTACATATTTTTTTTTGTTTCACAAAACTGCACATAAATAAAAAGAATGGACCTTCTCTGTGAAACATGAGCACAGAAACACTCACAAGTGGCCAAGAGCTGCTAAATAATTAATCAATAGAGCAGTGTGGCAGTTTGAAATGTAAATGTGATGGATGAAGGTGTGATGCTTGTCATCAAGCAGAAAATGATGTGACTGGAATGGATAACCCACAGTACCTGCTGACTGGCAAAAGCTTGGACACAAAGATAAAGTAAAGCCATCAGAAAGCAGCCCCGGCAACCCCTAATTCTTGCCTTTGACCCACAATTCACTTTCATGTCCCTGTCCCAGAAGAGATGTTTAAAAAAATGATGAAGAGAGATCTTGGGGTGGGAAAGGGGAGAGAAAAAAAACATCTGAAGAAATGCTACCTGACAAGGCTGCGGGCTACGTTCTTGAGAACACCTTTCTTTTCTTTATGTTCTCCTTCTCCTGTTAAATAAAAATGGGGGTCCTTTTTTCCCTTTCCTTTCTTCCAAAACTCTCCTGAGCCGTTCCTGCAAGTGGTTCTGTGACTCGGGAGCTGACAACAGCCACATGCAAAGGAACAAAGAACGAGAGTGACAATTCAGAGTGCACGCAGGTGAGAAAGACACCTTTTACTTATCAAACTAGGCTGCAAAAAATGCTCTTTTTACTCAGCGAGCTAGAAATAGAGGTGATCTAACAAGGCACTGATCCAAATTCTTTATTTGTGCTGAGATGTAATGCTAACAGGATTTTTAGGTTGACTAGTAGTCTGTGGGCCCTCCGTTCAAGTAAGGAAGCACTCCTCTGGTTTGGAAAGAGGAAAATCCATATAATTACCGTATATTATGTGACAGGAAAATGTATGCTGTGATGGCAAAGGGTGACAGAAAATGTCCATCAAAAAATTTGTTTTCAGGGACTTCCTGTGCCAGTCATTGTATTCTATCTGTGGGGAAATTCAACATGATGAGATTCAGCTCAATTCTCCAAATTTGAGAGAAATTAACTTCTGGTAAAAAAGGGATTTTTTTAATCTTTTTTTTTTCCTCCTATAGAAATGCAAGCCTGAACAAAGGATTTTAGAGTTTGATGGCTCTTTCTCCCTGGAAGAGAAAATCCTATTTCTCAGTAAGTACCATTTAGCAGGTTGTCTTTTTTTGTCTCTTTTGTTATCAAAAGCCCATTCTTTTCAGGAAGTGAAAAATACTACAGTTAACATTAGATTTCCAAACTCCCTGAAATATACATTAGCAGACAACACCTACTAAAAGTGAAAGCTAAATATAGATATATAATAATGCTTTGGCACATGAAAACATGAAATACGTGTTTTACCATTTCTTAGCCATAAAATGTACATACAAGTATTCTCTTAAAATCTTCTGAGGGGGTTTAAGACCTCTGTATACATGTTTACCTCTGAAGTGGCATAAAGAAGCAGCAAATCTCCAGGTGAACTGGCCAGTGTTTTCATACTTCTTCAACTGATTAATTTTACTTGTTTTTTGTTGTTTTATTTTTTTAATCTTTATGTTATTGGTATACAAGAGACAGCGAGAAAACACATAAGCATTTATACAAAAATAAATGTGCCAAAATGAATTTTGGAAGTCAAGAATTAGAGCTTACACTAAAACAGAACCCTAGTTGGCCCAGCTCCATAATAAATAACCTACTTTTATTCTGGGGCAGGTTATTGGTGTAATGCCATTGAAGGGAAATTTTTCCTTTAACTTGGCTACCTGGATAAGCTTTAAGTCAAGAGCCAACTCTTATGTACATGGGGAATCACCACACTCCACAGAAATATTTCCCATTTAGAATGACAAAACTGTGGGCTGATAGGTAATTCAGCCAGAATTTCTTTTCTGGGGTGTTTTAAGTTATGTTTTCAGATTTGTACTTTGGGAGCTTTCTTGTAGCTCATGCCAAAGCCACTCAGCTGTACATCTTTACCTTACATGGCAGGTATATTTTTATTAATTTTTAGCTCTTTTGCACAGCTTCAGATACACAGTATCATCGTACATAGGAAAGAGACCCTAGAATTTGGAGCAATGTGGGTAAACTAGTCTGTGGGCTGGAAGAATGATCCCACACCTAACATCTGGCATGTTTCTGGTAGGAGACGTTCGTAGGTTTTGCAGCAGTAAAGAGGAATTTGGTCTAATGGTTCACAGATTGATGCCGAGTGTAAGCAACTGTTGCATTGCAGTACTGTAGCAATATTTATCACTACTAGGACTTCTATTCCCTCATAAACTGTCGTAGGAGTGGAAAACACAGTCCCAGGACTATGTTGTCACGAAGATCATAGAACTCTGTTCCTACACCTGCAGTTTGTCTCAGCTACAAAGGGATATACAGTAGAGAAATGACAGGTCAGGCTGTAAATGCACAACAGTCAGCCCCATCCTCTGGAAAGAAGACCCACTTACTCAGTCCAGAGAGAGCTGTGATGCACCCTGTCCTGTCCCAAATCTGGAGAACCAGCTCACTAGTACTGTGGGACATACCACCACATGAGCTATGTACCTGTCCCCATGTAACGTGGGGATGCCTACCAGCCCAGCAGGAGGAGCTGCATTACACTTGCAACTGTCCACTAGTTTCTAATATCATAGCAATATAGTAGTATCAACGTGACTTTGCTTTCTTACCCCTTTAAATTTGCTGGATATATAGAGGAGAGGAACACTAAAAATGCCCTGACAAAGCCAGATCCAAGAGCCTGTGTCTTAACCTCAACAGTGGCCACCAGCAGCTGGCTGCAGAAGAGGAGAAGAGAGTGACCTCGTGGTAGAGTGCCCCAGATCACTTTTCCAACCTCCAGCAACTGGCAGCTCAGGGACTTTCTGAGCTGAGAAATTTGTCTACTTTGCTATGGTGATGGTGGGTAAAATATGCAGCGATGAGTCTCCCCTACCAGCAGGCTTTGTTTCACCCCAAGTGTTATGCCAAACTAGTTGTATATCATCATGAAGAATAACTGCTTTTCCCCAGAGTTGATTTCCTATGGCACGTTTTACTTAGATACTTTCTCAACACCCTTGCAAATATGCCATAGATCTAAAGCACAATCTCCTTTTCAAAATGAATGGGTCTGATTACAGGCGTATTCATTTTGTAAAAGGTACAAAAGGATACAAATGTGCCTTTCCATCTCATATAATGTCAAAGTAAGACCCTCTTGCCCTTTTATTTCAATCCCCGCAATTTGAAAATAAAAAAATGACTTGATTATATGTTTTTTACCATTAAGTATATAATTGCTTTTGTGTTTTGACATTTAATTCCTCTTACCAAAATACATGGTAGGAATTAAAAGTCAAATCTTTTATGTATTTGATGTACAGATCCTTCCCTGTATTTTAATGAGAGAAATCGAACAGTGAAACCTTAAAACAGGTACAGTGAAGCCATCTGAAAATGAAGTAACTTTTTATACTGGAAATCTGACTGTGGCCCCAGTTCCGCCCTCCCTTATCTAGGTCAATAGCTTTTTGAAATCTCTGGAAGGTCTGAATGAGTCAAAACCAAGCAAAACCTGCAGGACTTGACCTTTAAAATAGAGCTGGGATTATACTGTGCCCTGTCGGGCAGATTTCAAGATTATGGTCCAGTCTGAAAATGACTTTGAAAGCTCTAAAACAGGAGCTGGCCAAGCCTTTGAGTGTACTAACCTGACACAGGATGGCAGTAGTGAGGAACACCAGTCCCAGCAGGGAGGGCTAGGAGTGGCCAGGGCATCAGCAAGGTGCTCCAGTTGGCCCAAGAGCAGCAGGAAGGCTCTGACGCTGAGAGAGAAGTCACTCTCTGTGAGCCAGCGAGAAGATGTGGATGCATGCAGGGGAAGATGTATGTTGCTTATGGATATTCCATGTGGGGTTTTTTCGCCTTCATCTGAACTTTTCACATCAAGTTTTTCCCCACTTCATGCACTGCCCTTCATCCAGGGCAGCACCACCCTTTTACCTCTCTACCACTCCTTTTTCTCTCCGCCTTCTCTTTCTGCCACAGGAACTTCTCTCCTTCCCTCCACAACATTTGTCCCTCTCTTTCTCATACTTTTCATGTTTCTGCTTTTCCTCTGTTCTTATATTTCCCTTTCACTACCTGTGCCCTTTAACTGAATTCTCTCACACTTCTTTCTTCTCTATACAGTATGCCAAATTCTTCAACTTTACCTCAGTTTCTGTTTATACTGACCCACAACCTATGTGCTGAGATTTCTGCTGGCTGTATCATCTCCCACTGGTCACTCCATTGTGATTTATCCCTATCCAGTTAAGTCCTAGTGTGACTTGACCCTGCAGCCATAGCTGCCCTGAGATTCAGATTAATGGAGTCTCACACTGGAGTCTGCAGAAGTTTCCTGCAATCTGGAAAGTAGACACTGGCCAGGAACTCAGAGGGACTGAGCCTGAGACAGTCTGAGCCAGGAATGGTAGCAGTAGGCAGTGATGGTAAATGAGAGCTCAGCAGTGTTCTTCCCAGTGTTCATATTCTTATCCACAAATTCTGTCATGCCTTCACTCTACCCGTTAACAAAAACTGCTGCTCCAGGTGAATACGCTCTTGCAGTAAGATTCATGCTGTCTTTCTCCTTTTCCCAAAGCTAGGGACACAATTTTCTTTCTTTCACCTCATGAAAGACATCTTCAATGAAGGTAAAGGGCAATACACAAGGTAACCAAAAAGACAAGTGAAGGGAGCAGGAAAAGGTTGCATCAGGAAGAAACAAGTCAGAGGGAAAGAGAGACAGCTGAGTGTATCTCCCCACAACAGCTGTAGTGTCACCATATCTCATGGAGACAGCCTTAGCTTCCCATAATGAAAGCAGCTTGCCTTGCATGGGTGCCAAGTGCACGAATGCTAGAAGTTGTCTCCCTTTGGCCATCACACGTTTGCACTTTGCAGGGGGAATGAGACAGCTGGGGGCTGCTCCAGCCCAACCATGGCTTTCAAGGGTCTCTTTTGCCTGCATCCCTGCTGCATCCTGCTGCTGGTAGGATTGTGAGAGTGAAGCAATTTTCAGGTATGTGGTATGGAAATGTTTAGACACACAGGCACACGCACATGGGCTCACACATTTTTTTCCCACCATTGTTTGCACATGCAAAAAAATTGCAAATTAAAATCCAAAAGGGAACGAGAAGCCCACAGGTAAATCACATAATTGGCCCCAGCCCCTACCCTCAGGAGAGGTAGAAGGTAGAACTTAAAACAAGGACATGGAGATCATGTTATTTTTGCTGAATGAGTAACTGCAAGTAGTAAAAGTAATAGTTTTATATATGTGTGGTCCAGTCTTTGAGAAGTCTCACAATTAAAGCTTAAGATCAGACATCCAGAATATCTTGAGTTCGTTCTTATGAGTAGCTATTTTACCCACAAGGTGGGTGTCAGTTGAAAAATCTGTATCTTTGCAAATCTGTATCTTCGTTCAAGGGCTCCGCTTCACAGTTTCAGGATAGTAATCAACTCAAGGAGATGCTTCAAAGTTAAACACTTTTTTTTTTTTTTTTTTTAATAATCATGCAATCCTGAAATGGGGAGGTGCAAATTATTGCTTTCTTTCAGCTCAGGGTGACCAAAGTCTTCAACATGTCACTTTGGATGTTACAGTTCTTCACAACACAGTTGCATACAGACAAGTATATTAACCAATGCTTCTCATAGGGGATTCTCTTTCACACTGGTTACAGAATTGCTTTGGGGTCGTTCATGCTGCCCTTTAAAATATTTTTTTTATGGCAATAATGTCAAACAGCTACAGAATTTACTGCTGCTTAGACTGAAAGCGAACTGTTTCACAGAATGGGGAACTTGGGGAAGATGTTTTTGCTCAGCTGGAAGCTTTATGGGGCAGATTTCATCCATGGTCCAGAAGTAAATGTCAGCTCTCTTGAGATTTTGGAACTCGATGTGTGTTCAGCCCCAGAAATCAGGTGGTGAACCAGAACTTCAGACTTCCAGAAACCAAACACTTCTGTGCTTCTGAGAGGTTGAGTTTGTTTTTGTTTTTTCTCCATTTTTTTGCCTTTTTCTTTAATTTTGATGGATGATGTTTTGTTCTGCAGTGAGTTTTAATGCATGTCGCTGTGGAACAATTTCAATTGTCGAAAATAACAACAACAAAAAGCAATATTTCAATATTTCTCAAGAAAAGGCTTCAAAGGTTTCAGATCTTTTTAAAATGTTTCTGCTTTATTTTGACGTGGCATAAAAGTTTTGTATGCATTCTTGCATCCACTATTGTGACAGCTGTATTTAATGAGTGCAAAATGATCAGAAAAACATCCTTTACTGTGGGTTGCCATTGCCAGCAGACGACAGGAGAGAGGCAGTACTGTAATAAGAGAAGCGATGAAGTAGTTCATACTACTACTACTGATGAGGTATTTCTAACTCAAATGCCTAGGTATGCCTTTTGAAAATAATGCATTGGTCACATTACCTGATGGTTTCATCAGATTTTGCTTCTGAGTGCATTTTGAAATAAAATTGTGCATCCTTAGCCTCAGGTCATGAAGTGGTTGGTTGCGACATATTATTTGTGGATAACATAGTCAGCTTCCCTAAGATAAAGAAGAAAAGGTCCTAGTCTTGTCTATAAATACCAGCCTTTCCATCAAACTGATGCTAAGCATGAATTGCAGATCCACTGATATGCTCAAAATGAAACATTACACATTACGTTTGCTTTCTATTTTATACACACATTTAATATCAGAGTATTTTAGTCCAAATTGGAGACAGTATAAAAATAAATCTAAATGGATTTGAAAGGCAGAGTATTTCTTTTTTCAAAGCTTTGTCGTTCCTGACTTCCTCTGGTGACTGTTAGCTTATCATGCCTTTGTACAGGAGATCTAAGTATTTCATTCTCTCTTGTGTCTCCATATGGTACCACTTCCCAGATAGTCTTCCTTTGGTCACAAGATGACAGTGAGAATGGATTGTCAAACTGGACCACTATGACAATTTACTCTAGGGGAGAAAATCCTGTGGGTGTTTAGAAGCTTTACTGTAAGTTTTATTTGATTAACTTATCCTACTACTGACAAATAATTAGGTCAGCAATTAATTTCAAAATGCAAATGTGCTACAGGCCTTCATGTTTTAAGAAATTCCCTTTGTTTTTAGTTTTTATTTGTGTTAAAGCCTTAATGGACTTAGCTGGGTGAAGGAACAAAATTATGTTTTCTAATGCTTTATTTACTAGGTTGAGTTGGACTTTTTTAGCAAATATTGACTGCAAATGTTTGTTCAGAAATGATCATGTGTGATGGAATTTAATGGAGTAAGAAAACAACAGAGTAATCATGAACCACCCATTCAAAAATATATATTTTTTTTCACACTTCTGCTGCAAAATATTTATCTGCCTTCATGTATTAGGAACAGAAAGACAAACCAGAAGGTCAGGATCAGACCACGTCATTAGTTATTAGTACCTGCTTAAGCAGTTTAAGAAACCAGCATATATCAGAAAGAAAACATGCTTAATATTGCTACAAGTGTGGGTCAAAGAAACCTATCTGCCAGCCTATCTCATGGACTTTATTATTAAGCAAACACAGATTAAAGGCACAGCCCTTCCCAAGAGAAGCTCAAGGGAGTTTTCTGTTGACTTTAAGGGAGTGAGGCCCCTAAGTCTAATTTTTCTGTGATAAAAATCATGCAACTTTTTAGGAAATATTCAAAACATGCAGCTGTAAACAAACCCAGCCAGCTAGCCTGATATAAAATCTGAATGAATTTACATAGGTGGCAGACTTGTAACAGAATTCCCTAGCAGTTTATTTGCTTAATTGATTCAAGTCAAGGTGGACAGCATCCGCTCTAGAACCTGGTGAAAGTTTTTTTATAAAATTTTTACTGACCTTAAGATGGAGTTTTAAATGGATCATGACAAGTCACATTTTTTATGTTTAACTGTGCAAGCTACTTTGGATGAAATAATGATAAAGAAAATAAAAATTCAAGATTTTTTCTGGTGCAAAACGGTACTTTTACATAATTTTTGTTTAAATTACTAATGTTAGTAATTAAATGAGGGAGAAAAAAAAATCCAGTAAAAAAAATAAAACTAAACATTGCAGTTTTTAGGAGAATTTCATTTTGGCAGGAAAACAAAAGGAGAATTTTGTGGGGTCAAAATTATGTGTCTCACCTCAACAAAGCCTGGTTTCCAATCTCCTCTGGAGAATTAGTCCCAGGACCCTCTTCCCATCTTAAGCAGCCTCTGCAGAACTTCAAAGTTTTCACCAGGTAGGATAGGGCAACACAAGGCTGAAGCTTCATTTAGCATGATGGAGAATCTCTTTCTTTCTCCTCAGAGCCGTGGGAGGGAAAATCAAAATGTAATTGGATAGGAGAGAGTTAAGCTGTTGGGAGCTCTGCAGACAGAATTTTTCTTGTAAGATGCAGAAAGTAAGAAGTTCACGCTGCTCAGCTGAGCACTTGCTTGTGCCCCGTTAAAGCACCACACTTCAAGAAAGATGCAGCTGCCTTCAAGACTGTCCAAAGGAGAGGAACTGGAATGATCAGAAGTTTGGGAAATGTGACCTGCAAGAAAACCTGAACTGGAGGGATTTCATCTCCAGAAGAAGAGAATTGGTGGACATAAGCAATGAAACCTTAAAATTTGAAAACAGCTTTCTGCAAAGATGCAGGGAAGAGTTTGTGTTTCAGGTCTACAGTGAAATGACTGACAGTAACAGCCCTACATTGAAAGAAGGGAGATTCAGGTCAGACACCAGCAAAAACTTTATGACAGTGAAGACACTGAAGCTGCGGCAGGGATTGTGGAGAACCTGGAGTCACCTTCACTGAAGACCTTTGAGAATAGACTGGGCAGACTACTTCCCAAAATAATGTGAATACAGTTTCTGGCTGAAAGCAACCCCTTAGCAGCTATTGCACTGATATTTTTAATTGGCTTTAGGAAGCTGATGGAGCTCCTACTTTTGTGGTAGTATAAAATAAACTTCTAAATTAATCTAGGATAAGAAACCTACTACGAATGCCCAGCAGACCTGCCATTAAGAATGAGAGCAATTGCAGATGGGGTTTAACTGCAGAAGCAGGACAGAATAGTCTTCATGACTAAAAGTGAGCTCATTTAAATGAAAAAAAAAAAAATAATAAAAGCTTTCAGTGATCTGTAAGCCGGAATTAAATGCCATAAAATAAAGGAAGACAATATGCCAGAACTTTACCATGGAAGTTGAGGTTTATTCAACAGCTTTTGGGATCAGTCCCTATAACTGTGACCAAGCATAGAGGTACGTAGCAAAGCAATCTCACATTCTGTCCCAACATTGGTATAATAACAATTTGGCAAAGATACACAGAACAAACAAATTTAAGTGAGAATGATTATTTGTTCCAGGTAGTATCTGCTTATTTGATGAAAAAAAAAAAAAATAATCACATTAATAGAACACTTCACTCTTTAATTTTAAAAAACTAATAAATGTCTCATAGGTCATATTGTTTAGAACATAAACCTTTTAAAACAGAATGATCTCTGGAGTCATCTACAAAAGTGTTAAGGTACATATCAAGCTATAAGGAATTTTAAAATATTGTCACACTCTAAAATTAGGAAATTTCAAGATATTTTATTAATGCAATTATATCTGTTTACATTGAAGGAACAACCTTATATGTTCTAGCTGCTTTACAAAAGCCTTTTGCTGGCTTCCCTTCACTTGGATGCTTGTGTGCTATCATTCACTCTTTGTCTCAAAGGGGAGCAACACATCCCGCTTCACGCAGTCTGTCTTTCTCTCTTTCTGTCACCCTTGGGAAAGGCAGGATTTTCCTTATCCTGTAAAATGGTGACTGGGGACTGCCATGTGGGGATCAGAGGGCCATTTCCTTTGGGATTGCCAGGCAATGGCATAGGCCTGCCGAGTATTTGCTCCTCTGCCATCCACTCTGAAGGGCATAATCTGAAGGAAATCAGTGGGGAGTTTTAATATGGACTATGAAGGCCAGATATGCCAAGGAATATAAAGGTGATTAAAAAATTATTCTACTGAAACCCTCTCTCTACTGAAAAGCAATCTGGGGCTTTTCTTTGAACAATAAACTAAAATAAAAATGCCTTGCTTTGCTTTTCATAAATATCAGATGACAAATTTTAGACTTCTTATGGCCCAAAGCACATTTGACATATGACTGCAAATGGTTATTTCCAACTTCAGGTAAACTTGTTACACTAAATCCTCCCAGTGGTGTCATTTATATCCCAAGTGTTGTTTTGAAGTTAGCCTGATTCTTCTCTCACATGGTTTCAACTCCAGTGAGACTGGGCCTGTATAAACAAACAGTGGTACAACAAGTGCCTTCTTTTAAATAAGTGTAATTCACCACCTTTGTAAAAAAATTTCACTTGATCAACTTTTAAAAGCGCCCTCTTATCTAACATTCTGCTTTGATAAATTTTTCGCTTTGGCATAGCATGGCAAAGTAAAAGGTCTTCATTTTGTGTAACATGGCAGAGGCAGATTCCACAGACTGTCCAGTGCCATCTCAGAGCATGTATCCCACCCACAGCCTGCAGCAGCCCCACAAGCTTTCTTTGGGTGTCCCCTGGCTGCTTGGGCCCCAGGCATTTGGTATCCCTTTGTTTCAGGGTCCAAAAGCAGGCACAGACTCCAAAGGACGCCCTGCCTTTCTGAATATGCTCACAGCAGAGTAAGGAAGAAGGGGTAGCTTATTGCTCCTGAAACCCTCCAGCTCCTGAAAAACCCCACTGTAAGTATCATGACCACTTGCTGGCATTAGCATAGCTCTTACACCTATCACTGACAATGCTGAAGAGTAACAGAGAGAAGATGCCTTAAATCAGATGGGATGCTTTGCTTTGATGAGGAATAGTATAACCACACACAAGAACCAACCAGCAAAGAAACAACCACAGGGAAACAGAGGGAAATTTGTGCACACTTGTTTGGGAGAGGAGGCAAGGGGAGCAACTCCTTTTTCCTCAGAAAACAAATATTGCAGCATCTTCATCCTCATAGAAAACAAGTAAGTATGAAACTTTGAGAGCCACTACCTTAGTGCTACTCCCTTCTTTACTGCCCATATCAGCCACCCATGACAACTGAGCCTGTTAGAGAATCCCAACTGGCAAAAGGGGGAAAAAAAAACAAAACAAAAAAAAAAATCCACACCAAACCCAAATCTCACACACCCCAGCAGCAAGCATCATGGAAACGTGCCTCAGGCTCCAGGCATGTGACTTCACAGCTAAACCTAGAGCCAGCCCTGAAGGGTCTGGTACAGAGAATTAACTAATGTGACTGTGATTGGGACACGTGGAAATTAGAAGCCCTCTTGTTTTAAGAAGGCGGGTTATCTACTGAGCCTGCTCTGCGTTTCTTTCAACTCTAATGTGGTGAACAAAGGCTGTCTGTAGAAGATGCTCTATTTCTCTACCCAGCCTGTGTCACTTAGAGCTTTTTATGCTAGACTGGTTTTAAAAACTCCAATTTAAACCAACATGAAAGGTCCTTAAACAGTAAATAGCATATTATATCAAAAACAAATAGATTAAAAAGTGAACATCCATAGCCAGTATATTTCTTTCCAGAAGAGTTTCACTTTCCACGCTAA
The DNA here is from genome assembly GCA_025769975.1 of Gallinago jamesoni. Taxonomy (NCBI): domain Eukaryota; kingdom Metazoa; phylum Chordata; class Aves; order Charadriiformes; family Scolopacidae; genus Gallinago; species Gallinago jamesoni. Next base: position 141,213,712 of record JAOQGH010000001.1, read on the forward strand.
CTAAAACTGTAAGACTGGCAGATCTGGGCCAGAGGGTTGTAATGGGCATTTTACTTTTCTTTATCTTCCCTCTCCAGTGATAAATAATCAGTTTTAGAGAATTGATAAAAAGAGACAAGAATGAAAAGCGAGTATGACACATTTATGAGACAGATTTTTCATCTGTTTCTTAAATACAGCACCTTTATTTCAGATCATATTAAAAAAAAAGAGACGGGAGAGCCACCCAATTTATGTTGTGCTGCGGTAGCGAATACGTATGAATATATGGAGTATAGGCTGGGAGAGCAAGAAAATTCACCAAAAATTTCCTGACAAGCTGAAAAAAGTTATGTATGTTATCATTCAAAAGCCATTTATTTAAAGGAGAAAAATAAAAAACAGGCCACATGACTAGAGACAGCAGAGGATAAAAACCACATTGTTTCCAGACAAACCACCATCAAAGACTTATGACTAGGGATTCTGAAGTCAGAATATATTTATATTTTAAATTTCTACGAGCACTTTCAAAAAACGCTGGAGTTCTGCTATATGACTGGCTACACGCCTTCCACTACTGATTGATAACAAGAAGTAGCATTGGCAGTATTTTTCCCCCATCGTTCCTCTGAAGCTAATGGAGTTGAGGATTTGTTACTTGATCTAATGGCAATAGCTTTCCAATAGACATGCACAGAATCATTGATTAGTTTGTCCTCTCCTTGTTTGCGTTGGAAGACTGTTCAATTTACACCAATTAAAGAATGCTTGGTTTGTGTATTGAAGAATAATTAAGGCATGGAATTCCCTATAGGCTACTAAAAATGACATCTGACTGGAATGGTGATTACAGCATGAAGGCAGCATTAGTATTTAAATAGTTTGACTGCTATATAAAATCATTACAGCATCTCACCATGAAAAAAGAGCATTAGTTAATTTTGCCTATAACAAAATTAGTTGTATGTATTTGCCTGGTCACTTTAAGTAAATTTGACAAGCCTAATCTTAAAAAAGCTTCCAGGTTTGGGAGAAAGAGCAGATAGAGCACTGTAATCATCGTGGTAGATACACACATAATCTTCAACCAAAATACAAATATGCACAAACGAATAGCAGAGCTTTGTCAGAGAAGCTCAAATCAAATTTAAACTTTAAAAACACATTGGTTGTTGAAACTGAAAATCCAAGGGTAACTGGCATGTTAATTATATAACAATCAAAGTTTCACAAGCTGTAAACACACAAGAAATGCTTATTTGTTCACCACTGTGGTTCTCCAACTTTTAACACCCTTTCCAACACTGCATGGAACAAGGCATCATGGGAAGAAACAAGCATGGTGTAAGGAGTCATTCTTTCAAGGAGGAGGCCCCTATGAAATATCCCAAAGAATTAAAAGCACATCCCTGCAACTTTTCCTTAGATAAGATTGTTTCTTTCTTTGGAGTACAAGGTGGAGGAGAGATTCATTCTTGAAAATACATTTGAGGAAAGAGGACTTTTTATCCTCTATTTAACTTTCTCCTACACATACTAAATTCAATCTCCCAGCCTAGATTATAGTATCTACAGTAATGATCTTTCCAAAATGTGACAGTAACATTACTGTAAACTAATCTTCTTGGGGCCATTCCTGAGGCTTATTTACCTTCCCATAGCCTACTTAAATATAGTGTGTTTGTTTTACTAAACTTAGATACTGTAGTATATTTTATAAGGTCATCCGCCTGCTTCAATACCTCACATTGCAGCTACTATCCTTCCTACAAGAATTTATGCAGTTCCGCTTGAAGGTTGTCAACACCCTCTTTAATTCATTAAAAGGTTCTCTGTGAAGGAACATAAGACTTTTCCATTTAAGCCTCTAAGGGGAATGAAACTTATTAACATGTCTACATTGTGCAATGCACAACTGTGTTAAAGATGCCTGAGCTCCCAAGCCCAAGTTCCAAATGAGGTGATACATCTGCACAGCACAATGTACCCTTATTTGCATGGCCTAGCACCCTTGGCCAATCTGCAGCACCTCTTTGCAGATCAAATTAGTCTTTGGCACCTTGCTGTTCTCATGACCATGCCTGGTTCTACAGGTTGCTTATGGATATCTTCACTGCACCATATTCCACTGCATAGATCTGCCCTAAAACTAGATTTGGGACAGCGCACTTCATCAGAGAATACAACCACTGACTTCTCTGAGGTTTTGTTCCAACATTTTAAAAGTCTTCTGTTCTGGTTTTTGTTGTCATGTTGCAAAAGTAGTTGTCGCTTCTGCACCAGACCTCCTGCTGGCATCTCCCACTATAATCTGCCTGACTAGGCCTTGGGCTTTCAGGAGTGAGACTAACGCTTCCTTTCCATGAATAATCTTCTTTTGCAGCAGGGCTGATATAAGGGTGTATTCTTCCCTCCACCCACGAGAAGAATGTCCATTAATTTCAATAGAAACTCTCCATGCAGAAAAGGGAGAACTGTGCCCTGGGGGACATTCATGGAAGATTAATGGTGAGGAGAGAAAAGTGATACAGTACAGGCAGAACAAAATCAGAACCCACCACACAAATAAAACTGGACAAGGGTTCATTTTTTAAAAGTCAGTCAGAACGGCAGGAAGGCTTTGAAAAAATCAGGGCTGTTTCAGTGCACTTTTGCATACATTGGCTTTCAGGAGACATGAATAGAAACCTAACAGTAACTCTTTTTTCATACCTCCTTTCACAGGTCTCACTGGCAAAGAAGGATTTAGCACTTAATTCCTGTACTTTTATGTGGCAAATTAGGAATTTGCACCTTAAAAGGAAATTGCTTTTCAAACTCCCATAAATTCTGGATTTTATTTTTTTAAATGGTGGAAAACATTCCCTGCCTTCATCCCAACACATAATAAATAGCACCCTCCATTACTTCTCCTCAGAAAGGTGTAGGAAAGTAGACCTGGCCAAAGAGAGGTGTTTATCATTCCTTCTGAGGAGAGGCTAAGGGTCTAGAGCATGTCCTTAACCATTTTGTCTCCTCAGCCCTTTTTAGTTTAAACTCACACATTGCTCTTTTCATCATAATCAAGTGCCCGTTGAGGAAAATATTTAACTTGAGGCTTGGTCATTTGATGAAGCAAGGTCCACTGGCATTGAACAGCCCCAACCAAAACTGGAATATGAATGGAGTTGCAATGTGGTTTATTTTGCAGTTTAACATCACCTAAAAGTAAAACCCCTACACCATTTTTTGCCATGATTTTAGGTGACAACTGATTGGTTTATGCCTGCAGGGAGTCAGGAGGAGGATGGCGAAGCAGATTGGCGCAGCACAAGAGCGTGCAGCAGGTAGCGGTCAGCGACTGGGAGGAAGTACTGAAGGTGTGGCTGGTGTTGCTGACCCCAGCACGTGGTCCCTTCTGTGGGAGACATGAGAGAAAGGTGGTGCCCACCGGAGTGAGACAAAGGACATGATCAGAGCACCTCTCAAGTGTTTTTCTTCATCAAGACAAGGCAGGACTGAAAGGCAGGAAGTGCGACCCAGTGAAGAAGCATATTCTCACAACGTGGCACTACGCTGGCAACCGTGGCTGTCAACAAAACACCCCCTGTTCCGACTCTCAACACCCAAGTGGAGGTAAGCCCACAAAAAGGTTAGTACGCATCCTGACTTGATTTATTTTTGAGTCATTTTGGGGCCAGTTTCTTTCTCTCTGCGCTTCCTAGAACAACAAAAAGCCAGAGACAGGTGTTTTAACAGCACTGGCTTTTCTCATTTAGTCTGTGAGACACCGTAAAAAACAATCAATGATCATGGAGCATGCTCTGGATTTGTCTAAGCATAAGTGACTCAAATACTAACATGTGAATTTAGTAAAGTTAGAGTCTGCGGAGTGGAGATAAATTACAGCAGCAATTGAAGTTGAATGTGATATAGAAATCCAACCAGCAGAAGACTGTCTGGAAACAATTAGTCAGAAAGCTGCTGACCCTCTATTTCTTTAAAGAGTTAAACATTTGGATTGGTTAACTGGCAGCCACAATAATAGGCATATGCTCTAATCTTTGATCCGTAACTGAATTTGCAACTCTTTGTATGAGAAGCAGATCACATAGATTTGCATATTTTTAAGGATCTATAGGAAGAAAAAGAAGAACAAAACCTGCTCTTCCAAGATGCCACTTTAAGATCACACAGAGTGTCATGGGTCTACCCAAGTACGCTAATGTTCAGAGCCATTTGCAAGACTCTCAGATTTTATAAATGGCCCTAAACTGCAACATTCATAGCTGAACTTTAAAGAAAATTCCTCCTAGAACAGAACTGAGGTTGCATTTTAAGTCTTCGCAGAGGTATGTACATCTGTCATTAAGATGTCATTTCCACAATCAAATTTTTGTCAGAACTTTCCTAAAATCTGAAAGAGTGCAGAGTTAATAGATAAATTAGAAAATGTGTTGTGACCTAAATAGAAACTGTTGTCCAGCCTCAAATGCATGAGCAAGTAACAGATTTCTACCAAGGTCTTGACATCATCTTGGTTTTGGCAAAATTTTCCAGTGTAGATGAAAGTTCGGCAGACACAAGACAAGCATGAGTCACCCCACTGGTAGAATGGACGCTAACCAAATTTAATTTTGTCTGTGGTCAAGATTAATTTCTTGCACATCTCTGTCTTAAATACCAACTGAAAGATGTTTACTAATCACTCATCTCGCATTGACAATCATTCCTAGGCCACAGGAGATTTCCTCCACTTGGTAGTATTCCCCCAGAAGGTAGCTCCTCCTGACAGAAGTGAGCAATACATTGAGTATGTGAAGTGATGAGGCAATCATTCCTCCAAATGTTCTCAATTGTGGGCTGTTTCGACATAGTGTTTACTCAATTTGAAAGAAATCCCCACCACATTACAATAAGCTTTCTGTCCTGTTTCACTCTCACAACATTGGTACCCACAAAGCAGATGATGATAGTGATTGCTTGTTTTTTGCCTATGGATACTTCCTATATATCCCAAACAAAAATATGGATTACTGCATGATTATGCAGGTATGTGCAAGGAAAGCAGTGCAAAGAAGGCACTCCCAAAAAAATGCTCTCTCTAGCTTTTTTGTATAGTTCTGTGTAGTAAACCATATTGGGGCACAGAAGAATGGTAGAGAAGGTAGACTAGAAGCCTGATTGACACAAGAGGCAGTGCTTCCAGGCACTTGTCCCATGGGCAGGCAAGACTCTGTAAAGGCCTGGCAAAAATCCCATCAAGAGAAGAGGAAGGTCATGCACGTTCCTGGATAAAGCACATAGTAAGAAAGTGAGGTGATGCAATGTTATTCAAAAAGCTTCTTTTGAGAGAGTGATCAGACCACTGACAGGTGAGTCAGAACCTGAGCCAGCAACAATGCATACAACTTTTAATGAGAAAAATTAATTGGTGATGAAGAGTTTTTGAGAAGGGACAATCAGCCTGGGTCCTGAAAGTGCACACATTCCACACGTTAAGGAGACTCCAAATGTTACCAAAACCCAGGGCTAAGTTTTGCTACTTTGTGCACTTTGCCAATAGCTTTGTCCATAAGTGGCGATTTTCTGTCACCGCTAGGGCCATGTAACTGGCTTTTCAAACTCTGGCAGCATAATGGAAATAAAGGGCTAAGACTTGCCCTGCTTCTTTGTTAGGATTATTGTTTTCCTTTTAATAACATGAATAGGCACTTTTCTTTCTGTGTTTTGTATACCTTTGGGTGTCCCTTCTTAAAGGTCTTTGAAAGATTTATTATCTCTCAGAAACTTACTTTTTTGGGGTTGTAAGAAGGCATGGTGCAAAAATGGAGAAATAGAAAATGCTTTAAGTGCTATATAATATGATTTCAATTGCTTTACTTAGTTATTGTTAACCATATTTTCTAAATATCCGCACATATATTTTTTGTGGTCATTGAGATGACAGTTTTAAGTCAATTTGAAAATGTATTGTGATATATTTTGTCAATGTAATATTATAACTGTACAGAATTTGTTATATCAGTTAGACGGAACACCTTAAAAGTTGCCTCTCTACAGTTTTTTATGTTATTTTAGCTTTGTACTGCACTACAAGGTCATTTGCTGAGAATTTGCCCGTGCACTGTTAAGTGGGATCCTAGAGCACCAGTAGATTCAGTCAAAATATTGAAAGGTAAAATAAGAACCCCTATGGGTGATGAAAATAAAATGGAGAAAGTAACATTTCTCTTTACATTGTGTAAAGCAGATAATCTGAAAATCATTTCAGTACAGATTAGAAGTCGGATGTTTGAGAGGTATCGTCATTATTGTGGAATACAGTAACAGAAAAAGTATATAGCAAATGAGAATATTACTACATTAAATAAGAAATGGCAATGAACCAAAACATTAACAATGGGATAATGTCACCTTAATGGACCTATGGTCCTTCTGCAGTCAAGAGAGAGAAAGAGAGACTCCACCAGTAATGGAGATCTATTTTACTATGGCCATCTGAGATACCATCCTAAAATAGCCACACGAAATAGTTGAACTGAGTTCTGGAGGTGCCACCTGCAGCAAACAGAGAAAGAAAAGAGTCACCTAGATAGGTAATTCTAAGACAGCTACAGCAAGTTGTAATGAATCCCGCTCTGCATGTGAATTCCCAAACTTTAGGAAATTAAGGACCCAATTAATCTCTGGGTTTTTTTATTTCTGTAATCAGATGTGCTAGCAATGAGCACGCCTGTTTGTATCTCGACATAGATTTCTTAGACCGGACTTCAATTTACAGGTCTAGAATTATGGATCTTGAGACATATTTAACATCAACTTAAGAAAGGCTAGGAAGTCCAGGGTCTTTTATCTATTCCCCAAATCCAATGAGAAAGTAGAGCTGTTCAGTGTCAACTTTTAGTTCTTCACTTGAAATAAGAAAGTTAGTGAAACAAGGATACTCGTCACTCTTTCTAAAAGCTAGGACAGCCTCAACAACAGATATAGTTTCAGTATCTGGGCCTCAGGCAATTATAGTTAATATCCACCTCATATCTATCCCATATCAAAAGGATGTTTGTCTGTGTCTCAAACCAGGTATATATATCTTTAGTGGTTGAAATACAAATTAAGCTACTATCTGAGGTCTGACTCTATAAACAGACCAAGTAATGGTCATCACAGTTCATTGAAATAAATTTTATCTCACAAAGCTCAGTAGTGTTTGTAAACATATGTTTTCATAAAACTGACCTCTTTTTGAAACATCTGAAGGCCAGCCTATGCTGCACAGAGAATAAAATAAAACACAGAGAATATTTGACCCATTTCTGACGTTCTAGATCTGTCCTTCACAAGCATTAAAGTTTGGATTGGCTGTACAGCAGTTTATGTCTTTCTTAAAATCACATGGGAGTGGGAAGAAATAGAAATAAAGATATACAAAAGAAAGAGGGGGAAAGAGAAAGGATTGCTGCAGCCTTCTGGCTTCCCTTTATGAAAGGTTAAAGACCAAATGGCTGTTCACTTGGCCAAGGGCCAGGCCATGGGCCCCGCTTCTCCGCCTTGTGGTGCTGAGGACTCAGCATGTCCCTCTGTTGTGACATGCCGGGGGGGGTCGCTTGATGCAGCGCTCCTGCAAGACCAGCTCCTCACCTGAGGGACAGTGGCAGTTTGCATCAGGGAGGATTTAAGCCACATGTGACAAATGTAGTGCAGAGGAGTGCTATTATTGGGCTTAATAAACCAGCCAAATAAGATGTGATGAGAGTGGCTGCAGTAACGCACAGAAATATCCTTCAGTGGAGCAGCGAGAGAACACCAGCTCAGAGCCAAGCCTCACCTGCCGGTGAATATAAATCTTAGGCTGGGTTGTGCACCAAAACACCCCAGAGATCCCCACAAATCCGTATAGAGTGAGTCAGGAGAAGAGTGCAACAAGCTAGCAGAGGAGTTAAATGAATCTCTTGCATTATGTCTGCTGCTGAGAGTTGTGTAGAAATTCCTGTGCCAAAGGCACTTTGCAAAGAAAATCAGAGTGTGGCCTTTATACAGATTGAAGTCTCTAAGGAGGAAGTTGTAGAGTAACTTGAGAAACTCAAGTGCAGTAAATCACCACAAGCGGATGGTGTTCATCTGGGAGTTCTGAGGGGAAATAAAGTGAGAAAAAGCCAAGATACTGACAAGGGGATGCCTTCTTCCCTTGAAAAATGCAGCAGCACAAGACGGCTGGGAAGCCCTATTATGTTGCCTGTCTTCAAAAGGAGATGAGGAAAATCCTGGGAATTGCAGACCTTTGAAGTTTACCACAGTTTTAGGGAGCCCATGAAACCAGTTCTGAACAGCAGTTCAAGAGAGAGTTTGTTGGACAGGAACACCCCATGAGGGTGTTCTTCAGTCTCTCAAACCACTGAGACTGTTACAAGGGGGAAAACTACCTCCCTGTACGATCGGAATACTTTGAAAAACCAGTGGAGCAGCCTTCAGAGGGAGAGTGGGTTAACAGGGACTTCTCAGAAGAGGGTGACCGAGTGATCCAAACATTCAGAACTTTTTGCAGAGGTCACTTATAAGCCACTGTCATAGAGGGTGTTCAGAACCAAAATTAAGAAAAAGGTCTTGAAGATTATTTGTTCCTGGAATTAACTACAAATCAGTCCAGAGGAAGCGAATATGGGAAGCATTTATCTTTCTAGTGAGTGGAAAGGTGAACACCCGGTAGTGTGTATTAGTACTAGTGTCATAACAAATAAACGAGTCTGAATCCCAAATCTTAATGCATTCAAATTAGCGTATCCAGAATCCACCCCAGATCTGGATCCAAGTCACACATGTGGTTCCCATCTTAAAAGAGGACAAATCAGTTCCTGGATTCAAGCTCCTTGAGCTCTGGGATTTGAATACTCCATATCCAAAGACTGTAGCTCCAGCCTACATGACAGTTACACATGAAATATGGGGGGCGGGAGGAGTGCATCTGTACACATAGCATGCAAAGGAAGCAATTAAATGTAAACTCAAAACAATTTAAGAAGTGATTCATGGCAGAAAGTGCTCTGATGTAGAGATTGCATTATGTGAGTATTTGCTCTTGACATTAACTTGCTGCAGCTCGCTGAAAGGGCAGAAGATTACGAGCAATAGGACAGTGAGAATTTTGCTGGGTTTGGTGAGCCCGCTTATAATTAGACATTTTAAATTATCTGGATTTACATGGCTTCTTACCCTTTCAGTTTCTCTCCTGTTTTTTTCAGTTCCTGCAGGCCCAGTGCACTGAAGGCAAAGCTACTTCAGTTCACTTAATTCACTGTCTCTTTTGAATTCATTAGATTTTGAAAGCTTTCAAAGGAAGTCAGGGGTAGGAATTAGACAAAATATAGAAAGTGGGACATTTCTGACTGGCTTGTATGCTTCCAATGTCGAAAAAGAAAGCTTTTTTTTTTTTTTTAAGAAAACTGTAGGAGGGCTTGTAAAAATAGATATTTACATTTACATACTGGGACAGATTCTCAGCAGCCATGGAGCAGTACTGCTCCATCTTCTTGAACCAACCCCCAACCACCAAAGCTGAGAACCTGCCTCTCATGCATGTACATACATGTGTGAAATATGTTTCAGATTCTGTATTTTTCCAAAGGTACAGAAGCTGCTCCTTCCTCCAGGTGTGTTTGTCTGTGCACTAAGTTGTGGGAGTTAAAGCTCCTCTGTTTTGAACTGAGGGTGGTGCCTTCAGGAAGGCAGAGTGATGAGAAAGGGTGAAGTGCGAGGAGAAGGACACATGCACAAAGTAACCAGTGTGAACAGAATATCCCAAGAAGGCGGCGAGGGAGAGAATCAGGGAAGAAAATGATGTCCCACATAGCCATGCTGTGGTCTAAGGGCATTACTTCTTGACAGCAACTGAAAACCAAGCAATATCTGCATTCACAGCAACAGGGAGTTAAACTGTGACTGAGCAACGACCATGACTTTTGGAAAACACCTCAGGTGTTTCCTGCTAGATAGCAGGAATAGCGGGAGACATGCTATTGATAGCAAGGTGGAGAAAAAGCGGTTCTGCACTCAGCTGCGCTGTTGCTGGAGTCATGTAACGCGGGACAGAGAGTACGTGTCACATCAGATAGTGCTAATAGGTGCCAACAGCCACCTTCACTCCTTCCCCCTCGGTCCCTCCCTGCAGGAGAGTCGGGTGAATATCGATGTGGAACAACTGTGTATTGCTGTGTGCTTCTGCCCACACAGTGGGACCCTGGTAGTGATGCAGACAGTACTGGACTCTGGACACATAATGTACACTGAATATCCATAATAAATAATAATTACCACAGTAGGGGGCAGCAGCCAGCTGTGAAGGAAAAGTAGGGCCAGCTGCTGGAAGAGATGTAGGCACTGGCTGAGCATGCAAGCTGGGCACTGGGGAGGGTGAGAGGGCCGTGGCTGGGAGCCAGGGGCAGCTTACTGCCAAGAAGAGGGAGATAAAAGCACAAAAGAGGTTCACCAGAGGGAGCTGCTCCTGGCCACCCCTCAGCAATCGGGAGCGGCCCTGATCCAGGAGGGAAGGCTGATGGCAAACAGGAGCATCGCCAGCCAGAGTGCATGGCCAACACTGCTCACACATACCATGCTGGAGCTAGAAGACAAGTGTCAGTAAGCCAAGCAAGGCTGCTACAGTGAAGCGGCCCTGCACAAGCCTGTGGTTTGCAAAAGCTCCTCCAGAAATGAGTGCAGACTCATCCTGCTCCACTCAGCATCTCCCCAGGGGCACCTCCAGCTGAAGCTAGGGTCAATGCTCCTGAAAAGAGTACAGCTCCCCAGGAGACTGATAGGCACCTTGTCAATGTTTTTCTGAAGTACCCTGATGCCCGGGTCTCCTTGATTTCCTTTGGAGAAGAGTATCTGGGCAGTTCTGAAGATCCTCAAATAGCAGCACTTTCAGCTGTCCAAATTCCTCTGAAGGTCTGAAGCTTAGCGTTTGGGGTCCCCAGGTGCTTTGGTAAATGAAAAATTGCTTTTGAACACACTTAGTGGTCCAGTGCTACAATTAAAATTTATCACAGATTTAAAATATTTTTCTAACCACCCTGAGAAAGCCATTTCTAAGACCAAATTGGTTCACCAGCCTCATTTTCACAAGTTCATTCATGGCATGCTCCCCACATGCTGGCTTCTCAGCAAAGTCAATAGCATCCCAGGGTAAGCTCCTCTACTTAACTAATACTTAACTATTATCATACTAATACCTAACTATTTCACCAGCACTGTGTAACAGTTAATTAGCACATGCTCTGTGTAGTAATTATAATAATGTGGCACATTTCACTTGAATTTAGCTTAGTGAAATTTAGCTTTACTTATATTCATGTCTTATCTTCAAGCTTGCTTTCTGTGCCTGGTTATTTTTCACTGAGTTCAAATGCAAATAGACAAACCCTGTTTGCATTTCCTTCCAAAGGAGGACCATGTTTATTTCCAGATTCTCTACACCTCCACCAGGAGAAGTCACACAGAACAACTGAAGTGGGTTTTTTTGCTGTGTTCCTACTTGGCTGAGTGTAGTGGGTGTGATGTGGGTGACGTTAAAGGGAAGCCACTTTTCCTCCATTTCTCAACAGAGAGGCTGAGGGATTTGGGTGGGTTTTTTTTTTGTCCCAGTAAAAAGAAACAGCTACTGCCTCGATCTCCATTTATGTAGCCCACAAGAGAGTGGAGAACTCGATAGAGGACAATCTCAGGGACGTATCAGGGAGAAACATCCATCATTATTGCAGGTAGCAGCCAAGCAGAATCTATGTGTGAGCTCAAATGCAAATTCATCGGCAACAAAGAGCCTATATGTTGAATAGATGTACAGTTCAAACATAAAGAACCAGATTCTTGCCGGAAAATTTTTATCTGCACATCTGACCTTAAGAACCAGCCTCAGTGAAGTGCTGGCAAACTCCAAGATTTGGAAGGAAGTTAGGGGTGTTGCAGTATTTTGAAAGCTCTGTTTTGAACCAGCTGTCATTACGAATGTCTGCTGGTACCCCGTCTTAGCATACAGCCTGTCGCTGTTGAGCATAATGGGAACGAGCCAATGGAGTGTATTGAGCTAGGCTTTCTTGCTTGTCTTTGTAGCTCAAATTATCCCTTCACACAGCCATAACAGGTAAGCTTTGAATCTATTTATGCCACATTCTAATTGGTTCCATTTAATTTGTGTCTACGTCTCTCTATGTGTGTTTGTATATACATATATGCATATTTATATGCACATATGTACATTTGGACATCATTATTAAATGTAAGTATGTTGTCACAGATTATTGCAGTGTGCATCACAGATTCTTAGAGTAGTTGGCTTTATTATACAATAAAACAACCATGGAAAGTTAATGCCTTCTTTAAAATAAATAAGGAACACAGGACTCGTTATACCATATACATTTAATGGTTTGGACATCTCAGCGACCACATGAAAACAATGAAACATATATTGCAGTAGACAGTATAATTATTCCAGCAAGGAACATCCATCCCACACGCTTAGAAATACGAGATTCAGCATCACGAGATCCTAGCATTATGTCATCAGCTGCATGAGTTTCACAGCTTATCTTTCTGATTTTATGTTACAGAAGTAAACTCCAACAAAAATGTATAGCACTGCCAATTTAACAGCACATTTATGTTAATACTAGCTGAAATGATTTCAAGAAGGTGAACAGGATCAGCATTTCTGTACATATGTGTGGACTTATGCATATATATGCATACACAGACACACACATATAAATGCACACGTGTATGTGTGTGCACTGTATATTTAGAGATGTCATTATTTGATTCCAAGTATATTAAACTTGAAAACAATGTTCCATACAGTTGACTAATTTAAAGAAGACCCTGCTGCTGCACGGAAGAGCGAGCTAGCTGATATCATTAAACATCATCAGATGAGGCTGCAGGTAGCTGAAACGTTCCTTAATGAAAATTTAAAGAGAGCAGATTAAAATGATATTCCTCCAATCCAACAGAACACAAAGGTAAAGACATTCAATTACAACCAAGATCTCATTTAGCACTAAAGGAGTGTTGTTTGTTGATCAGAATTTATTGCCTGAAGTGAACAGCTAGGCTTGTGACTATGTATATAATTACTTTCTACAGTGGGCTGTCCTCAGATATAGTTACTAGACAACGTCTTCCATAATTTTAGACTGGGATGTCCATGACAAAGATTCAGAGAACCTCAGCAGCAGCAATAAAGATCTTTTTATCTGTGCCACACTATTTTCTAACATTGTGAAAAATAAAATAAATCTGTAACTACATGTATTTTTTTTCTGAAACACTAGGGTTTTTTTTAATGGGGTTTTGCTGTCCAATAGAATAAGTGGCACCGAGGAAGGGATTTGAGCAGGATACTGTACCTGTGTGCCTGTCCAGAGTGCCTGCAGCTTTCCCCTGGAGACATCAGGCAGTTCTTTCTATGAGAAGACGTTGAGGGTGCTCAGTTCTATTCCAGATCTGTCATTAGTTCAGAAAAACGTATCACATCTTTAAAATCTCATAACTAAAAGAGATACTGACAGACAGGAGTGTAAGAGGAGAGGAAAAATAACCAGGAAACTGAAAGGACTGATTTGTCAGGGGAGATTAAACAATCTAAATAGCTATGGATTGGCTTAATGCTAACTAAGCACAACATCACATGAGTTAAAAGATACTGGAGGAAAATAACATCAATGAAGGAAAAGGAGGTTTGCAAAGAGACATAACTAGGAGAAATATGATGATGTTAAGAAACGGGGAAAAAAAGCTTCTGACCACAAGATACTCTAGGCAGCACAATCTCTCCCTATGGACATGGCACAATTTAAGACATTTAACCCAGGTACAAAAAACAACCAAAAATATGTCATAGGAAATAATCTCACAGTGCCAGGGACCTGTACTGGATGACCTAAAAGGTACACTGCTAATTTGTGTGCACCTGTTATCTGTGATTTTCCTTGCTTGTACGGCCAACTCATCGTTACTCATGTGTATTTGGTTTCTCTGGGCCCAATCCAACTCGTGCTGTAGTCAGCAGAAGTTTCCAACCGGAGCAATAGGACCTTGATGTCTTTTCCATGTCTTCACTATTCTAAAGAGAAAAGAAAAAAAAAAAACCTCCACCACTCTGCAAGAATTATTAATGTATATTGTGTATGAATGTATATAGAACTAAACTAGACTAGTCCCATAATATTTCTTGGATATTTAAACTTGTGTTTATCCTTAGAGATATCTGGGAAAATGTGCATTTGCTTTCATACAGTGCAGCTAAAATGTTTGCTAAGGAAGAAACTTAGAGTTCATCTAAAAATAACTTCTGATGAAAAACTGCTTTGGTCACGGAATAATTTAGACAATTCTCTATACTAAACTAAAAAAAAAAAACTATATTACACAGAAATGGCAGAGCTCTTTCTATTACTAAAGCAGTAATGCAACTGATAAAATAAGCTAACAATGATTTCTGAACTCGAGACTGAAGTTTTCAAATACTTTTACCCAATATCTGAGTGTATATAATCATATGATACTTAAATTCCAGCTCACTTGCAGGTAGGGAATCACTATTTTGTGGCAGCTCAGTGTTGGCCCCCTGAGAAGCACAAATTTCTGCGTAAGTGGGGCTGAATGTTCAGGGGTCAGGGTTGTGTGTTGGTGTTGTCCATGTATCTAGCAGTTGGTATTGTAAATCTTTAGAGCAGTGTTTCTTGAAAATACTAAACAGACATTTTGGTAGCCAGTATTGAGCCTGTGGCTATACTGCTTCAGGCTGTGATCTTGTCAGCTTTTACAAGATAAGTAGGGTCAGGCAGGGTCAGCACTTGGATTGGTAACTCTAAGGAAAGGCAGTAGCAGCAGGAAGTGTCTTAGGCAATAGAATGGATGCAACTGTTTTCCCTGAGCCTTTTCTAATACCCTGACGAAGGCACGATGCCCAGCTGTGACATGAGAGTGAGATCCTCACCCTTTGCAGTCATCAAGCACCTCATCTTCAAAGGGGTCTTCCCCTGACCTGGCGTGGAAGTGTGCGGTACAGCAAGTATAACTCGGGTACCGCTCGCGGATATGCATGGTCCTGGTTGAGTGACACGTCATGGCATGGCCCCAGCATGTTTTATCAGGAGGGGGTTATAGAGGAACGGCATTTCTGATGGCTTTGGAGATGCCAACAGTTCCAAATTAAGTCTTTGGCTGTGTTTATAAGACAAAAGACAAATCTATTAAGCCAAGACCTTGTACACCAACTTTCAGCCTCACACATTTCTACAGAAGGTAAAGACAGGCTTATAATGAAATCCTTGCCCAATGGTCTACATTGCCAAGAATTTTAAATCGTAAGTTAACCAATTTCTCTTCTAAAGTTCAAACAATAAATAAAATTCTATGCGAAAAATGGAGCCTTTTATTCCTTTGTTAAAATCTGATCAGAGTAAACTACAGATGTTAAAAGGCACTGTAGTTCAAAGAATTAAAAAGAATCTTATGGGGTTTGTATGAAGAAAAGAGTTTTAGAGAATAATATGGAAAATATTATAATGCTATTATATAAATCAGTGGCACATCCTTACTTTGAATACTGTCTTCAAATTTGGTCACCTCATCCCTGAAAAAAAGAAAGTAGAAAAAGAGCAAGTCCAGAGAATGGCAATAAAAATGATAAAAGTCAAAAGGATGGGAAATTTCTTGAGAACAGATAAAGAACACAAGCACCAGCTTGTCTCTCAGGAAAGATCCATCCTCATGGGACTGCAAATCATACACGAACCCTCTCCATAAACTTGGAACAAGCACTGTTGCCTGAGATAATCTAGAAGATGCCCTTGGACCCTAACAGTTCTGAAAGGCATGAAGCAGACATTTTCCTCAGTGTACTCTGTTCTCTTAGAGGACTTTCAGCCACTGGAGGCCAATGTGACTTATGGACAGTGGACAGGATAGAGAGTTACATATTAGTAACACCTTTGTTCCTTTGCTGACTATGTCCCAAACTCATTTTTGGTCTTAGTTTTAGAAACGTCACATTTCCATACTTTCCTTTCAGACTTTGGATGAGTGTTTCAGAAAAGCATAAGGGATTGAGAGGTACAAATCCATTTACTTTCTGGGCAGTCTTTTCAGTTAAATCACTGAGCCCCTTCAAAAATGTGCCATTTGTTTGTTCAAATATTGTCACCCCCGAAGGACTTACACAGTCTCCCTCACTTTGTGCAATGGGGTCCCCAGGCTTCATCAGAGCTCTCCTTAAGAATGACTATAATATAAATGACATTTTGTCCTCATGATCTTCCAACCTAATTAGCAGCAAAGGGAAAAAAAAAAAAAAAAAAACTCTCCTATCCTGCAAGGTGAACCAAAGAGGTATCAAATTTCAAACGGATAAGAGGTATTGCTTTTCCAAACAATGTACAGTTAATTAATGGAACTTGCAGCCGCATGGACAGTACTGAGAGAAACAGAATAATATTTGTAAATGAGGAGGCATTTTTAGGCATAAAAGCAAATCTTCACACAAAGTTCAGATTGGGTTAAATTCAACAGCATGTATTATGCAGAAGATCAGATTAGATGATAATAACAGCTGCTCCTAGCCTTAAAAAAATCTGTGAGAGTTTTACTAGCTGCTACTATGTAATAATGTCTCATCATCGCAGCAGTTCCTGGCCAGTCAATAGACAGGGTCAGAAAGCCATCCTCATTCATGGCAAACTGTTACACTGTTAAACACACAGTAAGGAGGGAGAGTCTCTTTCCATATTGTCTAGCGTTGGCCTCTGTCAGAGTCAAGGTATCTTAGGAGCAGCCAGAAGGAAGTCCTGCTACTCTCAGATTAACTGCAGAGCATCACTGGACGTTTGCATATGGGAAGTGAGGGGCTGTCTGACCTACTATTGTATTATCAGGGTAGTTATGGATTCCTATACTGGCCCTTCAGATGATCAGGAAAGACTAGGAGGCCTTTCAAACCGGTGGCTATTCACCTCTCCTACTAGAGCTGCACAAATCCTTTCTCATCCAAACCTGTGTGGAAACCCTGGAGGCAGCAGTCATATTCATGAAAGCATGAATATCTTAATAGCTCTGTCTGTAGATGAAGAAAAAGCAGGCCAAGATCAATAAGATCTTGGGCAAAAGCGATTTGGAGGAAGGTGAGGAAACCAAATGCTCAATGGCTGCAACTAGCCTTATCTTTTGATCTATGTGACAGGCACTCTATCTGGAGTCCTAGCACCCTGTCACCCAGACCAGCATTCCTTCAGAGTGCACCCAGTCCCTGTCTAAACTCAGACTCAACCACAGGAGCCTATGGAGACATAAGGCCCATCTGCAGCTACACATGGCTGAATTGTACAGATGAACCTCAGAAGCAGGACAATGTTCCCCATGGGCAGGTGTAACCTATGGTGCCTCTGGTGCTCTTTTCTACTTCAGGTATCTTCACATGGGGGCAGAGGCCAGGAGATCTCATTTGTCCTAAGTGTTACCTTATTTTGGTGATGTATGAAGGATATTTGGTTCATGTCTGAACTGTTAAAAAGATGTTAATGCTAACCAGGTACCAAGAGAATAGAGGTCCTTTTTTTTCCATGATTGCACTTAGTTACAGCTTCAGTCATTTTACAGGCTCCACAAGAAATCAGGAAGGATGTCTTCTAGGGAATAGATGGACTGGAGTAATTTTAGTTACAGGAAGTTTTTTCAGCCTTGTGAGTTGGAAAACTTCTCTAGCAAGGGGAAAAAAAAAAAAAAAGAAGAAAATAAAAGTAAATAAATAAATAAATAAATAAAAGCAGCAAATCAGCTTCTTACACTTGCTGGTTACATCACCAGCCTATACTTCCATAGAAAGACAGAACATATACATAAAGTAAGCACAAAATGCATACGCAGTTGAGATTCCAGTATGTTTGTAATGGCAAGTTAGATTGTAAATTATTTCTTTGGGGGACAGGAAGCACAGTGGAAAAAATGTGTATTATTCATAAAAATTATTGTCCTGTTCACTTGTATACCTCTGCAATTTATTCCGTAACAGCTTTTTACTTCAAAGAAATCACTAGCTAATGACATCTCAAACTTAAAAAAATCCACTTATTCACAACCCTGTCCCTGAGGGAATTCCCGCATGTTATCAGAAATTTTTCCAAAGATCATTAACAGATATTACAAACCAATTGAAACTGAGTATTTTCTTTGCAAATTACTTTTAACTTTAGAGCTATTGAAAAAAGACATTGAGTGATTTAATTTACTTAATCTGTCTACAGATTGCAGCTATGTGCATATCCTGTGATTGCATTTCCAACAAAAAGCATATATAACTATCCCTAATAGAGATATTTTTCTAAATTATTGTACGAGATCAGTAAGATCTCTGAAGATATTAATGTTTACTTTTTCATTTAGAAAATTGCACTCCAGAAAGAAATGGACACCTTTATTCTGTTGTTATCTTAGAAATAATAACATACCATAATACTTATTTTAGCTGCTATTTTAATTAAAACTCCAATAATCATCAAGTCTGTATATCCTTTGAGGATATGTTCTACTGATTTTTCTGAAAAATGGCTGTATTTTCATTAGGCTGTGAAGCCAATATTTTAGAAACACCTTACGCAGCAATGAGTATGCCAAACAAGATCCTTTATCTTGTACCAATCCAAACGAGCTAAGTGCAGATCAAGGTAATTCAGCAGGGGAGGGCTGGAGAAGGTGTCTTATTCTCCACCCTATTGCCTTAAACCCCTCCCAGAGAACCTTATGCGTATCAGCACCACTTCTGCAGGAAGTATGGAAAATATCTTCCCCCATGAATATTTAGCTTGTAGCTTCCCGGCTAGGGTTCCTGCTGTCTTTGCAGTTAAGAGATAAGGGCTTGAACCCCCTGAAGCTCAGGTGGACTTCAAAGGTATTTACTCTGAATGACAGTAAAAACAGCTGCTGTCCTGTGTGTGCTGCTCAGTCCTGATCATGTGTTACCCATCTTTGCAGAGATGTGGGCAATGCAATGCATCATTTGAGGAGGCGGACCACGATTAACTGCTGAGAAATTCAGCTGGTGACTGCCTGGCCAAGAGGCACAAGCAGCAGAAGTATTTTAGATGTCTTAATATCTTTATTAGCAAAAATGCAGGTGATGAACCTAGAGGGTTTGTGGGTTGGGATCATGGACTTGGACATCTATATCCCATGTGCATCTCAGTCATCTCCTTCCTGCGGCTTTGGGCCCAGAGATGACTATTCAGAGAAGGACACAGATTTGTCACAGCAAATAGGTGCCTAAACATCTTTTCATATCTCACTTAAAATGGTGGGGAAAGTGTGCAGAAAGGGGGACAGAAGACTTGTCAGTGGTGGTTACTATTGCGCCATCCTCAAGATATTCTACATCTTCCTGTCAGCTGTCTCAGCTGGGACCTGTGGGACCACCCTAAAGACCTCTGCATTCCCCATACTATTTAACTCTCCCTCTCCTGCTGTTTTCTTTTTCCTGGGTTACAACAAAAAGATCTCTCAGTGAAAAGAAAATTTTTCCCAGTGCAGCAAAAATCACAGGATCCATTAACTTCAGCCAATTTTGAAACTGTGTAAGTAGCTGGTAAAGGCTGAAAAGATTACTCCCTGAGCTACCTGAGGTCCTAAGGTTTGTCCTAAGAACATTGGGTACCTGTATTAGTGAACAGACCAGTAATCTTTACAAAGGTGCCACACCATTAACTTGGTAGCTTGTTCCTTTCCAACAACCAGAGGTGGCAGGTGGGCATGAGAAAGGAGAGGGGGTGGCTGCTATTGAGCAAGGAGTATCTGCACAGTTTACTGGCTTGGTTTTAACATACGCTGCACCCAAATAAATGCAAAAGGAGGATGGTACATTCTTTCTTTCTCCTGATAAAGGTGTAGCCTCTCAATTTTGTCACATTCCTGCTCTTCATTCACTCCCATGACTTACTCAAGACACTTCTCTAGTCATGGTCACATCCCTAGTTTACAGCCACAATAGCACTGCAGGTGTCAGTAGCTGTCACTGTGAAATCCTACTGCTTTTTAGGATCCCTTCTTTTCATAGCTGTCTCCCCCACCCTTCTGTCACACACGTGCAAGTTCAGGTGGTGCACCTGGAAAGCCAGATCCTCACCAGGTTTGACGGTTGCTTTCGCTTCACACCAGCAGCTCAGTCTCCCATGCATACCTGGGGATAAGTCCCCGTGCTCCAGGCATACAGTTCAGCACTGGAGCATCCTCCCCCTCTTCCCTCCCCTCCTTCCCCCTTCCCAGATGTTTTGTGTTGCTTGTGTTTTAATATGACTGGCTGCCTCATGCTCTGGGGCTCCTTCTACATGGGGACTGGTGGCAGAAACCATCAACGTGCCTCCATCAGGCGTGATCTGGACTTTCCACCTGCCAGCGCCAGGCACCGTGCCTGCAGCTGCCAAACTGGCACAGCTCCACTGGCCGCAGCGGCTGAGCACCTCTGTTGTCACTCAACCCAGGGCATCTCCGCGGAGTCTGATAACACATCTGCTAATTAATGCCAGTTGTGATCATTGGTCAGATCCTCAACTGGGATAAATTGACACAGTTCCATTTAAACCTGTGACAATTAGCAGCAGCTTAGAGCTGACCCGGTGGTTTTCTTTATAACATGGATATACATCTTGTTAAAAGTGAATAAAACCCGCCAACTAATTGTGTATAAACTACCAAACAATTAGAAAATGAAATGATTGTCAGTAACTCCCAGGCTGGGCCAAATTACAATGGTGACAAAGAAGTGATAGCCCCAGATATGCTAACAACTCTCTGAGCTATCGAAGCTCCTTATAATAAAAATAATTAATAATAATAGAGGTGCTTCTGGATACATTCATCTTTCTGTAAGGAAAGCCTAATGAGTCTGTCTTTTAAAAAAGACACTATCAGGAAATTCAAATGTGATTCTATTAACTTGTAAGCAGAGCATTTTGCATTTTAACAATTGAACGAATAAAATCTATTCTTGAGTTCAATTTTTAAGTCTTAATAACAACACCAGTAAGTGAAAAGAAACAGTCCAAGAACTTTCTCAGGATTCTTTTTCTGCCTTTTGTCAAAATTTCATTTCGATCAATACTTCCACCCTGTTGGGTCGTATCACCAGTCTTCTCAACCATAGTAGCTGCAGTAGGTATTATATCCTAGCTAGATGCAAGTAAGACACTCCAGGAAATAAAGTAAAAGTTTGATAGGTTGTGTCAAAAGGAACTGCTGTTATTATTATAATTTATTATTTGTTAAGCACTGACAATGTGCTCAGTTCTGCTGATTAAGTTCTTCTGAGCAAGTTCTACTGATTAGCTTCTAAGGACAACACAGTGTACTACAAAGAAGATATGTGACAGCTATCAAGACTTTTGCTTTCAAGGCTCACTTAGCAAAACAATTACACGCCAGTTATGCAGGTTTTATGAAAAAAAAGAAAGAAAATGCATAAACTGAGTAAATATCATGACTTTTGTGTTCACTAATTTTCCTACTCCAGATCTCTCACTTCAGTACTGTCTGACAACCTCAAAGTTACACTGGGATTTGAGGAAGATCTAAAGCCTCATCCCTGCTTATCTTCAGTTTTAAGCATCATGCTGTATTACAGGCAAGCACATGGGTTGTATTGTTAGGATCTCTCTTTGGATTTGGGGTTCACGCTCTGTGGAGGGCAGAGATGGTTGAATGGGGCCAGCACAAAGACAGACAAACATCTGAGCATCTTCAGACTCACACAGACATTTCTTTTATGCCACAAAGCAGATCAGACAGAATAAGCCAGTGCTACACTCTTAGGTGGTTCCCCAACCTTAGAAAGACTTTTGTGGGTCCAGGCACCAAAAAGGGAGTATTTTTCCTGTCCTGATGAGTCCTTGCTGGGCTTCCAGGGCTATTCCTCTAGCAGACCTTTTGTTAAGTGTCTCCACCCTGAGCTATAGGCACATATCTGCAGGTCATATAGGAGCTGGGATGCTGGGTTTGTGCTGGTCTAGAGCCACTGCAGCAATGTTATTTCCAAGAGACCAGGTGAATATTGTGCCTGTTTTAGATCTCCTTTAGCATGTAAAGGAGCTACAGTTTCCTCCTTCACCCTTACTCTCAAATCCTTTATGTACAGTTTTACCTCCGGGGTGGCAGATTCCCCAAAACAGTCATTTGATGGCAAAAATAATGTACATACATCTGTGTGTACATGGGCAGAGGACAGGGCTGAGGACTGCTCTAAGCACCGCTGGCTAAATTTGTGTGTCAGGAGGGTGCCAAAGAGACATCGTCCCTCGCCCCGGCCAGGCAACACCTAGGCTTTCTAACCACAGCGCTGCCAGAGCTCCAGCTGTGCAGATGTTCTTAGAAGAAAAACTCCCTTTTGTCTGCCGCTATCCTCTAGCCTGCACACTTCCCTAAATCCCGCCAGCACGCTTTTATATTTTTTTTTGTAACCGACAGGGAGAAGCGAGTTCTTATATAAATCCTTTGTGCGAAGATCAAACTGCATGCATGTCGGACTATTATTTTTTTTTTTTTAAAGGGGAAAATCTGCCCGCAAATAATCATTCTGTGTTATCCCCGCAGAGCGTCTGCGCTGCCTTTTAAAATGCATCCAAGGCCACCCTCAAGCCCAGGCTCAACGCGGGCGGGCAGCGAGCTGCAGCTGAAGCCCCCGTGCGTGCGGGGAGGGCAAAGAGTGGGCAGCCCCCCGGAGCAGGATGGGGGGGGTCAGGGGCAACGCAGCTGGAAGGGACCGAAATCCGAGTTGCTCCTTGCAGACAATGTCAGCCTTTGTACCCACAGAAACTTGCGGGGTAACGCGGGAGCCGGGCCGGGGAACGTGCGAGAAAGGTGTTTCTTTACCTAGGTGTCTTGGACTCCTCTAGCACCCGGCTGGCAGAGCCTGAGGTTTCAGTTGAATCTCGTAAGCCGACATTGGTTTACTAACAGAGTGAGGAGCGGAGGATTCGGTTGAGAAAACACGGTCTTTCATTCATAATCTCGGAAACCCTTGTAATGGAGAGAGGAGAATCAGCAAAAATGATCAACTGATTACAGTACTATTGGGAAATACGTTAAAAAAATAAAGGCTCGAGAAGGCGGCCCCCAAAGGGCAGTAGAGCAGCAGTTTTAGGATCAAGTTCGATGTGGCTTGGTGTTTGTTTAACGATTTGGTTGCCGGCTAGAAAAATGACCTGGTATTAGATGCAGTGAATCCCCCACGTGTGACACTGCTCATTGCAGCAGTGTATCTTTGGGAAAGTTCCCCCCTCTCTCTCTTTTGCTCTTTCATTTCTTCTTTCCCTCTTCTTGTGCTCCCGATTTGCTTGAATACAATACAGCCAGGGTTTTACAGCCAGCCCTAATTTTCCCAGCAGGCACAGCTCTTAAAAAGCAGCACAGGTTCTTTTACTTAGGACCATAAAAACGGACTCGTACTCCCATGCGACCATCTAAAAGATGGATGAATCAATTCCATTAAAATAGAAACATTCTACCTGTGCCCATCCCCTAGCAAAGTTTCTGCCAAAGCCGGAACTAAACCCTAATCTAGCCTTTATTAAAGTGGAGAAAAATCTACTTCCTTTTATTCCCCCATTCATTTTCTGCTGCTGTGATTTTGCTGAATTTCAGGCAAGCCCGTGACCAAGAGCTGCAGGGCCAAAAAGGGGCTGGATGTGCCGTACTCCTGGCCCAAATGGAAGCAGGAAATACTAAACATCTTGCATGGAAGCCTGTTCTCATCAGGTTTATAGCCCAGCTTTTTCCATCAAAAGCAGTGAGGATGGTACAGACAGAGTTCAGAAATGCATCCAAGCATATGGGAGTATATCTACACTAATCCTCCTTTTGAGCTTCATCCAGCACTAAATCAGAGCCGCACCGGAGAGAGGAATAATGCAATAACTTGTGGAAAAAGCATGGTTTCTCTCTATTAGGATGGGGAAAATTAAACAACATGACTCACTTTTCTCCTTAAAAACTGTTGGAGGGATGTTAACAGCACAAAGCACAGCAGAGACTGGAAAAACCAAAAGTCAGGTACCACCTTAACTTGCCTGCCCCTGTGGCCGGTGGCATGGCAGGCTACATGTGTATGCAGGGTAGCCACCACTGGTACAGCACCAGCAGGAGTAAAGTGATAATGGCACAGGACAGCAAAACTCACCTGAAAACACCTTTTTTCAGGGTTAACCCATGCCATGCTCTGCAGCACTGTGGCTGCACCCACCGCCCAAGACAGCCCCTGAAATCATCTCTGCCCGAGCTCGAGGGAAGAAGGGGTGCGCAGCCTTATTTTCCCAGCCAGAACACAGGGTGCTCTGTGTGAGGGAGGAAAAGGGCTTTGCTGAGCTCGTCGGAGGACAAGAGGGCCCTGTGGCTGTGGCGAGGCCCAAAGGGTGCGCCGGCGGCACTGTCTGGGACCTGGGAGCAGAACGGGCAGCGCGGTGACACCCCGCTCCCCGTCACAAGTTCCAGCCTCACCTCCTGAAAGCAAAAGCAACAGAAAAAGCTGCAAGAAGAGGTCTGCACCGGGTGCTTGAGGTGGTCTGGCAAAAGTAGAAGAAGCTAAATGGGGCTAAAGCCCTTCAACACTTTTTCCAAAGTGAAATGAGAGATTTTTCTAGCAAGTGCAACCGTGCTCTGCAGCCTCCAAACACCTACCTCTCCCTGGACTTCAGGCAGGGTACAGAAAGGAAGATATCTAACAGAGCTTGCTGCAGGAGTGCTGATGGGTTAGGGAGCTAAAAAAGAGCTGTTGGCTGACAAATCGAGGTGGATAGTTAGGGATACAAGTTAAGAGAGGGTTTGGCTAACTAACTGACGAGAGGAAAAATAAACACAGCTCCACACACACAGGCACGTACCGGTGCAGAGCCAACCTACCGCTCCCGCAAACAGCCTATTGTTTCCACCCATAAAACTCCTTAAATTTCTTGATAACATTTATTGCCTCTCCCTGATTAAAACTGGGAGAAATCATATTTGTCTCTTTTCTTAAAGAAAGAAATAAGTATATCACTCAGTGGAAAACCCTCTAAGCCATCCAGTTCTTCAAAATTACTGACCAGAATCTCATCTGGCGTAACTCAGCCTCGCTGTGTTGACATCTACAAAGCAGAGCATCTTTACCCCAGCTTAAGATCTGCCCCCATATGCTGTTTCTTTAGAACAACTTGTCTTCCCCCTTTTTTTTCACAATATGCATCTGGTTTAAGGTGACTTTTCCTTTCCCAACATATGGAGCTGAATGATTATGACGATTTACATTTACTTTAAATCACAGCCTATTAAATGGAAAAATAAATGCTAATATGTTGATATGCTTTACTTCTGAATGAATTATTGATATGAATGAGTAGTTGCAGCTATCATAATTACTGTTTATTAAATAAATATATTTTGAATTAGAGACCCTTGATTAAGAAATCACATTTTTCTCTGAAAATTGTTTCCCTGCTGCTAGTATAAGAAATACCTCACATTACTCTAAATAAAATTAAAAAAAATTGGTGAAATGATTCTATTTTTTATCTTTTCCTTTGCTCTGTGAACTTGGTAGTGCTTTGTGCATATTCCCTTTCTCTGCTTCTCTCGTCTAATCAGTTGAGGCTCTTTCCCCTCTGTTGTTTGTGTGGATCTGTCACACAGCACCTAGAAAAAAATATTTTAAATAGGAAAATGAGAAACACAAAAACTAAAGGATTGAGGATCAGGTACCTGAAACTCCTCTCAGCATTTTCTTTCAAGCTGAGCGCGTTTCATATTAATGGTGTCTCTTTAACATAAATAATGATCTAATGAAATAAATATGAAATCGAAAGAATCATAAAAAGAATTTTACATTTAAGAATGCCATCTGTGTAACACTTAGCCTAACAATGAAATCATTTCAGCGCCAAAACAGCTCACTCTGCTTCCAGTACAAGTTACAGGAGAGTGTAACGGTTTTGCAGAACAGCATAAAAGTCTGAGTTCAACGGCAGAAGGAACCTGGGCTCAAATTCACGGCGGGTCACGGAGACAGTGACTCTCGCACATGAATTTTGAACTGCTAATATGTTCACCTCGAGTCATCAGGAATTTTTCATATGGCTGCTGATTTTTATCACAAGGGAAATTTAGATATCAGAGGAGAAGGTTTTGCAGGTCAGGGAGAGAGTATTTTGCGACAACAATTACACCGATCCTCTGCCTTCCCACGGCACAAAACGGGCATGAAATCCAGAGTCAGCTTTCTCTGACCGAGGAGAACAGGGTTCAGCAATGAGACCCTTTTCAGTATATCTGTAGTGAGAAAAGTTCTCCCCATAAAACACCTATGACTTAACACCAGACCCAATGCCAGCTTTGAGGACTGGTGTCCGAAATCATAGGGTTGTCTCGGCAAGACCCGTGTGGCTGGATGGAGATGCTCTTTCTTGCTCTGGAAAGCCCAGCTCTTGCCATGTGTGAGCGGTGCAGCAGAGCCGTGAAGAACACAATGGAGATTGTTTGTTTATACCAGCCAAAGAGAAGGGAACATATTTGTTTTGAGTGAGCTGTGTTAGAATACATATTGTTTTATATGCCCAGGCCTCATTACGCCATGCTAGTCTTCAATATGGATCAGATCCTAAAGCTGCTCGACATACTGAAATAAATGTGAGTTCTACCCACAGAACATCTCCAGACTTAGGCCTCACGTCTATCAATGTCATCTCAAAAAAACAAATGCTCAAAAAAAGAAAAACAACAAAAGTATCTTAGAGACGGTGAAGCATGCTCACGTGCGGTAGATGCCATTCAAGGAGATGCTGAAGAATTACTTGGAGAGAGACAAATCCATAATACAAGGCTGGAGAACAGAGTGGGCCTGAAAAAAAAAAAACAGAGAGATAATTAAGGTTCACTGAAAGAAACATGACTTGTACAGTCAGGTTTGTATTTAAAAATTATTCTGAAACTGAGAGGAAATTCTTCCTTCACATCAGCGATGTGGCCACATTAATATTTCCCCAGGCAAAGGTGGCCACAGCCCGTATTGTGCTTAAAGATATAATCGTTAAGAGCATCCACAGAGGAAGAGTTAAAACCCTGTTCCATAAACAACCTGAAGTGCTGTACACTGTATTCATATAAGGGAAGGTATGAGCCAACGGAGAGAGATGTTCAGCTGCAATCAAAGAGGATCTGAGCCTAACTGAGCACTCACATGACAGTTGGGATCATTTCGGATCCTTTCCAATGAAGATAAAATAGCATCAAAAGCAGGGAGGCTTTTTTTTCTTTCTTTTAAGGATGAAAACACAACATCATTAGTCAAATTTACTCTGAACTTCCACCTCCTCATGTTGATTTGTACTCAGGTTGAGTAAACATATCTTTCCATCAAGGTAAATAAATGTAAAAGCCTATCAGTAACTTAATTGCTTAACGAAGGATGCATTGTGGGGTGTAACACTGTTTTTGACTATACTGCTGAAGTTAACGACCTCTCAAAAACACCTATTATGCGGCTTCCAAGTAAAAAAAAAATCTATTCCTTCTTAAAATATTGTTTATAAAATTTCAACCACTTTCCAGTCATTTTTTCCAGGTGTTGGGGAGGGGGTGGAAACTTGCGAGGATGATTTTTCCAGGTGGACTGGTGTAAAATGGAATTTATTCGTTTGAGACACTGTCCTTTGCAAGCCTGCAGGCCAGAGAGAAATTAAGCTTGAGAGAAGCAGGGAGTCCATAGTAAGGGCAGAAGTGGCACAGCGTGGGGGAAACGTCTCCAAATGAAAATAGCCACAGTACTGAGCGGGACCATTCGCTGGGGTGAGTGGGGGGCTCAGCCTGAAGATGTCAGGTGGGAGCCTGATCTCGGAGGCGTAGCACACACCTAGGGAACATCGGGGAATGTGCCCTCCTCTCTCCTTGCACACCTAGTGCCTTGGGCTGAGAGGACCCGCGGGAGAAAGCAGTTGTTGCGATTAAAATCACGCCGTTTAACGGAGGCGCAGGCAAAAGCATCTCTCCGGTGAGAGGGCAGGGAGGGAGGAGGGTACGCCATGCCAGGTGCCTGAGATCAAAATCTGGCTCATGGTGGGCAGGCAGGCAGAGCACAGAGGCACAGCTGCCAGCCTGACATGATGGATCAGAAACGCTACTAAGGAGCTGCGAGGGTCCAGGCAACTGAAGCAAAGCAAAACACGAAAAGGCAATAGGTCAGCCCATCTTTACAATCTATCAATTAAATAATCATCCACTTCCAAAGGCATATGATGTCCCGAGCAGTAGGTATCCCAGCACGTGATCATTACTGTGATGGAGGGACAGGCTTACCAACAGGAATTAATAATAATAATTACTAGGAGCGTTAATAATTTTGGATAGGTCATTCTGTAGTGAACCCCTCTGGGGAAATAACATGGTTGGGTGTTTTGGCTTAATTCTACAGTCCCATATCAGCTTTATTCAGCCCATTGGAAAACAAAGGTGTGTTCAAAATTGTCCATCAAGTCGGAGGCTTTCACCAAAATCTCACCCTCCTTCAGTTGGTCAGTAGTGGTGAGTGCCACGGAGTCGGCTTCAGCTGCTTTCTCCAAAACCCCAAAGCTTTCAGAAACATTCATTTCTGCTGGCATCACTCAACAGCTCATTGTTAGCATTTGTGCTCCCTGGCATGCACGAACTGAGACTGATGTATGGGACCTTCCAGGGTGACAGCCTTCAGCCCCTAAAAGTGGACACCTGCTTCCCTTAGAGTCCGGGGACTCACACTTGACTCAGAGGATATACGCAAAAATTATCTTTCCTCTCTCATTTGCCTGTGTTAAGCCTAAGCACGTTCATCCAAATTAGCAATCAGGCAAACTGTGCATGCAGAAAGATGCACTTGTACAAACTGTGCATTTTTTCTTTTGTAACATTCCAAGATTAAATATCTTGACAAAAGATGAAAACCCTTTAACAAATCTGCCCCTAGAGAAAAGTAACATTTTTTTTATTCCATTTACTGTCAAATGACATAAAGAAAGTATAGCTGAACATAGTCCTATAGGTTGATTTGTTGCTTTAAATAATGTCACTAACACCCAGATATCAATGTGATGGTGCAGAAAAAAAAAGTTCACATTCAGCTAGATTCAATTACAGACCTAGAAATTGAAATTAAGTCTGATGCTACATGCTTAATTCATGTTTGTGTGACTGAGAAAGGGAGTATCTGGTTTACCTTGAATTTCCTGCCTTAGTGTTGTGAAAACATGACCCATCGCATTAATTAAAAAATAGTTTTCAAATGTAGCTTAAGTGGTATTGCACTTGCAGGAGGAGACAAACACTTTTTTGTCCTCAGCGTGTTATGTGATATAAAGGAAGCCGTTCAATGTCTTTTTCTTCGAGTCCTAGGTAGGTCTTACAATTCTCATTGAAGAACAGGAAAAAATATGATAACGTCTCACAATGAGAAGCCAGAGATTCTTCTTTAATAAAAAGATGAAGCATTTACCCCTCAAAATCCATAATCCTCTTTTGACCACATAGTTTGTAACAGGTGCATATAGGCAATTATCACAATGTCATGATGTTCTATACTTATCTCATTTGGGTATTACACCCAGTATGGTATGTTCACATTTAATACCCCAAAATACTATATCATATCAGTGGAATTTCAACCAGCACACATTTGACTACTGATTTCACATATGGGGCTGGGACTAACTTCTCCTAATATGGTGATGGCACAGGCACTATTTAAATGATTCCTGAACCTTGTAAATATACACCAGATGTATCTTTTGTAAATGTTACATTTTTCAACATCTCAGCATTTGTGAATAGTTGAAAGCGATGCCAGCCATGCTTTAATGGGGCACAGAAGCGTACTGCATTCAAAGAAATGGCACACCATTGCAATAGTCAAAATTACAAGTGCTGTCAAAAAGCTACATTTTCGCTTTATTGATTAGCACCAGGTAACGCAGCGCTCCACATCACACCCCCAGAGGTGCCTGTTCCAGCTGATGTTTCCCTCCACATGGGTACACAGAAGGGGATGTGGAGCTCCCAGGGCTGCCTCGGGGAAGGAGAAGGGCAAAGCCCTGGAGAGCCAACTGTGTGTGACCCCCCCAGCCACCCTGGATGGCCGGAGGTGGAGTGGGAAGGGGTGCGGGGACCGCTGCTCCCATGGCCGTGGTCACCACCCATTGCCAAAAGGCAACCACAGAGATGCGCCCACCTTCCCAGGGCCAGGGAGGAAGCAAAGTGCACATTTCCCGACAGCACTGATGCTGTTTGAGGCTATGATACGTTTTCCTTCAGCTCAGGCTCCTGCTGCTTGGTCCTTCCTCACTGCAGAGGTAACTCAGCACAGGGAGAGGTGTCTCCTGTTAGGGACCTCTCCTGGAGCGCAGAGTGAATTCATAACAGCTGCCTCCTGAGCTTTCCTGAACACTTTTTCCCCCCACAAGCTTTTCCTGGCTTTCCTGTGTCGTTGCAGAAATCTCACAGAAGACCCAGGAGCATGTGTGTGACGGGCTACAGGAAATGTCCTCTCAACACTTCCTACCTCCTGGCACTTGCCTTACTCATCACCACCACATCCCAACCGCCCCGATGGTCTCCCTGTTGGCACCAGGCAGTAAAAGGAGCTGTCAGAAAATCAGCCATCGCATTCTCCTGAAAAAGCACTTCTCCTTTGCAAGTCTTGCCCCTCAGCTGTCCCAAAGATAAGAGGAAAGGCCTTTATAATGTTGCACAGTTGCTATTATTTGCAAGGCAGAGTGCTTTTGCCCTGGGAATTTTGTGCTGAAGTTGCATGGCGCACATCGGTCCAGCAAATCAGCTAAAATCAGAGGTAGGTGACACACAACAATAAACTTAGAGGGAATGGACTAGATGTAATGCCCTACTACAAGTATTATTTCCAAGTTCACAGGCTTGCAAATTAAAATGTCCCTGGATCGCTGCCATAAAAAAAGAACATTAAAAATCAGGGGAAGAGGTCTGGGCATCTGTTAGAAGCATCTAATATATACCAAATGTGTATGCTGAGCTTCTTAGATATATGCGTCGCTGAAATATAGCCTACAACTCATGTAAAAGCAGAAATATTTTAATTGTATTTTTCCATTTGATATTCAAATGAAAAAAATATATCTTATTAAACACAACACTTGGCTTTGCTATTTTAATAAAAAATAAGTTGTTGAGGAAAAGAAAAGCAAAACTACTGATTCTTTTCCTTATGATGATCAAATGAGCCTTTCATGTTTGTATCTTATACTTCACTTTTTAGCATTTTGAGGCAAATAGCAGATATCAAAACTTAGTAAATAATCAAAGACTTATTCAGTTTTTCCAAACTGTCATGCTGCTTATCTTGTAATAACTGATCTCTTAGGTAGCATAAGCTATTTAATTGCTACTGAAGATTATTTGAATGAAAAAAGAAACAACGTTCTCCCTTACCCCTCAAAAAGACAAAACTATATTCTTCAAAAAGACACATGCCGACAGATAGATTCTGATCTCTTCTACACACACACAAGTGCAGTAGCTAATTTTACAAGATTTGATAGGAGCTGCATATCTGAGATTACACCCTGTCCCC
This sequence comes from Gallinago jamesoni, assembly GCA_025769975.1. Lineage (NCBI taxonomy): Eukaryota > Metazoa > Chordata > Aves > Charadriiformes > Scolopacidae > Gallinago > Gallinago jamesoni. Next base: position 141,245,294 of record JAOQGH010000001.1, read on the forward strand.
CTGACTGCACATTCCACATGGAAAATGGCTTAATTTGGAAGTAAATTTTCTTGCTGATAAATCCAGGCTCTGGAGTCTCTGGGCATCTGAATAACCAAATCTATTAAATTCTTTTTAAAAGCAGCTAAGTATGCACAGCAACTGTATTTTAAAGGGACTTTTTACAGTGTTGGCAAAGTGCGTATTCATGTATCCCCCCTGACATGATAGACTGTAATGGCTTCGGTCTGTCATGTCAACCATCTGCATATTAAACAGTCCCTAAGTACACATTGACACAGCAGACCCTAATAGCTCTGAAGCCGTAACAATCTATTGAGTCAATAATATGCATGTTAAAGAGCATCTCCTGTACTTCCATCAATATCTTTCATCTTTTCCTTAATTTGTATCTTCTTTTTATATGTATATTCGGAGTTAAGGTTTTAGGAACATTTATCCTTTAACGTGCTGCCGCAGATGTGAAACATGTGGCATGGAGAGGCATATGCAGTAGCAAAATCCTTCCCTTAGTATCTGGGCCAGATCTTAAAACCAGGACTGTAAGATTTTTAAGCTGGCAGCACACATTCTTCCAGATAAGGTGGAAATACCCCCTCTTTTCTGCTGGACTGGATCCGGTTGCTCACGAAAAGTGCAGGAAAGGTTCCTGATGATTTCACAGGCTTTGGATAGAGCCCAGTGTGATGCTACTCATTTCCTATTACACATTTCCTTCTAATTAAATGAAATAGGTCACAAGGGGAAAATGAAACAAAAGACAAATGTATTTACTTACAGGAGTATCAACCCCCAAAAAAGACAACCAGAAACAAGAGAAAAGATAATACAAAATCCCCTATCTCTTCATTAACTTCAAATTACATCTGGTACCACCGTCTTAATTCATTCCTGTGTGATCCTGAGATCTTTTATACCGTGGAAGAGGGAGACTGTTATTTAAGCGTAAGAAAATGGTGACTTAACCTCTTTTGTCTAAATAACCACACGGAAAAAGCTTAATTTGCTTTTCCTCAACTTCATTTCACCGTACCATAGTGTGATGCTCTCACACCCTGATCACAGGACTTTCCCATCTTCTTCTGCTCCTCTTGCTTTCTGTAAGTACCATGATCTGGCTAGCACTTTTAAAAGTGAAACCAAAGTGCAGTTTGTGTCTCCAAAAGGCAGGGCCAGGGACCCGGAGGCCACTTGACCCTATCAGCAGATCTTCCTGGCCTGAATTCCCTTCTTTCCACTAATTTGACACCATGTGTCTTTGAAGCACACATGGATTTATTCCAGCATATTCTTGATTAACTTTCATGCCAGGGAGGGCAGAATTGTGGTCCTCTCCCCATTGCTTTCCAGGAGTAAGTGATTCATCCTCCCTCTGCCTCACACTGTTTCATGTCCCCAGGCACACCAGACCACATCATTTACTTCTGTGCTTCACTTCAGCGTCCCCTCACCACATGACAAGCACTGAAAGCACCTGCCCTCTATTAAGTCCTCAGCAACTTTCTTGCTGTAGACAGGAGGCTTCCCTTCCCAACAAGATGGCAAGGAAGTCAGTCAGATGCCCCCATGCATGCCTAGGGATTTGCCCAACCACGGAGTAGGTCCTCAAAGCCTCAGAAAGTCCATCCACTTGATCCCACACGCTACCATGTGTGTTATCAGGACAGGATTTATAAACAGTGGATAATGCAGGGCTCGCACAGCTACAATATTCATTATTTGATTTTATCTACTGATGACCTAGCGAGTAGATTTAATTTTGGGCAGGAAATGCTTTTTCTAAATGAAAAAAGCTATTGAAAAAAATCAAAGCAAACTAACTAAAGCTAAAAGATGGGTACCATAAAAAATAAATTAAAAAAAAAAAAAAAAAGAGATAAAAGCAAAAACCACTGAAAAGTCCTGCTATCTATATTCCCAGTATTTCCTTTAGCTGAGAGAGTCAGCCCAAGTGGAGCTCTGGGGGGGCTTATTCCCAAAGGTAACGGTTCATTGCCAGCTCCCATGCATGATGACACAGTTCATCACCAAGTAAGAGATGAAGTGCAGTCCTCACTCTGTAACATTACGGGTACAGCCTTGCCCATTTGAGGAAAACATGTCCTCTCTGAGCCTGCTTCGGGAGCTCTCCTTTGCTGTTCTCTCTAGTCAACCCTGGTACTTGCTATGTAGGAGCCTAACAGCCAGGACTAGTCCAGCCCTGCTGAAAGTAGGAATGTCACACAGCAATGACATACTAGCTCTGGACCATATTTCATAGAAACATAGAATGGTTTAGGTTGGAAGGGACCTTAAAGATCATCTAGTTCCAACCCCCCTAACATGAACAGGGACACCTTCCACTAGACCAGGTTGTTCAAAGCCCCATCCAGCCTGGCCTTGAACACTTCCAGGGATGGGGATATGGAATGACACCTGCCTGCTCATCAGGCTCCTCTGTTTGCACTTAACGAGCCCTGTAGGCTTCCCTGTACTTACCACAGTTACCAGGCAATGGTAAAGAAGCACAGGAGGAGGAGGGCTGCTAGCCATGCAGCTTTTAATGCCAGTCCTCCGCACCGAGGATTACTGGGTTGGATAATGCTCACTCCGGGCAGCCAGCACTTCCAGGAATTGTTCCACTGATTTATGAGGAGAGGTCTTCCAGTCCAACCCTGTGTTGGAATAACTGATACCTGCCACCAGGCAAAGGAAGAGGCATCAGCCCTGCTCAGGAAACAAGCCAGATACTTAAGAGCGATGAAGAGACGGCAAGTGAAAGAAAGGGGGTGCCGTAGGTGAGGTGCTCCATGTCCCCCCCCAGCAGCCACCTTGTGCATGCTGCAAGTGCAAGGTGGGCTCTCCAAGACAGGCCTCGCTTCCTTCCACCTTGTCCCTCTCCTGCACAAGCCTGTCCCATGCCAAGCTGCAGCTAAGCTTGCCCTAGGCTGGCCTGATCCCGAGCCCACCGAAGTCAATGGAAAGATTCCCGGTGACTTCAGCAAAGAGGGCTCCGTATCCTCAGGCAAACGTGGGAGAGAGAGATTTGGGCAGGGCTATGATTTCACTGTCTGTGTGCATAGGATGTCTCCTTTCCCACACGGAGGAACGTTGGCCACCCTTACCACTTTTTTGGTTCTCAGTGTTCAACACTGCACCTGGAGTTATCTCCCATTTACCAGGGAGCTGATTTAAGTGTCTGACTCAGTCACATATGTTTGGCTCCCTCATCCAGAGTAAGATTTGGCCTACTAGCTGTGAAAACAGCTTATATCACATGTGCTGCAAAGCCTAGCCAGAACAGGCTGAATAAAGGATGAAGTTTAATCATGGAAATGTTGACCTACAAATAGAGAACAAAATGTTAAACCACATGGTATAGGGTGCTGCACGCCCCAAATATCAAGGAGAGGAAAGAAGAATTGAACACATTTGGAAAGTAAAGCTTACTGTTTGGGGTTTGGGGTTTTGATTTTTTTTTTTTTTCTTTTTCTTCCTGCAGATTCAGAGAGTCAGACCCACACTGTTCCCGCTCACGATGACACCCTGGCATCTGAAGAACAACATGACACCCACCACAAAATGCTGCTGTTGGCTGGCGCCGTCTAAAGCGGTGAGGTTTGGTGAGGGAGGTGAGACTGCCAAAGGAAGGCGAGTGGGGGTGTCACAGTGAGTGGGACCCAGCCACCAGCGTGACTCAAGTCTACGGGACCTCTACAAACCGGGGAGAGGTAACTGTTACAGGGATGAATGCCCCTTTCATTCCGCAGCCTTGAAAACTAGCCATGGGTTACCTCTAACGGTGGAGGGGGTCTTTGTCAGTATTTTCACACCACCTTTCAGCTGGGACATTCTCACCTTTGTGGGTTTCACACAAAGAAGGGCAGCTTTTTTGGCAGGAGATCCGTTTCCATTTTTAATCACAGCCATCACACAAACAGTTCATCTCACAGAATGTGAAAACTTTCTCAGAGGCTTTATTTAACATCATTTGGGGGGGTTGCAAAAGACAAAGAAGAATTTTTAAATCAACAATCATCCTGCTTTCAATAACTTGCGGGCTTTGTCTTTAGGTACGCTGCATTTTAGACAAACGTAGTTAACAGCAGCCAGCCAGACCTTACTGACTGACAACTGTTTCTTTACAGGATTTCTATGTGCCAAGGAGCTGGACAGTAATATCCATTTGGTATTCATGGAAAGTACTTGCAGAACAATAATGACAATAATTGCTTCTGATTCTTGTGTTTACAACACTGCCAAAGTATCATTAGAGCCTTATTTATAGATAATAATGCTTATTAATCACACATATTTGAATTTTGGAATGTATTAGATTAATATTCTTTTGTAACTTGGTTCTGTACTAATGCTATGAAAAGCGCTTTCTGAATGCAGCCCGCTGGGAAGTGTTCTCCTCGGAAAAAGTAAAAGCATCTGAGCCATCTGCAGGTGAGGGACAAAGGGCATACCTCTTCCTCAGCAGGCAAACGCCAGAGCCGGACACGCAATTCCCAAAAAGCAGCTCCTTTGGACTAAAATCGGGGACAGACTCCTGAAAAAAAATATCATGAGAGGTGTGATAGTAGTGTCATGCTTGAGCTCGCTTTTCGATGCTCTATGAAAGGCTTTGCTTTCTACTGCTTTATGAAGAAGTCGGTTTTGGGGGGTGAGGAAGAAAGAGGTCTATCACCTCACTCTTTAATCGCCGACTCTGCCCTATGGGAGAGTTTAGCCTGGACCTGAGGAGTCCTCATCAGTTGAGAAGTCGGTAACAAGAAATATAGTACAAAAAACACTCCTAATTTTGGTTATTAAATAATTCTAGCTTTTCTGCATCAACGTCTGCTGCGATTCAATAGCATGATAGAAGGAAAATGGATTTTTAAAAATGACAGTTACAACAAGCAAAAATGTCACCCAAATCTAAATATCAACTGCCATATATTCATATTCTCCTTTGTCTCCCCGTAGCCCATTACAATGCTGAAAAAAACACCAAAGCAACTGCAGTACCAAACTCTCCAATTTTTGGTGTGTGGCCAGCTCCATAAATTTGCATTTAAACAAATAAAATCCAGAACAGTGTAGTATGTCTATTTTTTTCTTCTTTTTTTTTTTTTTTTCTTCCTGAGATGGTTCTTCGAGCAAATTTAAAGAGGCTCTGTCAGTTTTCCAACTTTTTTTTTCCCCCTTTTTACCCACAACTGATGCAACATAACCACTATAAATGCCAGAAAACAGAGAAACTGGGAAGGAAGGGGGTGTCGTATTTTATTCTGTGTTTCCATTTTGTGGTTTTTATGGCGTTCCCTGTGCAGTCGGGATAACCTGTTCCTCAGTGTCACAGCCCCCATTGTCTCCAGGGATCTTTCACAGTGGCAGAAAAAAAGAAATAATTAAAACGCTGAAGCTTTAAATTGCGAAGAACACTTGTGGCTTTGCTGCAACTCCCCCGAACTGCCCCTAGCCCATATATTTTAACAGACAAAATTGCAAAGTGATGGTGCCCCTTTAAAATGTGTTTTCCCCATTAGTATTCCAGCGTGCTTTGCTTACTGTGTTTATAAAACACCAGTATTGAGGTTTCCCAGGAATTTCGAACCTATCAAGACAGCCGGTGCTCAGCACAGCCCAATCGTTTCTAGACGAAGCCAGTGTTTCAAATAAAATAAAAACCTAGCAGTGCAGTTAGAGATGAAACCAAAGAGTGAAGTTGGGGCCGGGATGCAGAGGGGAGCCCTGATCTTACATGTTTGGCACAACAAAGAGGGGCACTGCTCGCACCCAGGGACCCCAGCTCCTGCCAGGGGGCCATGGGGCCAGCTTGTCCCTGGTTTTGCTGGGAGAAGGGTCATGGCTTCACCCATCACTTGCAGACAAAGACATTACCCTCGGAATGTGGGCACCAGGGGGGCGCAGAGCTTTGGATCGGGCCCCTTTCCCACTTTCACCTCGACGTCATCCGGCCAAAATTGATCCCAAAAATGGATGACGCTTCACTGAGGCGGCTTTGACTGATAGCCGGTTGTGGGGTTCAGTTCTCCTGCTTATCTTCTTCTGAAGAGGAGCCCATAGCCCCAGGTGTGTGCAACCTACTATGGGGTTCAATAGCGCGGAGGCGTCTACAGCACATTCTCCTCTCCCCAGCCATTGGCTGCTCTGAAAAACATTTGCTACATTTTCCTTAGGTTCTGGCATGTCACAGTGCAGAAAGCTGTCCTTCTAAAGGGCCTTTCAAATTTGCATCTTATTCTTTCCTAACGGTAGTGAGAAAAAGCTGCAAGAATTTAGTACTAAGGTCCGAATTTCAGAAAGTCAAAATTATCAGCATTTAAAATCATAATTCACCCTATTCAGATTCCAGACTTCTTATTTTCTTAATTGAGTAATGAACAATAATTTCTATTATTGATGTCTGGTTTTTTTCAGGGTTGTAGTGGTTTAATCGTTTCTCCTGCCTCTCTGAAGGAAAAGGCAAAGCAAACAGTTGTCGCGTGGGGAAAGGTAGGTTTGTGTTTTATATCCGTAGGGATGATGCTACACCTATGCAAAGATAAAAACAGAAATTTCCAGCAATAGCATTTTACCCCTTTTTTTCAGGCAGAGATACCAGCAGTCAGATTTCTATGTCCACACTTGACTTTCTAAAGAAAAGTGGCCACTTCTTTTTTAAAATACTGAGTTTTCACAATTCTCGCAGAAGTCAAATGAAGGGGTAAGTGTCCAACACCTTTGAAAAACAATCCTTTTCCTGCAGCATCCCTGTCCTGTGCCTGTATCAACCCCCAGCTTGAAAAAGCTGGCCCTCCTGCCCAAAATCGGCAGATGACCCTACAAACACTGCTCAAATGCCCAGCAATTTTAGCACACCAGCCAAGAGCATACAAAATCAGATTTCAACAAATCCAAAGCAATGAACAGCAAAAGCACCTTCCTAACCTGAAGTGCGGTTGCTACAGGTTACATTTCTAGACATGAGATATGAAAACCAAGACAGAAAAGTTTTGACTAACTTGTCCATTAACCATATCTCAGTGGTCACAAAACATTAAAAACAGTCAACTGGACAAGATCTAAACAGAGACAGTTTCAAAAGTGTCTTTTTCCTCCATAATTTTATTTGCTGTATTTCTCACTAGGACAATATTATTCTGTTTGTATTTAGCATTGGTTTTATTGTCAAATAGTTATTCTTTCTGCTCTCAGATTGCATGATTATTGTGTATTTATCCCTCCAGATACGTATCATGAACATCTCTCTTCCTTATTTTTATATCATTTATAGCTACTAAAATTTGGAATCTGTAGTTTCACATCTTCTTCATAAAACTGTAAGACACAAGCAGGAATAAAAATAAAAACATACCTTTTCATCAAGTAGTCTGCTAACCAAAAGGAAGAAAAAATAATCTTTGTGTATTTCTAAATAGTCCTGCAGGAGTCATATACTTTTACTATGTGCTATATATCCTATAGTTTCTCCCTTTGTTATGACATCTCTGATTACTTTAAAAAAAAACTTTCAAAAACATTAAGGCACAAACCTTTGTATGGAGTACTTTTAGTATGCTTTTTATTCTGACAAGATTAATAATTATCCTACAAGCATGACACTGTTTTAAAATGTTGTTTCTGCTACGAGTTAGCATTGTGCATATGGGTATAAATGTGGAATGAAAGGTTATTTCACAGCAGAGAAATGTATATTTAAACAAATGGTGATAAAATAGTAAAATTGTTTAAAAAGGAACAGGTGGGTTGTGGGGTTGTTTTGTTTTTTTCTCATCACAGTTATTTTGAATTTAAAATATCTACAGTGAGTTCTAGAAGGAAACTGGGCATCTGTAACAAAAACATGAGCTACTGAAATTAATGGCAGGTAATTGGGGGAAGTATAGCAAATGTCTCAGGGCTTTGGGCAAAAGTCACCAGAAAGAGATCTGCTCTGTGGCAGGTGACAAGCGTGTCCTGTCCCACAACAGCAACAACAACTTCTGCCGCCTTCTCTGGCACCTGTAACTAGCTTCTGGTGGGAACCAGGTTATGGACTAACCAGACTTTTGCTGTCCTTCGACAAGACAGTTCTAAGTGCTTGCAGTCCTCGTGACAGCGTCTTTCCCAGAACATGCAACAGCCCTTTTCACTAAGATTATACACATCCAGTGCTTTCCATTGGTGCAAAGACAAGGTTTTTTGCCCAACTGTTCAAAATGCCCAGTCATGTGTATCCTACATATCATATGTAGCAATTGCAGTTACTGCTGGCCTGGTTCACCAGAGCCAAAGTGGGGAGGATTTAACCCTCAGGTGGCTTAAGGATAAAGGCAAGGTCGGTTTGGCCCCCAGACCTAACTCCATACACATCAAATAAATGCAAAAATAATCCCTTCGTTGATGTTAAGGTCCAATGGAGATACACCAGGGAGCAGACTGAGGGCCAGATCCTGCTCATTCCAATGAGACAAAACTCCAGGTGGCTTCAATGAACAGGATAAGCAGGATTTGGCCCATCTTGAAGAGCACAAGGGTTGGCTTCCAGAGGCTGAGCTGTAGCTGCTCGTTGGAGCAGGGCAGTGAAACGCTAGAGTCAATAGACCTTGTACTAAGGAGAGGACCGAGGGCTACACATTCTCCCCTCTAAAACCAACAGGAAGGCAGGAGGTGGCACCACAATTTGCCTCGAGCTTTAGCGCTGGGGCTCAACCTTCTGCATTCTTTCTATTAACTTTCCTTGCAGGAGTAATTTTTAAATAACGTAACGCCAAGTGCCAGAGGGCTCACTTTTTACACCACCAAGCTGAATTGTATCAACTCCCATTCTAAATTTAAAATATGATTGCATTACTTGACTTCATACTTTTTATAAAGGTCCCGTTGTGGTGCAGTTTCACGAGGTACAAAAGCCCGTGCAGGTATTATGGGACGTATCAGTTCATTTCATCTCATTAATCAGCTACTTAAAAATGTTTTCCTCGCAGCACAGTAGAAAAATAAAACAAATGTTCTTTTTTATCATTTCCCAAATTAAATTCATCTTCCATAATGACCACATTTCATGTGCAAAATAACAAAATATGCTTACATACCTTACTTCCCTTCTTTAGTGAATTGCTTCATTTGTAAAATGTTGCATATAAAATTGGAGCCTAAAATGAATTACTTGTTTTTTCTTGATATGAAACCTTGTTTAAGTTCACAGCAATTTTAAATATGATACATTTAAAATATTAATATTTCCCATATATTATTCACTGGCTTTCAGGTTTCATCTCAAGTTAGTGGCACTTCATATTTCAAAGGAAGAAGTGTTTCTTTTTTTCAGTACTAATGTTCTATTAATTCACTTTGTAATATCACTCTGGTTCAGACAAATGAATTGCACTAAATTGCTTATGCCAAGAATCATGCTAAAGTTGTTGGCATTATATAAAATTCTATTTTCCATTACTATTTTATAAGTTTTTTATCTCAGTGGCATCTTTTTAGGCATAATTCATAGCCCTGTTTAGTTAGCGTTAGAAGGACAAATACACGCACAAATATTTTTATGCTGAGATGGGAGTGTGTGGAGATATTTACAGTAAAGTCTGTAACTTAAGTGACTTTTGCAAGGCACCAGATGCAAACTCCCAGTGAACTACCTTAACAGCTTTTCCTTTATGAACATTTTTTATTTTGGGTAGTTTTCCCTTCCAGCATGTATTTCATCACACACGTGTATAAACACGCACGTACGCACACATATACATTTGTGAAAAATAAATTTGTGTGCGTGTAGAAATACTTGAAATGCCTCATATGCATATTATGCAACATATGCCATTCATGTAATCGTTATATATATAAATAAAATTCATTTTATATATATGAATAAAATATGTGAAGGAAGTCCTTAACGGACCTATAAAGGCCTAAATGTAGACGGATTCTTCATCACATCCAAAGAACTGAAAGAACCGTGGATATAAACCAGAATCTTTTTATATGATCATGTATCTTTTATAATCTTTCCATAAAGTCCACATGGCCACATAACTGTTTCCAGAGATGTGGGTGGAAGCTATACCTGGGCAGGCTGAAAATCTTTAATGAGTAAAGCAGCATCTAATCCTATGAAATGCCTTTCAGGAGTGAAATAATTACAAAGCGCTGGAGCAGGAGTAGAAAACAGCAACAAAGTCACCGGTAAATAGATGTAAGGAACTATAAATACACCTCGGTATTTGTATATTTGACTTTCTCTGACTATCATCAAAATCACGTGTTTAGGAGCTAGAAATCCATCTGCAAAGAATGCAGATTAGTACATTTATATGAATACAGAGTCTGTGCCTTAAACTTTAAGTTTGCAACATTGTTAATAATGTATGCTCCTTTTTTAATGCCTGGTCCCTTTGCAATTTAAAAAATAAGATATTTTTTTCTTTAAATTTGATCCAACTCTTAAAAAAATTAATTGCATAATAACTGATGCAAATCCCTGTCACTAGTGAACACAATGAAATTATACAGAGGAGAGCGAATACAGGACAGTCTCCTCCTCAGAAAGAGAAGTGAATGCCCTGTTCCTATACGGTCCTCGAACGCCAGGATTGTGAAATATGAATTAGACCTCAAATGCAAATTAACCTCGGAAGGGGAGGGGTGGGGGGGAGAGAGAAGGGAGGGAAAAAAAAAAATCAGAGAGACATACCAAGTCAAACGCTCCTTTTTCTGCCTATCTCGTCCGCAATGGTAAAATAGGCTAAACAAAACAAGTGCACATCAAGATAGAGCCAATTAAGGCAAAGGAAGCGGGAGGGGAGGGTGGGGTGGGGAGGAAGGCACCTTGCTGAACACATGGGGAGCGGGAGCGCAGGATCCCACCCCGAGCCATACCTACCTTGGGAGTGTTCAGAGGAGGACAACTGGGGTAAATTGGAACCAGCTTTGATTTTTGTCATCCGGTTGCACCCGGGATGCCGGGGCGGGAGGGAGGGAGGGAGGTGGGAGCGGGAAGGAGAGAGGGGGAGAGAGGGGGAGAGAAGGGTCGGTCTGGGTGGGGGTGGAGAGGGGATAAAAAAGAGTGCGAGAGAGGAGGGGGACATACCAAGCGAGGGGGTGCCTAATGGTATGCAAATGAATGGGGGGGTTTGAGGTGGAGGGGATGGTTTTGGGGGTTCCGGGGTTTTTGTAGGAAAAGGGCGGAGGGGGGGGGGGAGGGGATAGAGGAAAAGCAGTACTGTCGGTGGCGGGGTGAGCGGGTCCCCGCCCGCCAGCTTCACACAGGCCGGGAGCTGGGCGGCGGGGTAGAGGGGCTGTGCGGGGCCGGCGGGAGCTCCTTCGGGGGGCGCGGAGCGGCGCGGAGCTATGCGGAGCAGCCGCTGCGGCGGGTCGGCAGCGGGCGGGGGGCGCGGGGACTGCTTCTTCCCAAGAGCGGGGGTGCTTCGGACGGGGGGGGGGGGCAAGGGGAGGGGGGCGCGGGTGCGGAGCCGCCCCCTCTCCCCCTCTCCCCCTCTCCCCCTCCTTCATTTATCGCCTCTTTCGTGTCCCCCTCCCGCGCTGCTCCCCCGGCCCGCACAGCGTCCCCGCCCCCCCCCGTCGCCTTTCTTCCCCCTCCCGCCTCCCCCCCCCTGCCCCGGCGGCTGCCTCACCGCTCCTGGCGGCTCCCCGCTTCGAAATGGAGACCGGCAACTCTCACCAGAGCTCACCAGCATCCCACGGTCCTGAAGAAGGAGTTTGGGGCGGCGGGGAGCGGGAAAGGGGGGTAGGGGAGGGAGTGGGGGGGAACGGACGGCGAAGGGGGGGGGGAGGGGGGGGAGAATGTTTGAGAGTGACGGTGAGGTGAGGAGGAGGAGGAAGGAGGAAGGCTGGGAAGAAGGGGGTGGGGGGAGACGGAGCTCCTGAAATGGAGCCAGCCCAAACGGGAGACGATGCTGGAGCAAGGGCTGCGTCATTTCGGGGCTGGGAGAGGGCTCAGCCCCCCCCCAACACACACACCCCGCCGTCTCCCTGCCCGCACGTAGGGGAGGGCAGCTACCGGCGGGGCAGCTCCCCCAGCGAGACTCTGCGGGGCCGGCCCCCCCCCTTTCCCGCAAGTCCCCGGAGGCCGGGATGGGGCAGGAAAACCCCACGCCAGGGGAAGGGACAAGCCGCCTTCGGTCTGCCTGGCGGTGGCAGAAAAGAAAAGGGCCAGGGAGAGGCGTACGGGACGCGTCCGCCCGAAGGCGGTGGGCAGGACCGGTCACGGTCACGCGTGGGGGGCCCTCGGCTGGGCCGGCTCCCGCGGGGGGAACGGGGTTCCACAGTCGGACCGGGTCCCGGGGCGGCGGGGGGGTGGGAGGAATGATCGGCATTTGTCACTGCGGGGGAAACTCGCAGCCTTTCAAAGACTGTCGGCTGGGTGAGTGGAAACGCCTCCTGCCCCTTTCGCATTTGGAAGCCCAGCAGTCTTTTAGGAGAAAGAGGAGGAGGGAAAAGGCAGCTTTTTATTTTTATGCTTTTTTCCTGCTGGACAGTGGGTCTCTTTGAGCCTCCTGTCATGTCCTACGGCTGCAATTATAAACAAACTTTCCTTCTGCAGAGAGGAAGTAGCTGAGACTGAGGGGCTGAAGCCAGCAAGTGGCCAGCGGCTACCCTGGCCTTCGCTGCTTGTAGCCAAGGGACAGGGGAGGCGGTGGCCTGGCCCTGCTCAGGGAGGCTGTGGGTGCAACACACTGCATGGCTGAGGCAAATTAACCGGCCTGGGAACACCGTCCCTTCTTTCAGCTATGCCCACCCGGTCCAAGGCACTTTACTTCTGAAGCTCATCCCCTCAAAGGCTTTCTAAACTCAGTTTCAAATGCTCATGTCCACGTATTATTTTTTATTATTATTATTATTTTTGCATTTCCCTACAAGCCCTGTAGTCACAGCTTCAAAAGCCAAGCTGCTCTTAGTGGGGCTGAGATCACGGGTGCTGCCATGGAGGCCCATGGGGAGCATCAGTAAAAGGCGAGAGAAAATAGGGACCCCAAGCAAGATGACAGTGCTGGTACATAACCGTGGCCTCGTACCAGCCTTCTTCAGCACCTGCCCCAGCAAAGGTGGCATATGGAAAGTCCTTAAAATAGTGACCGTTGTCATTATTGTTACATGCATAGAGATTTTAGCTTATTTTACTATTCTATATTGTGTGTGGGTATGCAGTACATGTGTGCATGCACACATAACCACTTATATCTATGTATATATTCAGTAGTGATGGGCCTGTTAAACTGAGCAGAGATTTCTCTCCTACAGCTAGATGTATAATACACACACATAGTGATGATACCTAAGGTGTTTGGGGGTGGGGATGCATAATATCTTATAAATTTGAAGTTTTTATCAGGCAGAGCAGATTACTTTAAGCGTTCAATTTCTCAGCGATCCAATTTTATTAGGATTTACTATCATTTGTGCTGCGCATCCCTGGGGAAATAATGCTTTGATTAATGTAATCCTGGGCTGGGATCCGCCACATGCCCCTCTCCCAAGAGAAGGGCCCTGTTTGACAAACAAAAACAGAGCAGCAACTATTGCAATCTGCACTCACCTTTCGAAAACACACAGACCCACACGCACACACGCACACCAGATACAACCCCCTCCTCCCCCCAACCCCAAATACAATAGCAGCATCTCAAAACAATGTGCACTTATTCATTTGCACACAATGCCTCTGATTCAGTGTGGGCTGTACCGTCCAGCCCTCAACTGCACGGAGCCAGCCCCAAAAGGATCCTGCTCTGTCCCCCACTGAGAAGCTGAAGCATCTCTGGGAAGCTCAATGCCTCTCTGTATTTCAGGCTCCCCTTGGGCTCCCAACATTTCTTCTGCCTCTTTGTTTCCCGCTGCAGGCCTTGCCACAAACCGAGTTCAAGTCTTCTCCTTCAACCCCACCAGCAGCCCAGGGACCCAAGAAGCTGTCCCTCTGAGGCTCCCTGACACCCACCTGGGGGGCACATGTACCTCTCTAAATGGGCCCTGGTAAGTGAATCACAGGCAGGCACTCTGCTCAGCTCACAGCGGGAGGGGGAGGACACCCAGAAAACAACCTCAGGCAGGAAAGTCTTGTCACATACATTTTTAAAGGGAAGAAAATAAAGTATTCCTCCACCTTTGGGGGGTTGCTTGGGTTTGAGCAGCTTTGTTCCAGGCACCTCTCCCTTCCCCCAGATCCCCCCTCCCCCCCGCCCTTCTGTTTGTGTCAAAGGCTGGCAGGAACAATAGCATTTAAACAGGAATAAACATGCCCAGATCAGAGCCCAGCCCCGGAGAAAGCTTTCCCTTTCTTTACATCCCTAGGTGAACTGGCCAGTGTTTCCCCCTCTCCTCCTCCCCTCGCCCCCCAAAACGACGCCAATCACCAGCAGCCCAAATAGCAGTTTAATGTTGATTTTGTTCCCCCCCACCGCAACAAAGCAGGTCCCACTGCGCCTGAGGGAGGGCATCCAGCCCCAAAAGAGGGCTCTGGCCGCACTTGGGCCACTTTATTCCAAATCCGGATTAATAAATCCAGGGGAAAGAAGAGGGGAGGGACCTCCAGGCTGGAGATGGAGAGGGATGCGGTCTGCGCCGGGTTTTTCAGTAAGATGCTGCTCTCTCCTTCGTGTTTACCCACTGACCCCCCAATACGGTGACTCAGCGATTACCGAGCACTGGGTGTCTGGGGGGGGGGGGGCTTCCCCCCTCCCCCCTTCCCCCTTCTTCTTTCCTGATGAAAAACGGTGCAATTACATTTCTGCATGCTGATCTGAGAGTTCAAATAACAAGCCTTAAACGCGTTATCAGGCGCTTGTTAAAGAAGGAAGGGGGGAGTGAAGAGGGGAACAAATCTAGAGCTATATGCATCTGTGCATGCCTGGGTGTGCGTGTACCTATGTATGTGTATGCTTATATATGGAGGTAGGTACATATTTAAATGAAAGGCTGCTAGAAGAAGCGGTGGGTTATTGCTCGGCCCGAGTCCCCGCGGCCAGGCAGGATGAGGGAAGAGTCTCAAGGTAAAACAGCACCGACCCAACGGGAGGAGAAAGAGCTGCAAGTCACTCCAGGCGAAAGTTATATAGGCGCAACCTATGGATTTTCGTAGCGCCAAGTGACTCTCCTACCCAGACTTGATGCAGTTTCCCCGCTCCCCTTCCCCCTTCCACCCCGGGAATCCATCCCTTTTTCGCATTTTCCTTCCCGGCAGCGGCTCCCTCTCCCCCGGGGCGCCCCGCCCGGGCGGCCGTTTGCTGGGACCTCGCCGCCGCGGCCCGCTCCGCGCCCGCGGAAGGGTCGGGTGAGCGGAGACCGCCCCCGCGCCTGCGGGGTGGCGGCGAGCTTGCTCCCAGGCTTTTGGGACCCCGCCTCTGCGCCCCCCTTTTCTTCCCCCTCCCGCCCCTTCCCTTCCCTCCCCAGCTCTAGCAGGCGGCAAGGAACGGTTTCAGAAGTCGGATGGCGGGGCTGAATTTAGAGAGGGGAGGAGGGAAGAAACGCGAGGAGATGATGAATAATGTTAACTTTGGACTGTAGGAGTCATGATGGAGTTGAGCGAAGCTGCGGGGAAATATGTCATTTAATCCCAGGGCTACCGAAGTCCCTTTTATCAAACACCGCGATGCTGGAATTACACCACTGTAAAAAGCGACTGAGTGCTTAAAAGTATCCAACATCAGGCAAATATATAGATTGGAGGAACGAGTGTAAGATGAACACGCGTACAAACTAACCACACGACCGTGAAAACCCCAAGCGGATTAGATAAATATAAATACATGTGCATTTGAAAAAAGAAAAAGAAAAAAAAAAAAAGCATGGTAAAACTGTAGCTGCTGCATTCACGCAAGGAGAACAGACAGCGTGTGCGTGTTTGTGTGCAATGCCAAAAAGAGCAGCCTTAAGGTTGACCTACTGCAATCTGCACTGAGCTCCTCAGACAATAGACAAGTTCAAATGTCAAAAAATCTAATAATAAAAAACAGAGCTGCCAAACTGCACGAACTGTTTTCTGGTGTATCACAATTATTCACCCTCTTATCCACTAAGAGACTGCCAGTCCTTATGCGCATAAAAGAAAATCTATGTAATGCATATGGATCTTTCTTTTTTTTTTTTTTTTTCACATGTGAAACGCTATTGAGATGGCAAGCACGCAAATCAGAATGATATCATGTCTAATAAAAGCGGGGCTAAGGTTTTCACAGTCTCTTTTAAAAGACTCCAACTTGTAAATCCCCTTTTTATGTCGCTACATGCACAATTATTCTTATAAATAAAAATCTACACGTTCAAGGAGCCGGATTGGAACTATACATCCCTCTGATTTTAACGTCGGTGGGAGCATTAGGTTTCCATCATATGTAACGTGTCTATGTTGAGCCCAAGTCAACAGATAGATCGTTCCATTCATTTGGCAACTTTCATTACAGTCCGTGTGAGGTGAGCCCTAAGCACGACACGTTGGGTAATACCAGAATTATGCAGCTGGGAAAGAAAGGACCCCAATTTTCAAAGCTATCTTGCTTTGCATGTGCAGTTCTGTATTATCGTTCTAATTTATTACAGAACCCGAAATGCTTTGTTATGCTCAAAACAATAAATAAGGTGCCGAGCGAAGCCTTGAGAATAAAAGGTATGGATAAACCATCCGCCTGCCTTATTGTGTTTATCGTGAGTATCGCCAGCCTTTAAAAGTAATCTGTGTATTTTCCTATTTCCTCCGGATTGGTTAGTGTAATATCCCTGGCGCAGCTATCGGCGTGGTCATAAGGACTATGAACTCCGGTTATGGGGAAGCCTGAAAAACCCCGAGCAGATCCCATTAGCCAAGAAGGCTACAGATCTGGAAGCCAGTCAACTTCACGTTTGCAGCTGACTGCTGTATTATGCACGAGTGTGTTTTACATATAGCAGACTGTATACGGAATATGTCTTTATGTTTAACATTTTAATTTGTAAATGTTAATTAGGCAGTTGGTCTCCACGGTTATATTAGTAGATACCTAATCATTTCCCACTATAAGTAAATGAATACTAAATACGGTAAACATTCACTTTCTTCTTCCTACCTCCGCGACAGTATCGCTTCTATATCCATTTTCCAGAGGCGTCCATTCGGCCGCCTTTTGAAGCATGAAAATATTAATTACTCATTCCCAATGTAAACACCCTGGTTTTATTTAATTCATTGCAAAT